>CM052807.1:40173043-40351296 GCA_028533885.1 Nasua narica
GAGAGTCAATTATCTTATGGTCTCACTTACGTGTGGAGTATAAAGAAAATCATGGAGGGCATCGTGAGAAGGAAGGGAAGGGTGAATGGGGGGAAATCGGAGGGGGTGATGAACCAGGAGAGACTGTGGACTCTGAGCAACAAACTGAGGGTTTTGGAGGGGAGGGGGTGGGGGGGTGGGCGAGCCTGGTGGTGGGTATTGAGAAGAGAAGGGCACGTATTGCATGGAGCACTGGGTGTGGTGCATGAACAATCAATCTTGTAACACTGAAAAATTAAAATAAACATATTTGGGGAGGAAAAAAAATTCTTTCTGGGGGCACGTGGGTGGCTCAGTGGGTTAAAGCCTCTGCCTTCTGCTCAGGTCATGATCTCAGGGTCCTGGGATCAAGCCCCACATCGGGCTCTCTGCTCAGCGGGTAGCCTGCTTCCCCCTCTCTCTCTGCCTGCCTCCCTGCCTGCTTGTGATCTCTTTTCTCTGTCAAATAAATAAATAAAATCTTTAAAAAAATTACTTCTGGATTGAGGTAAGGTGTAAATAGAATGATATTGAAACATAACTTTTTAAAAGATTTTATTTATTTAGTTTTGAGAGAGAGAAAAGGAGAGAGAAAGCACAAGCGGAGGGGAGGGGTAGAGGGAGAAGCAGGCTCCCTGTTGAGATGGGAGCCAGACCCAAGGCTCGATTCCAGGACCCTGGGACCTGAGCCAAAGGCAGACACTTAACTGACTGAGCAACCCAGGCGCCCTACAAACCTAATTTTAAAAGAGTGATTCATAGGTATAGAGTCAAATATTTCCAATATTGGCTTCATTTTTCAGTTTCCTAAGCTGTCTCACGCATGTGGAGTAGTACTAATTTGTAAGTGATTGTACATACGCATCCCCCTATTTCTAAGAAAACTGGCCTCGCACAACTCTGTATTCTCCTAATTTGAACTATAAGCGTGTGTCCTTGTTGGGAGGCAAATATCAGAGTCTACCGGATGGAGTGCAGTTGTGTACTTCATATGTGACCTATAGGAACCTGCACTTTAGAAATTATTCCAGTCCCAGAAAGAGCAATCTTTGCCAGCTTTCGTGAAAAGCATCTTCTAATGGCCTGACACTAGAGGTATTTAACGGATGTGTGGACGTCAAGAATAGTCATCATTAGCGTTGAATGGTGTCACTTCATGATTGAATGACTAAAGGAAATTTTTTTGTGTGTTTTCCTCCTCGGGAGCAGAGAGAAACCATAAGCACTTGATAGGTCTATCAAAATGCGGATACACTCAGTTAGGGGTGAAAGCTTGTATCACATAATTTTTTCTCTCTCTCTCTCTCTTTCTCTCAATCTCTCCCCCAAACAAAAATAGTCCTGAAAGCAAAAACAACTAGAAAACTCTTGAAAGTAGCAAGCATCCCCCCGTATGTATTTACAGGTGACACTTCCTGACACATCTGGTACAGAATGGCATGTCTGTTTACACACGAAGTGCGACAGCTACTTACCACGGATGCAGTCAAGGAGACAGTCGCTGCGATTTCATAGTAGGTTGTCCATTCTGATGTCATCGTTGTGGGATTGAAATAAAACATTTCAACGACATATTTTCTGAACACTCCTAAGTAAGGTCTGCTCCAGCTCAGAACCACGGCCGTGGGACCCAAGGGGTAGAGCATCAAATCCTTTATCCCTGTTGGAACTAAGAAGTGGGGAGGGATGGGGAAAAAAAAAAAAGAGCCAAGAAGGAATGTTTAATATCTTAGCAATGGCTTCAAACTTTTTTTTATTAACGTATGTATTATTTGCATTGTATTATTTTTATTAACAATGTATTATTTGTCCCAGGGTACATGTCTGAATCATCAGGCTTACACATTTCACAGCATTTGCCATAGCACATACCCTCCCCAATGTCCACAACCCTACCCCCCCTACCTCCCAGCCACCCTTAGTTTGTTTCGTGAGTTTAGGAGTCTCTTATGGTTTGTCTCCCTCCCCATCCCATCTTGTTTCATTTCTCTCCCCCACCCCCCCACAACCCCCCGCCCTGCCTCTCAAATTCTTCGTATCAGAGGGCTTCAAACTTCTTAATAGCTAGGGTTTTCACTCTTTCAATATGATCACTGAATAAATCATATTCACATCTAATGTTATTTTTTCTGAGTCACAGATGCTAACCATATCCTCCTGGTATACAATGGCAGTCATTTATTCCTCTAGATGTAGAATATTGGGTGAATAAGTATGGCTCCCCCATATATGATGATAATGACTTGGACCTGAGCAGTGGACCCCTGCACACACCCCCAGCAGTATTCTGATAAAGTTATTCTTGAGGCTGGCCGCTTACCGATAGCAAATGTGACAGGATCTGAAGGTGGTCCAATCAAAGGGCCTTTTCTTAGGTACATCACGACCTGGTACTGGGCACCAGGAACCAGATTTTCAATAATAGATTTGCTTGAGTTCACCTTTAAACCAAACACCCAATATGATTTCTTTAGAGCTGGGCTTTCATAATGTGACACAAAAGCTGATATCACATTTAGGGACTCTTTGAGGAGCCACAGATGCTTTTGAAATTCAGAAGCCTTTGCTTGTTCTGGGGAAGGTCAGATATCAGAATTAGGATGATTTATAGTTTATGTGAACACCGAAGGGAACCCAGAACATTCAAATTCTATGGCTGGATTTAATAAGCCCTGTGAACTGCTTTATACCCATCATTGTCAATTTTAACTATATACACTGGAGACACATCAGCCTCTAACCATAATCAGATCAGCAATACCAAAAGGGGAGTCTGACATCCTAAACTGTAATGTCAGCTAAAAACATACAAAGATCAGTGCAGCAATGTCTTCAGTCTCTTGTCACTTAGAAGCATATAATATCTAATTATAGAGATGGAAATGACCTCAGAGATTATCTGCTCCAAATCTCTCATTTAATAGATCAAGAAAGGAAAGCCAGGACATGGCCAAGGTCACATATTTAGATTCAGCGCTGGCACTGGAAGCCTAGTGTTGTGACCTCTACAGGCTGTTAGGGGCAAGTCATGGGACTAAGCATGGAGGGACAGCAGTAAGCGCTTCTCCCGGCTCTTGTGACCCCATAAAATATTGTAGGAAGTATTTCTCATTTCGATGAGCTCTTCTTTGCTGTTCTTAAAAAAGAAAAGAAAAGAAAAGAAAAGAAAAGAAAAGAAAAGAAAAGAAAAGAAAACTTCTCTTTTGATAACAAATGCAATATAGAGAACAGAACAGATAGATGAATGAAATTTTCTTACTAAGGTTAAATGTTGGTGTCCATGAGGATTGATGCTTTAGCTTCCAGGTCAAGGAATGTGTGACATTGACCTTTAGTGCCTCAAATGTTGAAGACAGTCTTGCTTAGTAGAAAGAACACAGGCTCTCTATTCAGATTGCCTGCAGGCAAACCCTGACTGCTCCCTTGCAAGCATGGGAATTTATCTTTATTTATAATTCTTACCTTGGCTTCTTGATTGGTAAACTATTATTTTATACCTCACAGAGTGGCAAAGATGCTCAAACTAGAGTTTCAATAAAGCTAACTCACTACTCACCAATTTTTTGGCCTCTAGGGTGCATAACATAAAATTGCTATGGAAAGAAGCATAAATCAATGGAGAATAGTATCATTGGCAGCTTACCTATGCTTTAAGGCTTTTTAAAATTAAGCTTCATTATGATTTTTTAAAAAAATTTTTAAACATTTTTTTTTTTAATTCGAGAGAGAGAGAGAGAGAGTGAGAAAGTATGAGAGGGGAGAAGGTCAGAGGGAGAAGCAGACTCCTCGTGGAGCTGGAGCTGGGAGCCTGATGCGGGACTCGATCCCCGGACTCCAGGACCATGACCTGAGCCAAAAGCAGTTGCTTAACCAACTGAGCCACCCAGGCACCCTTGCTTCATTATGATTTTAAGAAGAAACATAATTGGTGATATAATATGAATTTTAAACCTTTCTAATAACAGAAACTGGTTCTACACAATAGAAATTGTACAATTTGAATTGGTAGAACTTGCTCTAAATGTTAAGTGGGAGGGAATCGGCATACCATAATTTCTTTACCAATAACTTAAGAAAAGTAAAATTAAGTTGAATGAATACATCAGCATTTCTCCCCTTTCTTTCCTATTTACACTCATATGAGAATTTTTTGCCCATGTTTTCGAAGGTGAATTCTGCTGGAAGCCATCTAGGCGAAGTTGGCCAACTATCCTCTTCAGAAAGCTATTTCCTGAAGAGACAAACTATGAACAAGACAACTATGTTGTGCAAAACTAAGTAACGCTGTCTTATTTCTTTAATGAATTTTTACATGATAAAACTAGTAATGCTCATTGTGGAAATTACTCACACAGTAGAAGAGCAAATGAAGTAAACTGGCAATTTTTCTCCCTTCATTTCCAACATCTTAGTGGACCATCTTCCAGACCCTCCTTGATACATATATACATAAATAATATGACATTGAATCATATACATGTTGCATTATTAATATCGCTCCGAACTTTTCTTTAAAGCTTAACAACACATCATAGATAGATAACTAGGCATACCCGTGAATGCTAACTTAGCTCATTTAGAATATTTAGAATAACAGGACAGAAAAAGTGTAGACTGCTTTAGGGTGGTGTTAAAGTTTCTTTGGTTGGATAATATTTTAAGCAAGTAGTTGATTCTGATTATTCAAATGATTATATAAAATCAGAACCACTTAAATATGCCATCATATTTAATACCCTGAGGGTATCATGCTAGTGAAATAAGTTGGAGAAAGATAAATACTGTACGATTTCACTATGTGGAAAATAAACAACAAAACCAACGAACAAACAAAACAAAACAAAACTCATAGGTATGGGGAACAGAATGGTGGTTGCCAGAGGGCAGGGGTTTTGGGAGATGGATGATTTGGGTGAAGGGGGTCAAGAGGTACAAATTTCCAGTTACAAAATAAACAGGTCATGGGGATATAATGTACAGCTTGGTGACTACAGTCAGTAGTCACTGTAGTCAATATTACTGACTACAGTCAGTAATATTATGTTGCATATTTGGAAATTGCTAAGAGAGTAAATCTTGAAAGTTCTCATCACAAGAAAAAAAAATTTGTAACTTTGTGTGGTGAAGGATGGCAACTAGGCCTGCTGTGATCATTTTGCAGTGTATACAATGATTGAATCATTATGCTGTACCCCTGAAAACATGTTCTACATCAATTATTCCTCAATACAAAAAATATGCCATTATAACAAATTCACCCTAGGGACATTATACTTCTATTTAAAAAGATTTTATTAATTTATTTGAGCAAGAGAGAGAGAGAGCATGGGGCAGAGGGAGAGGGAAAGCAGACTCCCCACTGAGAATAGAGCCATTACCTCCTACCAGGAGCTCAAGGCAGGGCTGAAGGTGGGGCTCATCCCAGGGCTCCTATGGGGCTCCACCCTAGGACCCCAAGATTAAGACCTGAGCCAAAGTCAGACATTTAACTGACACACCCAGGCTCCCCTATTTTTTTTTATTAAAGAAGAAACTATATGTATATACATCAGACTATTTTAAAAAATGACCTTGGTAATAAATAATAAACACCAACTCCTTCCTGCCACCTCATTTTTGAATATTTTCTGAGCCACCAACTTGTATCTATATCTACCCCTCCATGTCCTTGTATGTATCCCGGATCACCTTGGAGTAAGTAGACTGAAGGCAGGCAGGAGAAATGTCCCGGAATACTACTTACTAAATAATACATATTTTATTCTCCAGAGGATCATTCCACATCCCCTTGCCCAGTTTTCATCCCATCTTTGCATGCCACTATTTCCTCTCTCCCATTTCCAATAGGCTCTGTCTCCATTTCAGAGAATTCAGTTCTGCCCAATGACCCCCTGATGAGGATTCAATCCTGTTCCTCCCCAGCTAAAGAAATAGGAGGAAAGATGTCCTAGAGACCACAGGAAATACCTGACAGACTGTTAAATTACAGGGTATGTACATTGTTGGAAAACACACAGGGGCCAAAGCAGATTACATGTAAAAACAAATATACGTGCATGTATTATATGACTTTTAATCCTGAAATTTATGATTGTGTGAGTCTTTGGAGAGAGTACTGAAAGCACATTCGCTTTGTAAAATTGACTGGGTCCTTTATGTTTAACACTGATGGAGCCCAGACTTGATGTTCAACATATATTTATCAATGAATAGCAGTGAGATGGTTGTGAGGCGGCATACATCACAAAATACCCTTTTCTACAAACATTTGCAAGCAAACTGCTACACAAAACAAGAACCAGACATGAAGAGCATATACATGGTGAGGACAAATTCAGATTCATGGGTACAATGTACCTACATGGAAGGCCAGACTCTAGGCATCATGAATTCAAGGTTCCAGTCAAATTTGTTTGATTTCTAGGACGTGGCTCAGGACTGACCCAGCACCCAGACATCAGGGCTGGTGTCAGAAAGACTAGTGGCACTTGCATTGGGTCTCACGGATGATCTAGGTGATACATAAAACAAGGATCCTGTGGTATAGTCAGTGGTAGAAGCAAAGTAGGAAGCATGAAAGTATAAAATAGTGAAACCTTGTATTAGCTGTTAATCCAGTAGTCCCCCCTTATCTGCAAGGGATTTGTTCTAAGATCCCCCAGCTGATGCCTGAAACCCTGGGTAGTACCGAGTCCTATGTGGACTATGTTTTTTTCCTATACAACATACCTATTGTCAAGCTTAATTTACAAATTAGCAGAGTAAGAAATGAACAATAACCAGTAATGAAAACAATGACGACCATATACTGTAATAAAAGTTATGTGAATGTGGCCTCTCTCAAAATACCTTATTGTACGACATTCACCCTTCTCATGATGCTGTGGGTGATAAAGTGCCCACGTGATGAGAGGAAGTGAGGTGAATGATGTAGGCATTGTGACCTGTTGTTACGCTACTGTCGGCCTTCTGACTCTATGTTGGAGGAGGATCGTTAGCTTCTGGCCCATGGTGATTATGGGAAATGAAATCCGTGGAAAGTGAAACCACAAATGGGGGGAGGGCGCACTGCTGCATATGTTTGGCTTTAGAATCACTCTTAGTTTTGAGCTACATCTTGAATTTTAATGCAATTACAGTACCACTAAATACAGAATTTAAAAAATAGTATTATTTTTTCTTTTTGGATAATGGTTGCTTTGGGAAATAAGCCCAAATAAGACCGATACTGGTGATAATAATCTTCTGGATTCTTTTGATTAATGGCCACATGATTGCAGGCCAGTTTTTGAGACTTTTTTTTTCTGAAAAAAGATCTATTTGTTTATTTGGGGGGGAGGGGCAGAGGGAGAGGAATAGAGAGAATCCTAAGCTGACTCCATGCTGAGCTAGGAGCCCAATGAGGGGGTTCCATCTCACAACCCTGAGATCATGACCTGAGCTGAAACCAGGAGTCAGATGCTTAACTGACTGAGCCACTGAGACACCTCTGTTTTTCGGACTTTTTGAACTGATGTTTTCTTATCTAAATATACGTATGTGTGTGTGTAGTGGGGCTATGGATAATGTTGGTGTAATAACAAATCTTCAAAATGTTCTTATAACACCTCACACAATGGTCTAGATCCTGCTTTCCATTTTAAATATTGGCCTCTGTGCCTATAATCCTTACCAGTTTCACGTTTGCATCTCAAGAAGGCATTGTCCAAGGGCACTGAAACCAGCCTTTTCTGGCTCATTTATAATTTATAATTTTTATCTATCTTGTTAGCCTTTGGCTTCTATGCAAAAGATACGTGATTTCTAACATTAGATGAGTGGTGAAGAAATGTGTCTTGGAGCAGTCAAGTTGTGTGTCATGTTCTGTAAGAGAAACACATTTTTCTACCAACGTAATGAGTCAGCAATCTTTCCTATGCTCAAGAAGGGAAGCTATTAAGCTGCACGGTGAGTTGTGATTACAACTTAATCGGTTTAGCATATTTACTCCTTACTTTAATTCAAGTCAAGGGGTAGCCTCATCTGCAAGTAAGGGCTTATCTCAACATTCTTAAGCCTTTCTAGCACTCCAAAGGCCATGATTCCTGAATTCATCTTATCAACTTAAAGTTTCTCCCTTTTTGAACTTCACTAAATGCCTTATTTTCATGAGATAAATGAAAACATTCCACAAAACTTTCATATATCAAACATTGTTTTTGAGTATTATATTTCCAGTGTATGACACATGAGTTGATAAATTAATTTTTTGCCTTTAGGGAAGTAAATATTGTGTTTGCAAGACACCAGGAATCAGTAAATTTGATCTTATGAAAAAATAAAACCAGGTTTTAGGAAAATAGTGCTGGGCTCCAGGCTTTCTGTGGATATTCAGGGCAATGGGAAGCAAGGTCTTTCCTGGGGCTCACGTGGTAGGCTTTCACTCAGGACTGTTGGCTGGGTGCATGAGCTCATTCCGGTAGCCATTCCCTGAACTATGATTTGCACCCCATTTCTGCATGCTCCTTATGCTCCTTTGCACTCAGCTAACTCCTATTTGTTCTCCAAAGCTCTTCTCAGTTGTGATTAGTGAAGAAGGAGCTTTTTACTCTAGTACTTTTCATTTTTGAATAAATTTTTCAGTGAGCATGAATTACTTTTATAGTTCAAGTTACAAGAAAAAGAACAGAAAAAGTAAAACAAACAAACAAAACCTCCCCAGAACCAGGGGGGAGGAGCAAGATGGCGGAGGAGTAGGAGAACTAAATTTGTCCCGTCCCAGGAATTCAGCTAGATAGTTATCAAAACAACTCTGAACACCTACAAACTCCACAGGAGATTGAAGAGAAGAAGAGCAACAATTCTAGGAACAGATAAGCGACCACTTTCTGGAAGGTAGGATGTGCGGAGAAGTGAATCTGAGGTTGGAGGACAGACCGCAGGAGGAGGGGTGGCTCCCGGCAAGCGGTAGAGCAGCGGAGCACAAAATCGGAACTTTCAGAAGTCTGCTCCACTGAGGGACGTCACTCCAGAGGTTAGGCAGGGGTGGGGAGGGTGGGGCGGTGGAGCCCTCGCGAGGACAGTGTGGTCTCAGGACCTGCAGGGTCACAAAAAGACTGGGGGTGTCTGAGTGCGGCAGAGCTCCCAGGTGTCGGAGTGGGGAAACCGGCAGCAGAGACGGAGCCGACCAGTGGGCTCTCAGGTCAGGCTTACCTTACACTGTGATCCGAGCACGGTTAGGCCACTGCTCTTTGAGCAGGGACCGCACAAACAGCAGATCTCGGGAGACCCCCTCTTTCCTCCTCCGGGAGGAGTGGCGTGGGAGCATGCTGCAGGAATCGGCTGGGTTTGGAGATTCCAAACAGGGCCGTGCGCCAGAGATAGAAATGATCACAGGCCGGGTCAGCTCAGAGTACGGGCCGGAGACAAGGGAGACGGGAGGGATTGAATGCTTTTCTCTGAGGGCGCACTGAGGAGCGGGGCCCCAAGCTCTTGGCTCCTCTGGGGTCTGAGACTGGGAGGCTCCCATTTTCATTCCCGCCCTCCAAAGCAGTACGGAAAGCGTTCAGGGAACAAAAGCTCCCGAGAGCAAATCTGAGCAGACGGCTTAGCCTGGCCCCCAGCAAGGACTGTGCAATTCCGCCTCGGGCAAAGACCTTTGAGAGTCATGGAAATAAGCCCCAGATCAGCAAGAATATCCAGCCAAGACCAAGTTCCCTGAGCAATGAGAACTACGGAACTCCAGAGTTAAGGGAAAGCTGCACATAGAATTCATGGCTTTTACCCCATGATTCTCTAGTCTTTCAAAGTTAATTTTTTTAAAATCTTCATTATTTTTTCTTTTTCTATTTTTTTTAATATTTCCTCTTTCCTATTTTAACTATTTTATCTTATCAATACCTTTTTAAAAATATTTTTTAATTTTCACTTTTATAGTCATATTCTATCCCTTCATTGTATTTAACCTTATTTTTTGTATACATATACGTTTTCTTTCTTTAAAATTTTGGGATACAGTTCCTTCCAATAGTCCAAAATATACCCTAAATCTAGCATACGGCTTTTTATAGTCTCCAGCCTGATCACATTCTCTCTTTTCTTTTCTTTTTTCTTTTTTTCTTTTTCAACCAACTTCTTATCTTACCAATTCCTTTTTAAAAATATTTTTTAATTTTCATCTTTACAGTCATATTCCATCCCTTCATATATGTGTGTGTCTGTGTGTGTGTGTGTATACACATATACATAAGTTTTTCCTTCTTTAAAATTTTGGGAGGCAGTTTCTTCTAACAGACCAAAGTACACCCCAAATCAAGTGTGTGGCTCTGTTCTATTCACCATCCTAATCATTTTTCCCCCTTTCTTATCCCCCCAGTTTTGGATCTCCTCTGATTTAATTAGTGTATATTTTTCTGGGGTCATTATTACCCTTTTAGCATTTAGTTCTCTCATTCATCTATTCTTCTTTGGACAAAATGACAAGGTGGAAAAACTCACCTTAAAAAAAGAACAAGATACAATTATAAGAACATATTATGAGCAACTATCCACCATAGTATGAGCAACTATCCACCAGCAAATCTGACAATCTGGAAGAAGTGGATGGATTCCTAGAGACATATAAACTACCAAAACCGAACCAGGAAGAAATAGAAAACCTAAACAGACCCATAACCAGTAAGGAGATTGAAGCAGTCATCAAAAATCTCCCAACAAACAAGAGCCCAGGGCCAGATGGCTTCCCAGGGGAATTCTACCAAACATTTAAAGAAGAATTAATACCTAATCTCCTGAAACTGTTCCAAAAAAATAGAAATGGAAGGAAAACTTCCAAACTCATTTTATGAGGCCAGCATTACCTTGATCCCCAAACCACACAAAGATCCCATCAAAAAGGAGAATTATGGACCAATATTCCTGATGAACATGTATGAAAAAATTCTCACCAAAATACTAGCCAATAGGATCCAACAGTCCATTAAAAGGATTATTCACCACAACCAAGTAGGATTTATTCATGGGCTGCAAGGTTGGTTCAACAACTGCAAATCAATCAATGTGAAATAATACATTAATAAAAAAAAAGGACAAGAAACATATGATACTCTCAATAGATGCTGAAAAAGCATTTGACAAAGTACATCATCCTTTCTTAACCAAAACTTTTCAGAGTGTAGGGATAGAGGGTATATACCTCAATATCATAAAAGTCATCTATGAAAAACCCACAGTGAATATCATTCTCAATGGGGAAAAACTGAGAGCTTTTCTCCTAAGGTTAGGAAAATGGCAGGGCTGTCCAAGATCACCACTGCTATTCAACATAGTACTAGAGGTCCTAGGCTCAGCAATCAGACAACAAAAAGAAATAAAAGGCATCTGAATCAGCAAAGAAGTCAAAGTTTCACTCTTCGCAGATAATATGATACTTTATGTAGAAAACCCAAAAGACTCCACTCCAAAACTGTTAGAACTCATACAGAAATTCAGTAAAGTGTCAGGATATAAAATCAATGCACAGAAATCAGTTGCATTTGTATACACCAACAACAAGACAGAAGAAAGAGAAATTAAAGAGTTGATCCCATTTATAATTGCACCCAAAACCATAAGATACCTAGAAATAAATCTAACCAAAGAGGCAAAGAATCTGTACTCAGAAAAATATAGAGTATTCATGAAAGAAATTGAGGAAGACACAAAGAAATGGAAAAACGTTCCATGCTCATGGATCAGAAGAACAAATATTGTGAAAATGTCTATGCTACCTAGAGCAATCTACACACTTAATGTAATCCCTATCAAAATACCATCAGTTAATTTCAAAGAAATGGAACAAATAACCCTAAAATTTATATAGAACCAAAAAAGACCCTAAATAGCCAGAGGAATGTTGAAAAAGAAAACCAATATTGGGGGCATCGCAATTCCAGACTTCAAGCTCTATTACAAAGCTGTAATCATCAAGTCAGTATGGTACTGACACAAAAACAGACACACAGATCAATGGAACAGAAGAGAAATCCCAGAAATGGACCCTCAACTCTATGGTCAACTCATCTTTGACAAAGCAGGAAAGAATGTCCAATGGAAAAAAGACAGTCTCTTCAACAAATGGCATCAGGAAAATTGGACAGCCACATGCAGAAGAATGAAACTGGACCATTTTCTTACACCACACACAAAGATAGACTCAAAAGGGATGAAAAACCCCAACATGAGACAGGAATCCATCAAAATCCTTGAAGAGAACACAGGCAGCAACCTCTTTGACCTTAGCCACAGCACATTCTTCCTAGAAACATGACCAAAGGCAAGAGAAGCAAGGGCAAAAATGAACTATTGGAACTTCATCAAGATGAAACTTTTTGCACAGCAAAGGAAACAGTCAACAAAACCAAAAGACAACTGACTGAATGGGAGAAGATATTCAGAAATGACATATCAGATAAAGGGCTAGTATCCAAAATCTTTAAAGAACTTCTCAAACTCAACACTTAAAGAACAAATAATCCAATCAAGAAATGGGCAGAAGACATGAACAGACATTTCTGCAAAGAAGACATCCAAATGGCCAACAGACACATGAAAAAGTGCTCAACATCACTCGGCATCAAGGAAATACAAATGAAAACTACAGTGAGAGACCACTTCACCCCAGTCAGAATGGCTAAAATTAACCAGTCAGGAAATAGCAGATGTTGAGGAGGATGTGGAGCAAGGGGAACCCTCCTACAATATTAGTGGGAATGCAAGCTGTTGCTGCCACTCTGGAAAACAGTATGGAGGTTCCTCAAAAAGTTGAAAATAGAGCTATCCTATGACCCAACAATTTTACTGTTGTGTATTTACCCTAAAGATATGAATGTAGTGATCCGAAGGGGCACGTGACCCGAATATGTATAGCAGCAATGTCCACAAAAGCCAAACTATGGAAGGAGCCTAGATGTCCATCAACAAATGAATGGATAAAGAAGATGTGGTATATATATTCAATGGAATACTATGAAGCCATCAAAACCCCCCAAAATCTTGCCGTTTGCAATGACGTGGATGGAACTAGAGGATATTATGCTAAGTGAAATAAGTCAATCAGGGAAAGACAATTATTGTATGATCTCACTGATATGAGGAATTTGAGAAAAAAGACTGAAGCTCATAGGGGTAGGGAGGGAAAAATGAAACAAGATGAAACCAGAGAGGGAGACAGACTATAAGAAACTCTTAATTTCAGGAAACAAACTGAGGGTTGCTGGAGGGGAGGGGGGTGATGGGGAAGGAGTGGCTGGTGACGGACATTTGGGAGGGTATGTGCTATGGTGAGAAAAAGTAAATAAATAAATTAAATTAAATTAAAAATAAAAACCTCCCCAGAACCTTCTGCTTGGTTGTCTTCTTCCCTGTGCAAAGATTTTCTGGCCAGTTTCCAAAACCTCTTGCCCTAGTCCATATCTACTCATGCCCAGCTCTTTCTTTCCATGAATTCATAGGACCTCTCGATCATTTACTTTTAGCCTCGGCCTTATTTGATACTCTGCAGTAACTGTATGCTCACTTATGTATTGTTCTCACTAGAAGATAAGCTCTGTCAGAGGTGGATACATAGCAATTATCTAGAATCCCAACACCGATCCTATCTGAGTACCTGGCTCATAACTCTTGAATGAGACGTGAAAACAAAAGGAAGATGCTAGTGCTCAGAGGGGGAGGGAGGAAGACTGTAACTGAAGAACCACACACTCATTTCCTGCTCACAACACCCCCCAGGGAGAACCCCATCCCCTTTGCCCCCCCCCCCCCCAGCTCTTACAATGGCCTCCTGGCTCTGCCTGCCGTCTGGGCTGCAGGACGTGAGTGAGTGAGCCCTTCAGCATTTCCGCTGTTCCTTTACCTGAGTGCAGTACTGCTTTTCTAGCCTCTGGCTCTCCTTCTGTTTCTGGCAGGTGAGTGACACCACAGACACGATGGTGCCATTGTAGTTCTCCTGGGAAGACGTCCAGGACATCAACGCAGTCGTGGAGCTTAGGACGTGGACACTCACGTGCTGGGGCTTCTCAGTCAGTTCTTCGATCCACTCTCCTGAAGGGCCTGAACATTTCAAATAAGAGCACAAGGGACGTTTCATGCTGAGCTGCTGGAGATAAAAGAGTCGGTGTTTTCCTTTCGCCCTTACACAGAGAGTCAAGGTAAGACCGGCGGCTGGACGGGCACGGTCCTCTCTGTCCCCCGCCTCCGAGGTTATTCCAGTAAATTCTTCTCCAGAGAGAATCGATTTCTCTTTCAATACAGAGTGGGTGTGGTAGTGGGGGCATTTCAGCAGTGTTTAGAATTCGTCTGCTGTTAGGATCTTCAGTCTCTAGCAATAATGACTTCGAGATGCAAATTAGCATCGACTGCCCTCATGTGAAAAGATTTTAAATTTGGTAGCCGCAGGATCAAAGAGGCGGGGTGCGACTATATTGAGAGAAGAAATGGGCGATAGGCTGGCTCAATTACAGAAGCTGCCTGAGATCTGGGTGATAATTTTAGGGTTGCAGTGGGTTCCTTATTATAAAGTATCTAGTTAGAAGTGCCCACCATTAGCTTTGTTCTTTGAAGTTTCTAAAGTGGTTATTAGTACCATACCTGACACATAGTAAGGACTCAAGAAGTGTTGAGGTGGTCGTTTTCTACGGAAGTTCCTTATTGAAATGCACATGTGCAACTTTCCTTTATTTGCTTAGGATACCCGTCTCAGTGTCTTTATAGGGAGCTGTATTCCTGGGCTGGGATCCAGGAGGGGGAAAGGAGCAAGTGGCTCTCCTCGGGAGGGCAATCTCAGGCTCACAGCCAATGGGGCCAGGGAGAGAATGACAATTAAAAATAACAATAATAATGATGACAAAGAGCACGCGGCATGTTCTGGGTTCTGGTTTAGGCTTGTATGTGTTTACGTATGGTAGTCCTTTAATTTTCATAACAGACCTAGCACAAGTATTAATCCCACTTACAGATGAGGGCGCTGAGGCAGAGATAGGGTAAGAAGATTCACCCACAGGGAGGCTCTTCCACAATCGACACTTTTAACCCCTGCGTGAAACCTCTGGGGGCACTAGGAACTGTGAAAAGCACTGGTCTGGAGATAAGAAAGTTGACCAAAACTTGGCTTTGCTCATTATTAGTATTGTGACAGGAACACTGTTGGGAAAATGGTGTAACTTCTCTGAATCTCTATCAGTGCACCGGCCAAATGGATTAAACTATTGAATGTTAGAATTGAAAACTTGAGAGATCCAATACCTCATTTAACTAACAAAACGGAGGCCCACAGATGCGTATGACTGTCACAGAGCTACTAAGTGTCTGGGGCCCAACCTAGACCTCCGGTCTCCTGGGCTCGGCGCTTTGTGACAGTTTATCATGATGCCATCAGTCGCTGAGGTCAAATGAGATCATAGGTACTAGAGAACTCTGTAATTGTGAAGTGTTTTCATTGCCACTAGGAAGATTACCGAGGTAACTGGGGCACAGAGAGCCGAGGTGGGAGGAAGCAAAACAAATTCACTTGTTCGATGATTTTACATTAAGACTAACCTGATAATCAAGCCAAGGCCATGGATCACGGCAGACTACATGGACATGGACTTTGCTATCAGATATTCCTGGGTCCTAGTCCTCATTCGAATACTTGGGAAAGTCACTAACCTTTCTGTGCCTTGGTTTTTTCTTCCACCTGAAACATGGGGATCACTGAAATGTAAAGCTGTTGGGGGACGAATATAAAGGTCTACCTTTCTTCTCATCTCTGAGGAAAGCCTTCAAAACCACAGAATTACAAATCATAATGCAGCAAGAGAAACATAAATCTTAATGGAATTTAATAAATATTAATGTCATAGCTTAACACCAGAACAATTTGGTCAGGAAAATGGGCTGTAGATATCGTTTGGCTGGTATGAGCCTGTACTATGTCGAGGGGACTTACTGAATTCCAGTAGAGTATTTATAGTTTCCTGTTTTAAACCAAAGGTGTATATACTCATGACTGTAGAACAGAATATCCTAAGCACTAAAAATATTATTCTTTTATTGGCAGAGAAAAAACCCAGCATTTTTAGTGTCCTATATTCTTCTAGATGAATATTAAGATACATCTCTTTGAAATAATCATATTTTTGAGCAATTCTGACACATTCTCAATTTGGATACTCCAGAGCAGAGTGCCTGACACATGAAAGTTGTCCAGTGAATATTTGTTGAATGTACGGTGGAATTAAATAAGTAGTATAACCCCAGGCTAGGATTTTATAATTTGGTATGAGAGATAAGATGTACACAAATAAAACAAGTCTAGAAAAATATTATACACAAATAAGCTCTGTATTTTGTGTTGCAAACTATGAAACACAGTAGAAATTCAGAGAAGGGAAGGACCGGCATAGTCAGAATAGCTGAGGGAGATTTTCCAGAAGCTTTGACACTTGGGATGCATTTCTACTGATGGACAGGGAAACCTTTTGGTGAATGAGACATTTTCAGCCTCACAGGAAGAACTAAATAGTAAACTTCGCTCTCATTCTCAAGTGACCTCATGTCAGAGATCTTCCATAACTGAAAGCCATGCAGGCAAAATCATGACTATTCTTTCTGTATACCTCATGGGTCTTTAGGCCCCTTACCAACAGTGACATTGTTGGTTCCTTAAGTAGAAATGCTACATGGGATAGTTTCAACATTTTTCACCTGTTAAATAAATGGATCTCTTCCCTCCATCCCCCTTCTCATTCTCCCACCCACCCTTTTGAGGATTATTTGATGAAAGGTGGTATTTTGCCTTTGGATAAGGTGATAAAGTGTGTGGTAGTCATTTTGAAGAGTCATTTTTATCCATTGCCTTCTGGTTTTTTCTTTCTATGGATGGGAGGCACCTTTAACTGCTGATAAACAAGGTAACTGATTTTTGGCCTTGAAACCTCTGGTGAGCATATTCCAATTAGCTAAGAACATTATAGACATGCACGATCAGTGTAGCTTCTAGAGGCTAGTTATTCACTCCATTATTGCCCCTCATGGAATCAGGGGAAGCCACCGGAAAACTTGACATTGGGACTTTTAGGATGCTCTAACTTTGTCTTGGACCAAATTTATGGTGACCACCTAGGTCCCATGACACTTACATCTCTGGTTTTCTTTTGAGCTCTCTCAGCTCAATATTCTAATGAGACTTTTCCCCCAGTCCAACAATATCAATTTTCTATATGGCCTCAAACTAAAGTCACAGGTCCTAAACAGTGTGTCTGTGTCCTTGGAGGGTTTGTTACAGCTAGTGTGGAAGGTCAGCTTAATAAATGTTCAATTATCACAATAATAAAAAAGTCCGTAAGTTAAATCTCTGGGTAGGTTTGCTACTATTAAACATATATATATTTTTTCTGTTGTCAACGTCTCATGGATCCGGGCCTCTTCTGACCTTGATGATTTCTCAGGGTCTCTGAGGTTTGATGAATAATTGATGCATGAACATCATTAATCTCCCCAGTTCCCTTGTCCTAGCTCCCCTGTAAGTGCAAAATAATCTCTTTGATACTTACTGATATAAAAACTGAGTGATTTTGCTGACTGGCTTTTTCGAGTTTCACAAGATCCTGAGGAGCTAAAGGTTGTCACAGATAACTTATATTTCCCAGGCTCCTTCAGTTCTGCAACAAATTCATGTGCTTCTTCATCCACTGTCAAATATTCAGTAAAGTTTTCTGCATCATATATAAAAAAGAGAATCTATATGAATTGAAACCTGGAGTGCCTTAAATGTAGACAAGTCAATTAATACAAAAAATTAATATTTTTTATATGTTGCCTTTCTTTTGTCAAGTTCAATTATACATTTTCATCAAAGGCACTAGAAAAGAAACATGACCAAAGTATTCAAATTGCTTTTCATGATACACTTAAATAACCAAACTAAAATATGGTGCCCAAATCAATAAAGCTTAGGGATGAGTATATACTGCATATTCTTAGGTAATTCTTAGGTAATCAGCAACATCATATGCACAGAATAGAAGTAGAATGTCAGGAGAAGATTGTAGTAGTTGACTTTCTCATCTGGATATGAAGATTAAAAAAACCCCCAACAATAAGTATCTTATCAGTTCTTTGTGGTACTGAGGATTATCATATATATATGATATATATATCATATATATATATATATATATATAACTACCATAATACTTTGTGGTAGTATTAAATACCCAGAAATGCTTTAAATAAATTGAATTATTTCTAGTTGGAAATAATTCTTCTGGGCAGATTTTCTGACTCTTGTAACCCTAGTCCATCATCTGTGTTCTTCCTGATTTTACTTTCTAAAAGTAAAAATGATTTTTGCATTGCTTCAAAGTCCATCTCCTGCTGCTTATTACTTCATTTGAAGTTGTTCTCATCAGTCAGTGACTACAATAGCCTTCAAAAGAACACACTGCAGTCAGATAAAAGCCTGATCGAATGTTCATGGAAATACTCATTAAAGAAATTGTGAGTTACAAGACCCTACTTTCCACAGAATATACTGTGGAACAGAAAAATAAAAGACAGATAAGGGCAGAGGAAGACAAGGTATCTTTTACACAAGTAATTCTAAGGTAAATGTGAAGACTTCTGACTCAAACAACTGGAAATGACAAAGGATTTCAATTTTGCACAGTATTTGGATATGGTCGATTGCTCTGTAATCCAGGATAGAAGAATCCACAGATTTTGGTGTCTTATTCTATAAAATAAAATAAGGGCAAACAATATGCACCCTATGATGCTACCTGATACTGATGGCCTGTCCTGAAAATAAAGCTATTTTTCAAACTTCACATTTTGACAACTTGACAACGTTTGCCACTCAAACTACTGGGCTGGAAACTATAAAATGAAGCATGTTATTGTAGAAACAAAATAAACAGCAAATAACTATAATAACCTACCAAATGACAATTTAAATGTGATTCATGACCCACACTGACTGCAGGCCAGGGCCCTGTTTTGCATAAGTTGGTGGACTAACATAGGAAGAATGACTCTGGGATCAATGACTATGGTCCAGAATATGGCAGCTATGGTGAAAATACTAGTTGCTGTGCATTTTCTATTTTATGACCAGCTCCTCGTCAGGAAAATGTAGAGTGGTGTTGGTCCCCAAGGAGCCCACCCTGAGGCAAATGAGGTTTGCTAGATGAGTAGGACCTAGGGCTGGCCCTGTTGGGAAAGTAGTCTCCTTGTCAGAAAGGTTGTTTTGCATAAACAGTGTACTAGGAAACAGAAAATATCCAGGATATTTTGTAATTTGGGATGGTTGGAACTTTACTTTAAACTCTTTCCAAACAGAAGGTTTTCATCAGTCGCCCGGGGTACGTGACATGTTGGGCGGTGAAATGTGAGCAAGTTATGAATACTCGCAACTTAGAAACTATCTAAGCCTTGGATTCTGATCCTACCTATTTAATTGTGTTTTTTAGTCTTAGTGGGCATCATTACTCAGTTAAATTCTTTCCTTTCTTGACGTTTTTTCTTTAAATAGTAACTGTCTCCCATCAGTCTTTTTCCCTAAATCTTTTAGTTTTAACATATGTCAATGCTCTTTCCTTTGTGCACCATTTCTTATTTTCGCTGATTTCCTCTTACTTTACCTTCTCTTTCTATGTGGATATGGAACCCATCGAAGGCAGTGGGTGGTTTGGGTGGTAACCAATTCAGGATCATTTGTACAGGAAAAAATGAGAGAGAGCCCGCTGTTGATTTCTCAGTCTCACTGAGTGTGTTATTTTCATATTCCATGGGAAGGACACTGACAAAGTCATCTTCACTCTCGGGAGTTGCAGGGGCGCTGCCCCACCAATAGGGCTGGGATGTAGTTTCGTAGTCACTGCTGTTGAAATCAGGCCAACCGGAAGAAATGTTGCCAGAGGGAATTTCAGGGGTTTCCTCCGTAAAATGGAAGAGTTTGTCCTTTCCCACTGTCTCTTGTGATCTCATGAATGATTCCTCTGGGAAACTGCCACTCTGTTCTTCCCAGTTATTTTTGTTCAAGTTTATAAGACGAACTGAGATATTTCGAGGTGGATAAGGGGCTGTAAGAGAGAGAATTTTCATTTTCCAGTAATTTTTAATTCTATCGTAACCAATACTTAATCTATTAGTGAGTCAAAAACACAAGAGGATTTACGGAATAGAAGTTAGTTTTACTTCTACTGTATAAAGATAATCTACCTCAAGAACTATTGTGATGTCAAGTTCCACATTTGTCTAGACTTTGTGCATGATAGTATACATGGGCGTATCACTGCTCATACTTCAAATGCATTAACTAATGATGTGATGCTTGTCCAAGTGGTAATCTAACCATGTCCAAAGCGGAGTTTCGTAAATATTCTTTAGCTTATCAAAATCTCCTTTTAAAAAACCTGAGTCTCTGCCACTGGATCTTTCTTACAAAAAAGCAACTACAGTGTACTCTAGCTATCAAGATAAAAATACTGCCTGTGACCACTGCACTTAGGAGAGTTGCATATATGCCTTTAGAAACATTAACACACATGTTAGAAATACGCTTCCCTCCTCACCTCTCCAGAATGAAACATCTGAGCACAAAATGCATGTGTGAATTAGGGAAGCATACTTTTCTAGAGGTAGAAAATTATGAAGGCACATTGTCGGGTCTCTACCTGCAACTGTTTTTACCTGTCTTTCAAACAGCAGCTGAAACCTCACCCCTTCCGTGAACTTCGAATAAAATTAATCTTTCCCTCCTTTGTGTAGTTACATAACTTTGTACCCCTTAGGACATGTATCAGTTCTGCCTTGTGTGATTGCCATTTGTGTTATACCTCTACCATCTTTGAGGACAGGGAACCTATCCCACCAGACTTTGTCTTCATCTCTCTCATACTTAGAACAACTTCCCAGTAGAAGTCACTCAATTGATAATGTTTCCTTGAATTGAATGATGAAAAATACAAATAGAGTCTAAGATATTGCCATTATGTGACTAACTTATTTAGCTGAAATAGTTTCTTTGTCTTGTCTTACTTAATGGGAATCATGACATCTTAGAATTCAGACTGGCAGGGTCCCAAGAGTGATCTATTACAATCCATTCCCAATGTTCATATGAAAGGCATCTCCAATGTAACTAATGAGTAATTTGGGCACATTAGGCATGGGCAATGTCAATTACATTGGTATTGGTGGCAGGCATTTAGTAGGTGTATTAATTATTTCTGTCCATTTTTCCATTTATCTATCCATCCATCCATCCACCCATCCATCATATAACAGTGCTTCCTATTAGTGACACTACTAAAATTAAACACTGCAAGTTTTGGACACATCTGAATCCCAATATTTTCTTTTAATAATCTGATAGTCTGTCCTGGAACATTTCCTATCATTTTTACTGTCATCTGGGAATTTTGCCAGGCGATAGAATAACCGATGTCTACTTGGTGAAGTTAAGTTACTTAATTATAACTTTTGGTAGTATCACGTAGTTTTTTCCATTCAAAGATTCAAAATCTATGATTACATTGATGCATTTTAGATTTTTCTTTTGAAAATTTTACTCAGTTCCTTTCCCATTGATAGAGAATTTATTTTAGACTATTACAAATATATTTTATTTCTTAGCTCTAACACAATATTTTTCTCAGAATAATAGAAAATATACATGCAACGAACATATAGCTTAATTGTTTTTTAAACTAAATTTAATTCTTTGGAAGACTTACCGGTTCTGTGCTGTTTGGGTTCATGACTGACACCACTGTACTCCACAAGAGTACTTTTATTAAAAGTTGCCTCAGATACCAGCTGAAAAGTGATGTTACTATAACATATTCCGGGCAGCCAGTGATTAAATACTGTTTTTCCCTTAAAGAAATCTGAGAATAAAAATAATTATTTTAAAATTTTGATCTCCTAAGTTCCACGTACTTCTAGAAAGTTCTAAACAATTATGATTAAATAGCTCTAACATATTATTTCCTGCAACTTCTGGCATCCTCAGTAATACAAAATTGGCCTAAGATTAGAGATGAAAATTTGGATCTTTATATCCAAAATCCTGAAAAGCTTTTTTTCTGGAGGAATTGGATACAATGGAATTAATTTTTGTTATAGGAACATTTTGTGTATTAAATGGAGAAAATAACATACAGAAATTGTAGAGATTTGGTTTATGCTAGCCATTTGATTTATGATACAAATCAAAGACATTTATGACTTAGGAAAAAGTAATTTCATTAAGACATGTTTTCACTAGGCTAACTTGTAAAAACTGGCCTGTTTTTGAGGTAGAATGGTTTATCTGCCAGTTGGCAGCACCTGATGAAGGAAGGAAGGAACGAAGGAACGAAGGAAGGAAGGAAGGAGAAATAAGTAAATAAAAGGAAAATTTGGATTTCATTTGAAAAACATTAAAGAAAGTAATAAAATTAAGATTCCAATCCAAATTAGAAGAAAATGTGGAAAAGAAACTAAAAGTACCACTTATTGAACTAAAAGCTGAAAATAAATTTAAAAATTAATTAACTTAAAAAGGAGAGCATATTTACTGATTTATTTTAAAACTCCTGGCTTTTAGTTCCACAAAAATTCCAGATGCTTTTCAATCATTCATGAACTTGTATTTGCATGTGATCAATAAGCAAATAAGGCTCCATTTATTAATTTGCAGATATTGGTTTTCATTGAAAAGTTAAAAATGCAATAATTTGTGGAGTCTTTTATATTTATTTGATGTTTTAAAGCTTTGAAAAATATAAATTCACTGCACTGTTTTAAACCATGTCTCATAAAAATGAAATCCATGGAAGAAATGAGTTTATGAAAGCAGCAAGTCAAAATGACACTTAACTGGATCCCATGACCTGTGTGGCTCAGTATACCTTTTTCACCTCATCAGTACCTATTTCCAGTTACAACCAGTGAACTTTGATCACCAGCATCTAAGCCCTCAGAGAGTAATGTTACAGTTTTGTATCCTGAGAGTAACTAAGTCTCTTTCCTTCCCAATTCGCTCCCAATGGAGCTGAATGCCCTCCCTCCTTTGCTTCCTCTCCACCTTCTCCCCAACACTCCACTTAGAGAAGGTGATCAGGAGCTTTTGAAATGACTAATTCTCATAGGATCTCTTTTTCTCCTCTCCCCACAGACCTGACTGAAGGTCCCCATCAGGCCAGTATAAATAATGAAACCAATTTTTGTATATTAATGCAATCATTTAGCTGGTCATACAGATGAATATATCCAAAGGAACAAAAAAGCATATCATTCGCATTTGAGAATAATCTTGGACCACCTCCAAACAAAACTTGGTAGAAGGTGCCTTTCTAGCTTCTTAGTTCTAGAAATGCCTTTCTAATATACCGAGAAAGAAATTGTTAGGTGAGGTGCTTCTAAGTTTAGGTTTGAATTTATTTCTTATACCAGACATGCTACCTTTGGCAAGACTAACATACAAATGATAATAATTTGAGTATTTCTTATGCTTATGCATTGTGTGTGACTAACAAATCAGATGTTCTAAGATTCCTCATGACAAGATTTTCATAAATTAATAACTATTTTTAATGGTTCTTCCATGGTGAGATACTGAATCATAAGACCTCTTTAGAGCAAGATGGAAGACTATTTGGCAAACATCACGTTAAAAGGAGTATTTTAAGGTGATACTTATCACTCTTCCTTTTGCTTCTTACCTTTATATAGCATTGTTCGAAAGTCTTTACCTTCCCAGTAGCTTATGTTCACTCTTGTGAAAACATTATATTTTTCTGGATAATGAATTTCAAACAGGACTCCTGTTTCAGGAGAGGGTTTATAGTCATATATTGAAACACTGGTTACAGGTAGGGGTTCTGCAGAAGGGAAGTAAGTGGACAAAGGGGAAGTGGAGAAAAAGGGAGAAAGGCCATTATCAGTACTTGGAAGTACCAAAAATTACACCTATCGGAATACTTTCCACACTTTTATTATCCATAAGCAGTAAACTCTTCCATACTGATGAGCTGACTGATCTCCAGAGAAGTAATTACCAAAGTACATTTATGTGGTATTGTGCCTTTCAAAAAACTTGCATATTCATTTTTTTCCATTTGCCTTTTGCAACAACCCTGAGGTCTGGGACGAGCAAATATGAATATTGCCATTTGACAGATAAAAATAATGGTGATTTCTCAGAGACTTTAAATTATTTGTCAAAGGTAATTTAACAAGTACATGGCAGAGTCTGTATCTCCAAATTCCTAGTTCATTTTTCTTTTTTCCAAGCCAAGAAAACTCTATATTAATAACAGACCAGTAACAGAAAAATACATTTTGGCTCTGACCAAGGATAAATGTTTATGCGATCATTTATTTCTTTATATAAACTTAGAATTTATTTTTCTCTATTAACTGTAAGATTACAAACCGCACTATGTTAAAATAAATTAGAGTTTATCAAACCACTCTTCCTGCAGAAGTTTAAAAAAATGTTTATTTCTATTTTGCTTGAGCTGTTAACTCATTACAAAACTTTTTAAATACTCCCTTTTTAAAAAGATTTTATTTATTCATTCATGAGAGACAGAGACAGAGAGAGAGGGAGAGCGAGAAACAGGCTCCCCGCTGATCAGAGAACCCAAGGCAGGACTTGATCCCAGGCCCTTGGGATCATGACCTGAGCTGAAGGCAGATGCTAACTGACTGAGCCAGCCTGGTGTCCCATTAAGTATTCATTTTTAAAACTGCAACTTGATTCACCTCTGCATCTCCTCTGTATCCCATTCTTCAGCAAAATTCTTGTAAAAATGACTGAGCTCCCTCACTCTTCTGAAGGGGCTGTTGGATAAGTTTTATCTGCATTTGTTTGATTTGAGAAAATTATGTAAATATTTGGTTTGGAGTCAACTATTGTATTACAGACAAAAATAATTTTGACTCAAAGTCTTATCATTAAAGGATTCTCAGACATCATCTGAAGCCTAAATGAAAGCAATATCCTTACTTTAAATTTTATACTTTTAAAATTTTAGTTTCAATACCCTAGGACACCAAAATTTGATTTAATTTATTCTACAAGTATCAAGTAACTCCTTTTCTTAATCTGTAGGTAAAAATTTTTCATTTTTCCCTCCAGGATCATAATCTCTTTTAGCTTTCACTGTGGTTTGAAGAGATCTAGGAAGGACCGAAGCAACATGTTAAAGCTTTGATTTTTTTCCCCTGTAATTTGCTTAAAAACCAAGGTAACATCTAGCAAAAAGTCCAGAAGAACCTTCAGATTACAGCACATATTGTGATCATGTCCAGGTAGACTACATGCTGTATTCTCTGGTTAAAACTTTCCTAGTTTATCTTTGATTTGTCCTTGCTCTTGCTTAAAGATAACATTTACAGAGTGAACTTACTTGTACCATGTAAACCACCCACCAACCCACCAACCCACCCGCCCACCAACCCGGGAAGACTCTTATATTTCTCTTTGATTAACCTCCCCCCCCGCCCCAAATTGTGAACTATTTGAAGGTCTTTCTTTCAACCTAGTGTAATTACTAACCCACAGAGTCTACCAAATCCCCCTCTGCCTCTGGATCTAAGGGAACCAAAATGAAAGCTAACAACAAAAGGGAGCCACAGAGCAGGGTTTATTCTACTCCTGCTGTCCAGGGTTATGTCTCCTGAAAAGAGAAATGAGAGGGCCATCCAATCTTTCATGCCCTGAGGCACGGCATCTGCACATCAAAGCTATAGTCCAACTTTGAAATTCAAGAGATAGATGAAGATTACCGCATAGCTTTTTTATTTTGTGATTTTTTTTTTTTTCTTTTTTGGCTGCTGCAAACTACTTAAATTTAAACTAAGAATTTTTAAAATGCCTACTTGCCTGTTTGCTTCCTACAGTTCTCTTGGCTTCAACATTAGTAACCCAGGTCAGCTGCAAATATTAAAGTCCAAGTCTGGGCATCGCTGAGGCATATTCAATCCAAGAATTGCTATTTCAATAGAAGTCAAATGCATTCTCTAAAAATATTTTACTGTCTCTCCAGTGACTTCCCTCATTATTTTTCTTTTTAGAAATTATGTGACGTGCTATAAACCAGAGCTGTTATTACTCAAGTGTTTTTCAGTGATGACAAGGTTAAATCTTGATCTAATTTAATTGTCCTTTCTCTGCCAGCCCCCCTTTACATTTCTTGTCTTAAGCACCAGGCAGGACTGGACAGAGAAATAGAGTTGTTAGAAAATGTGAATCATTTATTACTTTTGTTTGTTTATTCCTTTTTGGTCCTCAGGTCCTTTTATTTTTCAAAAACTAAGCATTAAAAACAGATTTGAAACTCCCTCATATAACTCACTCAGATCCCATATGCCTCCCATGATGGCCTAAGGTAAATTAGTAGTCTGAATTTGTTGGTTATCTTCTGATGCGTTTTTTGCTTTTGTATTTATGTGTCACACATATGATTCATATAACTCACTCAGATCCCATATGCCTCCCATGATGGCCTAAGGTAAATTAGTAGTCTGAATTTGTTGGTTATCTTCTGATGCGTTTTTTGCTTTTGTATTTATGTGTCACACATATGATATGTTATCTTGCATTTTATATTATATGAATGGTATGTTATAAAAACCATTCTGCAGCTTACTTTTATCAACTATCACTGCTTTTGAGATTTGTCTACCTTGATGCAAGTATCTCTAGAAACTTTTAGTGTTCACTTTAGAATTATACAAACTATACAATTTATCTGTTATTTTGTTAGATTGTTTCAATCATCTACTTTTACAAATAATGTTGCAATAAATGTCTTGAGACATGTTTCTGGAACATCCAAATCCTGGAGAGTAGGGTATGCACATCTTCCATTGATGAGATTTTGTGAAAATGTGTTCTGACTCTATGTCAATTTACATTTCCGTCAGCAGTGTATGATAGGTCTTCTTTCTCCATATTCTTATTCAACACTTGCTCATATCAACCGTTTTAGTTCTTGTCACTCTGAGACATATGAAAGTTTGTCTCTGTTTTAATTTCCCATTGACAAAAGAAGTTGATTATCTTTTCTTATGTTTATTGGTTATTCAGCTTTCCTTTTCTTAAAATTGTTTGGTTCTTTTGCCCATTTTAGGGTTTCTTTTTCCATATTCTCCTGCTAATCTGCAATGCAACTTTTGTCATAAACTGTGTTCCCACTGTCATTTGTGTGTGTGTGTCCTCTGCCTTTCTTCTGGATTCACCTTCCTTGTTAAAACATATCACTTAGTAGTTATTTAAGTTAGAGTCTAGGTGTATTCTGGGTAAGTTCTTTATTCTTTGTTTTTTATTATTATTTTTAAAAGGTTTTATTTAAAGATTTTTTTTTTTTATTAGAGAGCGAGAGACTGAGAATGAGAGGGGAGAAGGTCAGAGGGAGAAGCAGACTTCCCGCAGAGCCGGGAGTCCGATATGGGACTCGATCCCGGGACTCCGGGATCATGACCTGAGCCGAAGGCACTTGCTTAACCAACTGAGCCACCCAGGTGCCCTAAAAGGTTTTATTTATTGGAGAGACAGAGAGTATGAGTTGGGGAGAGCAGCAGAGGGAAAGGCAGAAGTAGGTTCCCTTCTGAGCAGGGAGCCCAATGTGGGGCTGCAGGGCTTGATCCCAGGACCCTGGGGTCATGACCTGAGTTGAAAGCAGATGTTTAACCAACTAAGCCCCCCAGGGACCCCTATATCTTTATTCCTGATGTAGTTCAGCTGGATATAAAATTATAAGATTTCCTCTTAGTATTTTGAAGCTACTGCTCCATTGTCTTCCTGAATCAATTATTATGGAAGAGAAAACTTCTGTGAGCCTAACAGTTATTCCTTTCTACATATTATGGTTTTTTCCTTTGATACCTTCTAAACTTTTATTTGTTCTTGATAATCTACAATTTCACCACCACATATCTGGATGTAGCCTTATTTTTGAATTACCCTATGAGATATTTGAAATGCTTTGTCAATCTGTGGATTCATGTCACACTCCAAGTCTTGGAAATTTTCATAATCAACTCTTGAAATAATGTGTCCATTATTTCCTTCATTCTCTTTTTCTTGAACTCTTAACCTCCTTAGGTAGTGCCTCTCCCACCTTCATATCTGAGAACTGTGCTAAATTAGGAGGCAATCACAAAGAATACCTTTCAATTTACTATTTAAATGCTATCAGTACAGAATTTACCTCATCAGTTGAAGTTTTTCAATTGAATTTAAATTTGACTAATTAAGTGAATTTTGCCTAGTCTAAGCAACTAAATATTAAATAATTATATTTTTCACTTCTAAAAAATTTAATTTGTTTATTTAATACATTTTTATTTAATTCCTGTCAATCTTTGCTTCATTACATTTTAATCCTTTTGAATGGATGGAATTCTTATATTTATCTCTTTGACTATCATAACATACTGTAAATTTGTTGTCAAATTGCTATACAAAATATAATCTACAATGTCGTGGTTGTTGTTTTGATGTCTATCTTTTTTTAGTGTAGATTTCATCATGCATTTTGAAATACAGGCCCTAGGCTAACTTTGTGTCTTCTTATTGCCCTGTTTTTTGCTTATTTTTGCTGTTGAGACAATTTAGTCATTGCTTTCATTCAGCTCACCACAGATCCCAGTCTAGACCCAGGGCATATAATATTATTCTGAGGTTCTTGATATTGTGGATGATATAGTGGCTATCACAAATTCATTCCCTGAATCAGAGGATAACTAAGCTTGGTCCTTGATAGTAAGACTGAATGTGCGTTCCTTACATCCAAGGACTCGCTCTATAATTCTATCGCAGGCAGAAAGAATCTCCACTCCAAACAGAAAGCTTGGCTCTGTGCCCTACCTAGTATGGAGCATTCCAATCTTTACTGTATTGGGGCCCAAGATCAGGGCTGTGTTCTTCCAGATGCAGAGCACAGAGGCCCCAGGACTTCAGACTACCTCCCCCCTTGGAGTTTCTGTTTTGTTTCTGATTCACAGAGACAACTATCTTATTTTTGAACCTACCAATATACTTCTGGTTTTCTTTTTGCTTTGTAGTAGGAGCAAAGAGTAAGTCACAAGCACATATTTACTGCATTACTTTTGTAAGAAATCCTAACACGGAATTCCCATTTCTTCTTTAACAACAAAAAAAAATTTAAATGACATTTAATATGATTGGGTTTTTTTTCCTCATTTAGGTGTCCCACATAATAAAATCTGATGTTTAATCAAAGACTATTTTATGTCCCTTAACTACCTTTGTATCCTTCATGACAATCATGAATAGGAAATTCCTTAAAGTTCTGGAAGTAACTATCTGAGACAGAAAATAAGGGAACAAAACAAATGCAGAACAAATGCTGTCTAAAAAAAGCAGAATTAACCCTATGCTCATTGGTAACTGCTAAGAGCCAAGAGCTCTTAACTAAGAGCTCAGAGCTTCTTTCTGAGATGGCTCGGTTTTGATGGACTAAAACTAAAGGAGCTGTTGGATCAGTGACCAGTGTCCTTGCTTTTGACGTGACCAACCTAAGAATGTGTCTGTTCTGACACAGTCCTCTTGAGGCAAAGAAACCTGTGATTAGGCCCTCACTTTCTTTTTTTTTTTTTTTTTTTTTTAAGGGAGAGCCTGAGTGGGTGGGGTGGGACAGAGGG
The DNA here is from genome assembly GCA_028533885.1 of Nasua narica. Classification (NCBI taxonomy): domain Eukaryota; kingdom Metazoa; phylum Chordata; class Mammalia; order Carnivora; family Procyonidae; genus Nasua; species Nasua narica. Next base: position 40,202,720 of record CM052807.1, read on the forward strand.
AGCAGGAGAGAGAGGATCTTAAGCAGGCTCCCCACTCAGTGTGGAGCCGGTGCTGGGCTCAGTCTCACGACCCTGAGATCATGACCTGAGCTGAATTCAAGAGTTGGACGCTTCATTGACTGAGCCACCCAGATGCCCCAGGGCTCTCACTTCTGATGGCAGGAGCAGAAAAAAAAAAGGGACTGATCCCAGGTCCCAAACCAGAGTTTCTAACTTATGTTTAGATGGTGATTTGGAACCTAACCTGACAGCTCAGCTCTATCCGTGCTGGCCACTCAGGGGAGCTGGCAGCAGCCGCTGCCCATGGTCCAAGAGTCATGGTCACGATCAAATCCATGAACTTAATTCCAGTCTTCACCACTTCCTTCCTGGAATATTTCAACAGCTCTCTAAATGATTCTTCTTGCCTCCAATCTCATCTTAATTTTTTCTACTTGTTTCTGCTCAAAACTTCTAAGCCTGCAGGCCACCTGATACTCTCAGTTTGCCAGAGTCTCTGCCTTACACCTGTCACTTGCTCCTCGCTGACTTTGCCTTGCCTGATCTGTTTTGACTCTCCTTTGCTTCCAATCCCTCAAGTAATTTTCTGTCTAATGCCATTGGTTTTGTTTACATTTATTGATCTTATATGAAGTGCTACATATTTTGTTAAAGAGTGTATTTTAATATTTTTCACATTATAAAATATTACATTATTTTATGGTACCCTCTACCAAATCTGCAAACTCACAGCCCCCAAGACAAATCTGGCCAACCACTTGTTTTTCCATGCCTTGCGAGTTAAGAATGGCCTTTACATTGTTAAATGGTTGACAAAAATTAACAGAGGAATAATACTTCATGACATATCAGAATTATATGAAATTTACATTTTAGCATCTTTAAAGTTTTATTAGAACGCAGCCATGCTTGTTCGTTTATGTACTACCTATGGCTGTTTTTGTGCTGCAACACTAGAGTTGAATAATTCCAATAGACTGAGCTCCCAGAACCTAAAATATCTGTCCCCAAGTCTGTAGAAAAATCTTGCTAATGCCTGGGATAGATTAAAGATTTAAAAACTGAGATTTAAAGAAAGTAATAACCTGCCTAATGCTCCATATAGTTTCTAGATTTCTTTGTTGGCTCTAAAGTTCATACTTTGAACCACTACTCAAAATACCTGCTTGATAATTTGCCCATTGCAATGCAGGGTTCAGGATGCTACGACTTGCAGCTCTAAGGAGCTTTCGTCAATAAAATCTTATTGTCATTTCTTTGTATCTGTCACCATTCCTCATCACTTATGGATTAAAGTCTAAACTCTTGTAAGGTAGTCAAGGTTCCTCCCAATCTTTCTAGCTACATTTCTTTTTATTTTCTGGACCCATAAATGCTAGCCATATTAACTCCTTGCAATTCACAAGAAGGTCCACTCTTTGTAAATATGATTCCCTTTGACTCTGTTGTAACACTTCCCATTCTTTATTCATTTAGCAAATTTTCACTACACTCTCAATGGTTGTATCTTCTGAGGTGCCTTCTCAATGTTTGCTAAGGAAGGCTGAGCAATCTATTTCACATAATTTTCTTATAGCATTTATCATGTTTTTGTAATGGTTTGCTTATTTGTCTTTTACACTATAGCATACCATCTTTCAGTGTGGGTATGAAGGACATGACATAAAGAATGTGCACAATAAATAAAATAAAATTCATGCATTATTTTTATTGATAATGCATGAATTTATATTTGTATAATATATGAATACATGTTTATATTTGTACAATATATTATAGAATACATGATACTCTATTCATGGAGTGTCTCTAAAGTGTTCTGCAATGTTTACAACTACTAACTCTCAGATTTTACTAACACAGAAGACAGCACTGTGTAAATAACATTTCTCCAATTTTTAAGCAATTGTTTTCATGCATTATTTTATCTATGAAGAAATGACTTCTCTCTAAAGTACAGACAATATACTGACAGTTCTTAATCAATTAAATATTGATCAGAAATGAGAGCCTAAGGGTCGTGAAACTCCTTTGAGCTGGCCAAATGACTTCTTTGTGCTGAGTTTATTTTTTGCCATGTTTCTCAGAATTCTCTAAGAGCACCAGACTCAGAACAACTATAGAGAACTATCAAAGGATGGCCCCCGGGGCCAATTGCTTTGTCACTGCTTATTTCATCAAGACAAGCATCTACCACACAATAAATGACTGCAGCAAATGTACCCTTTTATTCTCAAGAGCAATGTGTCATCTCCTTGAGCAGATACTATTACTGTCTCCTAAACTTTAAAAAAAGCTTCTCATTATAAAAATAAAGATGGCAAAAGTGTATCGTTCACTGACAAATAGTGGTAATTTTAGAGCTCAAAACTAATCTTAGTCATCACGTACTTTAATTCCCTCTTTTTTAAGGGAGGAAGCTGAAACCAAATACCACCTAATGTCACCTCATGCCTAAGGTCACAGAAATATTTGTGCCTGAATTCCCAATTCTTAAATTCTGAACCTATTATCCCTTTTAAAATCAGGGATGATGTAATTGAGTCTTTAAAAATGAGATACAGTGGGAGAGAAAGAAACATCATTAATTAATTTTTGCTCTTTAGAAATCCATGCAGATTTCCTCTTCCACTCAGGGTGTAGAAAGCTACCAGTCAATGTCACTCTCTCAACCCTCAAAAAGAAGAAAAAGCCAAATAATCCATGAGATCATGATTTCTCTTGAGTCTAGCAGAGATCTGAGATTACAAGGCAACCAAATGAACTAAATACCCAGGAGTGACAATCCCCATGCAAACAGAGGGACGTTAACTGCTTCACCTTTAGCAGAGCATGACAGGAAGAGTGGGGCTCCATTAAAGCAGGAAAGAAGACAGATTTTAATAAATTCATAAAGGCTGGCTGTGTTTTCAATGACAGTTTAGAACTGTTGTCCAATAAAATAGCTATTAGCCACCTGTGGCTGTTTTAATTAAATTTAGAATGAATCAAAATTAAATTAAAATTAAAAATTAGTGGCTAGTATAGCCCAGAGAGTTCCACATAAGACAAACTGAAAGCGATCCACTCAAGACACATTATGATTAAAATGTCAGAAGTTAAAGATAAAGAGAGAATCTTAAAAGGAGTAAAAGAAGGTACATACAAGGGAAACCTCATAAGAATATTAGCACTTGGAAAGAAAAAAAAGAATATTAGCATTTGGGAGCCTGGGTGGCTTAGTCATTTAAGTGTCTGCTTTCCACTCAGGTCATGATCCCAGGGTCCTGGGATCTAGTCCTGCATTGGGCTTCTTGCTCAGCGGGGAGCCTGCTTCTCCCTCTGCCTGCTGCTTCCCCTACTTGTGCTCTCTCTCTCTCTCAAAAAAAAAGATCTAAAAAAAAAAAAGAATATTAGCATATTTTTCAGCAGAAACTTTATAGACCAGAAAGGGGTGGCAAATACATTCAAAGTGTTGAAAGGAATAAAAACTTCCAACCAACAGTATTCTATCTGGCAAGGTTATCATTCAGATTTGAAAGAGAAAAAAAATTTCCAGACAAATGAAAGCTAAAGGAATTCATCACTACTAAATTGGCCTTATAAGAAATGTTAAAGGACTTCTCTAAGCTGAAAAGAAAGGACACTAATTAGTGATATGTATGACATATTATTTCATATCACTAATATTTTATTATCACTAATTATTATAGATATAATTAATTATTATATTACTGATTATTATTATCATCAGAGGATATAACTAGACATTTTTCCAAAGAAGACATGCAAATGGCCAAAAAGCACATGAAAAGATGCTCAACATCACTAAGCATCAGGGAAATGTAAATGAAAAGGGGTATCACCTCATACCTGTTAGAATGGTTATTATCAAAAAGACAAGAAATAACAAGTATTGGTAAGAATGTGGAGAAAAGGAACACTTGTGCACTGTTGGTAGGAATGTAAACTAGTATAGCGACTATAGAAAACAGTATGGAGATTTTCAAGAAATTAAAAATTAATTTGAAAAGATGTATGTGATATATATAAAATAGATAGATATATATATAATTTGAAAAGATATACCTCCATGTTCATTGCAGCATTATTTACAATAGCCAAGACATGAAAACAACCTGAGTATCCACCAATGGACGAATGGATAAAGAAGGTGTGGTATATCTATGAGCAATAGAATACTACTCAACCATAAAAAAGAATCAAATCTTTCCATTTACAACAACTTGATGGAACTTAAGGGTATTTTGCTAAATGAAATAAGTTAGATAGAGATAGACAGATATTGTATAATCCCACTTATATGTGGAATCTAAAAAACAAATAAAACAAAGAAAACTCATAGATGCAGAGAACAGAATGGTGGTTTCCAGAGGAGAGAGAAGTGATGGGGCAGGCAAAATGGGTGAAGGGGGTCAAGAGGTACAAACTTCAGTTACAAAATAAATAAGCCATAGGGAATGTAATGTACAGTATTGTGACTGTAGTCAATAATACTGCGTAGCATATTTGAAAGTTGTTAAGAGAGTAAATCTTAAGAATTTCCACTGCAAGAAAAAAATTGAATGGTATTCAATGGTATTCAGTGGTAGCTTGACTTACTGTGGTGACAGTCTTGTGGTATGTACAAATATCAAATCATCGTGTTATATACCTGAAACTAACATAATCATAAAAGTAATCTTAAAAGTGTAAAGATGAAAAGCTTCAAATTTCACATAAAGTTCGAAATATGTGAAGCATAACTAAAAGAAGTACAAGGAGAAACAGACAACATAGATATAGTTGGAGACTTTCACATACCACTAACCATCATTTTTAGAACAAGAAGACAGAAAATTAGTAAGGCTAGAGAAGACTTGAATAACCAACTTGATCTAATTGAAATCATCAAAACTTCACCCAACAGGTACCCACAGAATACACACCAAGACAGACCATATTTGGGGCCATAAGGCAAACTTGAAATCACATGAAGTATGTTCTCTGGTCACAACATCACTTATCTAGAAACTAATAAAAGGATCTCTGAAAAATTGCAAAATTTTGGATATTCAGCAACACACGTCCAAGCCCACATGTTGAAAAAGAAATCACAAAAGGAAATAAACAAATATTTTGACACAACTCATTGCATACACTAAAATATCCAGGAGATAATATGGAAATCTCTTATCATGTACCTACTTACCATTTACTTATCATTCGCTTACTTATCAAATGTCTTTATGAACCATTAGCTAAGGGGCTGACTGTTGGAGCTTTTTCTGGTCTGGAGTGAGTGAGTGCATGCTAATGAATATTAGGTCAACAATAGTAACTACACTTTTATTTATGCCCTAGTCTTCCCAGCCCCCTTCCCCCGGTTCTTTCTCCTATTACTTGCTCAACTGAATCGAATTAATATTTATTGATCACTTATTAAGTATAAAGTTCATGCTAGGTGCTTATGAGATTATGAAGATGATAAGGCAGAGTTTCAGATTTCAAGGAATTGTATCATCACCACTGTTTACCTAGATCTGCTGCCTGGACCTATTAATGCCCAGTTCACCACTCTCTGCAACTTGTTTAAAACAGGATTTTAGAAAAAGAAGGTTCTTCCTTTAATTCTACTAGGTTTTGGATTTGCCCATTATATCTATAAACCTTGAAGGTCTTGGGTTTATGTCATTCTACTCCTAATTTTTAGGATTCAGTACTGATTTTAGGACTCTGCCAAGGGAAACTTTAATTAATTTTTGACAGACATCTTAAAAATATGTCTTCTAGCTTGATTCTGAGTTCTTGCTTCCTGATTTCTCTTTCCTTTTATCCCAAGAGAACAATATCACAATGTCCTTTTCCTTAATTGTGGTGAAAATGACTGCAAGTAGCTGGCATTTAAAAAACCGCAGCCACTGAAAAATTAGAACTGAAGAATAATAAGCAAAAAGAACTTCACTGAGCCATTAAATTGCTCTAGTGGTAATCTCTGCCATCTTATAGATAACAGTTTTTCTTATAACATATTCATCAACATATACAATAAAGTTACATCTCAATTTGAGATTAGGTATTAAAGTCCCAGAGAGAAAAGTAAAAATCACATATAGTTAAAATTACTCCTAAAAATTCCTAATGTCAGCATTAATGCTTTAAGACATGAACTCTTGAAGGTTAAAATGCCAATGATTTGTTTTTTCTTGGTATTTTTCTTGGGCAGTGAAAGCCAAGGCTCTTTGGAGGGTGAGGTCAAGAATAGAAACCGATAAATAATATCTTTTTCTCTCTCTCAGCTAAAAATGTATAATTAATTTTAAGAAAGCTAAATATGAGTATAAATTCATTGTCTCAAAACCCAAATGGCTTAATATGAGAGTATGTGCTCTGGAAAAAAATAGCTTAGTTATGATCATACTATTAAGTTATATAGCAAAAAATTACCTGGTCCGATCATGAATCTAGAATTATTATTCAACCTGAAAATATACTGTCTCATTGAGGTTTAATTTTTTGGGTTTGAACAGATTTTTCTTTAGCAAAAGGGAACAGTTAAACATTATCAAATGCTGGTAAGAAACCGTATTTTCAACAGAAAGCAGAACTTTAAATTTATGTCGCTCAACTTCAAGGTGATTGGTCTTGCCATCCTGGGCTGACTTTCTTTCAATGAGAGCCCCATGAGAATATACCCAAAGAAGAAACACAGAGAACGATATTACAAATGATGCTTACTTGTTAATACAGTGATTGATCTGGATGGCTTGGTAACCACATTTCCATTTACCACTACCAGAGTGATTATATAATAAAGGCCATGGTAATTAGCCTTAAAGGTAACAGGAGGAGGCAAAGTGCTGTTGAAGTCCTCAAATTCGAAGAAGTAATTTTTTGATTCCCCAGTTATCTTCACAACATACACAGATGATGGGTTCATGACATCTGAGGCTTCTAAAGACACAACGATGTTATTATCATCTTGAACAGTTACATGGAATGTTGTGGCATTCTGTTTAAGAAAAGAGAAAAACAAAAGGAAATGAAGGTCAAATCTGGATCGTTAGCAGTAAAATTATGCTGAGTTTGTTTTTCCAAAACTAATGTTTGTGATAAGCATCACACAGGTATTTTAGTGTTTAGGAAAAGCAGAAAGAGAGAGCTTAATCCTCTTATGACTAAGGATCTTCGCAGGATTTTATTTTTGATTCTTCTCCATTGACAAGCTGCTCCCAGTTCCTGGATTGTGTCATGTAATAAACACAAAATAAACATTGTGGAAATGAGTAAAGAATGAAATGAATGAAAATCATCTCGAGGGATGCCTGGGTGGCTCAGTGGTTAAGCGTCTGCCTTTGGCTCAGGTCATAATCCCGGGGTCCTGGGATCAAGCCTCGCACCAGGCTCCCTGCTTGGTGGGAAGCCTACCTCTCACACTCCCCATGCTTGTGTTCCTTCTCTTGTGTCTCTATCAAATAAATAAAATCTTAAAAAAAAAAAAGAAAGAAAATCATCTTGATACTTGACTTCCAGAGAAATTCTTGTTTTCAGCTATACTGGAGAAACTATATGGATGGAGCACTCTATTTTACTTTGGAAGGAGTAATGCTGTGGTAGTCCTAGAATTCTAGAAGAATGTTGCAAGGCAGTTATTTCCTCTCTCACTTTTCACCTGTCAGATCTGAAAATAATAATAATAATAGTAATAATAATAATAATAGTTCCGGACTGCGAATTCTGTGATAATCTTCCTCACTGGAGGTTAGCCAATCTTTAATCAGAGAAGCTAACATGCTCTTTGAAGAAGGAACCAGACTGAGGGTCACTGGCATCTATGGAAAAGGCAGCGGTCAAGGGAATGAAAACTGCTCTAAGTGTTCTAGATCAATGTTTATGGACAGTATTTGTAAAGTCATGGTGTGGTTGGTTTAAATATTCCTTCTTGATTATTTCCCATACTGTACAGGCAGAATAGTCCTTCTACTCTCTGGTCTCCCACAAGACTCATATACTTTGTATCACTGCTGCTTTGTTTTTAATTCATCTTCTGGGTATGTGGGATCCAGGGAAATTATTTCCCTGCTCTGAGCTTCAGATTTCTCTTCTATGAACGGGGGACAGAACAATTGCTAAAACTTGCTTAGGACTTACCAGGATCCAGATACGAAGCTAAGCAGTCTATGAACACAGTAATCTCACCTAATACGCAAAATGACCTGATGAGATGGTACTTTTTTTCAATGTCAGTTTGTAGTTAAGGAAACCGAGGCTCAGAGGGATTGAATCACCTGCTCAGGGTCACACATCTAGTTTGGACTCTTTACCACTGAATACACAAGTACCAAAACTGAGCTTCATTATGTCCACATGTCTGTTTCTCTTCCCCTCTTGACTTGTTTTCCTAACACTCAGTCCGACACATGGTATACAACTGGTAAGTCTCTGTTAAATGAATGAAAGAATTGCTGATTGCATTAAAATTATATGTGGACATTTGCCTCTTAGAATTAACCTCATGGTACTGCCCATGTTGTCGGTAGCCAAGTCAAGCATACAATACGTATCAGTATCCTAAAGGAGGCTCTAAATGTACCTAAAAAAAAGTACTGATTTTTTCCCTATTATTTACTTGTTTTAGAAATCTAATTTTTACAGATCCTAGTATTTGTAAAGAATACCAGCCATTAACAGAAATTTACTTCTATGTTAACATTTAGTAGTCTTAACTGTGTTTATGACCTTCTAACCATATGAGATCCTAAGTTCTTTAGGGGCAGAGACTCTCTTATTTCTAGCTCTATCTCTAGCTTCAGGACCACTGCCTGGCATATGCCAGGTACTCTGTGGTCTAGATAGGCCTAGTCAGATCTCTATAATATGGATCAGTCAGTATGGATTGACTTTTATTTTTATTCATTTTTAATTTTTTTAAAAAGATTTCATTTATTTATTTGACAGAGAGAGACATGACAAGAAAGGGAACACAAACAGAGGGAGTGAGGGGTGGGGAAGCAGGCTTCCCACTGAGCAGGAAGCCCGATACGGGACTTGATCCCAGAACCAGGATCCTGACCTGAGCTGAAGGCAGACGCTTAAGAACTGAGCCACCAGGTGACCCTGGATTGACTTTTAAAATGTCCTTTTCTCCTCATTGTCTCTTATGGTCAGATACATGGGTAGGTTTCTAAAATTGTGTACTTTTGGGAAACATAACAAACATACAGAAAATGTGACCCACTGTTACTGCCAGTGATCCAGGTGGAACTGTAAAGCTAAACCAAGCATCCAATATTCAATAACATTGAACTCTGGCTTTCATTCATTATTGGTTATAGAAACAGATTCACTAATTCAGAAAACAGTAAGTATACAAACATCAGGTTCAGAATTATTAATAATTTTTTGCTATATGTTTTAATGGCCAATAACAAAAAAATTTGTGATAATGAAAAGAGGGATACATAGACTCAATTTTGCAAAGTGTTTCAGAAATACATATCTAATGGGTCATGATGTTTCCTAGATACAGCAATCTTCCAGGGAAAGGGACTAATTTTCTAAAATGTAATGACAGCTTTGGGGATGATTGTATCAGCCATGAATATAAGCATTGGCCCATGTGCTCCCAGGTCGCCAAAAATAAATCAGGGTAGGCTAATCAGATTCAGTCAGCGGGACTAATGAGAATAAGGCAGCTGGCCAAGAGAGTCTAGGCAGTGAGCCTAAAGAAATGTCATCACGCCATTTCTTCTCTGTCCCTGTGCTTCAGCTTTTCCTGAAATCTATATTCAGGAGAAGATTCTGAATGTATGCTGCAGGCACAGAACCCCTGCCAAGATGTCCAGTGAGCAGGAAGAGTTAAAAGTTACAGAAATGGATTGAAATGTAGGCAAGGCCAATGTGGATTTATTTGGTGGATAGAGAAATATTTTAAAAACTTTTTTTTTTTTTTGAAACCGGGTAATAGTATTGCTTGACTCTGCAATGAAAATATTTTTACTGATATTTCCTTTGCATAATACAACTTAATATAGAAATTTCTCTGCTCCAACACCCTCATTTCGCACTTGAAAGAACAGCGGTACAAATGTCACCCAACTAATTGATGACGGAACAAGGTCTAGGATCCACATATCCTTATGTTTCCCAGTAGTTCTCTTTCCTGAAGGAGAAGGAGGCTGCTTGAGGCAGCAAAGGGAGGCGGGGTGCTTGGCTTCAGCAAGGAAGGGGGACCAAGGAGCCTGTAACCTGCTCTATGGCCAGTCCTATGGGACAGAAGCTACTGGAGCACTACAGAGGAGAAAAATGCCCGATGCAACCCTGGAATGTGGGACAAGGAGAGAACTGGTCTCATATACTCCAGTCTGACATCGTAGGAAGCCTGACCATCTCTGACAAACATAGCAACTGTTATATATCTATCCCCTAATCTATGCTTTGCACTTGGCATTTTATGTCTTTTCCTTTTTTCCTTAGAGCCGTCTTTAGAAATAGTGTCTTCCTCCCCATTTTACTCAGAGAAGTTAAATAATCTGCTTAAGAACACAGCTATTGACTTGGAATCAGAGGACCTGAGTTTCTACTCCTTTGCTGCAGCCTATTATCTGACCACATGGGAAAACGCAAGGATCTGCTTAATTTCTTTTTTTTTTTTTTAAAGATTTCATTTATTCATTTGTCAGATAGAAAAGAGAGAGCACAAGCAGAGGGAGCAGCAGGCAGAGGGAGAGGCAGGCAGAGGGAGAGGGGGAAGCAGACTCCCTGCTGAGCAGGGAGCCCAATGCAGGGCTTGATCTCAGGACCATGGGATCATGACCTGAGCCAAAGGCAGACACTTAACTTATTGAGCCACCCAGCATCCCCACCTGCCCAATTTATAAAATAGGGGTGGTTCCTATAAACTCATGGGACTTGGGTAAAAATTAAATGGACTTCATAAAAATACTAATAGGATGAGCCCAATAAATATTACCTGTATCTCAAAGGTTCTTGTGTTTTAGTTAGGTTTTGAATCCCTCAATGACCTGTCAATTAAAGAAGTTCTATAAACATTCATTCAACTAACTTCACAACTCTATGGACTTCTGTGATCACATTCACTTGATGTTATATTCACATTGGAGAGCTGTCCATCCTATCATTTCAACAATAAACAAACATTAGCAGAGCGCCAACTTGGCATCAGGTATCTTGCTGGGTGTTGGCGTCAGGCTTTGAGTAAGACAGCAGATTTGACCTCCTAGTGCTCAGACTCTAGTCAGAAAGGCTCACCCAAATGCATAATTACAACAGCATGTTGAGTGTTACTCGTGGCAGACTTGGAAAAACTGTTTGCTGCCTGTTTTTGTTGCCTGTCTGGGATCCCTTCTTTCATTATATCTTCTTGTTTCAGAGCACTGCTTCTTTCCCACCATAAAGCCAAGAAGGGGGTACCAATGGGCGTTCCTAATAGAAGAGCAGGAGGTACTTTGACTCAGTCTGGGTCAGTCATAGTGCTCAGTTCTCCATGGAGAGAGCTGGGGGTGGGGGGTTGAGGGAGGTGCTACCAGGGACCAAGCCAGCCAACCAGAATGCTTTGTCTGAAACTTTGTATCTGGAATTAGTGGGGAAGAATTTTTTCTTCTCTGGCTCCAAGTATGTATGGATGCAAATCTGGAGAAGTCAGTGTCTATCATTTCTGCCCCAGAAAGACAGTTGCTTGAGGGCGCATCCCTGATGTGGTCTGAGGCCCTGGTCCCAGTCATCCTGAGGCTCTGCCCCTGTGTAGTTTGGCGACCTGAATAAATCCCAGTCAATGGCTTATATCAGTTAAGCTGGGCTTCCAAAATTGACAGCTGAAGGTCCTGGTCAGCACAAGAGAATTGTTCAGTGCTCCAGACATGTAGAGAAGAAAGCAATTAATTCTGCTTCTGCAATGGGTATGAGGAAAGATTTCAAGTTGAAAGTGATGCTTGAAAGATTCTCAGGAGTTTTCTGGGGGAACAAAGGTCAGTGCGTCATCTAGAGAAGTGGGAAGAAGACCCCACAGGCCACTGGGGTGGTTAGATCATGGTGGGACTTTCAGAGAGGAGGGTTGATAGGCTAGTCCAAGATGTGAATTTGGATATTTTTTAGGCCAAAAGAAATCATGGTCTGTTTTAATGCAGAAAAGTGACATAATAGGTCACAGCTTACAAAGATCAATGCAGTCAGGAACATGGACCAGTATAGTTAGGGATTGCCTGAGTGGGCCCACCTAAGGCCAGTAGACTCGGAGGAGGCTTTTGGAACTGTTCAGGTAAGACCCAATGAAAGTCTGAGCCAATGCTGGTCAAACCAAATCTGCCTGTGTGATATGCACTTAGAACATTATTAATGCTCCAGCGGTCAATCCAATCAATGATTAGACTAATTAGAGGGCATTTTAGAGGGAACAATTAGGAAATTCTGCTGTGCTAAGGTTACCACATAAGAAGTAATGGGATGCTCAATTCTTTTCAATAGTAATATCAATGGTGTCTGGTGTTTCTATAGCACTATGGCCATACTTCTCTGTAGACGCTATGGAATGCATCCACTTAGCCTCCTGTCCAGCTGCGGGAAAACTTTTCCAGCAAGATCTTCCTTCCTTTCCGTTCCTTCAGGAACATCATGTTCCCAGAGCTGTCCTGACAGGGCAGGGCTCCCCCTGACACTTTCTCGGAATTACTCATAGCTCTCTTTCAGAAATTGTCAGGACAGAATTTGGATGTTGATCTCAAAGGCTAAGGATGGTGGCCTCCCCCTTATTTTCCATGATGTCTGCAATCTTGAGATACTGAGCGGCCAGCATTTATCAGGAACTGTGCCAGATGCTGAGGATTCACTCTATTTAGCAGTGAAGAGGAAGATCGGTATATGCCTTTGTCCTTCCTAGCATCGTGTCTGACCAATAATAGTGATGATGATGATAAGGAGGATGCTATCATGGTAAAGGACACTAACTTACACAGTGCTTATAATGTGCTTCCAGAAACTTCTCTGAAGTTCATTCAGCAAGCTATTGATACATGTCTGCTGAGTGAATATAGTTACAATCGGCTGTGTAATACCAGACTTCTATATAGTGTCCAAAATGTATCTTCTCAGGTAGAGCCTGTGGGTTTCTCTCTGTGCCTGAGTCCACATCCACGCCAGGGTAACCTTTCATGTTTTAGATGCCTAGATACAATCACTTCTGTTTTTATGACTTCATGATACAGAGTCCTCATCTCTTTTGCCTCTTTTTGGTAAAGGAGTCCAAACTCACATGTCAGGCAGGTCATATAAATGGAGATGCTGTCTAGTGTAACAGGATTGAGTGATGAAATAATTAGCCAATGCAAAAGTGCATGCATTACCTAAAAGCATCATTAAAAAGCACAATTATAACAAAATAAAACTATGCGGCCAAAAAAAAAATAGCTTTGCAGGCCAGTCTCAGTCCAGAAGCTGCCAGATTACCACACCTGAATTTGTCACACTGTCATTTCCTGCATCAAACACCTTATCTTTGGACCTTCAGCTTCTGCATACTCTGCTCTGCCCAGCCAGAATGCAGAAATGGTAACTAAAGTCTGTTACCCCCTATGCATTCATTTACAATAAATACAGATGGCATTTAATTATCAGTAACTGTGTGTGTGTGTGTGTGTGTTAAATGGCATTTTATTATATATATTAATGCAGTAATTATTTCCTGATTCCTAATACGGGCTTGTACTACAAACTCTGTAGAACTCTTAATTCTGGAGATTAAACTAAATATGCTTAAGAAAAAGGATTTAACCTGGCATTTTTATTTTTATTTTTTTTATTTATTCCCCCCCAAATGTTTATTTTCTTTTATTTATTTTTTAATAAAGATTTTATTTATTTATTTGACAAAGATCACAAATAGGCAGAGAGGCAGGCAGAGAGAGAGAGAAGCAGGCTCCCTGCTGAGCACAGAGCCGGATGCGGGGCTCAATCCCAGGACCCTGAGATCATGACCTGAGCTGAAGGCAGAGGCTTTAACCCACTGAGCCACCCAGGTGCCCCAAACCTGGCATTTTTAAATGATAGAAACTGCTCTGCTGAAGAGATGTGTCAAAATTTAATGTGCTACTTAGGAATATAATAATAGCCATATATTGGATTTTATAATTTTTAAAGCACTTACGAACCCATTTTCTCATTTGATACTCAAAACATCCCATTAAGTTATTATCTCACTTCACGGATGAAAACACTGAGGTGCGAAGAAACTAAATGGGTTTCTCAAGGCTACTCTAGATGATGTGGAGGAGTTAGCACTCAAAGCAATTCTTTAACTAGAAATTTTATGACTCTATTATGCTACTCTTTCCTGACGATCAGATCCTGGAGCCAGAATGATTTCCCAAACGCTACTTTCCGTATCTGTATTTAATTGGTGGTGAAATCCCTCAGCACAAACCATGACTTATTCCTCTAGGTTATGATTGATAGTTGCTCCAAAAGGGTGGTATCACAAAAAAGGACAATTTCAAGAGATAAAAAGAAATTCTGGAGTGCCTGGGTGGCTCAGTTGGTTGAGAGTCCAACTCTCGGTTTCAGCTCAGGTCAGGATCTCAGGGTCCTGGGATCAAAAGAGCCCTCAGTGGGCTCCGGTGGGCTCCACGCTCAGCAGGGTGTCTGCTCGTGACTCTCTCTCTCTCCCTCTGCTCTGCCTCCTGCTTGCACTTTCTCTCAAATAAATAAATCTTAATTAATTGACTAATTAATTAATTAATTCTGGAGAAAGGCACACCTGGGTGCAAGTCCCACTTAAGTGATACTCTCTCATTTTGATTCTCTAAGCCTCAGTTGCTCCAGGTAAATCATGGAAACACTAAATTAACTCAGTTCTTGAGGGGGAAAAAAACCAAGATTCTATGTGTATATTACTTAATCTGATACTAATTTAGTAGATTCTCTGAACGCAAAATCTGATTGTTACTGCAGAATTTATGTCCTATGTTTTCACATTGATTTTCTTTGGGACATGTAGGTTGTAGAAGTCATATCTTTTTAGGACACTAACACTGTGATTCATATATGGTTCAATAGCTATTATGCCGTACAGTCCATTTATCCAGTAATCAGTATCACCTGTTTTCGTGGCATTATGAACAAGAGCTTCCAGTATTTCTTTTTGTATTATGCCTGCGTACGACAGCCTGAGCTGCCCTATTTGACTGAAGGTTACCATGGGAACAGTTTCCAGGACCTACTGTGCTGAGTAGTTCGGAGACCTGGGAAGCTGTGCCCAGCTGATGACTAAGTCAGGAGGAGGTGGGTCCACAATCCAGGGAGCCACAAAATGCATTTGTTCTCAACAGTTCAACGATCAGGCCACTTCTAAAAATACGCAACATTCTTCTGGCTTAATGTGTTATGAAAAATAGGGGTTCCTGGCGGGTGAATTCTGTCTGTGAAATAAGTGTTATTTTCATAAAATCAAGCCCTCACAAGTAGAATTTTGCCTGAATTTTGTATCCCCCAAAACTTTTTTTTCTATCCTTTCCGGTATTTCTAGTTTTAAAACAGTTTTACCTCAGAAAGATGCTTAGGAAAAGGCAGCTGTCCCACTTATTGAAAGCTAATGTGGGAGATGATGGTGCTAATCATTTATTTCAGAATGGATGAGTTCAGTCAAATTTCCCCACAGGCACGAAGTGTCTCTCCAACTGTGACACCAGTTAATTAAATCCTGATGATAGCTAACAAAGAGGGCAGTCGAGTTACCAAACATGTAGTTCACAGTGTATTTAGGTGAGACCCTTGTGAACGCTGACCTTTAACACCCCTGAGTTGTTAACATCCTCAGCAACAAAATTGCCAGAACTTCAACGCGTATAGTCTCTTATGCCCTCCACCATCACTGAGATTTTACAGTTTTTCTAGAAGACTGATCCCTCCGTGCCAGATAAACTTAAGCCCAGAAGTTCAGGGAGATGAAGTACGGTACTTTACATGCAAACTTTGCTCCATGTTTACCTTCATGTAGTTTTTAAAATTTGAGTGCTTACTGTATGCTTGTTGCTAAGGCTATAATGGTTGAGAAAAGAAATTTGATCGCTGTCCCAGTGGTCCTTGGAGTCTACAGCAAGAGAGGAAATAAATCACTTTAGATAGTTAAATAATTACAAGTGGAAAAGGCATTGTTGAGAAGATCTTAACAGGAGGATCTAACCTGGTGGAAGTAAGAGTCTAAACACGTAAGGATGGGCATAAGTAAGAGTTAGCCTGTTGAGGATCTGAAGAAAGAATTGGATCTCTGAAGAACAATGTATTTGAAGACCTGGGGACTAGAGAAAGCACAGTGTGTTTGAGAAACCAGAATGACATCAGAATGGCCAATACTAGAGACCGGATCATGGGATACTTTGTAGGTCCTTCTAAAAAAAGTTGAGCTTTATGCTAAAGGCAATGGGAAGCCACTTACGGGTTATCAGGGGCATGAAATGATCAGATTTGCATCTGTAATTGAAGTAAGATATTATGTTAACTGCTGGCTCTCGAGTTCTTATTGGGGGAACTTTTAATGGAAAAGTGCTTGATAACGAGCCACTTGGGATAGAAGGGAACACTCTAATGGTGTGAGAAGAAGAATCTAGGGAAACAAACAAAAACAAGAACAAAAAATCAGTCAAACTAGTATTTGAGTTACAAAGAAAAGAATGGCTTTATTCCAGAAAAGAAGAGGGAGAGACGAGAGGGAAGGGGCTAGAAAAAAACACAGAGAGAAGAGCCAGCAAGATGGTGTGATGCTGGGAGAGAGAAGGGCAATCAGCCAGTGGAAACATCCAGATGGAGGAGGTCGAAGAGCATTTTGAAACTGGAAATGCCTAATTTTCCATTTGAAGTTAGCATTTTGAGTAGTAAACACTTATCTATCTTCCCAAACACCAATCTTTAATAATATTTGCCACTCTCACAAATGCTTTGTGTGAGTGGGTCATTTGTGAAACTTGCTAAAGGGGCTGTGTTTCACGTCCAAATGTTGGGGCACATAAGCACTATTTGCAGATCTTGGCGTCTGGGAGAAGAGGAAGTGAGAAGGCAAATGTCCTCCAAACTGGCAAAAATCCCAAGGTAATGTGAACTTCTGTCAGAGATGGGAAGGGATTTATGGCCAATTTTATTTAGGTCTCAAGGGTGCAGGAAGCTCCTTCTGAGTATAGTGCACAGAGCTCCTTGGTGAGGATGGGCAGGTGTGACCGAAGTAGTCTAGGAGAGAAAGGAAGGTAGCTAGGAGCAGGGTGATGTCAGCAGAAATTCAGAGGGTCTATTCCCCAGAACTCAGTGACCTGAGATTTGAGTTGACTGTGGGCTGGTTGCGGTGCTGATTTCATACACACATCATGACCATCATCATCATCATCATCATCTAAGGAAAGACGGCAGGTATTAGTGGGGTCAGAAGAAGACTAGGGTGTATTCAGTTCATTTTGATACCTAATGAGTATGAGATGCCTGTGGGACATCCAAGTGCAAATGCCACGTAGGTGGTAAGATACATGGATCCAGAATTCAGAAGAGAGGTCTGCATCAAATATTTGGAACAGATTATCTCACAGATGGCAGTTGAGGTCCTGGAAATCAAGGAAATACCATAGTGTAGAAATACAACTGCTACCGTTAATAGAGCTTACTTCTATTAAAGAATGTACTTTGTGCTAAGAACTTTTTAGGCATTACTTTGCTTAATCTTCTTAGCCACCCTCTGAAATAGATACTATTATTTGCATTTTTCAGATTGGTAATTGAGCCTCAGAAAGATTAAAGAACACATCTAAGGTCACTTAGCTTTTAAGTGGTAGACAAGAGAATTCGATCCACATTCCTTTGATTCCAAAGTCTGTGTTACTGCTGTGAGCTGCATTTCAGACTATCTTTTCCTTAATTTCTTTGCAACCAAGAAGCATGAATGTCACTTTAAGTAATAGGAAGAGTAATGACTTAAAGGCAAATAAAGTTGAACATGAACATCTGTGCCATCACACACAGAACTCTGCAAACTTTAGTTTCTTTTTCTATAAAATGGGAAAAGGGTGCTCACCTTACAGGTTGTTATGAGAATACAATGAGAAAAATGTAGTTAGGATACTTGACATATTTTATGCCTTACACATACTAAATGCTTAATTTTGATGGTTTAAAAGAAGTGTAATTTACACCTAATGAATCTGGCTAGGGAAGCTCTTGTTAGCTGCATTGCAAAGCTTTCTGATTATCATAGGAAACCTAACAGACCACAAAAGGGATTTAAGTTTGACTGTGCCAGAACCCTCAATATCATAATAAAACCCTAAATTAACAATCACGCAGTTTCTCAGTATGTATTTTTCAGAAACAATGGTAGCTCAGATTTGATGTTCCTTGAACTAGTGACAGACATCATTCAATTAGAAATACTATTTCTTACTGTTTTATTAAAATGGCCTCTAAACTGGTCTTTCTCCCATTTTCTCTCTTCTTCAAAATACCAAATTATGGGGCTCCTGGGTGGCTCTATCATTAAAGGTCTGCTTTTGGCTCAGGTCATGATGGATCCTGGGATCGAGCCCCATGTTCAGGCTCCCTGCTCGGCGGGAAGCCTGCTTCTCCCTCTCCCACTCCCCTTGCTTGTGTTCCCTCTCTTGGTGTGTCTCTCTCTGTCAAACAAATAAATAAAATCTTTAAAAACAAAACAAAAACCAAAATACCAAATTCTGAATAGTAACAGAATTGTGAAGTTACAAGATCTTGGTTAAACAGTAAAATTATGAAACTAGGATTATGAAGAGTAAGAGACATAAAATTCAGCGTAAAAAAGTTTTGCTTATTAGATTGCTGAACATGGATGAGTTACGCAGCCTCTCTGAGGCAGCTTCTCATCTATAAAAGGGGCTTGCTCATCTTCTTGCAACTATCCTTTTGTGGTGACTCTATTGGATAATGTGTGTAAACTACCTGGCAGAGCTGGGGGCATTCTAAGCACCCCCCAAACAGCACAGTTTGGATCGTGTGAATGTTCTGGGTTAAAAACTTGGGGGAAGAAACACTGAGCTTAATGCTTGCTATTAAATTAGGACCAGATTCCATTGCTTGACACTCAACCCCCTCCACAGTCTGTCTCCAAATGTACTATCCTATCCCATCTTACCTGCCATCACTTCCCTGTCAGGAATTCCATGAATCCCACACACTAGTTAAACTCCCCGCTCCATACACCCCAGGTGCTTTCCTGCCTCTGTGGTTCTATTTATGTATTCCTTCTGCCTAAAATATCCTTTCTCCTACTTCAAATATCCAGTTCTATTTGACAATGACCTCTCTATGAAATGCCACCTTTTATTTGTTTGTTTGTTTATTTATTTTAAGTTTCAAGGGCAGAGTTTAGTGATTCATCAGTTGCATCCACTGCCCAGTGCTCACAACCTCAAGTGCCCCCCTTAATGCCATCACCCTGTTACCCCATTCTCTCATCCACTTCCCCTCCAGCAACCTTCAGTTTGTTTGCTATAGTTAAGATGGGTTGTCTCCCTCTCTGATTTCATCTTATTTTATTTTTCCCACCCTTCTCCTATGCTCATCTGTTTTGTTTCTTAAATTCCGACTATGAGTGAAATCATATGATATTTGTCTTTCTCTGACAGACTTATTTTGCCTAGCATAATACTCTCTGATTCCATCCACATCGTTGCAAATGGCAAGATTTCATTCTTTTTGATGGCGAAGTAATAGTCCTATATATATATATATATATCATGTTATATATACATCTTTTACATATACATCGTCTTTATCCACTCATTTGTTGATGGACATCTGGGATCTTTGCATAGTCTGGCTATTATGAACATTGCTGCTATGAGCATTGGGTGCACGTGCCCCTTTGGATCACTGCGTTTGTATCCTTTGGATAAACACCCAGTAGTGCAATTGCTGGTCATAGAAAAGTTCTTTTTATAATTTTTTGAGAAACCTCCATGCTGCTTTCCAGAGTGGCTGCAGTAGTTTGCATTCCCACCAACAGTGTGAGAGGGTTCCCCTTTCTCCATATCCTTCCCAACATTTGTTGTTTCCTGACTTGTTGATTTTAGCCATTCTGATGGGTGTGAGGTGGTTTTGATTTGTATTTCCAGATGATGACGATGTGGAGCATTTTTTCATGCATCTGTTGGCCAAATGCCACCTTCTTTGAGAAACCTTTATGGCCATCCCAGAAAAATAGTCTCCCTCTTCCTGTCACCTCACAGCCCAATATCTACATCTCTGGCAGGACACATCACTTTGTACATAGGATCCAACACGACTGGTAACAGGTGGATTGTCATTGCAGGAAGAAGTAGAAATAATTTCAAATGGCTCTTCTTTTACCAAGATCCTGCCATCCTCATGTTAAGTATTTATAACATCTACTTAAACCATTTGAAGTGAACATTTCACATATTCATCTTCATTTCATGATGTTAGCTTTAAATTGTCACCATTTCTTACTTTCCACAGAATGAGTGATATGTTCAGCCGGCCCTAATGCTATTTTGAATTACAAGAAGGCTAGAACAACAATCTGATATTTATGTTTTATAAATGAAGCTCAAAAATATCTGTGTCTTTCAGAAC
This sequence comes from Nasua narica, assembly GCA_028533885.1. Lineage (NCBI taxonomy): Eukaryota > Metazoa > Chordata > Mammalia > Carnivora > Procyonidae > Nasua > Nasua narica. The sequence continues at coordinate 40,223,309 of CM052807.1, forward strand.
AGCTGTAAAAAGACAGTATGCAATTTACTGCAACAAGTGAAAGGATTCTATTCTTTGGGAAAGGATGGCATTTATATAAATCTTGCTGTGCTATTTGGTAAGGAAATAGCATTGCTTTTACTTGACATACTGTACTTGTCGCTAATTGGTTTTTCATTAAATATTTTCTTATTGCCATCTATAATATGTATCTTAAAAGGTGAAAAATAGAAATATTTGCATCACTGAGATGATCTTGAAAAGTGGTTTTTACCATTAGAAAACTCTGACAGTACAGAATCTGATGGCAATATTGAAAATTTTTCATAGGATTCTTTACAGAAATGTTTAAATCTCTTTCCCCATCTTTATCTGTTATTTTAAGGTTTCTGTTCTTAAAGGAAGAAGCTGTTCTTGATCGCCTGACACATGTACGTTAGGTCAATTTACAATAATCTTCGTTATTGTATTAACAAAAGATCTTTATTTACTAAGTGTTTATTCAATTCATAATAAAGATTTAGTAAAGTCATAGCATGTGCTACTTTTATCAAATGGCTGAGTATGGAGTCTATATGATTTTTATCAATTTTATTTATTTATTTAATTATTTAGAGAGCACGCAAGTAGAGAGGGGTGGAGGGAGAGGAAGAGAGAGAATCTTAGGTAGGCTCCATGCCCAGTAAGGAGCCCAGGGTGAGGCTTGTTCTCATGACCTGGAGATCATGACCTGAGCTGAAATCAAGAGTCAGATACTCAACTGACTGAGCCACACGGGTGTTCCTGAGTTTTAAAATTAATATCAATATATTTTAAGTTCTGAAATATGCCTTTCTTATCTTAAATACCTTGAAATATAATACTTATAGTCAACATTTATTTTCCACTTACCAATTACTCTATTTCTATTTCCTCCTCCCTGAATAATATTCCCCTTCTCTCTTGTTCTGTACTTCTTTTTTTTTGTTAATTCCTTATTTTCCTCTCTTTGTATTGCTTCTCATGGTCTGCTTTGTGCTGTATTCAGTTAGTTCAGTCTATAAATTTCCACTAGATTTTAACTTTCTAAAGACACAGTATGCAGGGGCGCCTGGGTGGCTCAGTCAGTTAAGCGTCTGCCTTCAGCTCAGGTCATGATCCCAGGGTCCTAGGATCGAGCCCCGCATCAGGCTCCCTGCTTGGTGGCGAGTCTGCTTCTCCCTATCCCACTCTCCCTGCTTGTGTTTTCTCTCTTACCGTGTCTCTGTCTGTCAAATAAATAAAATCTTTAAAAAAAAAAAGACAGGCATTCAGATTTCACTTGTTATCTATTGCAGTACGTTACTCTTTGGAACTTAATGGGTATTTGTAAACCTGAATCATCCATCCATCCACCTACTCTACATTTATTGAGCCTTTGATGACATATTCTCAAGTGTCTGTCCAGCCTATTGTTAATATGTCTGAATATTTATAACGATAGTTCAGTTTCTGGATTATTAAACCGAAGTCATATCTTTGTATTATAGAAATAAAAGAATACTTAGTCAAACCAAGAGAGATATTAGGGGGCAGGTGGAGAGAAAGGAGGCAGATGAAGAGGAACGATTAAAGAAACAGAAGGGAAGAATGGGTGGGAGACAGTACAAATGAAAAACATTTGTAAATTGGGAAAGAGAATGAGAGTGAAAAATAAACCATGACACGATAACATTGATATTTGGATCTTTGCTGGTCATGACTTCTACCTCTGTCATTATTTAATACTTGACAGAGAAAGAAAAATCAAGCTAAATTTCTGTTAATAACTCTACTGTTTCCTTAGCCACTGTCCACCTTCCTTTTCCCTCATATGACTACACTATAATCTGCTTCTGATTTGCAGAGAGTACATTCTATATACTCATAGATAAACCGTTAATAAATCCTATGTTGCTATGGGAACTAATAGAGATTTAATGGTCTAATTGCTCAGGCAGAGGCCGTCCATTCACTTGGCAAGGACGGTGCCATGGAGATTCAAATACTGGATGGGAGATTGGACGTTAGGACCCCTTTCAATTCATAACTTTGAAGAGTTATAAATTAATAAAGGCTGAACCTATGAGTAATTTCTAAGAATATTAAGAGATGCATGCCAGATTTCCTTTTAGGTTATAAGTATCCAGGATCTGTTTTCTTTAAAATGACAATTTCTCCCAGGCCTTGTCCATTAGCTTAAGCTTTGAGGAAACAAATCATACAACATTTACTGGAAGAATTTAATCATAGTTTATGATAATTCAATATAATATTTTCCAAATATATTGCTGCATAATTTATAATAAATATGATCAATTATATATATTTAGTATATAACAATATGATTCTCTATTTCATTGGAATAAAAGAATACTATTAATCGGATCCATTTGTGTAGTTGATTAATGTGTCTACTTCTTTGTCGATTCCCTTTAGCATTCAAAGTAAGAAAGAGATTTTTAGTTATCAGGTAATTATAATTAAGCCCATACTAAGTGCTATAATTAAAGAAAGAAAAGAATAACAACAGTAATCATGTATCTTAAGTGCCTAATATATGCTACTGTTTATTCTAGGTGCTTTAGATTAATTATGCCTCATCCTTAAAACAACATTTAGAATTTGTTGTTATTATTATTATTATTATTATTATTATTATTTGATCAATATCTGGGAAGTAGAAGAACAGGAATTCAAATAGGGATAATTCAAACAATAATTCACAGTGCTTGCCTGGTGTTAGCTACAAGAGCATAATTGTGAGCTGGGGGAGACTGGTTTCAGACCTCAAGAGGATTCTTTCTAATGAGCAGTAACAGTAAGAAGCATCAACTACTGTGACAGGAAGCATAAAGTACTCCAGTAAGAAGGACACCTCACCCAGTAATGGTGATGTAGATGCTTGGACAATAAACAGGACTCGGCTCGTAAAGAGGCTGGAGGACAGGGGATACTTCAGGCAAGAGGGACTGAAACTGGATAGAGCACAGCACAGCACCTTCAAGGAACAGGAAGGGCCCTGAAGGTCACGTTCAGGTGTTTGGGCACTACCTCGGGGCTGGTGAAATGTGGTAAGCATGAGATGTCCATGAGTAGATTTTCTTTTGAGAACAGAGCTAGTGGTGGTATGGACCTGGATTGGGAGAAGGCAGCATGAAGCAGGAGATCAATTAGAAGGTCCTAGTACTAACGGATTCAAGACTGACCTGGGCTTCGCAGTGGCGAAGCAGATGAGGGGGACAGAGAGAGATCTAGTGAGGAAGGGGTGGGAGAGTGCCTACAAGTGTTCAGAATGGGAAGGAGCGTTAGACCATGTTGTGATCCAGAATTAATAAAAATGAGGAAACCCAAGGGCCAGAGGTGGGAAGGGGCCTGCCTAACGTTATCTGGCTGATTAGAGGAAGACAATATCTTTTTGTGGTGCAGTTGACACACAGTGCTTGTTCGTTTCAGGGGTACAATTTAGTGCTTTGACAAGTTTATACATAATGCTAAGTTCACAAGTGTACCCACCATCTGTCCCCAGCACATAGCTATTACAGTATCAGTGACTGTACTTTCTCATGCTGGGCCTTTTATTCCTGTGACTTATTCAGTCCATAACTAGTGGGAGCCTGTATCTCCTGCTGCTCTTCACCCATTTTGCCCAGGTCTTCACTCCTTTGCCATCTGGCAACCAACAGATCTCTGTATTTATTAATCTGACTCTGTTTTTTGTTTGTTTAGTCATTTTTTTTAAGATTCCACTCGTGAGTGGAATCATATGGTATGTTCTTTTGCAGGCTGACTTATTTCACCTAGGGTAATATCCTCTAGGTCCATCCATGTTGTTTCAAATGGCATGATATCATCCTTTTTATGACTGTGTAATATTCCAGTGTGTGTGTGGGTGTGTGTGCGTGCGCGCGCGCGCGCACATGCATTGATACACAGCACGTTTTCCTAATTTATTTGTCTATTGATGGATGTGTAGACTGCTTCCATATCTTGGCTGTTGTCAATAATGCTGGAATAAACATAGGGGTTCATATATCCTTTTGAATTAGTGTTTTCATTTTCCTTGGGTAAAGACCCAATAGTGGAATTATTAGATCATAATGGTGTTTCTATTTTTAATTTTTTGAGGATCCTCCCTCCTGTTTTCCTCAATGGCTGCACCAATTGACATTCCCACCAACAGTAAATAGAGGGTTCCTTTTTCTCTACATCCTTGCCAAAACTTATTACGTCCTGTCATTTTAATTTTAGCCATCATTACAGGTATGAGGTGATATCTCATTATGGTTTTGACTTGCACTTCCCTGATGATCAGTGATGTTAGCATCTTTTCATGTGTCCTTTGGCCATCTATATGTTCTCTTTGGAAAAATGTCTATTCAGGTCCTCTGCCCATTTTTTAATGAGGTTGATTGTTTTTTCAGTGTTGAGTTGTGGAAGTTCTTCATATATTTTGGATATTAACCCCTTATCAGATATGTCATTAACAAATACCTTCTCCCATTCAGGAGCTTATCTTTTAGTTTTGTTGATGCTTTCCTTTGTTATGCAGAAGCTTTTTATTTTGATGTAGTCCCAATAGTTTATTTTTGCTTCTCTCTTGCCCAGAGACGCGTCTAGAAAAATGGTGCTATGGCCAGGGGAAGGCTCTTCACATGCATACCTTCTTGAACCCTCTCCAGTGATATTTCCATTAGAATATTTTGCCCTCCAAAACCTACCAAATCACTTGATTTTTCTTTTCTCTTTCTGCAGTAAGAAAGCTGACTTAGATAGGCTTTCTGTGCGTGCTGCAGAGGTCCGAGTCGAATCTGGCACTTAGGCTGTGAGACTCTTGTAAACAAGGAAGTGCTTTCCAAGAGGCATTGAAGGCCGTCTTCAGAATTTATCATTTTTTATAACAAATGAATGAATTAAGGACAAAACCCAAGCAATTGAGAGTTTTTTTGATTGCCTTCAGTCACAAAGATACTAAAGATATCACGATATCATAAAGGAAGTATCTTGAATGCATAGGGTGCCCTAGAGTAGGGCTCCTCAGACTTAAGAAAAGGTCTACGAGTTCAGGTGGTCTGGGACGGGGTCCGAGAGTCTGAGTTTCTAACAAGCTCCCAGGCGGTGCTAATGCTGCTGGCCCACCGAACACACTGCAGAGTAAGGCCTGACTTTTTAGTTTTTATTCACTGGTAACAGGCATGAATATTTAATCAGCAAGGCCAGGAGCCACCTCGGTTACGCAGAACATCTGACTGGGAGGCATTTGCTGTGTGAAACAGCTCCCTGAGTGGACAAGGCGATTCACTGATGCTCCATCCTGAAGCCATCTTCAGGAAAGGGTGATTCCCGCCACTGGGGCAACACACGGGTGGGGCGCAGAGGCTCGAAGTGAACCAGGGGAAGAACTAGCCGTGTGCCACCACACCTGACCAATTGACACCCTGGGTGTCACCCTGCGAGCCCTAGACTCTGCCTTAGGTGCCTGTTACTCGCTTTATGACCTACATTAGCCCGTTAAAGATTTCGAGCCTTAGTTTTACTCAATTTTATATCTTACCCTTCCGTTTTTGTCAACTTTACATTTAGAATTATTGCAAGAAGCTAATAAGATAATATGCATAGGAACTGTTACATAGTAGGTGTTCAAAGCATTAGAGGAATGTGTGTTTGAAAATCACGGGAGTGAATCTTTCAGCCTTGGAACTAAATAGTCTTTTTTCCATTCCAGGTCTGGAAAATTCATCAGCCATTCTGTATCAGGCAGTTAAATGTAATTCCTTACACGTGGCAGTGGTCAATCAAAGAGTCAGAAAAGAGGGGTACACCTGTGCATTTCCAGGGATGTACGGATTGTGAATCAGATTTAGATCTAGAAAGCAGCAGGTAAATCTGATGAACTCCATGTGGCAGAGGCAGAAAGCTCGGGCTTTAAGAACTCAATTAAGCAATTATGGACAGAAAGACTTATAATTGGTGTATTTGGTGTGACAGCAAAATTTCTGTAAGGCAATCACATCCTCATGTCAACACAGGCAGAAGGGCTGAGTGGCCAAGCCAGGAGAGAAAGTGAATTAGAACCGGAAAACAGCCATCTCCCTGAGCTACTTTGGGCAGAGGGCTTCCAATACACAGGAGAGGAAAAGCTGGTAAATAAGCCATCTTATAAAACTCTCCTATTGGTGGGAATGTTGCTTAATACTCACTGCAGTTCAGTAATTAGAGACAGTATCCTGAAAGCCAGGTACCGTTGTGGGACTGTAGGAGATATAAGGTAAACAAAATGTGGCATTACCTGGAAAACTTGCAAATGCAGGAGGAAATACAAACAAGGATACAGACAGGTAATATACAGACGGTGAATGAACAATAAGAGCAGGGAACAAAGCCAGAGAGATTATATTCAGCCTGGGGAATCAAAGAATGTTTCAAGCAGGAAGTAGTACTTCCTAGAATCGTAAGTCATTACATTTAAAATTAGAAGGGATCTTGGAAGTAATTTAGTTGGATTCTTTGGGCTGGTGAAAATGGTGAGGAGAGTTTGTTCGAGACAGTGTGAAGAATAGGACATTTTCAGATAGAGTCCACGGTTTTATGCAGTGGTAGCAGTCATTACATGAGAATGAGAGACAAGGCAAAGGGCTAGATTAGAGCAAATGAAGACAAGCCTTGAATGCCAGCCTAAGAACTTGAACACTGTTGCCAGGAAACCATTCAAACAAGTGTTTGATGAGAACCTACTGTTAAAGAACTGCCTATAGGTGCAAGCAGATGGTGCCAATTCTCTATTCCTTTCCTTGGTTCCTGCATAATCAGAAGAGGAAGATTGAATACATGAACTAAGACCTTGGATGGATCCTTTTACATATCATCCCATGAGGAGCATTCCTAGTATTAGAAAACATCCTTTTTAAACAGATACTGTAACCAAGTTATATTGGCATGGATGAGCAGGGGGAAATATACAGGCATGTAATGCTTGGCATTCCACTATCTTACAGGTAAACAGATGAGATAACAGAACTTCATGTTTCAGAGAAGTTCTATATTTCTATGGCATGGCTATAGATCTGTGACTCTACTGTTACTCTTGTCACAAGTGAACACAATTTGGGATTTCTGAAAACTGAAACCACCCTTTATCTTGATGACGACAGAAGCAATTTTCACTTGTTTCTGTGAGGCAGCTCAGCTGGAATTATACTTCAAAATAAAATAAATATTTCCTGAGAAGACCTTCACAAAATCCACAATTTGGTGCTTATAAATACAATCCATTTGAAATGAACCTGACATAAGATGCTGAATCACGAGTTTCAAAAGAACCAGAAATCCAATACATCTATAATGGTCTTCTTTTGTTTGAGGACAATAAGATGTAACCCACTCACTTAGCTGGCAAGTTCAACTCTCGAAAATTTCGTTTCCTGAATCCTTCCTTTGTGGAGATATAATTGTTACAAGGCATCGGTTTATGGCAAATTCATGAATCAATTTCTGGATGCATCCCTCAGGAATTCCACTAGGAATTCATTAACTGTTTTTAAGTTTAGTAATTCCTTCATGGCGGGGTGCGTTATCTCCTTCCTGGAGTTAATTCCACATCAGCGGTGTCTTGCTCATCCAACATGTCCCCATCTTTCTTGATGGAGGTCCAGTGAGGTCCAGCAAGGCCAATGGTAAAACAGCAAGACTCATAAATTCAGTACCATTTAAAACTAAGGTGGCAAATTCCCGCTGAGCCTGCTATCTTGCCTTTCACTCATGTTGCTTTGTCTTTTTATTCTCAGCAAATGGGCTGGAATTGAGCAATAAGAACCCGCTGTGATTTTTTTTTTTAATTTACTTAAGCGCAATTTTGGACCTGAATGTTCATTCTTTTCTGACATTTATATTTTCTACTGCCTTTCTTCCCTGAAACCCATTAACAAAGAGAAAAGCATGGGTACTTGATGTTATTCCATTTCATTGCCTTTAAGAGTTGTAGGGTAAGAACCACCCGTCAGTCCATAAGGCTGGTTCTCTAACTAACATCTTAGGCTTTTTTGGCAGCCCTCTGCTGGGGGCTTGATGAGTCAGATGCTGAACACAGGCTGCAAGAAGCAAATACCAAAGGAGTCATTGGAGGTTGGGCCTTGGTGTCAACACGTGGGAAAGTCAGGACCAAGTAATGCATGGTCATTATGTGAAGCATGAGTAATGCAGGATCCTTGCAGGTGTTACTTTCTGGGGTGTTGTTGTTATTTTTGTCTTCTTGTGGTAAGAAAAAGAAAAAAGGGAAGGGCAACTTAGCCTGCTCTTTCCAAACTGGCTTTCCACAGGGGAGTCCCTTCCTCAGACATCTGGGTGGCACCTGAGGGTATCTTTTCTTACTTTGCTTTTGGCCCCAGTTAAATAAGAGAGGGCTGCATGATTCTCCCACTATTTTAGCTACTTCAGTACTTGCGGCGTACTTGCTGCTTTGAGGACCTTGTGGGGCCTCTTTGCCCCTCATTTCTTTGGTGGGGAAGGGAGGAGAATAGAGTGTTTTGAAAAGTAAATAACATATTTTATTCTGCTTCTTCTAATAATGCCCTTTCCCCTGACCAGAAGACTTTAATTACAGATATGTGGGCATCTTCATACGATTTAAGCCTCAAGTAACATGATCTTCTATAATTTAAAATACAAAACCCCAAAGTTTAAGGGAAAAGTGTGGGATAATTTATTCCTTTTCAAGTTGAAGAACACTAGAATATTCTATTGAGGAGGCTCACTGCTCTTACGAGTTGTTCTGGATAGCCCGATGCCATCTTCATGAGGCATTATAGTGCTAGAGGATTCACTATTAAAAAAACCTATGTGTTTAGTGCCTTTTATTAATATGCCACAAGTTCTACTTTGCCAATCTCAATTTCATAAGTGCTCTCTGTCCCAGATAAATAAATTCTTCTAAGTTGGATTTGGCTGATAGGTTTCAGTTGAGCTGTTTCTGTCCCTCCTATTTTGACATTTGGCTGAGTTTTGTTCCAGACATGTCAAAAACCTGCCCTGGGGAGATAAGGATTAATTTATCAAAGAAAACTTCCAATGCAGAAACCAAGCAGAAATTTGCAGAACCTGTTGTTGATGCCAGTTCAAGTTGGTTCATTTTAATGAAACATTTTTTTTTCCCCTAAATGGCGGTACCGAAGTGTATTTTGTGAAATAGAGAAAAGTAATGATTATCCATTTGTTACAGGCATGTGATCAATGATAAGTTAGAAGAGGGCGGGAGGAAATCCTGCTTAGATATAATCGCATTTAGTGCTAGGTCAAGCCATTATGAAATTGCTAGTCTTCAACCAAATACATCTTTGAAACTAGATGCTATGAAAATAAAAACTCCAATTAACTTCAGCCCTTCCACTTGGGCACCTATCCTTTGTCACATTCTATGACTGTGTACTGTATTTACGAGGGCCTCAAGCAAGCCACTTTGCATGGCATATTGAGAAACAGTAAGAGGCCCTGAATTGAAATTCAGAAATACTGAACAAATGGTAAATAAAAAAAAATCATCAGCTCCATGAGTCCTAATATCTTAGTAAAAGACATACATGATCCTGATACCAAAATTAGGTCAAATAAATAAGAAAACTTTAACAACCAAGGAAAAAAATCAGTCATAAGTCTATCACCCTGAGGTAGCCACTCTGCCTGCTGACTCTTTTTCTGTGGTCTTGTTCTTTAATAAAAATGAGATCATACTGCTTTATGACATGCTTTTCTGAATCAACACATGGGAAAATCTCTGCCCATCAATAACTATTCTCTGTCCGCATGAGTTTTAAGTGACTCTATGGTATTCCGCTTTCAGGTGCTTGAAACTTTATAGTGTTTTCTGGTTACAGAGCCCAGAGTGAAACAAGCTGTCTCAGGAATCTTGGTCATTACCACCCAGAGTGGTCTGTAGAGCAAGGCCAGTCTGAAACTGTATTAATAATCTGGGACAAAGAAAGCACACCAGTTGAGGGTAAACACTGAAGTTGTTTAGGGCCCAAGGATGGTATGTTGTTTGCTGACACGTTATCATAAAAACCACATTGGGGCTTACATTTAATATGTCTGCTTTGATGTAATTTTTCATATGCTTATTTCTGATGAAATATTGGTTCATGTAGTTGGAAGGCAGGGAAGGGGGTAACCTTGGTCTTTCACCATAGATAGCTCAATCTAGGTAGTCCAATTGAGACCAATCTAGGTAGTCTGATTAGAACTTCTTGGTCCATAAATCATAGTGTGAGCCAATGGCTGGCTGATGGTAATATTTTCAATGATATAGCAATGAAGATTGGAGGTTATAGAGGTTAGTATTTGGGAAACAGGTATGCCGCTACTCTTGGGACTGAGCCATCATTTCTCTCTAGGGCCTGATTATTTCTTCTAACCTTGGAATGCTGGTTACTCTAGAGCAGGCTTTCTCGGAAATTCTGAACCAGGAGAGAACAAACAGTGGTGATATACACATAAGGAATATGAGAAAAAGAGAAAAATTGATAGAGGTAAAGACGAATTATATGGAGAGATTGCCACATCTTTCCACCTAAGAAGAAAGAGATACTTTGAAAGAGAAGAAAAAGAGATACTTTGCTAATTCATTTCCCAAGAAACTATAGTCAACCTCAGATGAAATCTCAAAAGAACAACAGATATATGCCCCATGCTGGGCAAAGCTGCATCGGTGTTGACTTTAGTGAATAAATTCTTTGTGAAAGGACAAAATACTAACCAAGCAGAGACTGAATGTGTCATGTCAGTTGGGAGATGCAAAAATTTTTAGTTTTACTTTGCTTTAGTTTTTTGTTTTTTTTTTAAAGATTTTTTATTTATTCATTTAACCGAGAGAGAACACAAGCAGGCAGAGAGGCAGGCAGAGGCAGAGAGAGGAGCAGGCTCCCTGCGGAGCAAGGAGCCCGATGCGGGACTCGATCCCAAGACACTGGGATCATGACCTGAGCCAAAGGCAATTGCTTAACCAACTGAGCCACCCAGGCACCCCTACTTTGCTTTAGTTTTTAAGAGAGTTGAAAATTGTGTTTTGTAAAACTATCCCAAATCATAGAAAATCATGCCTATGAACCATTATTTGAATGGCTAAGTTCACATACTTCTGAAAGGTGTGTTCTATTTTTGATGGTTACAGTTACTCTCATCCTCTCATAGTTAAGAAGGTCGATAACCTCATTGCTGCTTCCCATCTACAAGTTACAGTGATGGGGGATGCTCTGTCTATGGTAGTGATTGAATCAGCTGAGCAGGGCTTCTCATCTTAGGACAGGCGAGTTGGAGAGAAGCGAGGAACCCTGGTTTCCCTGCTACCCAAAAGTAGAGCAGGCCTCTGGAACCTTTTGCAACCTGAAATCGCATACGGTGAAGAAGCAATTAGCATTCATTTATGTGGAACATTTTTTTGAGTGTTCCCGGACCCCCAAAATAACCTTTCTTAGGCTTTTCTGCTACCTCAGGTCACATCTTGCTAATGGATACACAAAATAAATGGAGATCAGGACATATGCTCAAAGACACAGTTCAAAGCCCTGCTGGCTAGATGTGGAGACGTTGAGATGCTGAGGGTGAGTCTGGGGAAGGAAGTTGGAGGGGCTCCTCCAGATAACTCGGGCTGTGCGCCGTCTATGCAGCAGGTCGCAGTGAAACAAACACCGAATGCTATTTTTGCTTTCCACTGTTTTCTGTAAGAGTGAAAATTCTCTTCAAATTTCTTTTGGTTGGCAGAAACAGGTAGAAATGTAAGTCTTTCGTAAAAGCAAAGTGGCCACATACAAACCTTTGAAAAGCAGGGGATACCAGTAATAGCTTTTATGTTTTATGTTATCAATGCTTGATGCTCAGATGGATTTGCAGACCCCTTGCAAAAGGTTTCCCCCTTTTCGTGGAAATACTGATCTGTGTGACTTTACTATTTACTTGAGAGAAAATAAAGCGCTTACTTGCTCTCAGTTGCTTTGCCGTTACTTGAAAGATATGTCACCAAAATCAATTTACATATAGTTGCTTTGTTGCTTGTGAATCCAAACCCAAATGCTGAATAGAGGCCAATATGTATTTTGAAATTGGATGTGAAATGGGAAATTCATGCATTTGAATATAAGATATTTCATCTGGGCTACATCTGTTTTCACCTGATAAGGCAATAATTTTCAATTGTTTATAGTCTCCAGCAGTTACGCTAAAATTTGATAGGATTCATAGTAGAAATAAAGGACGTAATTCTGTGAAGGACATTTTTACCAAAGGACTCATTTGCAAATAAGCAATCTTTGTGCAAACTGGTGAAAAGAAGGACCTGCGGTCCAGGCACACATAGGACCTGAGCCAAAACCAAGTTATGGGTGCATAACTGACTGGGCCACCCCAGCACCCCAAAATAAATAAAATTGTAAAAAAATAAAGAAAAAAAGACCTATTTTGTTGAATGATAACAATTATTAGAACCACTACAATTGTAATTACTTGTTAAAATAACTATAGGTCTTTCTTAGTTTGGCAGTTAAGTTGCTCACCCACTAAAATATTTTAATTATGGGGTGCCTGGGTGGCTCAGTGGGTTAATGCCTCTGCCTTAGGTTCAGGTCATGACCTCAGGGTTCTGGGATTGAGCCCTGCATCCGGCTCTCTGCTCAGCAGGGAGCCTGCTTCCCCCTCTCTCTCTGCCTGCCTTTCTGCCTACTTGTGATCTCTCTCTCTCTGTCAAATAAATAAATAAAATCTTTAAAAAATATTTTAATTATAAAAAAGGATCACTTAACATGGCTCTTTATTGTAAAATCTTTGAAAAATTGAAGTGAGAAGAAAATTAAATTGGCTTTCATGGCTTTTCAAAGGTACAAGTTTTGAAGGCAAATTCTTCCAATGTGAGTGAAATAACTAATTAATCATTTCTGAAATGATGAGGGATGACCGTACAATCCCCTCTCTCAAACCCAGTTCCACTCTTTGGGAGACTGAAGGCAGTCTCAGTGGGCTGTAATTTTAGTTTTTAGAGTCTTATGAGCTATACAGGCGGTGTCCCTGAGGGAAATACCCACTTTTTAAGTCAAGAACCAACTAGTGGCTCTGTGGCCAAACACCAAGGGCGTCTTGCCCTAGGGCTAGAAACAGTAGCCATTCGTCCCCTGAGTGACAGGAAATTCATAAATTGACTAAACATTGTATTATTGAAGCCAACATCAAAATATGGAGTAGTTTAAAAAACTAATGACTTCACTGTTTCCATTTATTCTATGGAGATGCTGTCCTCGACAAAGCTAAATCTTCACTAGGATCATTGGAGAATCATCTTCAGAGTGGTCCTAATATTAACACAAAACACCCACCCCTAGCACCCACCCCAGTGACTTGAAGAAGTATTTGTTACCCCGTATCCTTGCAGTAACATTTCAGAACCCCGTTGTCTGAAATTGGACTTTCTTGCTTTGTCCTCCTTGACCGCTCCGCAGAATGGGATTCTGTTTAGTGCTCCCGATGGCTCCTCTGTTGGTTTCTACCACACTACAAATTTCTGACGCAGCTTCCACCTGCCCAAGCTACTCCTCTGTCTCTTTTCCCACCCTCCTTTTGCCCGTTTTTTTTTTTTTTTTTTAATATTCAGGCTCTAAATTCTCCTGTTATCTCCGTAAGTGATCTCATCTGGGACTGTGGTTTCGTTACCAACTATGTGTGTGCCAAACACTCCAGAATCTGTTTTTCGAGTCCTGACATTTCCTCTGAGTTCCAGACCTGTATATTTAACTGCTTCCCTGAAACACCTGCTCTGATGTCTGAAGGACATTTCAAACTCAAGGCTCTTAAAACAAACTAAAAATCAATACCTTGCCCCTAAATCTAATCTTTATTGTTGGTATTTCCCTGTATCAGGAAATGTCTCACCATCCATCTAGAAATGTACAATCCGGAAATGTGGGGTCACCTTCAACTTCTTTTCCCCTTCACCCTCTTGTGCCAAATCTAAATTATCATGTCCTGAGGTTTTAATCTCCTGAACATGTCTTGATTCTGCCCAGATTTCCTCCTCTCTTATTTTGTGTAGATTTCTAGAGTTTATTATCTTCTTGCACTTTTTCAAACTATTCTCTACACTATATTCAGAAAATCCTTCCAATTATTAAACTGGTCATGTTGCTCTCTGCCTCAAACCCTTCAGGGAATTCCTCTTACACAAGTAACTTTATGAGCTTGCCTCAATTCCCACATTATTTTAACCTTGATAATCTTTCCAGCTTCATCTCCTCCCACTTACCATCTGGCTTTCCTGAATTCCAACCAGACAGATCTTTTGGTTTCTTAACTGGAATATTCTCCCTCCCACCTCAAGACTTGTGCATATGCTCTTTTCTCTAATTGGTCTTTCCGCTTCAACCCATTCTTTGAATAATTTATCCTCACCCATCCTTTAGACTTTAGAATATGTGTCTGTTCTCATTGTGTTGATCTCAGATGCTAGTGCAGTGCCTGGTACATGGTAAGCACTCAAGAGATATCTTTGGAATGGATGAACAGATGAATGAATGAGAGGTTCATGAGATTAAAAAAAAAACAAACCCATTCAGATGGCATGTCAGATACTCCTTATTATCCTCAATATCCAATTTCTACAATAACCCCTGATTTTTAGTGAGTATATGAATATGGAGAAGTAATGTTGTGTATATGGTACAGCCATATATGGTTATAGGACCAATTCCCGGTTACTGGGATGTAAGAGGAAAGTACAACTCTTAGAAAGTGTTCTGAAGGGAAAGGAATGTGTTTTTTTCAGTTATCTTCTTCCTTTTGCTGAAATGCCAAAATTCCGGCATCTATCTTGGCTCATGAGGTGACTGGGAAAATAGAAGCCTGAATGGAGAAACAAGATGGAAGGAGTCTGCGTCCCTGGCACAAGGAGGCACCATTCCAGGCTCAGATGGGCACACCTATGTGAGCAAGATGTAAACTTCTTGCTTATTTGAAGCACTAGCAATTTGAGTTTTCTGTGGCATTAAGTCAAGCCTAAACCGAATTAAGTTTTTCTTAGAACCTTTAATATAAAAAAGGACTTTTTTTATTATGAAATAATTTTCACTCATAAAAAGTTTACAAGTATAGGATAAAGGAATCCCAGAGATTGTTTACTCATATTTACCAATTGTTAACATTTTGCATTTTGCATTATTTGTTCTGTCTCTCCATCTACCTCTTTAAATATCTATCCACCCATATATATAATCTTATTATATATATTTATTATCCACCCATATATGTATAATTTTATTATAAAATGCATTTTTTAAAAACTTAAACCATTTAAGAGTAAGTTCCATAAATCATAATCTCTCTTACTTCTTAACATGTGCATATTTATTCAATAAGAAAGACATTCTCTTATATAACCACAATATAGTTATTAAGTTTAAGACATTTAATATTGACACAATACTATTATGTAAAACTCAGCCCATATTTCAGTTTCACCCATGGTCCCAATAATTTTTTCTATAATAATTCATTTTTCATGTCTAGAATCTTATTCAGAATCACACATGTATTTAGTCCTCATGTCTCTTTAGTTTCCTTGAATCTGGAACACAGATCATTGATTTTGAACTGGGGACATGGACACCTGGCATAAGGACTACATTTCCCAGCCCTCCTTGCAGCAAGGTGTGCCATGTGACTAAATTCCTTTCAGGGGAAGTAAGTTCAAGGTAGATATTGAGAAATTTCCTTAAAAAACAAGCAGCATGTGCCTTCATCTTATCCTATCCTCCTCCCCCTCTTTGGTGCTTAGAATGTAGAGTGATGGCTAGAGTTTCATTTTGAACTATAAACAGGTGGGTCAGTCCTACCCTAATGATAGCAAGTAGAAAGACGCAAGGTTTCTCATCTTTGACTTTGTAAAGCTTTCTCTCCAGGGAAATACTCAGAATGTATTTTGAATTTGAAAATTTTGTTAAAAAAAAGATAAAAATGAGGAAGGAAAGTAGTTGCTTGAGATAAAGAAAATTTAAACTTAAAATATGCTGTGTGTGTTTTAATCCTCAAAGCAGATAAACTGCACCATATAGTTCAGAAGTGTGGCATAATCCAACACTTTGATAGCAAAATATCTGAAATTGCACACATGCTTTTTTCAGAACTTCGGCTCCACTTCCATATGTAATCCTTTTATAAGGAACTGAACTGTATTATAGTAAGTTTCTGTATTTTCAATTTGACCACTAATTATTTTCTGTTGAATATCAAAATAAGAGAAGAGATTCTTCTCCCAAGATGGAAAATAGCATGATGCATGATCCATACAGCTTTCCCCTGCCTTTTGCAGACAATGCTGGGCACACAGTGAGTGTGCTAAGGATCGCTATGTTATTTTAAATATCATGCACCCTTGCAATGCAATCACTTGTAGTAATGGCTCTGAATCAACTTGTTCTAAAAACAGTGTTGTTGTTTTCTTAAATTTCACATGGTCCTTTGTTAAAGCTCTTGATCTTAAAAGTGCTACCCAGAGACACACTTGCTTTGACAGTAATGAAAGGGTCCAACTTTTCTGCCTCCTCTTGCTTATGTAAGGAAAGAAATCCACCATCCTCAAACCTCATTCCCAGACACCCTAAATTTCCCTCTCCTATTCCAGGAGAAATTTATTGCAAAACAGGTTTTTACAGCCATTGTGAGAACCACTCTGGTTTTCTATATTGATAAGCCCAATCCTTCATTTACAAACATCAATGTGTATAAATAAGAATGGATAACCAAGGGCTACCAGAATTTGAGGAAAACCAATGCCTTCATGTATAAGGAGAAAGCTGATTAAACAGAATTAATCCTGGTGGAATCCAAAATAATGCAACAAAAGAGAATTTAGAAAGTCACAATAGAAGAACAAATTACTATGAAAAAGGAATAATCTGAGATGAAGAAAGCATTCTTAGAAGTTAAAACCATGAAACTAAAATTTAGTGCTTTAATGGAGGGTCTAAATAATAAAATCAATTTGGCTGACAACATCTCCCAAAACAAGACATAAAAGACAAAAATATAAATTTAATAGAAAAGTTATGGGAAATAGAGAATCTATTCAGGGTACTCAGTATCCACTTTTTCCAGAAAATAACAGAGAGACTGAAAGAGAAACCCCTCAACCACCCACCCACCTATCTGGTTCTGTTCTATCATGTGAACATCTAAGAACCTGAGACACACAACCAAATTAAGAACAGCTTTTCTGGGGGATAAAAGTAACACAATATTCAATATACCCAATGATTTCAAGAACCAATTTTCTGACACAGTACAAAGTGTCAAAGAAATAATTAAAAAAAATATTTCTCTGAGCTGAAAAAACAATTTAGTTCAAAAAAGCTCACAAAGTGCTAAAGAATAGTAAAGTAAGAATAATAATAACAACAATAAATATTCTGCAAGGATTGTTAGATTTAGCAAATAAAAATGCATACATTTGAGACAGAGAGAGTTTTAATTCATTGTTTATCTGAAATTGTTATTTTTTTTAATATTTTAAAATTTATTTATTTGACAGAGACACAGCAAGAGAGGGAACACAGGCAGGGGGAGTGGGAGAGAGAAGCAGGCCTCCCGCTGAGCAGGGAGCCAGATTTGGGGCTTGATCCCAGGACCCTGGGATAATGACCTGAGCCAAAGGCAGACGCTTAATGACTGAGCCACCCAGGTACCCTTGTTTATCTGATATTAAATTAGCCTAGATGTCTGATACTTTGTCTAGCCACCTTAACTTCCAATCTGCACACATTTAGATGAGACTCATGTAAAATCTTTGAACTCCAAGGATAAAATAATTCTAGAAACTAGCACAGAAAGCTGTGGCGAACCACAGTGGAATGATTCTCATATTGGTATCAGACTTCTCCTCTGAAACACAGGATGCTACATTTGGAAAGATCTAAAAAGTTGAGACAAAGGATTGGGAACCCGAAGTCCTATACTGGATAAACTGTCATTTAAACGTGAGGGTGAATAAAGTACTCCAGGAATAAAAAAGAAACTTCAGTGTAAGAACTTCTTAATAACGAAACATTGGGAGCATTTCAATTAAAACCAGGAACTAGAAAATTAAGAATATTACCACCAGTAGTTCTCATTATATACATAAAAAAGGAGACAAAAAAATTTAAAAATATAAATACTGCAGAGGAAGAGATTAAGGTAACAATTTTCATAGGTATGATTGTCTTAAGAAAAATTCCAAGATAACTAATTAAGAAACTACTAGCACTAAGATAAGAATACAGTGATTATATACTAGAAAGACATGCAAATATTAATAGTTTTTCAACACATCAGCAGGATCCAATTAGAAATTTTAATGGAATTTGAGATCTCATTAAAAGTGGAAAACCATGAAAAAAAACTCAGCAATAAGCTTGGCAAATATTGTATAAGACCTTTCAGAAGAAAACTATCAAAATGCTGTGATGTATAAGAAAGTCTTCAATAAATGGAAAGCCAACATATTCTCATAAGAAAGAGATAATCATTTTGATGATGCCAGGTGTCTTCAAATTAATTTAAAAGTATGTTATGTCACAAGTCAAAATCCACCTCCCTCCAAAAAAAAAAATTCTAGAATTTAAGAAGCTGATTCTCTATATTTCTTTGGAGGGGTAAATACATGGGAAGAGTGACGAATATTTCAAAGAAAGAGGACATTTACTCTAACATTTATCAGCGCCGGTGCTGTAAAGTTACAATTAGAGCAATGCGGTAACAGTGAAGGAAGGAACAAATTGAACAATAAAATAGAATCAAGGATCTATTAAAAAATCCATGTAGCTATCAGCAACTATTTTAGAATAAGTTTATTTTTCAAATCAATCCGGGAAATAGGGGCTAGTACAACAAATGATATCACATTCGAGGGAAAAAGACTTCTAACTCAAATTGTGCACCAGATGAATTGCAAATTGATCTAATTTTAAAGAAAGCAGGATAGCATAGGCTCAAAGCCTGCACTCTGGAACATTTCCTGGACTCACGCATACCAACAAATTAGTAACCTCTCATGCTGTGGCTCAGCCTTCTTCCTTGTAATCTGGGGATAGTCGTACCTTCCCGCTAGAGTTGTTATGAAGAGTAAACGTGTTAACTTTTTCTTCCCAGGACACCTGGTTTTTCCTTCTTCATTGAATATTTCAAGATATAATTGCCATTGAAGGAGAGGTGTGAGAAAGGAGAGGTGCGTTGAAGGCACAAGTCTGCTCTGAGACTCAGCTCTGCTCTAGATGAGTGGTAGGAGAGGAACGAGGGCTAAAGAGGGCAGGAGCCTTGCAGCTCGTGGGGCAGGTGAGGGGCAGCCCACAGGGGAGGACGTGTCACGTAGTAAATGTGTGTTCACTACACTTAAAAAAATAAAGCTCGTGTACAGGATAAAATCGTGGACAAAATAACAAAGAAGCAAGATGCTGGAGAAGCACAAGCCAAACATAAAAATGGCAAAGGATGACAATCAGGATTTGTAAAGAGCTTCTAGACGTCAAAAAGCAAACGGCAATGGATTATGGGGAAAATGGATGAAAGAGTCTATCAAGAAAAATGAAAGCCAAGTGGTCTGACCTTATTATAATTTCTAGTGATTGGGAAAATGCAAACTTAAACGTGAGTGAAATGATTGCAGCTTCAGAAGGAAGCCCTTGCTGCCTGAGGGAGGAGAGGGACACTTATTTAGTCTCCAGGCTGAGACCAGGACCTGGGGAGTGACAAATCATTCGCATCGAATGGCTTACCCAGTGGGATGCACACCCAAGCTGCCCTGGCCTGGCCACCATTCCCTAAACACTCCACGCACTTCCCTCACATCTGTGGATGTCTCCTCGTATGGAAATGCCCTCATTCTGTTTCTTTCTTTCTTTTTTTTTTTTAAGATTTCATTTATTTATTTGACAGAGAGAGAGAGAGAGAGATCACAAATAGGCAGAGAGGCAGGCAGAGAGAGAGGGAGAAGCAGGCTCCCCACTGAGCGGAGAGCCCAATGTGGGGCTTGATCCAGGACCCTGAGATCATGACCTGAGCCGAAGGCAGACGCTTTAACCCACTGAGCCACCCAGGTGCCCCCGTTTCTGTTTCTTCACCTGATAATAGTCTCTGTTATCTTTCAACACTCAGCTCAGAAGTTTTCTCCTCTGGAGTACCTTCCTTAGCTCTCAGAAGAGAGCCCTCTCTTCCATGCACCCATTATTTTGTGGTGGTGGTGGTTGTTCATATATCAACGATGGGTTGATCACCATCTTCTGGTTGTTTTATACTTCTGTGTTCTAATCTCCCAAAAGACTGCAAGCTCCTTAAGGAGCAAGGCTCTTCCTAGTTTATTTCTCTGCATGTAGTAGAGCCCAGCGCATAGTAGAGACTTAATGATATCTTTGCTAATGATGAGCGAATATTTATTTTAAAAGACTTCCTTTCTATTTTTATGGATAATTATAAATTGATTCCACAGTCTTTAACAAATCCATTCCTACTTCAGCCATAATTATAGAAAGTAAAAGCTGTTGAATGTTAAAGGAAAATAGGATATTTTCACCATCAATTAATGTCACTTTTTAATATTTCTGTCTTTGTACTCTGGTTTGGAAAAGCCATTTCAGAAAAAAAAAAAAGCTATCCTGTCAAATATGTGAATGATGATGTTCTATTAAAATAATATTTAAAACAGAACATGCTGTATATAAATAAATAAGAATATATTTCACTGAAAAGTTAATACATATGTTCTATCCTATATTCCTACAATATTTATTTGAGAATATTCAGTTAAACTTAAAGCACCAGAAAAAAATGCTGATAACTGGAAATGCTGTCCAACAAGTCCACGGTGCTTCTTTTTGTAGGTTGGCTATTCTACGAGGCTATCATATTTTAAAAGGCTAATGAATTCCCTTTTGATGATCAGACTGCTCTAACTGTGCCCTAAAAGTCTCAGCTGGAGGAAGGGTAAAAGCAGAAAGACAAGATGGAACTATAGTAAGTTGTCTTCCTGGCATCATCTCTTAGCATCAGTATTCATGGCACTGGCTCTGAGTCATCTAAGTGGGTGAGAGGAGTAATTAGGATATTGACAGCCAGAAACAATGGATACGAGTGAACCTATGATTATCCCATTACTTGCCTTTACTGGCATGATGTTGAAAGCAAAGAAGCAACTCTAAAACCAAATAAACCTGAGATGTCATTGCACACATGTGAAAACAAAACAAAACAAAGCTTCTAGGTCCCCCACATTATGTTACAGATCTGAATGAATCAAAATGTTTGCACTCATCTTAGTGCTTCAGCAAGTAGTAAAATTGGGTGTATAGAGAGAATATCTTAACACTTTGCAAAGCATAAACTAAAAGATAATTAATGGTCTAATTTTATAAGATCAATAAATTATAAAAACTCTAGGAAACTTGGAGAGCATCTAGTCCAGCCTTCTTATTTCAGATCAGTAGAAACAGAGGCCACGAAAAGGAGAGGGATTTACCCGAGGTTCACAGCAATTAGAGAGAAGTAGGTCAGGAGCTCTGCTCTCCTGTGTCCCAGCCAGGGGCACTTTCCACCAGGGGACCCTGCCTTCCACTGCGTCTTTGCTTCAAATTCTCTAAAATGATCCTCTCCCTGAATGTGTGATATTTTCTCTTACTTCTTGCTCCTTAAAAAGTTAAGCAAACAAATAATAAATTCCCTTTGCATTTTGCTATGATCATAACTGTTTAGAATTTAGAGAGAGAGGATGTACAATAGGATACACAAATCAATAGATGGTAATCGCCTCATTATTACATGGAAGAGAAATGTTGTTTGGTTTCATGCGACACGGGATTCATATCTTTAATCCATATGTTCTGCTAACACAGTGGCAGGCCTTGTGTTACCTTTGATTAATCACTAAATATTTATCTTCTTTTAAATATTTAATATCTTATTGCCTAGTTTCTCATTTACTATAACAAATATTTCTTACATCTTTTATTATTCACATGACTGGGAAATATGCAAAGGATGTTGAAATTAGCCACTAATGAGATGAGCCCCAAAGCCTGGGCCCCTATCCCCATGCTGTCTCTTTGTAACTTTGTGGTTTTGGCAAGTCACCTAATCCTTCTAAGCCCTGATGTCCTTCCTGAAAAAAAAAAATGAGAATGCTGTGATTTGGAGGAATGGAAAAATGTATTTAGACTGAACCTTATTCCATGACCATTTTCTTAGATTAAAAATGTTAAATATTGGCAGTGTTACTTAGTTCAAAGTAACATATAAAATAGTTGGCACATAATAGACACTCAATTATAGATAATACAATTAGTAAAATTCTTTTTCAAGGTATTTTTTGCTATTTCATTCATTATATAGTCATATTTGCACCAATCCATCACCTTAATAGCTATGTGGTGGGTCCATGTGTAAGGTGTTGATTGCCTCAAATGTCTTGAAAAACAGTTTAAAAAGAAAAGTAAGGGAAAAAAGTGAAAACCCATTTCGTGTAGTGGTAATTTCTTTGCTTTCCTTTTTGCAATCACATTAGACAGAAGTGACAGTGAATGACAACCAAAAAGTATTTTAATTCCCTGGTTTGGCAATATCCAAATCCGACTCCCTGGGGTAAGTTATTTTGGAATTGCTGCAAAGATTTTTTAGCAACACTGAGGCACAGGAAGTATCTTAAATTGAATCATTCTTTCTTTTTTTTTCTTAACTGGAAAGCTTCACATTTCATTATTCTCTTATAGCTAGGTAGTAATAATATTAGCCAAAATTAAAAAAAAAATAAATCATGAGTCAAGTATGGTCTTAAGTCTACCATGTATTCTCAACAATCCCATGAGGTAGGTGCTAATAATTCCCCACTTCAAAAATGAACCGAGGCATGGAGGGTGTAGGAGTGCTGACAATACTGATTCCATCTTTGGCCTCCATCTTGTTCATGTCTGTGCGATGATATCCCTCAGGGTTACATGTTCCAGGCCTCTTGAAGGTTCATGTATGCCCTGACCAGAATGCAGAAAGAGTTGCTCTGGTCCTCCTTAAAGTTGTTTAGATAATTAGTAGAGATAACCTAGTTTCTTTGCCCACTTTTCTGGTGCACAGGTGGTCCCACAGGTCTGTTAAGTGGTAGACCCTTGGACCTCACCACAGTGCTCTCTGCACATCCCTCGTTCTATAAAATCTGTGGATTGGGGTCTGGACTTTGTGGAGAACATTTGTGCAGTGCTGTTAACTGTCCAATTCCTGGTCAGTAAGTTACCCTAAAGAAAACTGTAAACTCGGTGGAGTGGCTTGCTTCATTTTCTGCTCTTCAAATGCCTTCTCAGTCTGGGGGATACTTTACAGTCCTTCCTCCATCTTCTGACAGAGTGACTTGCCAAGATCACTGAAATAGTAAAGACCAAGCTAAAATTTGACCTGAGATGCTCTGATATTTGAAATTTGCATAGTCTTTTCTTCATGCTAGATATCACAAGTCCTTTAATATAATAGTCCTTCAGTAATGATAAATAATACAAATTATTGGAAGTGGGGAACAGATACAGATTCCAGAATAAATACTTTGGCACCATGGTGATGAAGAATGACACACGCTTTTGTTTTCTTCATCCCTGCCTGAACCTGACCCAGGCAATGAACTAACAACTTACTTGCAAATTAAACCTTCTTATAAATAGGTTTTCTGAATCTTTTCTCTTGGACCACGGTGTTTGATTCTTACTGTTGATTAGGCACTACCTGTACTGTATTGTATCTTTTAACATCAACTGTCTTACATTGTTATATGAGCCACTTTCCTTCCTCCTTCCCCCCTTCCCTTCCTTCCTTCCTCTCTCCCTCCCCCCTCGTTCCCTCCCTCCCCCTCTTTTCCTTCCTTCCTTCCTTCCTTCCTGTTCCTTCCTGTTCCTTCCCTTCCTGTTCTTCCCTTCCTCCTTCCCTCTCTCCCTCCCTCCTTCCCTTCTTTCCTTCCTTTCCTCTCTTTCTCTCTTTTTAAAAAGTATGTTTGTTGAGCTCCTCCTATGCTCTGGTCAGCAAGCTAGAGACTCAAGTGAATCAAACAGAACCACAGTTCACAAAGATTCAGAGCCCAGATGAAAAGACAGGAAAACAATTAAGTTCAATGAAAGATCCTTGGTACTACAAAGATGCATATGGAAGGTAGGGAGGTAAAAGGTCTTATGGTTCTACTTAAGAAGTAGTCATTTTTTAGAGAAACATCTGAAGGTAAACTGATACGATGTCTGGAATTTGCTTTAACTTACTCTAGGGACAATATCTAGACAAAAGAGGCATAGGTAAATGAGATAGTAGTAATGGCAAACTTGATCATTGCTAGAACTGGGTGCTCAACACATGGGCAATTGTTATATTATTGTTTCCAATTTTGTGTATATTTGAAATTTATTGTAAAAATGTTTAAAAAATACATCATTGGCATAATTAACATTTACTGAATACTTACTAAATGGCAGATACTAAGCGTTTTTCCTGTACAAATTTATTCAACTCTCACAACTACCCTGTAAGGTAGGAGCTATTATTGTATCTGTCTTACAGGTGAGGAAACTCACACAGAGGGGTTCAGTAAGTTGCCTAGGTTCACAGAACTAGAGAGTAGTGGAGCTGGGTGGTCTCTCCATGTTATATCATATCTCAGCATAGGGTAAGAATTATAGTGTAATAATAGTTATTTAGTATTTGTAAGCACTGTGCTAAATACTTTACATATAGTATTATATTTAATCTCTGCAAAAATATAAGACTCTCAAGGGTCCCTTTTATGGTGGCATGAGTTGGTCAGGAAATGTGGTAGGATGGAAAGGAAGTGATGCCTGAGTTGAGTTTCTATAGCTGAAAGGCTATAGGATGCAAAGGATGTGATCTCATTCTAGAACTCACTCTCACTACAGAAGGAGATTTTGGAGAGCAACACAGACACAGTCGAGAGTGTAGAACAGACTCATGTTCCTGTCCTTCAATTACATTCCCTTCCTCACTCTGGTTAAGATTCTACCATCAGTTCCTCTGCGAGAAGAAATTGGAGTATGATCAATACTTACTATGTACTCGTTAAAGTAGCTTCTCAAATGTAATGTGCATACCATCACCTGGAGACCTTGTGAAGAATACAATTCATATTTAATAAGTCTGGGGCAGGACTTAGTTTCCACATTTTCGACAAGTTTCCAGACAATTCCAATGCTGTTGGGACAGTGGGTCACACTGAGTGCGGTTTGCGGTATTTATAGTTCGTTGCATAATCACTGCAGAAAACTGGACTTAGTAATTCTCAATGTATTCTTTTGTTGTTTTCATACAGACATGAATTAAAGATCCTCTATCTTGTGTCATATTCTAGTATTATTAAAAACTTGTAACTAATATGCATAGAATTCACTCATTGCTTTCTCTTAACATCTATATCTGCATAGGTATTACTAATTAATTTTTTAACCTATACTCGGTACCTTTGCCTAAAGTTGGACCGTGTAGGAATAAAGGAAGGAATAAACTTTCATATCCAGAAAGTTGTTCAGATAGCTCCACAAAGCATGGAAACCTAGAGTTCTGCAGCTCTCAGGAAGGTACAAATAGGGCTTGGGTAAATAAAAATTAGAGAATCTTTCAGTAAGTTCCTGTAGAGACAGGGAATTAACATAAAATTTGTATCTGAGCCACTTTCGCACTTCTCCTCATACGGTGTTATTGATTTCCTATTACTATTTGTCTCAGGCCCACCACCAACACAAGGTCAAATTCATAAAGGTAATGAAGAGAAAGCCAGGGAACTTTCGTGTTGTTGTTCCCAACCTGGAGATAAATCTGCACAACCCCACTTAGTCACGGAGAAGAGTATTTCAGTTGCCAAGAAAAGAGGAAGTGGTGAAACCCCTGCCAGGAGATAAAAAAAAAACCCACTAATTTTCTAACAGAGGGCTGTCAGTAAGGATCTAGGAAACTGGATTAACAGCAAAGAGCCGAGATTTAGCTTGACCATTAATCATGCTGTGTGGGAAATGTTAAGTAAGCTTGAAACTCACGATCCAATCATTCATTCAACCTGACAAGGACAGGACATTGGAAAAAATTCTAAAATCATTTTTTTCCTAAATATTTTATTTATTTATTTATTTGTCAGAGAGAGAGAGAGAGAGAGAAAGAGAGAGAGAGCACAAGCAGGGGCAGCGGCAGGCAGAGGGAGAGGCAAGCTCCCCACTGAGCAAGGAACTCCAAGCTGGACTTGATCCCAGGATTATGACCTGAGCCAAAGGCAGACGATTAACTGATTGAGCCACCCAGACGTCCCAGAAGTCAAAATCTTAAGTGTGTGCCTTTTAATACTTCTCAACAAAACTTGTTCGATGAATGTGAACTAGACACTGCACTAAGTATAGGAGATAAAAGATGAATAAGGTATAGCCCCTGTCTTCAAGTGGTCCACTGTTACAGGTCTCAAAGAGAAATAATTATAGACTAAAATACATGAGAGCTATTTGTCCCATGTCTATTATATGATCTCTGAACTTGGGTGGGAGACTCTACTGGTATTCTTATTTTAATAAAGCTCTTTATCATGTGATTATTTCCTGTTGGTATAATTTCTGTATTCTACAGCAAAAAGGAAACTTTTGCTCTCCTTCATGAGAGCCTTTTAGTATTTGAGACTGGCTATCATAATTATATGCAGATACTTCTTCAAACTAAACACTTGTTTCCTGTTCAAAGAATAACAGAAAGAAAAAAAGTAATAAAAAGACGTCGTTCATTCTCAGCACATTATTTTATTTCCATAGTCAAAAGAGTGTATAATAAATTGATTTCAACCAATCAAAAAGCACTGATTTTTATAAGAAAAAGCAGAGAGAAAGAAGGAAAAGCTTGGGACAATTTGGAAAAGCAAGTTTTGAGCCCTGTAGGGTATTTTGCCCTTGGGCAGCTAGATGGGTCAGCAAGGGAAGCAATTTAGGTTATTTACGGATTTTCCAAAATTCGAGTATTTTTCTTCGAAGGGTGCATGGCAGCTGTTTCTGTATTTGTCTCTGTTCTTTCTTAGCCTCTCCATCTTTGCTATACCAGCTCTGCACAATTTTTCTTCTGAGAACTTCTCATGTATAAATGCCTTCTAGATTCCACACCATCTTGGTGGAGTTAGTTTTTGAGATTATTCTTGAAGAAATTAATGGGAAATTTTGGCCTTGCACTCTCCATGGTAACACTGTAGGCTTAAAAAATAATTAAGTAGATTTACACCAATTTTCCATGCAAAATCAAGTACAGATTTGGAAATGGTATTTTCCTAAATGGCTATATTAAGTGAATAAATTTCCTTTTTCGAGAAAAAAATAATCACAGCTCCCCCCCCCCCCCGCTTTTGGCATTTTTAAGAATACAATGTTAGTCAACACTCTTTTGCTGCTTTTATAGGTGTTCAGATAATTGAGTTTCTGGCCAAGGTAACTGCGAGAAAGAGAAGCCATCCTAAAAGATAATTTATGATTATAATTGAAGCAGCTAAAGACATTAAAATTTGAAATAAAGACTGTCAAAAGCATGAACTAGAACTTTACGACTCTTAGAAGGATACTCAACACAAAGGCCACATCTTGAACGAAACAAGCTTAAGTCCCCGATTTACCAGGAAAAAATAAAACAGTTTACATGCTAGAGGACTGAGTTAGGGCAAGAAAGAATAAAGGAGGAAAGAAAAGGAGAGGGTTTATCCCAATACATCTAACTAGCTTCTGATTGAGAAATAAGCACTTATCGAGGACCTGGGCTAGGATTTGCAGGCTTCTGGAATATTTTGTGTATGGCCTGCAGAACCATGGCATTAGCATTATTTGGGAGTGTGTGGTAAATGCATCTAAATCTATACAAAGGCAAATGAACAGAAAGATCAATTGTTTCCCTTCTAATTACTTTGAAATTTCTGTTTTGTAGTTTTTAGATAAATGGAAATAGTTATTTAGCATACGGATGCTTAAACTTTAATTTTCAATGTTACTTGATCCAAGATGGTAGTTTCAAACCCTGTTTCTTTCGGTTACAGAACACTTTGCTGAAATGAAATCTTTTTCCCACTTCAAAAAAAAAATTAATCATTTAAAATATTTAATATCTTTCTCAAGTCCCCAAAAGAGTGTGATTTTAAAATCTATTTGTGCATTTTTATTCAAAGCATATAGTCACCCACTCTAAAAAATCACACCCAATCATTAACTGTACCAAGGACATCTATTCATTGGGTTGTATTTTTCTTTAAGGACAAAAATGCATGTGTGTGTGTGTGTGTGTGTGTGTGTGTGTTTTGTTTTGGTTTTGGTTTTGGCTTATAACAACACCCATTTCTTGTCTTACAGTTCTGGAGGTCAGCATTTAAAATCAGTTTCACTGAGCCAACATCAGGAAGTCCCAGGGCCGTGCTCTTTCTGGAGGCTCCAGGGAGCAATCTGTTTCTTTGCCTTTTCCAGCTTCTAGAGCTTGATTAGGTTTATTCTTTGGCTCTAGGCCACTTCCTCTATCTTCAAAGTCAGCAACACAGCATCTATCCCAGTTGTTATGTTGTCTTCCTCCTTCGTTCTGTGGTCAAATATTTGTCCCTTTTTCATAAGGACACTAGATCACTAGCTTACTGTAAAAGGCTAGAACTCAGGAATAGCCAGATGGGAGAGACACATAGGGCAAGGAATGGGGAAAAGGGCTTGGAGCTTCCATGCCTGTTCCAAGAATGACGCTTTCCCCAAATCTCCACGCATGCATCATCAAGAAGCTCCACTTAAGGTATTTTATAAAATGTAATGCTGTTTCCAGTAACTAATGGCTAGCACTTGGTAGTATAAATCTTTCAGGAGAATGTAAGGATGTGGTAAATATTCATTTATAAAAGAATATATAAAATACAACATTATCCAAGACAATTACTTAGATTTGTTTATTAAGTCACTCTTTCTCTCTTTTTTCCAAAGATGTTATTTATTTGACAGAGAGAGAGAAAGAGAGAGAGAACACAAGTCGGCAGAATGGTAGACAGAGGGGGAGGGAGAAGCAGAGACTGACAGGGGGCTCAATCCCAGGGCCCTGGGATCATAAGCAGAAGGTAGATGCTTAACCAACTGAGCCACCCAGGAGCCCTAAGTCATTTTCTGATAATGACTCAACTAGTTACAAACTGGAGTTAAAAAAAAACATAGAAGTTACAGGAATGTTAATTAAGGGTTTTCTTTGTTCCAAAGCAAGAGCAGCTAAAGTCATGTCTTAACAAACAGAAAAGAAATTTTCTTGGTGCCTTATCCAATGAAGCCATGAAAACATCTCTCACAGTGAAACATTTGATTTTAACAGCCAGAGTATAGAACTGTTAATAAAAAAGTCTTACTTCTCTTGAAATATATATAAAATGTGGTCGCTGACATTGTACATTGATTTCAGAATGTACAAAATATTGGAAAAAATCTAATTTCTAAGAATTGGTTTTCAAAAGGAACAATATCCCGTAGGGCAGGAAATAATAACACTGTGTGTTTTAAAATATCATAAGGCATTTTTCAGATGCTAGTCTCACCAGAAAATCTGGCATTTCTAGGTTTATGGATTCGTAGTTTCAACCATGTGTGAGTGACCCCAAAGACATTTCATAATTTTGCTGACATAAGAATCTGAGCCCAGTGAGTGAAAACAATAAACATGGTAGTAAATGGTTCTGGCAGAATTTCCAGCATGCTTCTCTCAAGGAGTCTTGATGGCTCTCTTTTTCCATATTCAGTGATAATTATTTAGATTGTTTTTAGACTGCTTGAAGCTTGTTGCCCAGCCAAGATCATTTATTTTCCCACAAATTGTAACAGGGCTAGGTTAAATATAGTAAAATGACCCCCAAGTAATGCTCTGAGTCTTTGTGGTAAATCACAGACTATTTGAGGATTACGCTCTTTTTCAAAAATGGACTAACATGAAATCACTTTCCAAGTGGACTATTTTCAGATTGCCCAAGTTAAGCATTATGGTAGAATTTAGTCCTGTCTTTTAGACTCTCCCTGTTAAAAATCGAATGTGGCCACCAAGCTCTTAGGTCAAGGTTGAATGTGCTCAAGTGTTCTCTTCAGACTTTAGGCTAGTAGTGAGGGCGCACTGGAACATTCTGTTTTGAATACGCACCACTGTTGATTACGTTGAGATCTTAAAGCCCTACTACTTTTTGCTTTTAGCTTCTCCATAGACACAGTCACCTTTTCTGTTCCTTTTCCAAGGGTAACATATACCCAGGAGGTGAAAACAAAGGAGATTATTTAAAGATACTTAAAAAAATCTTTTTTTTTTTTAAAAAAAATTTATTTACTTATTTGACAGAGAGAGAGAGAGAGAGAGGTCACAAGTAGGCAGAGAGGCAGGCAGAGAGAGAGGGAGAAGCAGGCTCCCCACTGAGCAGAGAGCCCGACACGGGCCCGACACGATCCCAGGACCCTGAGATCATGACCTGAGCCAAAGGCAGAGGCTTAAACCACTGAGCCACCCAGGTGCCCCCAAAAAACAGTCTTAACAATAGAGAATAGATGGTTACCAGAGAGGAGGGGGGTAGGGGGTTGGGTGAAATAGGTGAAGGGGATTAGGAATGCATTTATCATGATGAGCACTGAGTAATGTGTAGAATGGTGGAATCCCTATATTGTACACCTGGAACTGACATAACCCTGTATGTTAATTACACTTGAATTTTTAATTAAAAACTAAAAAAAATATTAAAATTAAAGAAGTTAAAAATAGGACTGCTTCCTTCGAAGAAAACTTACTTCAGTCACCAGGAAAAAGACTTGCACATAATTCTTAACTTCATTTTCACATGAAATAACAGCCTACATTCTGTGTATAGTCAATGGAGGCAAATATCCAGAAACATTGAGACAAATAATTAACTTGGACCATAGATAGTTCTCAGAATAAAACAAATTAGGAGACGGTGGGATTAAAAATCTAAATAATTGCTTTGATCGACTCTGGAAGTAAAAGTACCTTCTTCTTTTTTTTTTTTTTTTAGATTTTATTTATTTACCCGACAGAGAGAGAGAGATCACAAGTCGGCAGAGAGGCAGGCGGGGGGGGTGGGGAGCAGGCTCCCCGCTGAGCAGAGAGCCCAATATGGGGCTCGATCCCAGGACCTGAGATCATGACCTGAGCCGAAGGCAGAGGCCCAACCCACTGAGCCACCCAGGCGCCCCAAAAGTACCTTCTGAATTAACAAACATCCCTTCTTTTTAAAGTAGGTAATTTTAAAAATTACTGAATGACTATTCTCTTTAAGATACAGTTCAAATATCATTTTTTATAATAACTTCACTTTTCTCATGGC
Organism: Nasua narica; assembly: GCA_028533885.1. Taxonomy (NCBI): domain Eukaryota; kingdom Metazoa; phylum Chordata; class Mammalia; order Carnivora; family Procyonidae; genus Nasua; species Nasua narica. Next base: position 40,254,639 of record CM052807.1, read on the forward strand.
AGTTTACTTCTTCAGACTTTAATTTAGTGAGCTAACATTTCCTCATTACCAAAAACACTGCATAATTGTCCATGTAATTTCTTTAGGAAGATAATTGCATAGCATCCAGATCTCAGTTTGGAAAATCAGCTGTCAGGAACAGATAATTTCTATGTGCCAAGATTTAAACCACCGTCCCTCTGATGTTATCATCAAATATCATGAGCTCTATGGATGTAGCAATAATAAATCACTCCTTCAATAAGGAACTTACGGTGTCCCCATCATGAATTACTTTGCGTTTCAATCCCACCTACAGTATTCTCTGTCATGCTGCTTACATTTCTATTAGGATACAAAAATATTTTCACTATTGGCAGGACTTTTCCACCAACTGATAATGAAAAACAGATTTGAATCTAATTTACAAAGTACAATAATTTATGTGAACAAGTTAATCTTCACAATTATACCTGGAAATTATTCATACAAATCCATTTTCATCAGAAGTATAGGTAATTTATATAGAATATGCAGGATCATTTTTAACTTCCACTTGGTTTCCAGCATGTTTTTTGGTTTTTTCATTCCCAGTCTTTTTCTGTTGGTAAAAAGAATCTAAAAACACCTGCCTCTATGAGCTACAAAGGAGTGATTTACACAGACCCGCTTTTGTATATTTGGGTCATGAAGATATATTATGTATGGGGAGTCCATAAACCCATATGATGTAAATATACATAAGAAACAATACATATAATTATTATTTTGATAATACCTCAGTTTAATTAATGGATAGATACTGATACCTGATTCCTACATTGGAGATGAAACTGAGCAAATATGATTACCTTGAAGAATCTTTAATAATGCAGTGTTATTTATAAACCTTCCTTGTTAATTATTTCAAAAGCATTACCATGCCCCCTCCACCACTGCCCTGCCCAAGACCTAACTTGGTTGCTTGTTCAAAGAAAGGCTTCACATACTATATTTTGTTTCTAATGTCGACCATGGCTATTTTTTTCCGTGTAATTTAGACAGATAAATAAAATTTTTTCCTAACCCACCCTTCTCGGGACCAAGAGGCTTTGTTCTTTGGGGATACCATGCATACTCCAATCTGAAAGGCAAAGAGGACAGGTCAGGGTGCCTGGGGGTCAGGGTGCCCCCCACCCCCCACCATGGCTTCACCCTCAAGGAAGGCAGTCCTTACATTTCAGAGACTGTCAGATTCCCGGAAAGGAGAGGTTCTAAATATGCAGGTTTATAGCGCTGTCCTTACTTGGTGTCATATGTCCTCCAGAAAATGATCCTCTGGTCCCTGAGAAATCCAGCTTAATCCCATTGGCTGCCAGTCCCACCCTCTTTTCTCTCCAAAGGCCTGCCCTAACCACACAAAACACCACCCATCCAGCCTCAGCCTGCTGTGGACACCAGTAATCTCTTGCCAGGCCCCGGGGACATCCCAACGGCAAGGCCTCCCTGCTCTTCCCAACATCAGGATTTCTTCTTTCCTTCCCTTTTCAGGACTCACCTTTCTGACACCTTCCCCCAGTAGGCCCCCTTCATAGCTCTTCCAACTCTGCAGCTGTCCTTCAAAGCACTAGCCCAGCTCACCACACCATCAGATATGATTTGGCACTTCTCAAATAATAAGCAAATAATCAAAATGCTAAATGTGATTATCAGCCTTTAAGTCCAAAAATTCTATACAAACACAACACAAGACACCATCTTGAATCCCCAACACTGCACATTTCCTTAGAAACCTTCTTGGCCTTAATTAAACACTTAAAAATCTCCATTATTAGATTAGGATACTGAAGTTCAGTAATTTGCCTCTGGCTACACGCTAAGAAAAGGAGTGGGAGAAACTTGATTCAATTTCAGGACCATCTTTGCTCACATACTTGGTTCTCTTTCTTTGCCACAGTGATTTTTGATGGTGATTTATTCAACAAAAATTCTGTTGTTAGATCTATGCACCAGTGAGGAAAAATGGTCATGGAGTTTAACTAATTTGTGCCAAATCTGATTAACATTTGCCCTCCTATCGAAAAAGACGAGAGATTATGCTGCATTTAGGGAATTAGTTTTCTTATGTGTTTCACTAGCTGTGTCTATTGATGCCATACTTATGGTGTCCTTTTGATGCAAACTTTTATTGCTTTTCTTTACATTGGTAAGTTTACCCCTTCTCTCTACCTGTCTCTCTCTTTCCCTCCCCCCGCCCCCATTATCCTTTAGCTAGTAACTCTTTTGTTAGGCCTTAATCGGGCAGGCGTGGTTACCAGGAGGTTCTGTTTTCCTAGATTAAGTTTGTCAATCCAGTGGTACCTACTCTGGGAGTAAAAGGGGAGAGGAACTGCTTCTAAGAAGCTGATGAAAGGACACTTTTTATGGGTTGTCACTAAAACATTACTTTTACACTTTTGTCTGTTGCTTATCAGAAGTGTTAATGTTGCTTTCACAAACGAAAGCAAAACACTTTCTTGGCTTGTGCTCCTTCTAATTAAGTCCAAGTGGCAGGGAAAAACTCCTATGTAAACCCAGGTTTCTCAGAGAGGCAACCAACACTGGGTCTATGAGGTTGGCAAGACCTCTGAGCCCTTTGTTGTCAGGCCTCTCAAATTTGGAACATCTTGGGGAAAGTAAATTGGCACAGTGAGAGACAAGAGCAGGTTTTGAAATCAGCTACAGTGTTTTGACCCAGTTGTGATATTCGTTGGCTGACTTCCACGAGATCCTTTGTTTCTAGAGTCTGGTAAGCGGGTGACATCAATCAAGTTAGTTACCACTATAAAATATTATTTTTAAAATAATGACTCTAGGAGGTTAATCTAGAAATCCCATTTATTCAAGAAAGCAAGGAAGTGAAAATATAACTGAGTTAAATAGGTCCTGGAAATACATTGTTGTCATTCCTTATTTCTTGAGGTTTACAATCTACCTGGGGAGATTGGACAAACATAAAAAATAAAACTAGCATAAGCATTAAGTAGCTTATGTCAGAAGACAAAATATAGAGAAGTGTTTAGAGTAGGTAATAATCACAAAAGTCTGCATTTTCAGGTAAGGTTTTCCAGAGGGAACTAGGATTTGAATTCAACTTTGAAGAAAACGAGACTAAATATTAATATCAATAGCAGGTACCAGACATTGGACCCTGTTGTGTCAAACCTGGTGCTTTCTAAGAATTCACCACTTTTAACAGCCCAAGGAGGTTGATCTCAGTATCATCATTTTCAGGTAAAGAAACTGGGGCTAAGAGAAATTATACTGTATTATATGACTTTTAAAGTGGAAAATCAGGTGCATTTTTTAAAATTTTCATGCTTCAAAGATAATGTGTGTGGGAAAAAACCCTACATAGCAAGTCTGACTACCATCAAGGTTAAAAAAAAAACACAACTTTTTCAAATGACATAAATTAAAAATGGAACCTCTCAGGGAGTCTGGGTGGCTCAGTGGGTTAAGCGTCTGGGATTCTTGGGATTGAGAGTAGGATTCCTTGCTCAGCGGGGAGTCTGCTTGTCCCTCTCCCTCTGCCTGCCACTTTGCCCTCTTTCCCTTTCTCTCAGTCTTGAGAGGGAGAGAGAGCAAGAGTAGGGGGGAGGGGCAGAGGGAGAGGGACAATCAGACTCCCTGCTGAGTGTGGAGCCCAACTCTGAACCAAAGAGCTTGATAAATTAAAAATTGAGTCAGGGGTCCAATCACCTTCACTGCAAATAGGATTATTTTAGGGTGCCCGGGTGGCTCAGTTGGTTAAGTGGCTGCCTTTGGCTCAGGTCATGATCCCAGGGTCCAGAGATGGAGTCCTACTTCAGACTCCCTGCCCAGTGGGGAGTCTGTTTCTCCCTCTCCCTCTGCCCTTCCCCCTGCTCATGCTCTCTCTCTCTCTCTCTTGCTCTCTCTCAAACAAATAAATGAAATCTTAAAAAAAAAAATGGAATCTCTCATGACAGATCTATTCTCCAATACTATGGCTGTTTTGCCAAACGTAGGATGTCACTGATTTTTATTTGGGGAGAGATACTTGATAACACAGCCTTCTATACAATATTAAAGTTAGTGACTAAATGTATCTCTCTTTTTCTAATATGAGATAATGAAAAAAAGAACAGTGATGATTCTAGCACAGACCAGTAATTACAAACACCATTGCAAATCCTGCCCCTGCCCCTCCCACACCACCCCACCCACTGTGCTGCATAGGGAAGCTTCCAGGCATATCCAAATGAGGGAAGTATTCAAATGGTTACTATAAAATCTGTATTCTTTCTTAGAACAATAGAATCTCAATCCTAGAGACCAAAATTAAATAATGATAAAAGAGGATACTTAAAAAAATACTACTTAAGAAAAGAGGATGCTTAAGAGAATAATCTTGAACTAGAGTCTGTGATTTTAAGGAAATCAAATGAGTCCTTTCCATCAAATTCCCCATCCTGTCCCTGCAGCGCCTGTTCTCTCTCATCATTTAATTTCCTCATCTTGTAGGAGCAGTCAACTTTGAAATTGCCAGGAAAGCAAAGAGAATGAGCCTGATAAATAAATAGATGGTTGCAAGTCTCTTACACAAAGATCAAAGACAAATTTGAAGGAATGGTCATCACTACGGTTATTCTTTTTAGTTTTCATTTTCCCCTCTTTTTTTTTTTGAAATCCTATATGATCTAATTTTCATATCTGATGAACATAATCAAATTAAAAAAGGAAGGGAAAGTAAAAAGTTGTCGAATTATTAAAAGAGAAAAGTTAGAAACGCCCATTGCAACTGCAGGGCAAGAAGTTCATCATGGGTTATAGTAATAAGTAGAATTACAAGCTATATCATGTACATAGAGCTGTGATCATTAATCATTCTTCTTTGGCGCTCCAACTAGACAGTAAGCTACCTGAGGGGAAGAAATGCGTCGGATGATCTTTCTGTTTCTCACACAAGACCCAGGATGGCTCAAAGACTGTTATCTTGAAGTTCCTTTTGGATTAGACACTCTATTAAATTCCACGGATTCAATCAATATTTTCAGGTTTGGTGATCAATTGAATTAGGAAAAGAAACCGGAGGGCACCTGGGTGGCTCAGTGGGTTAAAGCCTCTGCCTTCCACTCAGGTCATGATCTCAGGGTCCTGGGATCGAGCCCCACATCAGGCTCTCTGTTCAGCAGGGAGCCTGCTTCCCCCTCTCTCTCTGCCTGCCTCTCTGCCTACCTGTGATCTCTCTTTCTGTCAAATAAATAAATAAAATCTTTAAAAAAAAAAAAAAAAGGAAAAGAAACCGGTAATTTTGTGTTTATGAGCAAAATGAATTTCCATGAACCTTTAAACAAACTGGATTATGACTTCAGGCTATACGAAGGTCTAGACTGACATTTGTTCTTAGATTTCTCTAAACAATGCTGAGTCAAAACAAAACAAAACAAAAGACCTGAGTGGAGGTCAGAATATAATTTCAGCACTAACTGAGAGATGAAGCTTATCTTAAGACAAATGATGAGGGGACCTGGGGCCTGAAGTAGGTTAAGGAATTGTGGCATTCTTATTCCTATAATCCAGAATTCAGGGAAATCACTCAGATTGTGGCAGAATTAAATAGTAGAAATAACAAATGACTGCAAAATACTTTATGTACCCAAACTACTATTTCTACCTCTTCGCTTAGTTTCTATTTCTTTTTTTTCTAAAGATTTTATTTGTTTATTTATTTATTTATTTGAGAGACAGTGTGTGTGCATGAGTAAGGGAGGGGCAGAGGAAGAGGGAGAAGCAGACCCCCTGATAAACTGGGAGCCTGACTCGGGGGCTTGATCCCATTAACCTGGGCTTGATCCCATAAACCTGGGATCATGACCTGAGCTGAAGGCAGAGGCTTTACTGATTGAGCCACACAGGCACTCCTTAGTTTCTGTTTCTAATCAGGATAGTCTATTTACTATTTACTATATACTATTTAATGTTTAAGTCCATACTATTTTCGTGACTGGGGAAAAATCAGGAAAAGGAAAATACTGTGTGGTTTCACTTTCTATTGGTGCAAAATTTTTCTCCTACGATTTTTTTTTTTAGTCCTTATTGTGTCAAATGTAACTAAAAGTCAGAAAGTTAACAAAATATTATATGATTCTTTCTGAGCCTCATCATTTTTATGTGGCATTTTACGCACTCTCCATAAACACAATTATATCAGGACACTTTGAATTTACACCACTTATTTTTTACTGTGACCTGATTTCATACCCTTGAGAAGACATTCAAAAATAAACTTAATCTAAGACCATGTCATCATTACCTTTGTTTAACCAAGGAGGCTCACTGGAGAAAAAAATGCATATAAAACAGCCTAATGAGAAAGTGAGCAAACAGATGAGCTATAATACCAAAGGAAGAAGATTAAAATCTGTGTCTAAATCACTTTCAAAAATGACAGTATTTCAAGGTGGACATTGCACATAAGACTATAAGAAAAATTGATGTTGATTAAAACATGTTCTTGGACTGATGTTGCAGGACTCATGATTGATTTTGCTGTTCCAGAAACAAGAATTTCATTTGAAGTTTCATGGCTCTTTATATCTTTGCTGGACTTACAGAAATCATTTCCCTGCACGTATCCCTACATGTGTCATGCAATTTATTTTAATAGTAGCCATGTACGATGACTGCGTGCACAGCAGCCATCAGACGATGGATGCTGTGTGTCATGTCATTTGTGGTAATTATAAGTCCAACCACATCGGAGTTAGAAATAGTGAGTTATGGTTACAAGAATATTATAGTAGACTCAGGTGACCCCTGAATCCTGGTCCCAACACTGCCACTAACTTCTTAGGGCACAGTGGGCAAAAGACTAATAAATAAATTGTAAAATGAAAATTTAAATGAAATGACTTTACTACCATAATCTGAAGTAAAGTTTCCTTTAGCAACAAAACAAAAATATTTGGAATTTTTACTTGATGCCACTATTGTAAGCATCATATTCACATCCTTTTCTACTTTTTTTTTCATTGTACCTCATGTCTTACTCCTTTTGTTCTGCTCCATTGGTAAGACTATATACATCCATCATTCTTAATAAAATGGAACAGTTTATTATCAACTCATCTTCTAGTATGAAGAAAGCGTGTCACTCAGAATATATTATTTAGAAGAGTAATAATTAATTGTCTTCTAATAAATTAAAAATGAGAAACAGTTACTTTAGAATCCTAGCTCTTAAAGTGCAGTACTCTGTGTCATCAAATGAAAATAAAGATAATCTTGGGAAATGGCTTACAAACTTTTTCACCAAAAAGAATACCACTGATTTTTTTCTCTCTTCATAGATTCTATATTATTAAACATTTTTATCTGCCTAATAGTTAATTAGAAACTAACACATTGGGGCACCTGGGTGGCTCAGTGGGTTAAAGCCTCTGCCTTCGGCTCAAGTCATGATCTCAGGGTCCTGGGATTGGAGCCTGCTTCCCCCTCTCTCTCTGCCTGCCTCTGCCTACTTGTGATCTCTCTCTCTGTCGAATAAATAAATAAAATTAAAAAAAAAAAAGAAACTAATGCATTTTCCCATTTGTATTAACCAGACATACAGGACCATCAATTAGAGTTTCTAATTAACATGAAATAGCACTGGTAGGTGACAAAAAAAGTTGGCTCAATGCTCAGAAACAGCACTTCAGTTGGCCCACACAGTCTTAATGCAGGCAAATGAGCAATTTCCATTAGAAACACCAAGACAGTCTTTCTGAAATTGGGAATCCTTGGATCCTTAGATCTTTCACTAGATCACATTCACGGTATATTCATGTGAATGTGACAATAAAGCAATCAGACCTATTTCTTCTCTTAAACATATGCACAGAAATATAGATTGAGCTAACTATCTGCTGCCAAGCATTAAGACATATTGACTCTCTACGAAGACTCTCTGTACCCAAGTCAGTTTCATGTAGAGTAAGAAAAAACATGAATTTTGAGTTCAATAGATCTTTTTTTCTCCCCAATTTTTATTTAGATTCCAGCTAGTTGATGTACAGTGTAGTATTCGTTTCAGGTGTAGAATGTAGTGATTGAACACTTCCATACAACACCTGGTGCCCATCACAAGTGCCCTCCTCCAACCCCATGGCCTATCTAACCCATCCCTCACACACACGCCCTCTGGTAACCATCACTTTGTTCTCTATTTCTTGGTTTTCCTCTTCCCCCCACTCATGTTCATCTGTTTCTTAAATGCCTTATATTTTCTTAAATTCCACATATGAGTGAGATCATATGGTATTGATCTTATTAAAACACGAGTCATTTGTAAATTTTCCCTTAGTCTCAGATTATTTACCTATGAAATATGATTAATAGCATCCACCTGAAAACACTGACGACCTTCATGTTATAAAGTATCAGGCACAAAAAATAATCGTAAAATAACAAAAGCCACATTTCTGTAATACAGAAAACAGTTAAGAGATCAATGTCCTGATTATATAAATAACACTTACAGATACAGTAAAAGCTTCCCTAAAAGAAAAGTGGGCAAAATATATGAATTTCACTAACAGAGCATATAGATGGCCTATAAGCACATAAAAATGTCCAATGCCATGGGTAATCAGAGGCAAGTTAAAACAACAGAATGACTTTTTTTTTTTTTTTGCTGATAAAATTAGCAAAGATTTTTAAAAAGATAGAACTAGAGACTAGTGAGGGATGGATTTTGTTATTTGGTCAAATACTAGTTAGTGTCTATACCAGGCACTCTTTTAAGGCACGGGGATAAAATGAAGAATAAGATGATGAGGTCACTGTGCTTATGGACCTTACATTTTGCAGAGTGTGTGTAGGTGTGCGTTTGTTTGGTATTTGGGAGTCAAGGAATAATCGGGTACATAAAGTACATAAAGTCATAAACTGAGCAGACTACAACGAAGGGGATGAATAGGGGACTCTCAGAGAAAACTATGGTAGAGGAGATAGGGAGATGAGGGAAGGAAGGCCACTCCAAACAGGGTTATTAGGTTAAAATTGGAGCGATTCGAAGTAACTAGCTTTGTTACAAGCCTTAAAAAGCATGCAGGCAGAAGAAATGCCAAGTGTAAAAGTGATGAGGTAAGAGAGGGCCGAGTGTGCATTAAGAATTGTCAGAAATGCCTGGGGAGTTAGGGCACAGTGGTCAAGAGTGGAGCGGTCAAGTGTGGTGTGTCCAAACATAATGTGACAAGATGGGAAGGGACCAGGTGGGAAGAGGTCAGCTCATTCCAGGCCTTTCAGGTCATGGTGAAGGGTCTGAAGTTTATCAGTTGTAAAGTCCAAACAGATATAAACTCTCAAATGAATAAGAAACTTAATGTTTCCTGTGCACATAGAATATAAAATAAAAGCTCACCAATCAACTAGAAATAAAACTACAAAACCTATAAGTTTTTTTTTTTATTAACATATAATGTAGTATTTGTTTCGGGGTCCAGGTCTGCGATTCATTGGTCTTACACAATTCACAGCGCTCACCAGAGCCCATACCCTTCCAATGTTCATCACCCAGCCACTCTATCCCTCAACTCCCATACCCCAGCAACCCCGTTTGTTTCCTGAGATTAAGAATCTCTTATTGCAAAACCGCTAAGTTTTAAACCGTCCACATTGACTTAATGTGGCAGATGATTTTTGTTGACCCCATGTTGCGTTGGATACATGTATTTAATACCAAGTGTGATGTGTCGGGTTTTTTTAGTAACACATATTAACGCCAATCTAACTTCCGTGTTTTTGAAACCATCCTTCACTTTGCTTACTGTTCATGTTCCACTTGGCTTGACTCCACTATTTTCTTATCCCTAACTATTTTCTTTATTCCATATATCAATCCTTAGAATAACTAGACCAGTACTTCTTGGTATCAGTGAAATAGCAGACATCGAGATCTCTAGGAGAGATTAACACTCTTAGGGTCACTGCCGCTATCCACCACGTCCAAGAGGTGGCAACAGACCAAATGCCCATTGACAGGTGAACCAATAGAGAAAATTCAGTATATCCCCACAATGGAATACTCTTCACCCTTTCAAAAGAAGGCACTCCTGCTCTATGTGACAACATGGGTGGACTTTGAGGACATCAAGCTAAGTGAAATAAACCAGATCTAGAAAGACAATTACTGCATAATTCCACTCATATGAGGGATCGGGAATGGTCAGATTCATAAAATCAAAGACTGACAAGGTGGTGATTTGTGTTACCAGGACCCGGGGAGACGGTGAAATGGGACATTATTAATCAAGGCATAAAGTTTCAGGTGAGTGAGCTGAATAAACGCACGTGGTGTGCTGTATGGGGCCACATCTCCAGTCAACAATAACGTGGAGTAAAAGGATGGATCATGTGTTGTGTTCTCACCACAATAAGATTTTAAAAAGAAATAGATAACAGTTAGACTTAAATGTCATCATGTATCATTCTTATTTTCTAGAACACTGTATATGTACATATATTCATTTTATGCATATCAATTATTATTAAAATCAGAAAGTAACATTTAATCATTTACATAGGAAACTCTCGGTCTTCCAAAAGTGTACAAAGACTCGAGGTAGGAAGTTCTGCTCTAAAATAGTACTGTGGACTTTCAGAGAGGAGCTCATAAGTCTCAGAATTTAGCAGCTGAAAATCCTACTAAGCAGAGTCAAACAAATTACACAAAAATCTTATATCTCAAAAGAAAGAATCCTACTGGATTTTCTTATTGCTCTGGCTAATCTTTCTAATTTAAGTTCCCAAAGCTCCTTTCTTACTCAAAATTTAAGACGGAATTCAGTCAAACAAATACCAAATCCCCATCTGGGCATCAAAATAATCCTGACAATTCTTCCACTTCATATTGAAATAAAATGCTAGACCATTTCTGTGTTTAAGAAGCATGACCCACAGTTAGAATTCAATGAAATTATGAGATACAATTTATACTCTAATGAATTTTAATTAATTTTTAATTAAATATAGGAAATTGAATGTTCGGGAAAAATACAAAATTAGAGTTGGGAAGGAGAACAAAATCTGCAGTAGATCTTGCTTCTCAGTCAACTGGCCAGAGGTGTGGAAGTCTGATTTGCAAAGTAGGGCAAAGAAAACAGCCGTGTGAACCAGTCTAATGAAATCCGATCTATGAGATATTTTATAGTTCCTTTGAAGAATCTATTTTTAATATACAGTAAATTCTCAGCTATTTGCCTGTAGGATACCTACTTTATACTTTGGGCAGAGCACTTTTGTCATTCCCTATTGACTTTAATCAAACAATAGGTAAATGACGTAAGAGGAAGCAAGGCAAACTCATTTTATCATTAGCTTAATCTATACCTAACTGCGTACATTGCATGAATACATGTATTTCACAGAGAAATTCACAAAGGCTTTTATCTATATCATAACTATTCTCCATTGTTATTAAGTCATATTTTCCTCAAATATTTATGGAATTCTCTCTGTGATAGTCAGTAGCAACATCTGCCAAATAATTACGGTTCTTTCCTTTGGCCTTTTGTAGTTAGATAGGGCCAGGTGATTAATTTTGGATCATGAGCTGCTGTGGAAGTATTTTGTGTGCTTCTGGGCTAGAGTATTTAACTCTTGGTTTAACTGCTGATTAGAACTCTGGAGAGTTTTTCTCTCTCTTTGGCATAATGACTGGCAATATTATTATGAGATCCCAGTCCCATAGAATGATTAAAAACCTGTAATGCTTCAAGCCACTAAAATCTTAGGGTTGTTTGTCTTCCTGCCATTATTCAGGCTACTCGAACTAATACAAACTCCATGCAACACATTGTGCTTGGTACCGGGGAAGCATCAGTAAATGAGGCCGAAATAATCACCGACCATATGGCATTTTCATTTTATTGAAGAAACCTAGCCTTGCACACTAGAATGGAAACTACAGGAGGATGGTGGTGGGGGGGGAGGTTGCATATTTTGTTTCTGGCTGTTTTTTAGGGCTAGAAAAGTACAAAGTACCAGTGCAAAGTAGATGCTCATCTATATATATTTGATAAACAGCTGGAGAAGCGGAATGAGCTCATTACAATATTGATACTTGCCACAATGGAAATATACAAAGTGTGATGACAGTACGTAATAATGCAAGGTGTCCAGTCTATGGAGCGGGGAGGAGAGGTGACAACCACATCAGGATGGCTTTTGAGAAGCAGCAATTAATGCGATAAAGAATGGCGGGGGAGGGGGAAGGAGAGCACGTTGCAGGCAAATAGAATGGCGTATGGAGAACCACCAGCATGAAGAACAAATGAAGGTGATTTAGCCTAAGGGAAGAGAAGAATAGGCACAGGGGTAGAAGGTGTGGTGGGTGAGACCACTGGGAGGGGAGGAAGTGCAGATTACACAGGGCCTTGTAGGTCTTATGAAACGTTGTAGGCTCTAGCCTAAAAACCAGGGAGATGATGTTTAAAGGGATTCAAAGTGACACTTAGGTGACTGTGAGGGAAATAGCCCGAGAAGAGTTTATAGGGGGTATTGTTTTATCTTATTGCTACCTTTAACTCAGAGCTACATACAATGATTTGAAGTTTAGCAACTTACCCCAAGCTTCTCACTAAAACTAAGCACCAGCTTGTTACAGAAAGAGAACCTGCTGTCTGCACAGCTCCTTCCTCAGTAATGAGGCTCCTGTGATGCCTTGGTCTCCTGTTAAGAGGCTGTGTAGAAAGAATGCTCACAGAAACTTCTGGATGACATTGTTCATTTCCTTAACAGGGTCTCTTTTGAAGATCCTTGGGATAGATTTCTTCTTGGTTTACTACTAAGAATAGATTTGCTTCTCCTTAGAAATACTCCCTTTTATATCTTAAAGAGAGGTAAAATTTTAAATTGATCAATTTCCCCTTCCCCTGTGCCTATGGAAAAGCTTAGGTCAAATGTGTGACCCACTTGAAGTAACTACAGAATTGTATGTGTATTTATATGAACCTATCTCCATGGTATGTCTCTGCCCTTGTTTGCTTTTTGATTTTGCTGGCTTCTAATTTAGGTCATCCTACCGTGAATACTTATATATTCATGTTATGTCACCTTAAAGGTTTTTTGGTACTAAGGATAGTATAAATAAGCACTTAGCAAGCACTACCTCTAATCAGATAAATAATAATCTGGATATAAAAGTTAGCAGCACACTTTTCTGTGGTATACCTTTTTTTTTTTTTTTAAGGATTTTATCTATTTATTTGAGAGAAAGAGAGATGGAGATCAGGGGGAGAAGGAGAAGCAAACTCCCCACTGAGCAGGGAACTGGGCACGGGGCTCAATCCCAGGACCCTGGGACCATGGCCTGAGCTGAAGGCAGACGCTCAGCCTATTGAGCCACCCAGGTGCACCTCTGCGATATACCTTTTAAAAGACATGAAAAACAGGAGCCAGATTAACCTCCATATATTAAAAAAAATCATTCATTGTTTACCTATGATGTGTCAGGTACTGTAGGTTCAAGGATGAATATAAACATATATGGTCTGCACCTTCGTGGAGCTTCTGGGTTAGTGGAGCAAACTCAGGATCTGTGAGAAACAGTGCTGTATTGCGTGAGGTCTTCAGACTGCATGCTGGTTGGATTCGGGCTGGACTCCCTGGGTTTGAGTTCCAGTTCTGTCACTTCTTTACTTGACCTTGGGCAAGTTATTTAACTTTTCTCTGCCTTAATCTCTTCATGTGTAAGATAGTGATAGGAATAGTACCTGTACTTCACAGGCTTGCTGTAAGGATTAAATGAGCTAATGTGTGTCAAGAACTCAGAACAGTGCCTGGCAGGGTTATATTATTGTTAGATGGTTTTATTATCTATAAGGAGAATTTGGGATGAGATAATGCTTGAAGGGTCCCTGTGAAATATGTAATGGGAAACAAAAAGTTCCTTTTTCTGACTTGTTTCTAAATAAAGCATTGCGTAGTGTTTAAAATTACGAAGTCATCAAGAAAAAGAGATTTTGGGAATCATTTTGGACAATTTCCAACTAATTTAGAAATCCCTGCCACTTTCCACTTTCTTGATGGATGCCCATTCAGCCTCTGTTGGCATTTGGGAAATCTAGCACCTATCCCTGAACAATCCAATGCATTTTATTATGGGTCAGCTCTAATGGTTAGAAAACCTTTGAGGGTTGAACCAAACTCTTAAGAAAAAAAGGAGACACTAAGAAGACTGAGTTTCCATCCCCAATTAATACACTAATTTGATATGTCTACTAATAATTTGCAATAATTTATGCACTAATTTGATATGCCTAATACATGATAACTACTAAGTTGTACATAGTAACATTCATTAAGTGTGTTATCCTGAAAATACTTGAAATACAAAATGTGAACATTCAGTCCAACAGTATTTATTGAGATCCCACTTTGAATCAGGTACATGATTAAAAAATAAGCTTTCCACAAAGGATTACATATTCCAGGATTTAACTAAATTTACTAAATGCCTACTTATGGGCAAAGAATTTAAATGTTATTTAATTCTCAAAACCCTCTATGGTAGGTGTTACTAGTTTTATGGTCAAGATGAAGTAAATGATAAGCCAAGATTCAGAGAGTTATTTTTTCCTGAAGAAACCCAGCTCTAGCTAGTACATAAATAGCAGATCTGGAACTAGAACCCATACCTGTCCATTTTTCCCACCTATACCCAGAGGATCAAAGACTAAAAGTAATAAGAGAAGTTAAAAATGCACACGGCAAAAAGAATGTTATTTAGCATAGAAAAGAACCATTATTTAAAAACAGTAGGCCAAAATAGGGAGGAGGTACAGTAGTCCATTGCCATAATAATGCATATTCCCAACTTCTACAAGGCCTACCTTGTGAGAATTTAAGTTGTCAAACAGATATGGTTTTGGTTGTATGGGTCAATTAGTATTCAGAGCTTTCTGGTATATTATCTGCATCCTCTCCCCCATAGAATGCAATAGAATGTAAGATCCTTGAGGGTTGGAATTTTTTCTGCTTTGTTTCCGGCTCTTAAAATGGCAGATTGCACATAGGTGGTTTATAAAGTTTGGTCGATGGATGAATACACAAGAACAAAGCTGCAAATCTTATCTCCTCTGGACTTCCCAAGAGACTGCCTTCAAGGCGTGGCGTACATATCTGTGTTCTCACTTAAAGGTGACACGAGCTCGTAAAATCCAAGTTCCAAAGTGTGGCTGTTTTGAACACTGGGCAATTGAGGACAACTCAAAACACTCTAACTGGAGGAAGTCTGCATTCTCTCTGTCAGGCTGAGGCAGGAGCTTTTCAGTCAGGGAGATCTGGCTTGTATTGTCAGCTGAATGAAAATAATGATATTAATCTCTTAGGGTTATTATAAGGAGTAAACAACACATGCGAAAGCATATTTCACAGTAATTGGCACATAGTTGTTGCTTAATGAAAGTTTAGTTCTGTTCTTTCTTTGTATAAATAAAACACAGTTGTTGGAGACATAAATATAATCAGTTGCTTAGATCTTGGTGGATAAGGAAAGCAAATCTAATTAGAAAGAAATGTAATCTTTGAGTTACAAAGTTGGATGGTAGGCCAGTGACTAAAATATTATTTCAGTATATTGCAGTACCTCTCTATTGAGGACAAATACTGAATGGTCTCAGAATTTAGTGATGTATTAGAAAAGAAGGAAAAATATCCAATAACTCATGTGAATGCCAAGCTCTTGGACGTCCCAAAATGGCACCACTCCCAGAGATTGCCTTAATTACATCATGTAACTCAGCCATTTCCTGGGAGAGTACTCTCTAAAAATACTTTGTCTTACATTGTGTGTGATCCTTCTATAATTCTATTTTCTTGTATTCAACTTCCCATGGGAAGGCAAAGGATTAAGACTGCTTTATTGTAAGTGTTCGAGGGGAAAGACTGTGTTCAGAGGAGTAAATGACTTAATAAAAATGCTTCCTTGACTTCCATTTTATTTTCTTCCTCAACAGAATCATAAAAGTCTATACAATGTTATAAAGTGAGCCTGTGTCAGATGAAAAATTAAGCAGCAAGGGCTTGAGCCTGTAGATATCTGACCAGCCTCATGAATTTCTGTTTCGGGATTCTTTGATGAAAGAGTTTCCTTTTGTTTGTTTGTTTTTTCCCACTAATTAGACATTATTATCCATTATGTTAAGAATCATATCTTGGATCTAGAATTTTACAGTTAGCTTTTAACTATAAAAAGACTGCTGACTCAAAGCAATCTTTCCAGTAACTTCAATTAAAATATACAGTAATTCAGTAATGTTTAAAGCAACAGTATTATTTAGGATATATATGTTTTTCTCAAAATTAATCATAAAAACCTAACCGAGTTGTTTTCACATATTTTAATTTTAAAGTCACAATTGAAGACACAGGTGTGATTCAAATGAGTCCAGCACGTATGGTGAAGCCTTAATTGCACATGCAAACATACAAATATATGTACCCAAATATATACATTTACATACGTGAACCTGTATATGTATGTGCAAATTCACACGTACATTTTTTTATCTCTGACATCATGTATATTCAGATGCATTTCTGTGGGAACGCATCCAAAGAGGCACCTGACTTGTAAAGAGAAATTAAAGAAATGAACTTTTATAGACTACAACACCCTCTAAAAATGGTATACTACACACACACAACGGTGATCTGTGTTCTCGATGGTAAAAGGACTCATGAGGAATTAGACACCTGCTTCTGTTTATAACCTTAAGTAGTCCCAAAGGCCTGATTACTTTGAAACAACCATACACTTGTCTTGGTTCATTGCTTAATCAATCTTTTCAACACCAGAATATCCCATTTTCCGATACAAGGGCTTTCATCATCAGTGTGTGTGATCTTTAATTCTGCAGTGCTGTCATATATTAAGAGACAATAAAATGAAATAGGCTGTTATCTCTTAAAAAGCACTAGTAATTCAAATTTGGACAGCTTCAATTTGGGCAGAGGTTGTTATCTCTTAAAAAGCCCTAGTAATTTAAATTTGGACAGCTTCTATTTGGGCAAGGTAATTGTGGAAATATTCCCTTCCTTCTCTGTGCTGCAGTCTGACACTTAATGGTTTTGCAAATCTTACTGTACTAAGCTACAAGCAATAAGGAAATAAAATTAAGACGTTGGTCATAAAATTAGCCAATATAAGAGACTAAAGATTCTATTCCAAGAAGGGCCTGGCTATGAGATTCGTTATTATCCATGGGACTGAGAAAATGAAGGCTTTCAGAGGAAAGGAGATTCTTTTTTCACTCTCTTATATCTTTGCTTTCTCTCTGTCATCTTGACTAAAACTTCTTCATGCTGTCCCAATCCTAAACAACAGTGACAACAGCCATGACCTCGTTCTCCTTCTTCCTCCCCTCCAAGCCAGCATTCTATCACTTTTGCTCTTTTCAAGGGCCAGCTTACTGAAATAGTTTAAATTCAATGCCTCAATGTCCTTAGTTTCCCTGTAGTTCTCAAGTCCCCGCCACCTGGCACCTGCTTCTCTTTTCTGCCCAAAACTGCCCCAGCAAAGGCAAAGAATGTTGTCTTATATTCTAGGTCTGTTAGCCTCATTTCATTCTTAATTCCTTTGTGATGCACAGCAGTATTTCACATTGATGACCATTGGTTGCTCCTTAAAATATTTTCTTCCTTTGGTTTGTTGCATACAGCTGTCACTTCATTCTTCTCTCTGACCCCCTGTCTCTGTCTCTTTTACTTCAAGTTTTTCCTCTGCCTCTCTCCTAAATATTAGTATTATGAGAATTCTCATCTGTTCTATTGTGTGTGGTTTCTTTCACTCCTGTGGGTGTCTTCTCTAGGTGATAGACTTTGGGTTCAAGGGCATCTCAAATGAATCTAATGGGAACATGAACAAACCCTGTGGTTATTTCCCCAGGCTTCTGAATGTATAATTTGGATGGCTCTATTTTGTACTAGGAAGAGTTTTCACATTGGCAACCTGATTAGGAGGTTCCAATCAGTATGGTAGGGAAGGTGAAGTAAACTGCATACCCTCTCACCACCTCCAGCAGAGACAGCAGTCAGAAATCGTACTTCATGTCCAAAAGAATTTCAGAAATTAACACCACCATATAACTTAAAAACTTAAGTTGCAGTCATGGAGATTCACCTAATAATGCCATTTAATTAACTTGGCTGGCCCTTGAATGAAGGAGGATCAGAGCATATGACAGTAAACTATCAAAAATTAACCAAGTGGTAGTCCTAATTACCACATTTTGGAGGTGGCACCTTTTTCAGTAACAGCCTCTTGTACTTGATAGGTGGCTACAACAGATTGGTGAATATGCTCTCCTCAACTCCCCATGGTAAGAGAAATCAAAACCAGATGACTTTTACATGGAAAAGACAACAATATACATTCATTGTCTTGCTTCAGAGCTACATTAAATCTGCTCTCTCTCACTGTATCATTGGCAGGGACCTTGATCATTTTTATATTCCACAACACATTATGTTGGTTTGCTATATTGGTGACATAAACAGTAATCTGACATGATTAGTAGAAAGTGGTCAGTATTCTAGGCATCCTAAGCTGCCTGTGTGCCAGAGGGAAAACCTCAGTGGAAGACTCACAACAAAAACTCCAAGGGTATTACAGCAAGGCCATTCCTTCTGCAGGAAAGAATTACACAACATTTGGAAAAAAAAAATTTGTAACATGATTCTAGATTCTTAGAGCTCTGTATTATCTAATCCATTGAATCATAAGGTTGGACAGGAAGAGTAGTGATTTATTATGAATGCAGCATTCAAGATCGGGCAGGCGAAGTTCCAGAAGACACAAGTAAATTACAATAAACAAGTGGCCAGACACCTAAACCATCTGTGAAGTATTAGTTCCTCTGTCACAACTCATAGCTATGGCATCTTAGGTTTCCCTATGACTAAATGGCAAAGGAAAAACTGAGGCCTGATTCACAGATAAGCTGGTAAAATTTGTTCATGTTCACTTTACTGGATAATTAATTGTTACACTTGATGCTTACATAGGACTAACTCTAAAGGACAGGAGAATGGGATAGACCTTCAAAGATAACATGTGGAAGTTCCATGGAGTTATGGGGACCTGGGCAGAGTGGTTCCAGGACTCAGAAAAAAGACAATTGGAGGATAAGAGACAATGAAATCTTAGAAAGATGGACACAATTGGATCTCTAGAAGTGGGCACAAAATGTGCATTGGTTTGTCTCATACTAATGCCCACTAGGGAACATCTACCTCAGAAGGGGAACTCAATAACCAGATATAAAACTTGTCCTGTAGATGTTAGCAAGCCTCTTTTTTTGGCAATCCCAGTCCTAGCAGAATGTGACCACGAAGAGAGTGACCACAGTGGCTATGCAGGCTCAGTAGGCTGTCTTTTTCTAAAATTGATCTGGCTACTCGTGATAGTTAGGAGCAGAAAACAAAATTAAGCACTCATTATGAAGACATCCTTCAAGGGAACCAGTAAGCCACTTGGTGGTAGGTTGATTATATCAAACTCAATCCTGCTAGAAGGAACAAAAATTCATCCCTTCATGAATTGACACCTTCCCTGGATATGAATTTGCCTCATGGGCCACCACTGACACCATCATTCTAGGGCTTATACAATATTTGACATATATTTTCATGGTTTCTCATAGTTATCTCAGTTTTATGATACAGGGACTGAAGAACAGGCACTTAATACACAATCCACTTATCCCACCATGTATCTCCTCACCTAGGAGCTGAATAATGGAATGGTCAGTTAGAAGCCCAAGGAAGACATAAACTTGGGTACTGTCTGTTTGGGGTACTATCTTCTAGGATGTGGTGTATGCATTAAATCAATGGTTGATAAATGGTACTCTTTCCAGTAGCTAGAATACATGGGTCCCAGAACTAAAAGGTGAAAGTAGGATTGGTTCATCTCATCATTCTTCACAGTGGCCCACTTGTGGAATTTGTGATCTTCATCTCCACAGACATAGGCTCTGCAGGATTAGTGGCCTTGGTTTGTAGAAAGGGATTGTTTCTACCAGAAGACGAAGTTGAACTCTTAATATACTCCACTTTAATTTGAAACTATAGCTTCTACTTGGTTACTTTGGATTGCCCATGCCATTGCAGCAGCCAAGGTGAAGAATTTCTACTCTAGTAGAGGTGATTGACTCTAATTTCTATGAAATTTTGGGATTGATGACATATAATGGGAATAGGGAGGAATATGTGTCGAACCACAACATTCATGAGGAGTGAATATTTGTGTTTCTGTGCCAAGGGATAATGTGAATTATAACAGATATAGTCCAAAAAAGGAAAAGCAACTAAGTGTACAGATCTCTCAAGTATCAAACTCAGGGCCATCCCAGCAGACAAGAAAACTAGGCCAGCCAAAGCGTTGGCTAAAGATGAAGGGAATGAATGGTAAAGAAGGAGATGACAAATATCTGTTACAATCTAGGCACTGCCTATAACAGTGAGGACTGGAATTCATCCCAATAACCTCCAGAATTAAGCCTTTCCAGAGATTACAGGCGATCACTACCCTGAAGGAAGCTCATGACAGATCTTACCTAATGAGGGACATGAGTGGTACAAGCAATGAACTATATTGGTCATTTCATATCATCACTTACCCCAACCCCTGCTTTTCTGACCAGTTCCATTAAATGTTTAACCAGCTTCACCTTGGTTCAGCCTTATAGTACCTTATTTTGGGCTGAGACAATGGGACTCTTCCTGATATGGGATTTCTTGGCACAATTGTGTGGGATACCCAGGGAACCATACTTGGCCCTCATGCATGCAACCAGAGAGGCGTTACTTAAGTTGCAACCTTAATAATGGGGATGGAGACCAATGAATGAATTGCTTCCCCCTATTGCCTAGGCCATTAGTTCTCAAACATATTTCATAAGGCTCCTTAGAAGGTCCTGTGAGACTCAACAATGGTTGCTCTTATGGTAGCTCACAAAAGCACATTTTCAAATTTCCTCTTTTCCTGTTTAAAACCACTGCATCTATGCTTGATCATATTCCCAAATAAAATAAATGACCTTGACACAAGCTTTGGTCTGTGGCTCTAAAAATGACCTAGATTAAAACAGAACTTGAGAGGTACCTGGGCGGCTCTGTGGGTTAGAGCCTCTGCCTTCGGCTCAGCTCATGACCTCAGGGTCCTGGATCGAGCCCCGCATCAGGGTGTCTGCTCAGCAGGGAGCCTGCTTCCCCTTCTCTCTCTGCCTGTCTCTCTGCCTACTTGTGATCTCTCTCTCTGTCAAATAAATAAATAAAATCTTTAAAAAAATAAAAATGAAACAGAACTTGAGAAAAATATTTTGAAGGAAATTTTTATTTGAAGACTCTAGAAACATGAAGTAAAGGAATAGCTAACACTTGTCAATTTCTTGAACCTGGATAACCAACTGGTGGTATCAATGGGAAACAGGTAAAACTGGGAGGAGAGCTCCTTTGGGGGGTGGGGAGATGAAAAGTTTAATTTTAGATTGTGGAATTGAGTATGAAATTCACCCAGAAAGCATTTGGCATTGAAACATGGATCGAAGGTGAATGGATGGAATTGGATGATGGATAAAGCTGTGAGAAAGGATAAGTATAGATAAGAGCAATTTCCGAAATATGACAGTGATATTTGGGAAACACGGTATCTTCATTAATAAATTGAGCTCCCTGAATGTGAAACTTGAGAAAACATTGTCCCGAATGTCATTTTTTGCTTTCAGACTCACTGTGACTTTCACTCTGAGAATTCTTGTTACCTGGCTATTTAAAGATTCTCTGGAGGAAAACAAAAATACTGTCAAAATAGAGCTTTCTTTAAGAAGATAGAAAAAAAAAATTAGGGTTTTTTTCTTCAGTCAGTCATTGAGAGCAAGGAATGAGGTCAGCAAGAGTAGATATTTTCCTAGGATGGAAAAATGAATGAGTATCTCATTTGGCTTTCACTTTGTAAAGGATATAAAATGTAGTTATTAAGCATGAAAACCTTCCAGCCAGCCATGGCAACAATTTTAGAGAATAAAATTATTTAAGGAATTTTATTATTAATACTTTATGGATGTGTTCACTGATCAATACTTTTTTTTACTCCTCCGAAACTAATCAAACAGAGCATTTTAGAGTAACACACTAATATTGCCACTAAATTTACATTAAAATTGAACATGTTGTTATCTACCCTACTGAAAAAAGCACACGGTGTATCTATTAATCATTGCTTAATGTTGAATCCTAATATATGAACTTTTTCTCATTAAGGAGCTATTCAGCTCAGACACTAGTACCTTATCATCTTGGGTGTTTCATTATTCTTTTGGCATTTGTTAATGGCAGACTTCTCTGGCTTTTACCAAAGGCCTTTCAAATCTTATAATTCCTGAACAGTTTTAAAAATGGGAAGAAAAAGAGCCTCAGTGTGTTTTTAATTTAAAACTGGTTTTTTATGATAAAACTAGGGGGTGGGTAGGTGGATATCTAGTCTATATTATCCAAAAGAAGTATAAAAATTATATATAATATTTATTCTTGTATTTCTATATTTTTTTCTGGAATTTGTTTTAAGATTTAAAACTTTCTTGGATAATCCACATGTTTTCTCACATGATGGAAATTAATCATACTTTCACTAAGAAGACATACATGCATATTGCTTTTTATCATTAAAAAAATCATTTGTGCGGGGTCCCTGGGTGGCTCGGTTGTTAAGCATCTACCTTCAGCTAGGGTTATGATCCCAGGGTCCTGGGATTGAGCCCGCATAGGGCTCCCTGCTCGGCAGGAGACCTGCTTCTCCATCTCCCACTCCTCCTGCCTGTGTTCCCTCTCTCGCTGTGTCTCTCTCTGTCAGATAAATAAATAAAACCTTTTTTTAAAAAAATCATTTGTGCTTGCAAGAAAAAAATCCACGATTTCCTTTAGCATTCCCTGAGGCCTTCCACGTTGGCCTAGCTGGAGGTTGTTATTTAATGAGCACTGTTTACAGCTAAGTGGATCTCCTTTGGCTTTCCTTATGGAGTGCCCTGATTCACATAAATCAAACTGTGAGATCAGGGAACTAATCAGCCCCGTACCTGTACCACTATAGTCTCTGGAAGAAGCAGAAAAAGCCTTTGAATTCTGGAATAATAGTAACATAGAAACTGTTCTCTGAAGACAGGAAGCCTATCAGGAAGATAGGCTTTTGCGTTTGAAAACCACTGTTGAAGATGATTTGTTATGCAGTAAAATATTAGTGTTCCAGCATTATTTCCCTTATCTAAGTAACTTGCAATATTGGCCCTTTATTCCTTTGTCGGTTCCTTCATTCATTCATTCATTCAGCAGAAATACACAGGACCAGTTCTGTTGTAGACACTGACATACTCAGAGAGCATAACCCCCCAACCAAAAAAAAAGTGAATTTATAGTCTAGGGGGAGAGGCAGGCAGAGATATAAATAAAGTACAAGGAAAGCATAAAGCAAAAGGCATCAAACTGTGCCGAGGATGTCAGGAAGGTCTTCACTGAGTGACTAACACTAGAAAGGGAGGAGTAGGTGATCCCATGTTGATGAGAACCATTTATAGCTAAAGGTGCAACATCACGAAAGGCATTGGATTCTAGAGCAAGTAACCATGTGTGGGAAATTACAAGTTCTGTGACAGGGCACCTGGGTGACTCAGTTGGTTAAGCAGCTGCCTTCAGCTCAGGTCATGATCCTCGAGTCCTGGGATCTAGTCCTGCATCAGGCTCCCTGCTTGGTGAGGAGTCTGCTTCTCTCTCTGACTTCTCCTCTCTCATGCTCTCTCTCTTTCAAATAAATAAATAAAATCTTCAAAAAAAAAGTTCTGTGGGATAAGGACAGCCCCCTCCCCCTACTTTTTGCTAACAACACGTTAAGGAGTTTGGCTTTTTACCTGGGGAAGTAACATTTTTTACCGGAGCAGGCTAAAGCTCCAACTTTCTTTGGAGGTGATAACGATGGCCATGTGCTAGATGCTTAGGTTATTGGGGTGTGAGATTGGAAATGAGGTCCAGAAACAGGTTTCAGAGGAATCTGAACATTGAATAAAGGAATCTAGAATGCTCCATGAAGACCTTTGCAAGTGTTTGAGGGGCAGTGGCAGAATGAAAGCAGTGTATATGTGGAGTAATTTTTCCTCTAGGTTGCTCACATTCTTTTCATCCTGAGATAGATTTGGCTTACAAGAGTTTCATAGACTACATAATTTGAAGAGTTTTCTAAGTGATTATTTCCAGCCCATCTCCAATCTCTATCTTAGAGCAATCTGATATCAGGTATTACTAATACTTGGCAGCCAAAATAAACAGCAAGGAAGCCATTGCTATTTCTATAAGCAGATTCTGGAGAAATAAGAGCCTTCGATCCAGAAACTTGCCTGTTGTGGGAGAAGACTGGGAGATGGAGGTGAAGGTCTGGCCAAGTCAGGTATGTACTGTGCATCAGTACCACGAGTAGAGCTAATCTCTGTAACCTCGTGTGGGGGTTCTGCAATCCTGAAGAAATGTTACTATCATACAGGCTACTGGGTGTGAGACAGAATTCTGAGAATCTTAGGGAAACAGAATCTTTTCTGCCCTCATATGGAAAGACTGTACCATAGGGTATCTTCAATCAAATATGAATATATAAGTTTAACCATATAAAATTGCCTGTATGCAGCTGTTTTTGACACTCAAAATGGTAATTTTATATTGTTCAAAATAATAAATATGCACACACACATAAAGTTATATATATCAACTTATACATGCATATCAGGTTGTATGATCAGATATCTATCTAATTTTTATACAGAGACAGAGAAAGACAGAGATACAATAGAGGCAGAGAAACTGAGAAAAGCACTAAAAATTGGCTTGAGTGTCTATTGTGAGAGTATTTTTTTCTAAAAATCAAATGTGTTTTATAATAATAAATTCAGATATAATTATTAGATTTTTCCAACTCCTAACAAAATGGTTCTTATATTTTCAGAATAGTGGAATAAAAGTTTGTTTATATTATGACAAATATTCTATTTCAGAACTGGCTCCTTATGGGAATTTAATTAGATATATATTGAACTGTCTCCCTCTATCCTTTTGTGCTTCCCATAGCTGTGTTCTCTCTACTACATTCTTTGTAATTTGTTGGGATCTATTTTATAATCTTTTTGTCAGTTGAATGTATTCTTCTAGTTTAGTCCTCTGTTTAATTTTTAATATTATTCATTAAATTTTCTCATATGTAGAAATTCGTTTGGTTCTTTTTCAAAGAATGAGTGACCAGTTTTAATAACCTCTTGCTCTTTATTTTTTTATTCCTGCTTTAATTTATTTCAATATATCATCTCTTCTTATTGTAAATTCTAAGAAGGCAACTGCTTATAAGCCAGGAAGAAAGTGCTCCCCAGGAACCAGGAACTGGTCAGAACCTTAATCTTGGACTTTCTAGCCTCCAGAACCGTGACAAAGTAGATTTTTGGTGTTTAAGCCACCCCATCTATGGTATTTTTGTTTTGTCAGCCTGAGGTGACTACTATAGTGAGCTGATGAACAAGAATTAGAACACATACAAAGGTTTATAATGAAAGCCGAAAGTTATGCTTAGTTGCGCAGTCCTAAATTTTTTTTTTTAATTTTTATGGTCCTTTGGAAGTGGCCATAATCAAACCTTTGAACACTTTTTCCCAAGACCAGAGCAATAGCATATTTGTTCCTACCTGTCACTTGAACATGAAGATAATGCTGCGTTTCTAGACAGAGGCTTTGGTTTGAGGGTTGGCAAATCCAAGCCTTCTACGCCTCATCTCCTGCCCTGTTAGCATCACCTGCCTCTGAAGCCCCTGTTGCCATGGCCACCAGCTCCATAGGGGCTCCAAAAGGCTTAGGGGAGTCCTGTTCTCTCTACAATCTGTGCTGCAGGATTCTTCCCTCCTGCCCTAGAGCTTCCCTGTTGGTGCTGAGACCGGTGATGCCAGCGTTTGCTGAGACCCCAAGCACTTTTCCTTGGAAGTGTGGGCCACTTAATGTCCAAGAACGAATCTTGGAGCTTTGGGAGATGGGAGCTAGCCATTAAATTCTTCTCTGTTCCTCTTCCCAAATGGGCTGTCCTGAGAGTCGGTGATTTATCGAGTCCCTTGAAAAATTGTCAAAAATGTGAGCAGTTTGCTTGGTCCCGAGTGGTGACAGGCTTTGTGATCACACATGTATCGTTGTCAATGCTACACCATCTCCCTTTTTCTTGCCTCCCCCTTTCCTGGGACTGCACTCTCTAATAAAATAATCGCACACGATCTTCGGTCCCCCGCTCTATTTGCTTGAGAATCCGGGCTCAGAAAGATGGTTGTGGAAATGATAAGAAATATTTTTAGAGGTTTCTAAATTATTTTTCTCAGTTTATCTTCCACAAAAAGCTATTGACTATTTTAGAGATGGGAGAATTTTAAATTCACAGTTTAAAAATCCTCTGAAGTTAGAAAACCATGAAACTCCCATTAAATGTGGACAAATATTTTTCCAACTTAGACTTTGAAGCTTAAACATAAACCCCACCTGAGGGTTCTTTTCCATTTAAGGGAAGGAAAGGTAGAAGGGAGTTAAACCTATTTAGTATATTTTTGCCATTAACAAAGTCAATCAGGTCTGTTATCATACGTTCCATGGGAATTCAGAGAAAGAGGAACTATGTGCCGATCAAAGCAGGGAAAAAAAAAAACTGTTCCAGTAAATATGACTATTTTCCTTTTTTTATATTTATTTTTATTTTTCCCCAAGTACTTTTATTTTATTTTTTCAGTGTTACAAGATTAATTGTTCATGCACCACACCCAGTAAACATGACCATTTTCTATCATGAAGTAGCAGCAGGATATCATGGGAGGTTATTGTTGTCTTCTTGCCTTCTTGGGTATCTATAAAGCAACAACTGAGGTTTGCAACTTTCAGGGGATTAATGGTGATAACAAACCAATACACAACCTTAGAAAGGTCATTTGACTACTGCCAGCCGAAAATACACAACATGGTGAACATTAATGGCTTTATACTGTTGTGTTAGATAGAGGATATGGAAAACAGTCACAAAGACAGGTTTCTGGTAGGGATGTTACTTAGACTGAGTCCTGAGCAGGACACTGAGAGGGCAGAGCATTGAAAGAAAACCTTTATTAAGTTTGAAATGGGTTTCTTCCAATATTGTTTCTGCACCTCCATTTCTCTCTTCTGCTCTGCGACTCCCATTATGCATATGTTGGTATGGTTGTTGATGCCCCACAGCTCCTTGAGATCCTGTTTATTTGTCTTCATTTTTCTTTCTGTTCCTTAAACTGGGCAAACTCGATTGACCTACCTTGAAGTTTGCCAGTTCTTCCTTCTGCAGGCTTGAATTTGTTGTGAACTCTGGTAAATTTTTCATTTCAATCATTATACTTTCAATTCTAGAATTCCTTTGTTTTTAAATTGTATTATTTTTAAAGTAGGGTTTGCACCCAACATGGGGCTTGAACTCACAACCCCAAGATCAAGAGTTGTCTGCTCTACCAACTGGCACCCCTCAATTCTAAAACTTCTATTTGGTTCTTTTAAAAAAAAAAAAAGTCTGTCTCCTTATTGATATTCTTTATTTGGTGAATCAAAACTGTCATACTTTCCTTTATTTCTTTAGATATGATTTCCTTTAGTTCTTTGAATACATTAATAATAGTTGATTTAAAGTCTTTGCCTAGTGAGTCTAAAATCTGGCTCCCATCAGGGACAGATTCTATTGATAACTTTTTTCCTGTGTTCAAGCCATAATTTTCAAGTTGGAAAGTGGATATTTAAGATCATATAAGATGGCAAATCTGGAATTCAGATTCCTTCTCCATGATTTGTTATTGTTGTTTTTTTTGTTGTTCCTGCTGCTGGGTTTGTTAATTAATTAATTAATGGAGATTTGTTTGTTTAGTGACTTTCTGGAACTAATTCTGAAGAGTCTCTATTCCTTGTGGTGGTCAGACACTGAAGTCGCTTATTAGCTAAGTGGTCAGGAAACAATTGGTCGGATATTTTCTTAAATGCCTTGAACCAGTAAGGCTTCAACCCTTTGTCAAGGAACCCTTTATTGAGGAATTCCAGGAATGCTCAGGGAATGTATAATTCTGCGTTTGCCTTTACCTCCTGCTTGTACAGGACCTCAAAACCAACCAGAGATGAGAGATTGGAGCTTTCTGTGTCTTTCCTCACATGCACACAACCCTGCTTATATATGTGGCCTTCCAAATCCCTGGCAATATGTCAGAACTTTTCAAAGACCTACAAACCTCTCCTTGCCAGGTCTTCCTTTTATTTTTCTGTCCAGGTTCTTGTTTGTCCCAACTGATGCTGTAATTATCTGTGATATTAAACAATTTCTGTTGTTTTCCACACATACCCTGGAGGTAGGGCTTTTGAGCTCTGATCAGTTTAAATAATGACAAAGCCTTTTGAGTGGGGGTTTTCTGAGAAGCTTTGAGACAGATCAAAGAGTGATGATGCGCTGGGGATCTTGAGGAACTCCAAATCTGGAATTAGATGCGCTTGAGGAACTCCAAATTTGGCCTACCCCATGCTCCATGACTCTGAGACTGTTGTTTCACAAGCCTACTGAAGAACTAAAGGGCATGGGGGTAGGTCAAGTTCAAAAGCCATAAATCTTATTATTCTCACCGAAGGGCAATAATTTCTTTCTTTTTTGGGGGGGCGTTGGGGGAAATAAACACCCTTCAGATTGTTGCGAGTCTTTGGTTAATTCTGAAAAAGTGATTTGGAAAATTCCCTGCTAACCCCCATTTCATCGCCTTTATGAAGGAGTGGATTGATGGAAGTTCTTACTCTAATATCCTGTATATTCAAAGTCCCTTCATTAACTCTTATTTTTACCTACTCTCTTCCCAATATTTAATGATCCAATTTCTATTTGGGAAAGAAAGTCCTCCCAATTGTTATTAATCTTGTCTTGGAATTGTTCTGTGCCATTCTAAAACTAGGAAATAAATATACAGTGCTTTAAAACATTTACAAAATGCAATTATGGACAAATGTCTGTACCAATCAGCATATTCTTTAACTTATTTGGTATCCTCATTCTTTTTCTTCAACCAATTGCTCTTTACTTTTTTGTAGTGATAGAATCTTTGGGAAAAAATGATATATAGTGTGGATTCTCACTCCCTACAATGTATGTACATGTGAGTACAAAAATAGACACTTTCGCAGGACTGAATCCCTCAGATCTCTCTGGAACGCAGATAAAAAATTCCTGTCTTAGAATTTCATACATTCGTTTATAATTATTGTTTCTATATTTTCTAACATGTTTGGATCTGAGAGAATGTATCCTTGCTAGTAAACAACAAAGAGGAAATCAGCATTTATTGAGTGCTGACTAAATATATCAGTTACTGGGGTGCCTGAGTGGCTCAGTCAGTTGAGTGTTTGCCTTTGGTTCAGGTCATGATCCCAGAGTCCTGTGATCAAGCCCCGGATCAGGCTCCTTGCTCAGTAGAGTCTGCTTCTCCTTCTCCCTCTGCAGCTCCCCCTGCTTGCACTCTCTTGCTCTCTCTCTCTCTCTCTCTTTCTCTGTCAAATAAATAAATAAATAAAATCTTTAAAAAAATAAATATATCAGTTACTAAGTTACATAAAATGATTTGTGCATAATAAGTGTTTAATAATTACACTTTGAATAAATACTACTTCATCTATTCTTATTTTAGCCTCTTTAACTGTTTCCTCAATTTTTGACAGATACACATTGCCCTCAGTAAGGAACAAGAAGAACTGGATAATGTATTACACTCATAAGATAGCAGAGTGGATAGGAAAAAAAGATGAAAAGGTACGGCTGAATTTGAGAGTAAATTCAAAGTAGAACTCGGGAAACTTTTGAATTCTCTCAATTTCTACCACTCTTAATATCTGCCTTTCCAAAATATCCTTTGGTATGAAACAATATAAAACAACTGATGAAGATTTGTCTTTGGGGACCTCAACTGTGATGTAATTCTTAGCACCCGAATTACTTTCTTCTCTTGTCCTGCTGTGTATTAGTCACTGGACAACTTGCCATCACCATGCTGGTACTCACCGTCCAAGGTGGCAAAGCCTGGGTTCAACTTCATACTCCAAAATTACGTTTGTTTCTATGAAGCCCCTGTGCCCACTTAGCATTTTAGATGTGGATCCGAATGTGGTAACTGCTTCTCATAGGTACCGTAATTACTTCTGTTTCAATTTTTTTTCCATGTGTTTTAACTAGATTCCATGTAAAACATCTGGAGACCCTAATTATTGCCTGTCCTGTAAATTTACACTCCGATTTGCCCCTGTGACAGTCATGTCATTAACTGATTCAGAACCAACCCTAATTAATCAACTGACAAATATAGATGGTCCACCTGCCTGTACCAGTCTTAGTCTGAATCCAGCACAAAATAGTATCCTTGGCAGCACTGCTTGTGAAAATCCTGGGCACCAATAAGACAGTCTTTTTTTTTTTTTCCTCAGGCTAAATTACTGAGGAAAACTGACTATTTTCATGTTTTGAAATCAGTATCTAGCTTATCTTCAGGGGTGGGTTCAATTCACAAGCCACTAGGGAGGGGCGCCTGGGTGGCTCAGTGGGTTAAAGCCTCTGGCTTTGACTCAGGTCATGATCTCAGGGTCTTGGGATCCAGCCCCATATCAGGCTCTCTGCTCAGCAGGGAGTCTGCTTCCCCCTCTCCCTCTGCCTGCCTCTCTGCCTACTTGTGATCTCTCTCTCTGTGTCAAATACATAGATAAAATCTTTTTTAAAAAAAAGCCACTAGGGAGAGTCCTGTGTGTGCTTCTCATGCCCATCCCCCACACCCAACAGCTTATTATCGTAGCTAAGTCCTTGCAGGGTATTTCACTTTCAAGTAGTTAGCTTCACTGTTTTGGCTGCATTCCAATCTGTGTAATTATACTGTCCTCCCTCTCAAAGAAAAATAAAATCCCACCAAATCATAGTGGTTTTAATTAGAGAAGTTATTTGTTACTTCCTCTTTTAAGACAGACAAGGAGCTATCAAATGGTATTTCCACTGCTATACAGCAGTTGTGGTCAAACCAGAGGGTTTGGGTTTCACAATAGCAAGGAATCTCCTAATTAGTTCCATAATGGACTTTAGAATCTCTTCCATTAAAGGCATTATGGAAAGCGAATGGGGTCTTACTGTACAAATGGGTGCTGCTTCAGACAGAAAAAAGTGAAGTTCTGTCTAGCTTGTTCTCCTTAGGCCCCAAGATTCATGTTAATCAGGGATTTCAACTTTTAAATTGCATCCCAACATGCTAAGAAGGCAGAAACCATTCTCAGCACACGTGATTGAGCGGTTCATTAAGAATACATACCAACATTAATATATCGCAGGTATTTTAAACACAGAATTCTTAAAGAACATTTAGTGAACAGAATGTCTTTTAGGGGAGCTCACAATTTAAAGAATTTTGCAGAGTGAAAGTCCCTTAAAGGACTATTTAAATGTATTACATATTAATAAATTTATTATATACTCACAATTCAGTCATTAACTAATAACTATAATTAACAATATAGTCTGTTAATATTATTAACCAAGAATATTTGTTATTAGCTTAATTAATAATACAATAATTAATAAATTAATAACAACCGACAATTAAATGATTTTGTTTTTTATATATTAATTTATTATAAAATCACAAGCACATATAGTATAATGTAATGCCTGAGGATTATTATTCTTCTATCATCAGTCAGTGTTTAAAAAAATGTAAGCTTATAGGTTTTGATATTTATTTTACATTAAGAGATTCCTTGCTGATTGTAAAGTATTACAACTTTTACAAAACACCATTTCTTTCTAATTATAAGTATAATACTCACTGCGTAAAACTTGGAAAATCACTATCATACCAACCTGAAAAAGCTAATATGACTAGTTCAGTGAAGATCTATCCATATTATAGTCTGCATCACAATAAGCAGCCCATTTACATTTTTATTTAACAATACATCATCAACATTTTCCAAGTTAATGGTATCTTATGCAGCATTCTTGTTTGTGCTTGCCAAGCATTACTATGTCACAATTTACAATCTCTGATTGTTGAAAATGTAGACTTTTTCATTGTATAAATAGCTTTGGTGTATCCAGTAAGCAAATGAGGAAAGAGATGTGAGCTAATACAATGCAAATCTTATAGTCTATGTTAGGTTTCAAATTAATAATGTAGTAATTCCAATGGAATATATAATATTTTAATATTCCAAGTAGTGTTTTAATAAACTTTCTTCATATGTATCATTGCATTCATCTTTGACAAAGGCTTTGTGTCATCTTTAATTAATCCCATAGGCTAGACTCCTAAATGGAATTGCTAGATTAAATATATGTATTTTTTTTGGCTTTTGATTTTTAATGCCACTTGTTCTTAAGAAGTTTATAGAATTTTTGCCTGTATCACGGCCAATAAAGAGAGTTATGATTTATTTTCATCTTTTTGTGACTCTGAAAGGCAAAATCATGAGTTTTCCTTTTTTTTCAATTTGTGCCTGATTTTTAAAATTAAGTTTTTAATTTTAATTCCAGTACAGTTAACATACGGTGTTATATTAGTTTCAGTTGTACAATAATAGTGATTCAACAATTCTACACAACATTACTCAGTGCTCATCATGGTAAGCGTACTCTTAACTCCCTTCATCTATTTCATCTATCCCCTGCCCTCTTTCCCTTTGATAGTCTTTATTTTAAAAAAGTACCCTCAGTTAAATTTTTTTTAACAAGAACATTTTTTATTTAATGTATATTTAAGAATATATGGTTCTAAAAGATATAAATAAAATAGTCTATCCAAGAAAAATAGAATATACAAGTATCGAGGATATAGAAAATGAAGACTCCTGTCATTCATGTATAGCTTGGCTTTTATTTTATTTTATTTTATTTTATTTTATTTTATTTTATTTTAAAGATTTTATTTATTTATTTGACAGAGGGAGAGAGATCACAAGTAGGCAGAGAGGCAGGCAGAGAGAGGAGGAAGCAGGCTCCCTGCTGAGCAGAGAGCCCAATGCAGGGATGATCCCTGGAGCCTGAGATCATGACCTGAGCCTAAGGCAGAGGCTTTAACCCACTGAGCCACTCAGGTGCCCCTAGGTTAGCTTTTATATTTATTTATAATGAAATCAGAAAAACAGAAAGTTAAAAAAAATTATGCCTTTAGAACTATGCTTTGCGAAGTCCCTTACATGATATCATTAAATTCATATTCAATATTATTTTTAAAAATTATTTTACAGCTTTAATTTGCATGTAAGGCTTCAACCACTTTGGGATTTATTTTGATATTACAGATTTTTTTTGCTGAATTTGTTATGACAGACCTGCAGTTGCTGTTCATAGAGCTATTTACTACTTATTATTATTATTTTTTTAATTACTGATGGATTCAAACATAAAGGAAGCTGGGATTTTAGGAATGCAGGGCAGCTATGTGGGAAACATTCCCCAATTTTTCTTTAAAGTATTTTAAATGCTTATACTAGTTTTTGTGAAGATCTCAGTTATACAAAAACTCTATCCACAAGAATTTTACTCGAAGAACTTCTGTTAAAATAAGTCACATAATTGAAATAACATACATACTTATATTACTCTTTGAGGAGGAGATAAACTTAATTTTTTTTATTGTTGATTTGTATGCCTCAGTTTTCACTTGTCAGAATTTCCCAAATCCTGTGGAGTTATTCTGGGTAATATTATCAACACCTAATGAAGGAAACGTTAGAGTCTGAAAATCACCTTTCATTGCATAAATAGCTTTGGTGTATCCAGTAAGCAAATGAGGAAAGAGACATGAGTTAATACAATGCAAATCTTATAGGTTATGTTAGGTTTTAAATTAATAATGTAGTAATTCCAATGGAATATATAACTAACCCATCATGTTTTTCCAATTTAGGAAGTCTTTCAAAGGAGATAAAATTGGATGAATTGTTTAAATAAACCACAAGGACGTACTGAGATTTCACATCTTATGTGGTAGGTTTACACTAAGCTCTGAACTTTTGAGTGTTGGCATATCTACACAAGCAGATAAATGGGAAAATCAGAGTTGAAGTTGAAAACTTTAAGGTCAAAGAGAAAAAAATGACTAGTCTCTTCCTGTCACACCTTTTCAGTTGTGAGATGTTTTTAATTATAGGGTGTGTCTCCTTAATACACACTAACTCAAAGAAATCTTCCTTCTCATTGCAGATTACATGTTCACTGAACCCTACCAATGAGAGATTGCTCCTCTTAATTTTCGTTTTATAAAACCATATTGACTAAAAGCCCAATTAAAACTCCTTTCCAGACGTACGGCAGTCCCCTTCACACCCACGGGGTGGTTAGAGAATTAGTGAAGCAGTACCTGGCGAACTAAGCTTCATCTATCTGACAGGCTTCTGTAGTGAGACAGAATCTGCCACCTCAGTGCTTCTCCCCAGAATTTCATGGTCCCCAAGAGGGTTGCCCATAGAAGAGAACATGAGGTTATCTCTGTCCTCTTCCCTCCCGCCCCTGCAAGCCCCCCCAGCAGATATACTTTATTTTCAACCAAGGGACAACCCTCTTTGTCATCTCAGAAATATAACAGGCTATTTAACTACTTGTAAGAATTAAAGGTGTAAGGATAAGCAAGAATTATATGAGCTATACCATCCTCAGTGATTACTCTTGGGAGACACATGTTCAGAGAAACAAATACGATGGAGAAATTTACCTAGAGGCTAAATCCAGGCTCATTAACAAAATTCATATTCATCTATGCTTCCTGACATTTATTCCTTCATTTTCCTTTTTTTAAAAAAAAGATTTTATTTATTTATTTGACAGAGAGAGAGATCACAAGTAGGCAGAGAGAGAGGGGGAAGCAGGCTCCCTGTGGAGCAGAGAGCCTGATGTAGGGCTCAATCCCAGGACCCTGAGATCTTGACCCGAGCCGAAGGCAGAGGCTTTAACCCACTGAGCCACCCAGGTGCCCCTATTCCTTCATTTTCAACAATATGTTCACTCAACAGTATTTTTTTGAGTTCTACTCTGGTCTTCCGTACTGTGCTAGGCGCCGATGACGCAGCAGCTATTTTTAAAGAAGACAAAAATGTCTGCTTACATTGTGGAAATAGACAATCAACATATTGATTGTTGAAACACAGCAAAAATGCTAAAGAGGAAAGTAAAACAAGGAAGGAATATGGTAAAAAGTGATGGGGAGATGATAAACTAAAGCCTTATATAAAGTGGGCAGGAAAGGATCACTGAGAAAGTTTGAATTTGAATAAATAGCCAAATATGGTTAAGGGATCCATGCTGGGCTGAGGGGACATGGTAGGGGACATTCAGTGACGAGCTGGGGTAAAGCTCTGAGTGGGGCACACCTGGCACATTGCAGGAACAGCAAGAGACCATGACGGGAACAGAGCCAGGTGTAGAGTAGGGCACATAGGTCAGAAGGGTAAGAGGTGTTCAGGAAAGGCCTCATGAAAGGTGTCATGAAAGGCCTCATAGCTGATTATAAGCACTTTGCCTCCAATGTGCTTTACTGAGATGTGTTCAGGTGATTGTTCCATTGACTGATCAACTACGGAGTAAAGCAAGCAGGCTTTATTGGCTCCTCCATCACCCTTAGACCCAGAAAAGGAGGAAGGACAGGCGCCGTTGCCTGGGGCAGAGTAGAGTTATGGCTCTATCCACTGCTGGCTTGGCTCAGAGCTTGTAGTTGTAACCACGGCAGTCCACCAAGCAAAAATACATTCTGTCCGCTTCATGGCATTCGAGGTAGGGTTGGGCACTGCGGGGGTCTGACAGCATGGAAGGTGTCAAGGAAGATTCCGAATGTTTTACCTGACCAACTGGGAGGATGGAATTGCCACTAACTGAGATGGGGAAGAATGCAAGCGAGCAGGTTAGACATCCAAGTGAGATAATAATCACACAGTTTCATACATGAGTCTGGAGTTTGGGGGACACCTAGACTGGAGTGATTAACCTAGGGGTCTTCAATTTATAGACAGGATTGAAAACCATAAGACATAGTCACTATTAACTGAGTCCTGCTCATTATGGGTTGTCAGTTGGGCTGATTGTACCTCAATTACCAAGCTGTGGAATGGTTTCTGGGAAAATCAGCCACAACTGTTTGACTGTATTCCCCCAATAACCTATAAAAGCCCTCCTAGGGCTTCAAAAGATAAAAGATATTACCCCCAATGTGGCTCAAATTGCCTTATTTACTGTACTCAGATGTTTTGCTGCATCTAAAATTTCGTATATATGGATGTATTGTGCAGATAGTAACTAGATCTATTACAGTGATCATTTCCCAGTGTGAAATTCAAATTTGAAAATTCAAATTTTGAATCATTAGGTTGCACATCTAAAACTAATATAATGTTTTGTCAATTATACCTCAATAAAAAATTAGATTTGGTTACAGTATTCTGGAATATCCCTCCCTCTTCTTTCTATCCATCAGATACCTACCATTTTTTTTTTTTCTTTTAGAAAAAAGAGACAGAGCACTCATGTGCAAGTCAGTGGGGGACGGCACAGAGAGAGGGAGACAGGGAATCTTATGCAGGCTCCATGCCCATCATGACCTGAGCCTAAATCAACAGTCAGAAGCTTAACCAACTGAGCCACCCAGGTTCCCCAGATGCCTACCAGTTTTTAAATTCCCTCCTTCCACATGAGGTTTTGTTCAGTCACTGTAGACTGGTGGTTTTTTCTTATTTGCTTAGTGTCTTGTTTTCAGTGCTTCTTATTACCTTGCTCTGTAATTTGATTCATGCTTCATAAACATGTCTTCATAAATTTTCCTTCTGGAGGGATGATACGAAAGGTGGCAAATGGGTGGCAAATATCTGCCTCCTCAAAGAGCCTAGAACACTACTTGCCTAATGTCAGAAAATATGTGTTGACGTAATTTAGCCGTGATGACATCGTGCTATTCTGAAGACATGAATCTGCAACTTCCTTGTTCTGTTTACAGTAATAATGTTTACCTTGCAGGCACTGTAAAGTTATTTTATAATTTCCTTCATTAAATTTTGTTCCTAATGAGTAACTTTTCATGTTTTCCTTGATGTCTTAAATTTTTTAATTGCAAAAAAATCACTTGCTGATTGGAAATCAATTAATTGGTTAAATAAAATATGCAAATGACATTGAAATAAGTCATGAAGTTATTTCATGAAGAAATGACATTGAAATAAATCATGAACTTATTTCATGAAGAAATAAGTCTTGAAATATTTCAAGACATTGAAATAACATACTTGAAATAAGTATGTGGTTTGATACCTGACCTCGCTTAACATTTGTTTTATATCATCTTCTAATCAGCTTATTGGTCACTGATTAGTTATTTATAGAACCAACACAGACAAATAGATACAGACAGACACACATACACACACACATTCCAACAGGTGAGAAAGGAAACATTTCAGTCAACTAGCTTAAGAACTTTTCTCTAAGTATTACTATGCATTAGATGCTATCTCAGTTATGTTACACACACATTTTTAACAGAAAGATCTTTACGTACAGCTTTTATCTAACTAAAATCTTCACTTAAACACTTATAGATATTATTTTTACATATTAAGAAAAATGGGACACTTTTCTGAGTTACGACTATGCTTTTCAAAAGCCTTTCAAAATTCTTAGGGTAAAAGTATCAATGTCGGGGCCACCTGGGTGGCTCAGTGGGCTAAAGCCTCTGCCTTTGGCTCAGGTTGTGATCTCAGGGTCCTGGGATCGAGCCCCGCATCAGGCTCTCTGCTCAGTGGGGAGCCTGCTTCCCCCCCTCTCTCTGCCTGCGTCTTTGCCTATTTGTGATCTCTCTCTCTCTCTCTGTCAAATAAATAAATAAAATATTTTAAAAAGTATCAATATTAGGTGTCAGAGAATATTTCATATTATGAATCAAAATTTTAACTCAGAGACTAACAGTCATTTACCTGTGAAATGTCTTTCTGTAATCTCGGAAAAACATCAGTGACAATCTTCTGAGTAAATATCAGGCTAACAACTAGTGGTCCCAAGTATTTCTTCACTCTGATCAGATGTAGTTTATCTTCAGGGATGCCACACAAAAAATATCACAGGAAGAACAAAACACAACATTACAAAACAAAACAATATGCATATGTTGTGTGTGATATTTGTCGCCTAATAATTGTGACTTTGAGTGTGCACCTGATATCCTCATTATGCTGTTGGACCATGTTGCACTTGGCTGGCTTGGGTACTGCTGTGTTGCTAACCTCATTTTGCTAATGTACCGAAGTGCAGGGTTACACACTCTATCGAGTAGCTATGAGTTAGTTGAAGGTAGGAGCTACGTTTATAAGCAACTCTTGTCCCAGCATCTGATGGGTGTGGATGCAATATTTACACTATCCTTAACATGCTTAACAGGCACTGCCCTTTGTAGCCCTTCGGTGACATGGCTGAATACATACTGACCCATCACCCGATTCTGGTTCTGCCTTTCTTTTGCTGAGGACATATATTTGTAAGCAAGCTAAGGGGCACCTGGGTGGCTCAGTCAGTTATTGTCTGCCTTCGGCTCAGGTCATGATCCCAGAATCCTGGGATTGAGCCTCGCATCAGACTCCCTGCTCAGTGGGGAGCCTACTTCTCCCTCTCCCTCTGCTCTGCCCCTGACTTGTGCTCTCTCTCTTAAATGCATAAGTAAAATCTTTAAAAATAAAGCAAGCTAATTAGGTTGAAGAGGATTTTGTTGTTGTTGATGGAATGGAGAAAAAGGAACTGTCTCACTTTATTAATTTTTAATAGAATATTTCAGATAAATAAAAAGCTGTTTTATACAATCAAAGAATACTCCACAGTGAGGTTTCTATAGCCATGGAGAAATCCAGAAAACAGGGGTCTAATGGGACTAGTATTTCAACATCTTCTGTGTTGTGGGTTTAAATAACATTAATTTATTGGCAATCTTACATAGCTCGCAATAAGAAAAGTCACAAAAACTAATACACTTTACTAACTCCATTTTCCTCCACTGTGAGCTCCAGTTCAGGTTACTATCTTTAATTTTTTTTGGAAGCAGTGTAGCTTAATGATCGGCTCCACAACTTATTAACTGTTGACCTAACCTCCTGGTCCCTCAACTTCTTTCCCTGTAAAATGAGGACAATAACAAAGGTCAAATTTGGTAGTTTAAATGATGCTTTTTGAGTTAGAGTAAATAAACCACAAGAAATAGTAAGAAAGATGTGAGAAGGGACAGGAAGTCCAATTATTTTAAGGAGCACAGACATCAAGGACAAGTAGGAATAGGAAAGGCAGCAAACGTCTAATTCCCCTTAAATCTTACTCTGTTAGGAAGACCCTGTTACTTTTCCTGCCCTTCTCTTGACTTTGTCTCAAGCTCAGACTCTGTGCTGAAATCTTCCCATTCCTTTTTCTGAAAGGACAAAATCAGCAATCACCCCATGACACACCCAATGGCCAAAATTTTGGCACTTGCCATTTTCCATAGAGAGGGTTTTTCGTTTTTCTGCAGCGGCTACGAAAGCTTGAGGGTAGGGAGTACAGTTATGAATCTGGTGGAACTTGGACCCAGAGAAGGAGCATAAAGTGAATCTCAACCACCTAAGGATTTGCTCGGCTACTTGAAGCTAGTTGGAGCTGTGTCTTGGTTAATACATTTTCCTTAAACAGTCTTTTTCTTTAATG
Organism: Nasua narica; assembly: GCA_028533885.1. Classification (NCBI taxonomy): domain Eukaryota; kingdom Metazoa; phylum Chordata; class Mammalia; order Carnivora; family Procyonidae; genus Nasua; species Nasua narica. The sequence goes on from CM052807.1 coordinate 40,294,405, forward strand.
TAAATGTATTATTTAGATAAAATATGAATTTCATCTGCTCCCACTTACTTAAGGTAAAGTCTGATTTTTTTTTAGAAATCAGTTATTTTCGAGCCAGATTCTTTCATCACGCAAAGGGAAAACCATGTGGCAAGGAGCAGAGTTTTGAATTCCCAAGGATCTGAATGCATTTCAAACAATAGCAAACAGTAGCAAAGTTTTCTATAATTTGATACCTAAATTAAATGATCATGTAAATTGGCCAAATTTGGAGGGAGGGTCAGGTGAATAGACGACCTGGTAGGAGACCAGGGCATCCAGAATCTAGGGTTCCTCAAGACCACCACTGGTGATAAGGGATATGGCCAGGGTAGAAAAAGCAATGGAGTTGAAATTAGATTCAGAATTCTTTGCAAAGACAGAAGCAAATGGTCAAAGCTGGGGAAGTGATATGGAGCACAGACAAAGCTTAATTTTAGAAAGGAAAAAAGTCAAGTCCAGAAAAGGATAAATGGAAGGGACAGGTCAAATGTGGAAGTTAAGAGATTTGGTAATCAACACATTGACAACGTTACTGTCTCTGGATCCCAGGCCAGGCATCTCTAACTGCAATGAATTCGTATTAGAATAGCGAAATGTGGTTATCAGTCTCTTCAAAGGGCATGTTCATATTGTTCAATTAATGGGACCAGTGATTCCAGGATTCCACGGTATGGCTCAGCAATATCACCTGTACCACTGTTGCAGAATGGAATTATTCAATCTTTTCTTTTTCAGTCGAATGCATACACTTCAAAAAGTTTTGGTGCAGTTATCCATTATGGTTGCTAAGACTTAATGAGTCCTGCAAATCATCACACTCCTTCCCTGTCAAACAAGGCTAACTCCCCTGTAAGTTTAATTATAGTCAAGAAGCTGGATTGCTGGGCTGGCATGTTGGAATGTGCTCCTCTCCATCTAACATGAACCCTCCTGTGTCAGCACTGCCTTGACCTGTCAGGATAGAGTAATAGAAAACTTGGCAATTACAATGAAATAGACAGAAAGTTGATAAATGAGGTTTTGGACTAAAGCATTTAGGAACCCACAGAAATCAATTATGGTAAATATTTCCAGAAACCCCACCTGACAATCCTCTGGGAGTTTTTACTGTAGTAATTTATTTGTAGTGAGAGAAGCCAAGAAAACACTTTTTCTCACCTGGGAAATGCACCAATTCTGTAATAATGAATATTCACATAGATACTAATGACCTCGCTCTTTTACATATGTTTAGAGGTTTATTTTATCTCTTGGCACACTCATCGTGGTGCGCTCTCTATGATCTGGAGGGAAGCCTCAAAAATGTCTCATATGTCAGATTCCCAGATCTTTTTGTGATTTTTATGTAGATCGTATTTTTCCTTCTGTATTGTACAATGGTCAATTGTCAGCGTTTTCCAGAATTATGTAAGTAAAGTAGACTTATGAAGTGTGACGTAAGTTAAATGGATGGTTCTCTGATGCAATCTCATTTTTGCTACACCTGGTTTTACTGACTTATGTGCTGTGTATATGCTAATAACTTCATATACATAATATTCCAGTGCCACCAAGTGTCTACAAGTTTATGAATTCTGTCAGAAGGGGAACCCTTCAGGTTTTAGTAAAACTAGCGAAATGAACATTATGTCAGTGTAGATCTTCCAATCTTGGTGTGAAGAAACTTGAAATGAGTGGTAATCACATTTGGTTGCAGCAAGGCTTAAGTCCATCACAATTATTCTTTGTCTGTCAGCCTAAGTTAGGTCTTAAACTATGAATCCTTTTACTTACGTTGCATGAGTCACATTAATTTTTTTGGTTAATCAGTTCAAACCACCAATTCATATGTAGCGTCTTGTCAAATAAAGCTTCTAAATTTTGTGTTTTTGAATCCTCTCTGCTCTTCTGTTGCTATTAAGCCATATTTCCTCACTCTGAGTTTGCTCACTTGGTTTCTTGGACCCAACTATAAGATCTTGCACTTATCCTTGATAACCTTCATCTTATTTTCAGCCTATAGCTCCAGACTATTAAAATCTTTTGGAATTCAGATTCTGTCACCCAACATATTCATTATCTTTCAAATCTAGGCAAGTTGAAGGAGGTGTGTTTAATTTGTAGCCTGGCCAGAGTTGCACAGCTGTTCTTCGAAAAATAGAGCATGATTAAACACCATGTGGAGGAGAGGTAATTACTTTCTTTTGTCCCTGGAGAAGATAGTTTCAAAATCTTGCAAAACTAAGATATTGTGGAAGCTCAAGGAATTAATCTTCTAAATTTTTACTTTCACTCCATATTCATTTCAAACTTCACGCCATACAGAAACTAAACCCTGGTTTATTTTGTTAAGAGAATTCCAGTTTTCCTCCCAGACATACTTAAGGTCAGCAGAAAAATTAAATTTCCACCATCTTGAATTTATAGGTGTTCTTTCTTGTATGTTTCATTCCAATCATATATTGCAAAGTGTTCCAACATTGGTTTAAATAATGACAGGTGAAAAGCTCAAGTAGTAATAAGAACACACGTACAATGTTTTAAAATATTTTAATTGAAAATATTTTGGCAAATAGGTTTAACTTTTCCAAGTTGGAATTAGAAAGTTCTGTATGTATTAGTCCACAATAACGAGGATACTTAACCCAGATTTACATTTTTAAAAAAGTTTCCTTGTAATTTGTTAATATCTATTGAACATGCATGTCATAATTTCATTTTTTTGGAACTAGAATTTAAATTATAGTTAAAGCCACATCTAGATTAAGAGATCACTCCTTTTGGTACACTGGTTCCTAATTTACTAGACCTCACTCCTAGTTCCTAGTTCTCACTCCTAGTTCCTAGTGATCTCTTAAACCTTTATGAACTATATCATAGAGGAAAGAGCATATGATAATAAGATACAGTAATCTGAGAAAATACTTTGCAAATACCAACGATTTCCTATTCGCTGCTTTCTCTCTAAAAGCCTGATATATTCAGAGTAAATCTCACACAAAATACTTAGATAAAATATATTTAGAAACATTGAAGTAAAGTTGAACTTTTAATACTGGAATTGCTTTGAATTTATAAAATAAAATAAAAATAAATATGACACTATTGTACAAAGCTTGACCTTCAGCTCTGATGCCTGACCAGGAATGATGCCTCTGGACTGAGCACCCGATTCCTTATTTATTGTCCAACCAGGGTTACGCTTCATTTTGCACTGTTTTCTCTCAATAACTGCTGGTGTATTTCACCGTTCCTGATGAATCTGCAGTCCTCAGTGACTTTCAGGGATGCTCAGAAGCCCATAAATGGGGTCCACAGGATAGTTTGTGCTTATAAGTTATGCTGTCCCGAAGGAACTTGGTATGAAAATAGGGATAATGGAGGGGGAATTATTCTCCACATAGAAGTTTGATTTAATGTTCAACATTAGGGGCTATATCTTATATTATAACAGAGCATGGCATCCACACTGACAAAACCTCAAGAATTTTGGTTTTTTCTACCAAACCTAGCCAAACCTCCACACAACTCACTTCATTTTTGTTTTGTTTTGTTTTTTTAATTCATTCACTCATTTGGTCATTTGTGCTCTTCAATAAAACCAGATGCACTGCTGATACTTGAACCATTTATCTGACACATCAGAATGACCTTTTTTCTATGGCAGATTCAAGGTTCATAAACAGAACACTGTGCTAGTGCACCTTGACCAGATAAGCCCTGTTCTTGACTGTTCTAAGTTTCTGAAGCAAGTGATTCCCGAACTATTATTTACCGAATATTCTTCATGAGTTCTTATGTATTGGGATATGCTTTTAACCTATATGCTATAGAATAAATACATATATTTATGTATTTATATTTACATATATATACACACACACATATATATGTATGACTAAAAGTATGACAAACTGTTTAAATCCTTGGCGACAATAGCATGTTGATTTTTTTTTATTGTTCCTGAATACTACCTTGAGACAGCAGGTAGAAGAGAAAATTTTGCAATTTTTCTTTGGCATGAATATTCATTATAATTTTATATTATGTTTGTCCTTTGGCAATGGATACAAAGTGTATCATTATATGCTTAGAAATGTATCTTCTATGTTATAACCTGAGATCTTCTATCATTAAGCTCAGCTTTCTCTTCCTGTATTCTTATATGTTCTGACTAGCTACGATTTGTCAGACAGACTATTCTGGGGGCAGAGAAGGTAATAGTGAGCCACACTGGTAAGTTCCTTCCCTGCTGAAACTCTTATTTTGATGTAAATACATAAGTAAATAAAAATACTTCCAGCTCATGATACATTTTTCAAAGAATGTAAAACATGATGCTGGTGATTTCAGAAAAGTGACATAGAGGGAGAGCCCACTGTTGATGGTGTGGTCAGAAACTACCTTTCTGTGTATGTTGATTTTAAGTGGAGTCTTGAAAGATAAAGACAAATGAACTAATCACTTGACGAGCTGAAGACACTTGAGGCACAGGAAACAGGAAGAACAAAGGCTCTGAGTAAGGAAAATGCTTAGTGAATTCTAGGAACTATTTAAGGTCAGTGTGGTTAAAGCAAAGCTTAGGGGTACAAGATGAGGTCAGGAAATGGAAAAAGAAACTCTTTGAGCCAATAAGAGAATTCTGCTATGATGCTGTACTCAGGACCAACATAACAATCAACTCTGTTCCAATAAGTCAAAAAACAAATTAGAAAAACATGATCAATAGCAACTAAACATTTTAATACCTGAGAATAAATCAAACAAAGGCACTGGAATTAATAAAACAATCATGAAGGGCCTGAGAGTGTGCTTAAATCAATGGAAAAATACATCTATGTTCATCCATGGAAAGAGTCACTATTATACTAAGTGGTAATTACCACCCCTCAACCTACCCCTTAAAACACAATTTGCCTCTTGTAAATATACTAGGGGTAATACACTCTTTCTTTCAGAAATAGCAGGTTGGATCTTCTGGAAAGTACATGATATTCTTGCATCTCGCTTATAGCAAACTTGCTTTAGAGGACAGCCCAGTTTCGCTGAGGTTTTAGGTTACAGAACTTGAGCAAATTCCGGAGACATCTAAAATTCAGTGTGTGAATACATGGAATGCACTTGATCATTTTGATCTCATTCCATAAAATGTATCAGGAGGGAGTAAATGAAAGTGGTCCAAAAATAGCACGGGTCTTTGAGAAGATTCATATAAACTGAGCATAAAATCCCAAGCAGATGTAACAAAAACTGAACAGAAGTTCTGGCAGTGATAAACTTTCCGCATTGGCCTAGGATTTGTACCTCCGCCGACAACTTCTGTTCGCATTTTATCAGCAACATCAGGGACATGGCTAACCGGCAAGAGATACAGACAATGAAGTGAGGCAGAAAGCAGATTAGATCGACAGATGGGAAACCTGGATTTTTGTTCTGCCTTTGCTGTGGCTACCGTGAGAACTTGGATCATCCGTTCAGTGTGGAGTTTCTTTCATTGATGCAACTTGGAAACTGGATTGGAGATTCTCTAAGACCTCAAGCCTAACTGAGCAGAGTTGACTGCAGCAGGAAGGAAGCCAGATCATGGTTTCTGGCCTGGCCTGAAATATGTGGAGACCTTGGGGAGGAGGCAGGAGTAAGGGTGGCATTGAACAGTTGTCTTCGCCAACATCAGGTAAGCTGAACTCAAGAATGAATAGACTGTCTTAACTAAACAAGGTCTATGACTGTTCCATTTTCCCTTAAACCAAGTCAATCCACAATGAACATCTGCTGGTTTGAAAATATTTTCTTAATGCTCATTTTTATTTCATTGAAGCCATTCGGCACATTGCAATGAGTCAGTCCAGGAACCACACACACGGTGCGGGAGGAGGGGGGGCGAAGGCGGGATGAGGGGAGAGAACCCCCTTGGGCACAGTCTGAAACATTCACCCACAGCCATCAGTTGTTGACAGTAGCAGTCAGAATACGTTGGCATGCGGTAATTAGAGATGGAGAGGCACCATTTCAATGAACATGTTCTATTATTAGTGTATTTCAACAGCAGAGCTCCAAGAGAACAAAGGCAATAGCTTATCTGCTTATAGTGAATTACTTGCGACAGCAGAACCTGTTTATACCCTGCACTAGGCCGGTGTTCACACCACATGCGCGGCACAAAACTGCTGTCACCAAGGTGACAGCCGCCCCCACGGTGCCTGAGTGGAGGGATAAACAGGAGAATGGAGACAAGAAGAAAGCTGGAAAACAGCACTTATCCGCAGCCTTGATCATGACTCCAAAACCCCATCGCCTGTCTGCCTAACACTGTACAGAAAAAGAGGAAAGGTATCTAAAAGAAAAGGACGATTTAGAAAATCATTGCAGGAAAGAAATTTTTTAAAGTAACAGTTTAAAGAACTACTACATTTAAGATTTAAACATGAATTAGCCCATCTCATCCTTGTAGAAGAGAGAACTGACTTTCAGAGAGGTTTTAAGGATTCGCTCAGGGTTACAAAGAAGATACAATGTGTTGTTTGATGTATTGCCTAGTGAACATTCTGCTGCACTATTCAGCTAGGAAAGGTAGATGAGGAGAACAATGTCCCAAAGAACAAAGTGTGACTTAGCTTCTAGTCAGTACCATCTTGCAGGCATAAACATTGAGAGGGGAATGAACTCCAGGGTTCAGACATATGGATCTTTCCATGGATGGGCATTGCTCTATATCCTCGGACACAAAAATCACCAAATAGAAACTATTTTTTCCTTCATTGTTAATAGAGCACCCAAGATAAACATTTAAATTGGGAGTGACTTCTTTGCAGGGAATAGAGAGGAAAACTGGGAAAAAATAACTTAATTCTTAAAGGGTTCTTTAGAAACTTTACATATGTGGCACATTTCTTTCTCCAAGACGAAGTCCCGTGGGTGAAATACTATTTGGCATAAAGTTGGTTATTGTGTGCCACGATTTCTCTACATACGTTACACGGATTTTATTTACATTTCCTCAGGTTGATTAAAATTCTGAATTTTTGTTTTATTTTGGTGGCCACTAACGTCTATAAAATTTTGATGCCAAAAAAACAAAAGGTTACTTATTAATTCAATGAGTCTCTGAGCAACATTTTTGCCTGTAACAGTATCAGGCAAGGCTCCAGTCACAACTTACGCCTGTCATTTTCTGTAATTAAAAGTACACAGTCATATTTATGCATTCTGCCTCCTAGCAGCTGCAGTTAGATTAACCGTGAACAAAGAAAACATTTTGACACAGTTAATTATATTGCAGTTCTCCTTTGCTAGCAAATACCAGCTACCTCCTCAAATGAATAAAAGCACTTTTTTGTTATCCTTCTTTTATATAATAATATGAATAGCCGTGGAAAACTTTGGTTTATACTTACAAGGAGTTTTAATCCTAACACTTTAGTCTAACATACATTAAACTATCTGGTAACTTTCAATGAGGATATATGATTATCAGATTAAACAGATCTGACTCAAATTGTTCTTTCATGGGGCAAGATTGCAAGCATTTTTTTTTTAAACATCAGATGAGGAGAAAGATGAGAAGAGGATTTGGTTTCACCTTTGCAACCTGCTGGAGATCATAAATAAATTTCTACATCTCTCGTCCTGTACATGAGGTCCACTCTGCTTCTCAGGAAGCTTCACCGGGCAATACACGTCCTTCCTGGAAGTGTGTTCTTAACAGTGGGAACTAAAATTCCCAGGCAAGAAATGGGCTGTTCCTGGGCAGAGAAAGGGGGTTTGCAGATGAGTCATCGGCGGCCGAAGATGGCGAAGTAAACATGAACATCAGTGGAAGAGAGACAGCAAAGTTACAGTTGGTTCCATGAAACCCAAACCGACCTGTGAGGAAGGATGAGAAAGATCATTTCTGGTCATTATCATCAGCCCTTTGTAGGGAAAGAGTGCTGGGAGTAACGTAGTGAGAACAGATACTCAACCCAACCATCAAGAGGCCCATCTCCTGTGGTAGCACCGGAAGGAGGCAGAAGGAAATGTCACCCAACATGAGTCACAGTAACCTTGATTTCTAAATTCATTGTAATCTGTGTGCTTCTCTCCTCCCTTCTCTTCCCCTTTATCCTCCCTCTCCTACATTCCTTCTCTGCTAAGAATTTCAAAAATAATAGAATTGAGTGGATTGGATCAGTATAGACTCGGGGGTAATGTACTGAGGAAAAATATGCAGAACAGTGGGATGACTGTACCTTGTAACTACATGCATAGAGGATTTTGGTCTTTTGAGATCCTTTTATATAAAGTTCCATGAAAATACACAACAGTGTAACTGAAATTTACTCAGTGGATGTGAGAATGGGCTTTGGAGTCAATCCCACTTGCATGGTTATTTCTCATCTCTGAGAATTGTTCTTCTCATTTGCAAAATCGCGGTCACTTTGTTTGTCTTATGCTGTTGTGAATATTCAGTAAGACAATGTATATAAGGTACTTACTACGGCATATAACAAGCCCTCTTCAAATGGTCTCTTCTATTATTACTCAGTAACAAATAAATGCATACTTTAAAATGGAAGAGAAATAATGCATAAATATGATTTAATTACAGAAAATGACAAGTGTAAGTTGTGGCTAACTACGCTTTGCCTGATAGTTACCCCTACAGTTCAACAAATACTTGCGATTCCCTTAGATCAGTGAAACTGCTCAAACTTTAACATTTTTAGCTTTATGCTAGGTGTTCGTGTGTGTATGGTGAGAGATTTCTGTGTCTAATGGATATTATAACCTGCATATGAATGGGGGTATTAAGGTGAGTGTCTGGAAAATTAGTTATTATATGTGAGAAAAAAACACATTGATAGTGATGCCAGGAATCAGACCAGGCTGAAAGCAAACAATTTCTTCGATAATCAAATTCCTCAAGAAGTAGATCGTAGATATTTATTCCTGACACATATTTCTGGATGACTGATGGCAATCTACTGCACAGAGAGACGATTAAGGTTCTGTGCTGATTCACTGCAATGCTAAATGAAGGTAACTAAATCTATCTATGCAAGCTCTTTCTCCAATTCATGTATAGCCAGGCCGAGTCCCACTGCCTCCGTCTCTGGGATGATGTGAGCGGTGCAACTTCACAATGGCAGAAGATGCCTGATTTCCTCTGGGCTTTCCCACTTCTGAAAATCCCATCCTTGACGCCTCCATCCTTGGCGTTCACTCTTCCGCAAATAGTGGCTTCTGTAGCTACTACCAACCATGAGCTGTTCCTTTCTCTAAAAATGCACTCAGTTTGGGGAGAACTGACTCAGCCATGGGAGCTGGCCAAGTGGAATGAGCCCTGTAACATGCTCTCCCTGTTGCCAGGTCCATCCCTGGGGCTCCGTGCTGGGCTCAGCCTCCATCAGGTGCTGCGTTGGGGAAGAGCCAAGACAGTGAAATGCTTCCTCAGAGGGCATCGACAAGCCTTCCTCTTTGCCTCGAGAGAAGAGACGTGGAGGTGCTGTGCTCTACATTCATTTTTAGTGCGCACGGCAGCCACAGTAGTTTGCAAAGGATCTATTTCCCCTGTGGTTATTTAGGAAGGTTTCCATACGTGTAGAGCTGATGCAGTATGAGTGTTTGAATGGGGTAGAGAAAGTACATTTTAGGGAAGATAATCTCTAACGTGAACAGGTTTTTTTGGTTAAATCTTCATAGGCTACAAAATTAGGGAGACTAGACTCAATCCAGTTTAAGAATAAAAGGGATTTATTTTCTTTCATATTGCAGAAATCCAGTCAGGCGTGACTGAATCCAGGTGCTGAAATGATATGTTCAAAATATTTTTTTTCTTTAATATCTTTGCTCTCTTCTCTGTTGGCTATATCGTTTGTCAAGTTTTCTCTAAGTGATAGAAAACTGTCCCCAAAGAGCTAAAAGTTTTGGGTCCTTTTAATTCCTGGTCTCGGGAGTCTCAGTTTCCTTGTGCTCCTTTATTCTTTGAAGTAGCATACACTGATTATCTTTCTTTGGTGCCTATGCCTACCTCTGGACCAATGTTTCTGTCCAAGGGAATTGGATACCCTGATTCCCTTATCTGACATATAACCACACAGGAGCGGGTGGGGGGCGGGGCAGGAGTCTTGCTACTCCCCACCAGAATCACTTGGACTACAGAAGCAACAATTTCTATAAGAAAGAAGATAAGGGACACATCAGTGACAGATTTCACATATTTATTGGAACAGGTGATTTGTAAATTAAACTTTGGACTCAGACATTTTCCAGGTTCAAAAGTTGTTTCAAGACATCATTGCCTTTATGTCCAGGGTGACCTGGAAGCTAAACCGTTAGTCTGTATGCTGGGGACGACAGCACTTCCACAAAAAGGTTTTGTCAAGGTTTTGCATCCAAAACCTGGAAGGTTTCCGTCTCTCCCAGTCCCTCCTGCAGTGAGGGACCCCTGAGGCCGGTAGTGTCTCCAGTCTCCATTTTGTATTTCAAGGCTCAGATAATGAGGAAGAACGAGAAGAGAAATCAAGAACTCTTCTCAGGGAGCTCACATGCTAAGAGATCCAGTTCTGAAGTTGTCATAGTGAGCACAAGAATGCCAAGCCTCGCAGCTCTGGAGGCCAAGTTCTGTTCCAGCCACATGTCTGGAGCTTCCACGGATATCAATGGGAGTTGTGTGTGTGTGTGAACGGAGCACAGAAGCTGGCTGTGTATAAATAGCTCAGCAATGGTGAAAATCTCTTCTTGTGTGTCTGGTACAACAGAGGTAGTCTTTTGCAGTTAGTGCCGGCTTCCCCCTCTAATAAAGTAACCAGGCAGTTTCCAGAAATTCCATACCAGAATATTTGACGGTAATGATTTCATTTAAAAGATTTTGGTCAGAGAACAGGGAGCTGTATTTGTCTTAAATTTCTCTCATTTTCCACTAACGACCTCAAGCCAGATTTAACGATTCTTTGCAGAACGGGCCTTCGCTATTCCTTTGGCTCCGCTGTCAATCTGGTAATGGACTGATACGCAGCTAACCTGGGGGTAGGGTGGAAGTCAAAATGTTGTTCAAGGGGTTAAAAAGTTAGCTAACGCCAAGCGCTTACATTCACACCGGCTGCCAAGGCGCAGAGGGTCAGAGCTCAATGGCATAGAGGGTCTCTCATGGGAATAGGGCTCTGACCCCATCAGGCAGGACGCACGGGTAGGATCCCTAGACCACCGGTCCTCTGTCATTATGCTATCGTCCCCCGTCCGGCATGGAGCACACTGATGGGAGGCTGAGCCATCTCCTAGCCTGGGCAAGAATTTCTTTCAGAAAAGAGTTAAAGATAGACTTGTACTCCATCCATTAGAGCCTGGCTGGCTCAGTTGGCAGAGCATGCAACTCTCAAAGAGTTGAAGATAGACTCGTACCCTGTCCCTTAGAAATAGGGGATTTCTCCAAGACTTTTATATGAAATGTTCTAGTCTATGAAAGTTACTTACAGGTAGGTAATTTCCAAATGCCACCTTCAGTCCCTTTCTTAGTCCTAAACTCCAAGCTTATGTCTACCTGGCTTCTGGAAGGATATCTCTATTTGGATATCCTGTTTGCACCTTTAATTAATTCAAAACTTAACTTTTATCTCAACCCAGCTCTGTTCTAGAACATTTTTACTATTGTCTCTGCCCTAGTTCACAGTGTCATCTTTAATCATTCACGTCAGAAAACTCACAGTTGCCCTAACTTTTCTCTTCCTTGTCACTGCATCTAATCAGTCCCAGCCTAGTTGATCTTACCTATTACATTTCTCCCCATCTTCTTTCAGTCCCTTCCTCCTGCCATGAAAACTGGATGATTGGAGGGCAAGTTTCAATTCCACTAATGCCAGGGTTTGAATCCCATTTTTGTTACCTCTTTGGGGGGATGCAACATTTTTTTTTTAAGGATTTTATTTATTTACTTGACATGGAGAGAGAGAGAGAGACAGCAAGAGAGGGAACACAAGCAGGGGGAGTGGGAGAGGGAGAAACAGGCTTCCTGCTGAGCAGAGAGCCCAATGTGGGGCTCTATCCCAGGACCCTAGGATCATGACCCAAGCCGCCCCATGGATGCATCATTTTGGAAGGAGCCTTGTTTTCTTCATCTGTGAGATGGAGATAACATCTACTTCACAGGACTGATTAATCAAGATTAAATTAGATTATATACGTAAAGTGTCGGTACCGTTGCTAACACATAATTAAGTTCTGAGAAATGGCAGACACTTCCTCCTTTCTTGCTGAGAATATCACAGCAGACTCCAAGCAGACAACTTTGTCTCTTCTCTATTCTGTACACTGAGGCTAGATCATACTTTCTAACATGCAAATGCTTCCACCTTATTTATCCAAAAACAGTCTGTATGATACAGAAGTCCCTGCAATACCCATCTATTTACCCCGTCTCAAACCATACCCCTTCTTAGTCCAACGTTTTACCAACTGGTGCCGTATCTTTTCTCCATCCATTCAACTAGAAAACTTGTATTTATCGTCTAAAAATCCATATTAAAATTTCCTTTTCTCTCAAAGTTTCCCTGGTCCTACTCCACATAGAATCGGCTCTTCTTTAATTCCATCGCTGTTTTTGAAGTATAAAACTCATATATCTCTATTATAGGTTTAATTACACTGTAATGGCATTATTGGTCTGTTTTCCTGACCAACTGTTGTGCAGTCTTCAAGAAGGCCTTGAAGAAGAAACTATAATTAAGAAAATATCTTGATTATTGTTCTCTCCTAAGAGTTTCGTCCAGGGCTATATTAGTTTTCTACTGCTGCCATAGCAGATTTCTACAAATAGAGCCACCAAGACAACACAAATTTATTATCGTACACTTGTATAGGTAAGAAATCTGGAATGCATCTCACCGGGCTAAAATCAAGGTTGTTGGCAGGGCTTCCTTTCTGGAGGCTCTAAGAGAAAATCTTCTGGCTCATTCAGGTTGTTGACAGAATTCAGTTCTTCACATTGACAGGACTGAGGTTCCATTTCCTGGGTGGTTGTCAACTAAGCACTGTTCCCAGATTCTAGAATTGCCTGCATACCCTGGCTTGTGCCCTCCTTCCTTCATCTTCAAACCCAGCGAGGACTGAGTCTTTCTGAGTATATCCTGGTCTATTGTGCTTTTCGTTTGTTTTAAGGACTCCTGTGGTTACATTGAGCCCAAATGGAAATTCCAGGATAATTTCAGGCTTGGCGACGCCTTTAATCTTAATCACATCTGCAAAGCTTCCTTTGTCACCCAAGGTAACATATTTACAGGTTCCAAGGTTAAGGTGTAGACAACTCTAGGAGACCGTTATTCTTCCTATCAAAGGAGCCTCATATATTTTAGGTGATCAAAAGTGCATGTTGAAGGGCGTCTGGGTGGCTCGGTGGGTTAAGGCCTCTGCCCTCAGCTTAGGTCATGATCTCGGGGTCCTGGGATCGAGCCCCGCATTGGGCTCTCTGCTCAGTGGGGAACCTGCTTCCCCCTCTGTCTCTGCCTGCCTCTCTGCCTACTTGTGATCTTTCTGTCAAATAAATAAATAAAATCTTAAAAAAAAAAGCATGTTGAATGACAAAATAAATGTATGCAGATGACAACAGGTATGTACGTCTTTTGATTATATATATTAGCTGATTTTATAGGGCCATAGATAAATTAGACAATTTGATATTCTTATCTGATTTACTTGCTATAACTTTCTATAAGAATCTTAGATATTATGTTTTCTAGATCTTTGCCTTTCCTGGGACCATGGCAAATGAATCATACCCAAACAGACCAAATGGTAATTTCTGATTTACCATAAATCATAAACATTATTAGTAAAGGCTAAGCAAGGGCCATCAGGTGTCTCTTGTCTTTTTTTGTGACTACTTACAGAAAGATTTATCATTTGTATGACGTTAATGTGAACGCACATATTTATTCTAAAAGTATTTGAATGTCTGTATGTGCCAACCTTTGTGAAAGGTAAAGAGTGGTGAACAAAATATGGTCCCTCCCTTACAGGGCTTATTGAGTAATTGGGAGACAGATAATTAAAAAGTAATTACATGTCTAAGATGAACAGATAAGGAAAGACCATTTTCAGGATACAAAGATAATAAAGACATGGTAACCACGCTGGAATTACAATTTCAAAAAAGACCTATTATGCTCTAAGACAATCTCTTTCCTCAAGAAGTTAATGTTACAGCCTGGCCAGGAATACAAATACATGGACAAATATCGCCACTACAGTGCAATTAGGCCAATGACAGACATATCTTCATGTTACAGGGATGCATTAAGGAGGAAGGAGCCCACCACACTTGGAATGTGGCTGGAATGGTTCCAAAGAAGTGAAGATTTTAAGTTGTGTCTTGAGAAACAAAACAAGACTTTTCTAGACAGATGTAGAGGAATGGAGTAGGGAGGAGTTCTAGGGAGAAGGGAGAAACTTAGGCTCTTCTCCCAGTCTGGAGGAGAGAGAGTCAGGAATTGATTTGTGGCTAAAGGGTCATCTTAGCTGGGATCTGGAGGATGAACATAGGCTTGTTGCGTTAAAGGGAGAGTATGGGACAAAGGAATTTTCTAGGCAGAGAGAATGACACATTCAAGGATTGGAGGATGGTGAGAATGAGTGTCAAGTATGAGGAACTGAGAAAAATTCAGAATAATCACAGCATAAAAAGTCAGAAAATTGAATAAATGATACTAGAGAAGTGGTCGCAAACTACATCAATAAGGGAATTTGAGCCAATGAAGGAGTGTGGATTGTATCCAAAGACCTATGGAAAGTCATTTATGTGTTTTAAACAGAAAAGTGAGATGACAGTTTTTCATCTTGCCCAATTCCATTACCTCAGACTAACTGAATTCGTTGGTTTACCACCTGCTGAAACTAATCTCTTCTCTCTGTATCAAGAGATTCCTCTTTCATTGATTATCTCATTTCTTTCTTTCTTTTCTTCCTCCACAACAAGTAGAACATGCAGGATTCCTGGGAAAGATTGGCTGACGTTCTTCTAGAATACAAAATCACACCTGAGGGGGCCATTAAGCTTCTTGCCTGGGATCCGTATCACATTGGGTTGAGCAAAGGGTGTTCCCTCAAGCTATTCCCATCTCTGGGAAGGTGTGGACAATTTCCTATGGCTCTGCGTCTGAGAGAAAGAGAAACAGACCTCCCCAGATAAAATGATGGGGGTATGCCCTTGTGATAGCCATTCCGGGGAGATGAGAGAAATAAAGTAACACCTAAGATAGCATTTTGAAAACTTAAGTCAAAAGGAGATTTGAAATAAGGCTCCTGGAGGCAAAGTTCTTAGGTGATATGGTTTGTGCTTACACTGGTAGCATATTCGTGGCATTCAACCACTGCTTAGTGAGAAGAGTAACGTGGCAGGCACTTGGGACCGTTACTCAAAACATGGACCTGGGGATATGGCCAGTATATGTGTTTGCCAGAGAATTCAGAGGCACTAAAGCCTGAAAGTCAACAAAGAGAAAAGAGAGAAAAAAAAGGGGAAGCTAAAACTGAGCATGCCTTGTTCAAAGCACCAGAAAAATAAGACCTATCATATTTGTAAACATTTCTGATTCACACTTATTCTTGAATATCAAAGGGCTAGAAGAATTCATAAAATTTATGAGAAGGTTCAGAAGAGAGAAGTGGAGGGGAGGTGGGGGAAGAAACTGAAGTCACATTTGATCTCTAAGTTGGGGGAAAAAAAAAGAGCCCTTCCCATGCCCTTGTCCTTCATGATTTGTCTAGTGCCTCCCTGATATTTATAAAGACAAAAGGAAAGTAGAAAGGCCTTGAGAACCTAGTCACAGGCAATAACTTTAAAACATGAAGTTGTTCTATAAAATGACACAGGCAATTAAATTTCTTGTTACAAAACATAAACAAGATGCACTCTAGATTCAGGGAAGATATTATCTGCTCCCTGCTCCCAAAACCAAAAGTGTGTAGTTATTTTCTGATGCTTTATGTATATTTTCCACTGATTTATATATGAAAAGAGAAGAGGAAAAAAGAAGATTCTCTCTATATAAAGTGTAAATAATAAAAGTATAGACTAGAGAGGGAAAGATGGGGCGGGAAGAGAAATTGTAGAAAGACAGGAAAATAAGAGGAACAGTTAGAATCAATTCTGTGTCCTAGAGCATTTCAGCATGGGTGGAAATCATATCCAGGCTCAACCTTGAGAAATGAGGTAGATACTGGTGACTGGGCCCTTAATGCCAAGAGCTGTGGAATTCTTCCTGAGCAGAAACGTTGTATCAAAGCATTCCAGGATTTATCATGGAGGTACGGTGCCATGGAAGTGAGAGGTTGGTCTGCTGGGCCATCTGGTGAGAAGCAACTTGTCAATCTCCCAGATGGTTTGTGAAAAGAGAGCGACTTGATATTGAACTGAGATCAGCATATGAAAAGAGCCATGAAATCACAAACTTAAAACCCATTTTTTACATAGTATTTTTTAAAACTTCATTAAGGAAATTTTATATGAATTTTATATGATCTGAAAGATCATCTATAGAAGTTTTAATTTATAATATGAAACCATTTTAATAACACTATATTTGCTTTCATCTCTTTTAATGGACGTTTTATTAATCTTAAGTTACTGAGTTAAAAGGAAGAAATTGATATTATTTTCATTGATTGATTTGCACATATCCAAGTTTTATAAGACTTCTGGAGAAGGTCTAGTAGGATTTGGCTATCCTGAATTATTCCTTTGGACAAGCATGCTCTAAAAAATCAGTGCCATGTTTGTGAAATACTTGAAAATAATCTGCTCTTTCAACTTAAATTTCCACATAAATGTATTTTAGAATCATTTAGGTCATGCTTACTAATAATTCTTAAAATGATGTAATCAGCAAGCATCAAGCATTATACCGAAAGTATAACATATTACCATGTTTCCATAACGCTGGGATTTTTAAAATATTAACAATAATCACAAGTGGGAACTTCAAAATGGTGTAAATTTCTCTTTTTTTTTTCAAGAAATAA
Organism: Nasua narica; assembly: GCA_028533885.1. Taxonomy (NCBI): domain Eukaryota; kingdom Metazoa; phylum Chordata; class Mammalia; order Carnivora; family Procyonidae; genus Nasua; species Nasua narica. Next base: position 40,311,394 of record CM052807.1, read on the forward strand.
AGCCCGGTTTTCATATTTTATTTATTTTATTCTATTTTAGTTAGAACATGATAACGATAATACAGACTCACATAAAATTCTCCTTCAATTTAAGATATATTCATGTGGACAATAAAGCTTATTTTTTAAATTTTAATTTTGAATTCATGAAAAATGGCTACTTACTTGGACATTTAACATAAAATGCAAATACTTTTGAGATAAATTGGGCTTTTAATAATTTGTAATATCCATTGATGACCATAGAGGAATTGAGAAATAAATACGTGGGTCAGAGTATCAAATATAAATTAAATTTTGACTTTGTATCCATTTTCACATTCAGTTAAGATGCCAAATTTTTATAAAGATATAAAAGAGAATGTATTTAACACAATCTTTCTACATTCTTTGTAGTTAGTTGTCTTCATGTTTGTTTATCTTTCTGCATGCTATTAAGCATTTGATTATTTCACCGTCCACCAGTTTATTTGACTTGACTAAAAAGTAGACAAGGTAAATGTGAGACAGATCAAATTAGAGAAGCGATTTTTGCTACTGCTAATGTTATAGGATGGGGGGAGGGTCAGATCTCAGCTCCTGTCTAAATGGAATTCATGGACGTTTGAAGGATTAATGGGACAGGAATTCCAGAAATCCATGGGCTCACAGCTGACAGCCTCTGAGAGGAAAAACAAAAACTAAAACAGAAGCTTGACCAAGTAAGAAATCTCAGTTATCAAGGGGATAGAAAATGTTGAGTGAGACAAGGAAGGTATTGGGGTTGTGGGAGTAGTAAGTAGCCAGTGGAGTGGGGGAGACGTCTAATAGGCAAATGTGGGACCTGGAAGGGCAAGGAGGGCCCCCAGAGGAACTGGGGTTCCATAGCAAATGCCCCAGTGGATAGTCCGAGAAATACCCAAGTGGGCTCTTTATAGGAAGAAGGCTGTTGCCTACTGATAGGGCCAACTGCTTTACACTAGGAGTTACTATAAATATGTACCAATTTATATCCACAGATGAGTGAGACCTGAAGAAACAGTGAATGATTAGCACAGGATTTGGCATATACCTGCTGCTTAATGAATGTTCATGGAAAGAATGAATGAATGAAGGCTCAATATACCATACGAAAGATGAGTAATGATCATATACATAAATACTGTATGAATAGAATGCTTGACAGTATTACATGTACAAAGTTAGGTTAGAAATTCTTTATTCAACGATCTGATCTGTAGATAAGAGGCAAAACTGACATGAAAATATTTTGCCATGAGACATGTATATTTAATCAATTTTGTATATTTAATCACACCAGTCATATAATCAAGCCGTGATCATCGGTGACCCAAAATTAATTTGGGTAGGGTAAACTTTATTTTTTAAAAAGCAAAAGAACGCACTACAGTATTAAGTATAGACCAGCATGTCACGTGCTCCACACATGGATGGATACACATAAATGTGAAAAAAGAAAACCTGCGTGTGTCAGAGCCAATGAAACAGGGGATACAATTGTTTTTATAAGATAATATCATATATTTAAATTTTGTCTTACAATTTACGAAGTCCTTTCAGAGATTATCTCATTTATGTTGCACTGTAATCCCATGAGGTACAAGTGATTATGGTTTTCATTTTTACAGAAGGGTGAAGTTAGTAAGTGATTGTGGGCAAGGAATCTCTCCTCTAGGCTGCCTTGTTCCATGGATGACCCTAACTTTTTTTTTCCATCGGGTACTTGGTTTTCTCCAACTTGAGACCCCTATTACATCGAATTAAATATTAAAAACTTAGAAAATGTGCTCATTCAAAAATCTTCCCATCATTTTGCTTCAAAGTGATAGAAATCTATAAAGGCAGGACACCTTTAATAATAGTACAGCACATTTTGGCAGGAGCAGTTCGTTCCTTCAAAAATTATCATAAAACAGATTGAGAGCTAAATATGAAATGCTGAGCTCTCCAGTTAAAGCACAGACCTCATTTCATTCAGAGCAACTCAAACAAATGAGACAGAAGAACCGACTGAACAGTTACTCTGTTTTATTTTCAGCCCTGGTAGTACACTTCCCAGCTCAAGGTTCCAATAATTTAGGGAAGGGATGGTACGGCACAGTGTGCTTGGCTAATAATTTCTCGGCAGGACATATTCCAAAGTGTTAATAGCCATATTCTGAGGCCTTCCTTCTAAAAGCATCATCATTTTTTAAAAGGTTTTATTTATCTATTTGAGAGAGATGGAGAGAGTGAGTGTGGAGGGGGGAGGGGGGAGGAGCAGAGGGAAACAGAGAAGAAGGCTCCCCACCGAGCACAAAGACCAAAGCCTGGGGTTCAGTCCCAGGGTCCTGGGATCATGACCTGAGCCAAAGGCAGATACTTAACAGAATGAGTCACCCAGGCACCCCAACCATCATCATTTTTTTTTTTAACTTTCATATACAGCGCATAGCATCTCATAACCAGAGAGAAAATTGTAAAAAAAAAAAAAAAAAAGCAAAAATAACAATCCTTGGGCAAATGAAGAAAGCTCCTTAAAATCATGTTAGCTGTTAACGTTTTTCTCCCACATCCTTTTTCAGATACTCAAGTAAATTAAATAAAAAGAGACAAACAAACAAAACTCTTATCTTCAGGTAGGCTTTTTCTTTCCAAAACCAATTTCACAGAACAGTCAGATATGTAATAATGGGTGTCTTGGGGATGTAATTTTTTATGCAACTTGACATGCAAGTCATGAGTAATTAATTATGTCTTCTATTTACACTTTGTCAGATAAGAGTATTAAACAGAAGAGCTGAGAGGAACACAGAACACTACCATTAATCTGTTTAATTTGCAAATCTAATGCAATCAAAAGGAAGACATTAGTGTTAAAATTGTTTTTGTCCAGGTGGTACCTTTCATGGAGGGAAAGGCCTGTCTGAGGTGTAAATGCTACACCAAGGCAGCAAGCCACAGAAGCTCGGGTAGGCTTCCAAAGCCAGGGCATCAATCTTCCTGGGTGCTTATATCGTCGATTCTAAATGCTCTGTAAAAAATTAAAGTATGAGCTCTCCACATCAACACTCACCTTATATTCAGCTCTGTGCAATTATCTAGCCAAGGGAAGAAGCCCCTGATCCATTGAACTGAAGGTGCAGTGTGTGACTGACAGACAAGGAGAACTGCAAGAAAGATTTTTGGGTGAGGAGGAACCAACTGTCCCCAGCAGTACCCTGTACCCCACTTCTTTCCAAAGGGCAGTCCTCACCAATGACTTAGAAACTGATTCAGTTCTCCTGTGTCTCAGGATATTTCTCTCTTAAGAGGAAGAGACAGAAGATAGAAGTTAGTGAATGAGGGGTGCCTGGGTGGCTCAGTGAGTTAAAGCCTCTGCCTTCTGCTCAGGTCATGATCTCAGGGTCCTGGGATCGAGCCCCACATCGGGCTCTCTGCTCAGTGCGGAGCCTGCTTCCCCCTCTCTCTCTGCCTGCCTCTCTGCCTACTTGTGATCTCTCTCTGTCAAATAAATAAATAAAATCTTAAAAAAAAAAAGTTAATGAATGAGAAAATGGAAGCCATGTCTACGCTTTCATGCAAATGGGTATAAAGGAGTACGCAAATTCTGTGGTTTCATTCCTAATGCTTTCAATACCTCGCTGAAACTCAGCTGACTCATTATTAAAATGGTGATGATGATTACAGGATTATAGAAGGATGGAATGAGATCATGTATGTAAAGTCCCAGTAACCAGCAGCCCCTCAATAAGCAAAAGCCATCCTTTCCACTAAGACAGTGAGTTTTACAAGAACGTATCTTTTCATTTCTGCCAGAGATACTTGTACTGGTTGCTTCTTTTTGGATATACCTTATAAATAAATGTGACACTATGGGTAGGACCTTGAATGCTGTGTTGGAAGGATGTTTATATAAAACAGAGAGATTTAAATCCTCTATTCAGTTTTGTCTGGCAGAATGTAATTTTTACTAGGAGTTTTAAAACTGTAGGAGAAATTCCACAAGTATGACAGAATATGCATGTTAATTATAATTTTTATAATAAACATGGCAATTTTTAGTCACATGCAGAGGATATAAATTTGAAAGCATGAAACTAAGGAAAAGAAAATCTCATTCAAAATGGAGGTCTTCGGGTGCCTGGGTGGCTCAGGCGGGTAAGTGTGGGTTCAGGTCATGCTCCCACGGTCCTAGGATCCAGCCCCACACCAGGCTCCCCGCTGTGCATCTGCTTCTTCCTTTCCCTCTGTCCCACCCCACCCCCTCATGCGCACTCTCTCTCTTGCTTGTTCTCTCTTTCTCAAATAAATAAATAAAATCTTAAAAAAAAAAAAAAAAAAAAGGAGGTCCTGAAGGGGGAGTTCTGATGCATGTACCACTCCTTGCAGCTTACTTTACATAACTTGGTAAGAAGCCCCTTACTTCACTACCCCAGTAGGAGGGAGGAAGATTTTCTCCTGGCCCAGCAACAACCCAGCCAATAAGAACCACCACAATTCAGCCAATGAGAAGGCGCCACAACCCCGAACTCTAGCTTACCTCCTGTAGACAAATAGCCTCTCCCAAATTCATTTTTTCCTCTATAAAAAACCACTTCTCGGGGCACCTAGGTGGCTCAGTGGGTTAAAGCCTCTGCCTTCGGCTGGGGTCATGGTCTCGGGGTCCTGGGATCGAGCCCCGCATTGGGCTCTCTGCTCAGCAGGGAGCCTGCTTCCCTCTCTCTCTCTGCCCGCCTCTCTGCCTACTTGTGATCTCTCTCTCTCTCCCTCAAATAAATAAATAAAATCTTAAAAACAAAACAAAACAAAACAAAAAAACCACTTCTCTATTCTCTGTACTCGCCTGTGCTTGGGCAGAGTTTGCAGGTCCCAATTGCAATTGTTTAGTTAGTAAGTAGTTTAGTTAGTAAACTAACTGGCTATTTTATTTTTAAGGTTGACAAAAGTATGCTGACAGTTACAACTCGCCTCTGAAAAAATCCACTTATTTTCCATTTATCTCTAAGAGAGCATACGGATTAATGCATAAACAACATGATCCAGGGGAGTTTAAGTCTAGGGACTAATTTACTGAACTACCCAGCCAACGGAGGATTATTTTATCTAATTAAGACAGAGCGCAGGTATTTAGAATTAAGCTTTTGCATTTACCAGCAAATTTAGAATTATAAAAGCAATTAAAGCTAAAATGAGGTATGATAATTTTTTCCTGCACACCACTGCTGAGCTAAAGATCATTTTAATGTTTGCCTTTGTAACGCTATTGTATGGAAGGTTAAGATTAAGAAGCTCATGGCTGGGCAGAACCCCCTTTCCCACCTTGCTTCCAGCCACTCAGCATCCTTAGAACCTGAATTCCCATCCACCTTGTTTTACTCAAGCCTCCTAAACAGACCCTACATTTTCTCACATTCCTACTTTTGTTCCTCTGTTTCTCCAACCTGGAATGTTTTCCTTAACCTCATCTATCTATCGGGCAGCATCGGACCAGATTCAGATTAAATTCTGTCTTCCTTCATGAACCTATCACTCCTTCAAGCCTAAGTGCTCTATCCCTTATCTGAAGGCAAGGGCACTTTGCTGCATTTAGTCCTCTATCTCACTCATTTGCAAATAAATGTATTACAACTTCAAGAGTCTCTTACAGTAGTAAGTCACATACCGCCTTTTAACTTGCTACGTGTATATATTATTTCCCCCTTATATTACAGACTTCTAGAGGGCATAACTGTGTCCTATACTTTTAAAAATGATGAGCACAGCACCTCTCTTAGATGTTTAAGGTATGTTTGATGATTGATTGGTTGAAATGGTGAAAAATCCATTCACCTTCATATATCCTCCATTCATCTTCCCTGTTTTACTCAAACCTCCTAAGCTTGTCTTATGCTTTCTACTTCATCTTTATTTATTTTATTTCCAGATATGTTACTTAATAACTGCTAAAAGAAAGGAAGAATGCTATAACTTAATCAATAAAGCATTTTGGCCTTACTTCCCACAATGTAATTTCTATCACTCCATTCTTAACTATTTTCTGAAGAGTCTTTAAAATGTTGTCTCTCACATTGGTGTTATGGGAATTATGAAAGGGCCAATAACTTGTGGTCCTTTCCAGAACTTAGTAGATAAATCTTGTAAGAATGTAGTTCAATACCCAGCCTTCCTCATAATGCATTTGAGTCTGTGGCTAATGGTGCTTTATTGAGGCCCTTGTGTATTTTACTGATTTTTTTCACATTTGCTTAGATATCTTTACATTCTCAGCAAGTATAATTATTGTCTTTCTGAGACAATCCTTATAAGAAAGAGATTCTATCTGTCAACTAGTCAGTTAAATTTTTTAACAGAGTGCCAGGCACAAGAAAAGAAAGGAAAGAAGGAAGAAAGGAAGGGAGGGAGGAGGGAGGGAAGGAAGAAGGGAAAAAAGGATGGAAGGAAGGAAGGAAGGAAAGAAGGAAGGAAGACTTAATAAGGTTTTTTAAACTTTGTCTTTGAGAAAATTATAGATTTATAGAATGTGGCAAAGACATGTACAGGAAGGTCTCATGTACCCTTACCCTGCCTCCTCCAATGTAGACATCTTGTATATCCAAAGAAGAAAATATCCAAACTATGAAATTGACATTGGTACAATCCATAGTATTCAGATTCCACCAGTTATTATGTGCTTATTTGTGTATGAGTCTGTATAGACCTATACACCTTTATCCTATGGACTTTATGTAACTACTACCATGATCAAGAGACACAACTCTTCCATTGTCACAAGGCTCCTTATACCTCTCCCCTTGCCACCTAATCTTTGACCCTTGGCAACCATGAGGGTGTTCTCATCTCTATAATTTTGTTATTTCAAGGATATTCTATAAATGAAACCTTACGGTGTGCAACCTTTTGAGATTGGCTTTTTTCACTCAACATAATTTTCTTGAGGTTCATTCAAGTTGCTGTGTGTATCAATAGTTGCTGAGTAATATTACCTGGTATCAAAACATCACGGTTCATTTAGCTATGCTCTTATTGAAAGCCATTTTGGTTATTTTCAGGGTTTGGCTAGTACAGATGAAGCTGCTATGAACATTCCTGCACACACATTAGGTATTGCTGAAGATGATTATAGTTCCTCGTATATGGCTAATTCAGCTTGTTCAGGTCGACCATTTGTTTTTCAGAGATGGGTGACACTGGTGAGGAGGTAGTGAGTACATTCTGCATCAGACACTTTTGTTAGTATATTCAGGAAGGAGTAACTATCTGTCCTGATTCTCCCAGTACAGGCCGACTTATATCTGCTATCCTGGCATAATGATCCCTTCACTCTCGCAAGTGCCCCGGTTAGTAGGATCAATTGTATAATCACTCTGATTCAGATTACTTAAAGATTCCAAGCATTGCTATTATGCCTGTGTGGCTATGATGGGATTGCATTATAGTAGACTGCTGTTTTGTCATCTGAGTACGTGTGGAATGATTCTCTAGAGTCTGAGAGATGAGATAGTCTTGCAAAGAAAGATAGTCTTTTTATTTTTTAAAGATTATTTACTTGTCAGAGAGAGAGAGAAGGAGAGACCACAAGCAGAGGGAACAGCAGGCAGAGGGAGAAGCAGACTCCTTGCTGATCAAGGAGCCTGATGCAGGACTCAGTCCCAGGATACTGGGATCGTGACCTGAGCCAAAGGCAGACACTTAACCAACTGAGCCACCCAGGCGTCCCAAAGAAAGATAGTCTTGTTGAAGTATCTACTGTGCTTCCCTCCTTTTCAATCAAAAAGTATCATTCATATGTGGAATTTAAGAAACAAAACAAACAGGGGCGCCGGGGTGGCTCAGACAGTTAAGCGTCCGCCTTCAGCTCAGGTCATCATCTCCAGGTCCTGGGATCCCTGCTCATTGGGGAGTCTGCTTCTCCCTCTCCCTCTGCATCTCCCCTCCTCCCATGCTCTCTCTCCCAAATAAAGAAATAAAATCTCAAAAAACATTTAAAAAAGAAGAAAAGAAACAAGCAAAGGGAAAAAAAAATAAGAGAGACAGAGCAAGAATCAGATAATTATGGACAACAAACTGATAGTTACCAGAAGGGTGGGTGAAATAGGTGAAGGGGACTAAGAAAGACATTTGTGCTGAGCTCAGGGTGATGTATGGAGGTGCTGAATCACTATATTGTGCACCTGAAACTGACATTGCGTGTATGTTAATTGGAAACTTAAATAAAAACTTAAAGAAAAAGAAACTACATTGTTAAAAAAAAGGGGGGAGGGTCTCTTTGTAATTCAGTTTTATGGTTGGGGACAGTTTCCAAGCTCTTAGCTCTGTGTGTTTTAGCTCCTGTCACAGCTCCACAACTGAGAGGAGAGGACTCTTCCCCACCCTTGCCAGTTTGAAAATACTTGTGGGCATAGCTTCTGACAGGTTTATCTTAGATCAATGCCAACCTCAAAGGTGATGATCAGTGAGGCACAATCCCCAGATGGGCTTTTCTTAGGTCAGGTGTTTGCCCCCTTAACTGATCGCTCTGTCCAGGGCCCTGAGGCCAAGTAGGAAGATGGCATCACCTTTCAGAACACATGAATCAGAAAGAGGTTTCCTCTGAGGAGGGCAGGTGGTGGGGAAGATGGCAGACTTGGCCGTGGAAGCAATGGTAATCCAGACAGCCACTGTAATGTGTGTCTGCTGTGAAAAGATCTGAAATTCTACATCTTTTCGCCTAGAAAGCCTATATTCTTAATTTTTTTATGCGTAGTATTTAGCAATGGAGAAATGGGCAACATATAGAGCATCTGAAGTTTTTCTATGTGATAGAAATTCAACTTTCTATCATCTGAAGTTTTTCTATGTGATTAATTCTTTTCTTTTAAGATTATTTATTTGAGAGAGAGAGAGTGGTGGGGAGGGGCAGAGGAAGGGGGTGGGAGAGACTCTCAAGCACACTCTGCACTAAGCACGGAGCCCTATGCCAGGACCCATCTCAAGACCCCAAGATCACGACCTGAACCGAGACCAAGAGTCAAGACCCTTAATGGACTGCACCACGCGTTGCCCCTCTATGTGATTAATTCTGAAGTAGTCACACTAGCAAGAGACATACATATAGGGGATGATCCCCAACACTTCCTCGTCATAATTGATATGTATCCACATCCTTAATTAACTGTTGCTAATACAATTGGGAGTTGAATACAATTGACTCAAAGACCTACGACCTAATGTCCTAAATTGCAGAGGACCAAAAATGCTTGAAAAAAAATTATCATAATTCATTTAAGTAAAAAGAGTATGCTAAAATAGTAGGATATTTGATACTTTTTTCTTTTTACATACTCAGATACACAGACATTGGAAAAAATTTGGAATGATATATCCCCAGATGGTGGTTATTTTGGAATAGAGTGTGTAGGAATGACTGCTTTCCTCTTTTTCTGCATGTTGTATTTGACACAGTTTCCTCAGTGAACACGTATTAGTTTTTGAATTCTTAACCCATTATTATAAAATTCTTGTGTATGGCGATGCACACCTGATTCAGACTGACTTAGAGATTTCAAATTAAAAACTCCCTTCTTTAGAGCCTCCACAAGGCACAGAGTAAAAGGCTAATTGAAGGCCTCGGCACAGCAACAAGAATTTCAATAGAAAGATTCTCATTAGGTTCCCAATTAGCCTTCAAAAAAATAAATAAATAAGAAGATGGTGCATCAATCAGATGAAAAAGGACTCGAAGATACAGCTGTCTTTTGTTAGTTGCAAAAATGCAAAAAATGAATCCAAGGAAGCGATGCAGAGCACCTCTAAAGAACGGATGATTTTTAGCAGATTTAACAGTTTCAGCTAATTAAAAAGAAGCAACTGATAAGCTGTTTTTAGGATTAAGTCCATAATACTTCATTCTAAGCCCTTGCAATCATTTTAACACAGTTTTGACAACACCAGAATTTCCATATTACAAATCCCAAGTATCTAACCACTTTGAGTGAAGCCTTTAGTCATTTCTGAGAGACTAATTAAAAAGTATAAATTAGCAAGGGAAGACTGTAGAGGAATTTCTCAGTGATGATGAAAAAAATGAACCTGGCCACATCCCATCACTGTATCTATATGTAAATAACTCTATTGTACTGATACATTTCATATGTACATAAAAGATTTTTCTATAATATTTAAGGGAGGATCACATGACTCACTGTTTAATAATACATTCCAGACGATATACAATTCCCTTGACTTTTTATTATTCACCTTATTAATCAACTTATTCAGAAACTTAAGAAGCCAATCTTCCTTCCTAGATAAAATCTAGGAATTTTAAGTACATCCGAGTAATAAGGCATTTCTTATGGTAACGGCGTTGGCACTTATTGTAAATATGCTTTTACTTTGCAGTATTGGCGAGAACACTCCCATTTTATGGCTACACTTTAGTTTCCAACACAATGTCAAAGTAAATAGAAACACCACCACAATATCACTAGGATGTCTATGTTACAGGCCACCAACTTGAGTTAAATAAGAAATTCCTGGTTTATCTAAGGGAAAGGATGATGTAGTCCAATGAGTCTAATGAGTGCATCTAATTCTGATGCAACCACTCAGAGACAGAAAGAGACTCCTATAAATGTATTCTTGAAGATTTTCAGAAACCTTGGTTTGATATTTCAAAAAAAGCAGATTATTACACCTATTAATCACAGAATCATGATTAATAACCGTGTACGTGAGTATATCAATATCTGATCACAACTTTCTTCTATTTTCAGTTATAAAGGATATTAATTAATCGACAAACAAAACCAAAATTAAAGTAATGGAAAAAAATTACAACTAACCCAGACTTCCACACTTTACCAGCACAGTAATAGACTACAGATATAGATTGGTATATTACAAACTGACATAAGAGCTTTCAGTTCTCTAGTGAAATACTGATTTACATAACTAATAGCATTTGGTTTAATCATACTTTTATATTTTTGCCATTTGAAAATCTTGACAATTCAGGCTTTTGAGATATATATGTGTGTATATATATATATATACACACACATATATACATGTATATATATTTTTTAATGAATGCAACACTAGTTTAATTAGCCCATTTAAGTGTCTACATTTGGATAGTGAAATATTTCTTTATTTTTATTAAAGATTTTATTTATGTATTTATTAGAGAGAGAGCAAGGGTGTGCAGGAACATGAGTGGGGGGAGGGGCAGAGGGAGAGGGAGAAGCAGACTCCCAATTGAGTGTGAAGCCAAGCCAGGGGGCTCAGTCTCACCATCCTGAGATCATGATCTCAGCCAAAGTCAGATGCTTAACCAACTGAGCCACTCAGTTGCCCCAAATAATGAAATATTTATTTATTCATGCATGGTGAGAGAAAAATGAGGAAAACACTGTTCATAAAATTCTTTTCAGTTTGATATTTTCCAACCATAAAGCCAAGAAGAGAACATACATTCATATTTTAAGGACTCGGAAATGACTTTGTTTTAGAAGTTAAGGTATATTATACACAGAGTGAATAAGATAGAGAATAAGTGATCAAAAAATCCAAGTTTTTACTTTACTACAGATGAGAATTCATCACACAAGAGAACCCATCTGTTGCTTGGCCACACACGTCCTTCGTCGTTGCTGGTTTATTCTGATCTAATAAAATAGCCAGGAAAAATACCTGAGGAATCTTATTTTGGTGTCTAAAAGAGTTCATTTTCACTTATAATAGAGCCTTTGCTTCCTCCACAAGATCAACAAAGCAATGTTTCCAGACCATTTTTCATTCTGATTCCCCTCCCTCCCAAAGCCGACTCAGCACCACCCTCCTGGCAGACCCTGCCTCTGACTTCACCTTGCTGTGCAGACACTCCCTTCTCTGCTCTGGCATGCTTGCAGCCTGCTTTCCTCTTGAGTCTGTCCTGTAACTTCTACTTGACCTTCCTCACCCCATTTCATTCATTCATTTCTTCAACAAATATTTACTGCACATAGACCATGGTTCAGGGTCTCTTCTAGCTGCTGAGGATACAGCAGGAACACAATGGATCAAGTCCTTGCTGGGTTATGGAAAGTACAAGCCTTCCAGTAGAGGAGTAAGTCATAATAAAGATCTAGTACGATGTCCTGTGGTGAATGATACATTCTTTGAAGAAATAAACTTGGGTAAAAGTGGTAAAATTTTAGGGATTTTTTTTTTTAAGTAGGCCCTACATCAAGCATGGAGCTCAACACAGGGCTTGAACTCACGACCCTGAGATCAAGACGTGAGCTGAGATCAAGAGTCTAATGCTTCATCAACTGAGCCACCCTTGCCCCTGATGGGGAAGTCCTAGATTGTTGTTCATGAAAGACATGTTGAGAAAATATCCTTTGAATAGAGATTGGAATAAAATAAAAATCTGCATTTATAAAATGCTTATTATGGACCATGCATTTTTCTCACACTAGCACTCTCAAACCCTTATCATGGTTCCTTATGAGATCCTACTGGGAAGAATGAGAGCTGCCTTCCACCCAAATGGCTACTGTGGCCATGAAAGAGAAGAAAGGGTAACAGACAGAAAATGTGGACTGGTAGAAACCACTTCAAGTGGTATAAGGGACAGCTGAGGACCGGACAGAAAGATGACAAGCTTCTCACATTTTATCTTTATCACATGTCAGGTCTGTTGGCAAGCAGTTATTCAGAACAAGCAAGAAAGCAGGAACAGTCACAACATAGTGCTCTACTAACGTGAAACAGAGATAGCAGTAATGTGTGAAAGCTACAACCAGAAATAGTTCATCTCAAAGCCAAACCAACCAAACAATGAAACGGGTATCTCAAAGTGGAACAGCCGTCTCTCAGCTGATAGTGATTTCACCATTTATAACCAATTGGTAATAATATTAAAGACGAATAATACTGAACGAAGCATATTGTTCTTTCAAGTTGTAATTTAAGATAATTATACTGAAGAATAAGGCTAAAATGAATTTTCCATTTTTAATAGCCAAAAGCCAAAGAACCTTTTTGTACATAAAGTTACCAAAGCTAGAGTTGGCATGTTCCATAATATAAGAATATGTACATTTTTTTTCCTTCTAACAGAGTTTCTTAAACATCAGTCCCTCATAAGAAAGTTGGGAATTGTTGCTTTCCTTCATGCAAATTCTTCTGCATGAAGGAAATTCATTAGAAAATGATTTCTAGGGTCAAACTTGGGAAATGCTACATGCTAGCTCTCCTTTCTGGAAAACACAAAGAGTATTAACATCATAGGGGTTCTGAGAAGTTCTGGGAAAAAAATAATAATCAATGAATTAAGAGTAGCTTAAACAAAGTGAGATTAGTTCCCAAATTCATGCTACCACAGAATAACATCTGTTAACACTGTGAGTCTCTCATGTTCCATGGAGCACATTTTGGAAGATGCTGCTCTAGACACATTTTTATTGTTCTACCTCATTGCCTTTGCTTTAGCTATTTTCACCATCCTATTTCTTGCCTCCCCCACCTCCCCCACATAACACTTATTGAGTGCTTACTGTATTCTAGGCTCTGTTTAGAGTCCTTTCAATTATCCTCTGAGATGAATACAACAGATTGCCTAAGAGGACCCCACACAAGTGAAACAACCTTCTCCACACCCTGCTTGTTGGTAAGACTGAAATCTGGTCTCTCTGACCTGATGCCGGTCGGTGCTCTTGACAAACCAGTGGCGGGTTCTCTTCAGCTCCTCCCAAGCTCCACAGAGACCGACAGCCTACCGATTCGCCTGTCAGAAGGTGTTTTCCAGATCTTAGCTTACAGGATCTTTCCCTTGTGTTTGATGCTGTTGGCCAGTCCTTCCCACTTGGAATTTCCTAGACTTGGGATTTCCTTGATTCTGCTTTCCTCTTGTCCCTCTCTGGCTATTTCTTCTTTATCTTCTTAGGTTCCTTATTAAATGTTAGTGCTCCTCAAGGCCAATCCTGGCCCACTGCCCTTCTCTACCTTGTTCTCTGCTGGGACATCCTCATTCACATGGCCAGGCCTACCATCTCCCCTGGATGTCAGACTCATGTTTAAAAAATACTTGTGTGGGTTTTTTGGCACTTCAAACTCAAGAGGTTTTCTGCTAAATTCATCATTTCCTATATCAGTCAAAGTCCCAGTAGGACACTCAAGGGAAATCCTAGATAGTTTAATCAAGAGACTGTTAGTAAAGATGTGGAGCAGGAATAATAGTACTAAGCATGAGGGCAAAGGGGGTAGCTGAGGGGAAGAAAATGGACACTGTCTAGTAGGCATTATTAAAACTGCAACATTTGAAGCAAACATGTTAGTTACCTGGAAATTAGCCTGAAAATTACCTTCTCCCCAATCCCTTGAAATCTAACTAGCCTTGTCAATTTCACTATTTTTAAACATTGTCTCTCTTCTTTAGTGTCTTTTCCCAACACCCTAGGGTCAACATTTGTTATCTCTTAGTTGGACTGTTATGATATCTTACTAGCAGTTGACCTGCCTCCAGGCCTGCTCCACCTTTCTTAGAGCCAAAAGCTCTCTCTGAAATGCAAATCTTACCCTCCTAAGCCTTGGCTAACCCTTCAATGATCCTCTTCACCTAGAAAATAAAGATCCTACTTTTGGGCACAGTATATAAGAGCCTCTCTGATCTGGCATCTACCATTCCCTTTCCTTTTGTACACGCTTGTATTTTCCTAAACACTGCCCTGCTTTTTACAAGATTGGGCCTTTGCTCATGCAGTTTTCTCTTTGTGTCCATATTTCTTTCTTTTTTTTTTTCTTTGTGTCTATATTTCTTAACCTAACTCAGACTAAGCTCTGGTCATCTTTTAAGAAATCATCTCCTGAACCATGAGACATAATTTCCTTTAGCATTTTACCATGGTTTCCTGTATTAAACAAACACAAAACATCACTGCATACTACATTTTAATGACTTTTTCTACGTCTATTTCCACTAAGTCATTTGTGAGGATTCAACTGATGGTTATCTATTCCTGTACCTACAACATCTGGTACAATAGATATTTAATCAATGCTGGATTAACTGAATGGAATTGAACAGCAATTTTCCCTATATTCGTTTTCTTACAGAATTATTATGCATATTTATAATTTGTAATTCAATTCTCAAATTCAGAGTCCTAGTTCTAATTCTGGTTTCTGAAGCATTTTCCCAAGCTTTTATCATTTTTCCCCTCTTTCATCTCAATTTCCTGACAAAAAGAAAAGGACAAACCTTTTTTATCAAGAAATCACTATAACCTTATTTCAAATATCCTCTGTTTGTTTGGTGGTTTTAATATTTTCAGAAATAAATGGAGTTGGCCTTTTAGGTAACTGGAATGTCTAGGAAAACAGACATCTTTTACTGGAGAATGAGACTCTAAATGAAAGAGTTGAGAATGATTTTCTAACACAGGGTTAAGTTATGGTCGTTTTTCTAGAAATAAATTGGAAAGTGCCATGTCGAGATAGAAAAAAAAAACACAACTAAGGATCAGTACTCTGGAGATCTAGGACAAGCTTGTGAAAGGAAAAACTTACTAATTAGGAGTAATTAGTGATTGTAGATTACATGAGAGGTGCTTAATAAGGTTATTTACATATTGTTCTGAATAGCTGGTAGATACAGTATGGAACCTGTTGGAGCCAACAGCACCAGGAGAAAAGAGGATGAGAGACTTTGTATTCTGCCTTTAGCTTCGTCTCACCCCATTCACCCTCCTGCTCATTCTACTTGTGCCATATTAACTTTGTTTTGGCCCCTCAAATCGAGGGCACACTGCACAAAGAAATGTCTCACATATTTCAGCAGAAAGAGCTGATACCAATGTGCCTTTGAGGCCATGATAGAAGAGTTCTTTAAGGCTTTGAGTTGCACTCCTGGATTAAACACTACCATAGATAGAACCAAGACTAGGGTGTAGAAAAGTCTCCATCTCTCAAGGGCAAAGTTATGGCAAAAATTAGAGGGATTTCTGTTAGAAGTGTGGAGAAATCTTTGTCAGTTGTGGTTGTGGTCACAGAATGATGATATGGAAGAGGAAGCAAGAACATGACCTGCATTGCTAGGCGTTGGCTGAAGTTGCAGGTCACATATAGAGGCAATGAAAGCTATTTCTCCTATTATTTCAACTCTTGTTTTTTCACTGATAGCACATAGCAGCTGAGATAACACTGGTGAAATGATAAATGAACGACCAAGAGTGTTACATTTTTGGAAAAAATAACACATTGGTATTTTGATTTACAATTTTAATAAGTTCTTAATATAGAGAACTGGTAACATTTTATTATTTTTTAGTGTAATGATTGCATTGTAATTATAATAACTTAATTCACATAATGATAATTTTCTCATGTTTTCCTTTAAGATATGTTCACAAGTCAATATTATAGTATTTAAACTTCTGAGTCAGAAACTATATAATGTTGCAAATTTTAATTCTGTTTATGAAGCTTCAATTATTTGCCTAATTCCAGATCCTAAGCACAGTGGAAGACAAAAAATTATAGTATGCTTTCCTTTATTTCAGAAATAAATGTATTTGGAATAATAAAATGAGCATTTAGGTGCTTTCTAGTAAAGCTCATCATTACAAAGGGGCTATACTTGCAGAAATGCAACAACACTGGAACTGTGCACTTGAAGGTATTAAATTAGGAAGAAAATGAGAAATAAATATCTGTAGTCATTAATCTTAACCCTTTATTGTGCCACACTGCTACCAACCACAATGGTCTAATAAGTGCACCAACTGTATCCAACACCAAAGGGCCTTCGCAAACCCCAGGATTTCAGGTGGAATTATATTGATAAAGCTCAGGAGTCAATGTGCTTATGAGTTTAAATACCTTTAAGGTGGTTATTTAGATATTAGAAATAGTGTTACATTTAAAAATAAAGTACAACTCTTACATCATTTTTAATTACTTATACATATAGATGTATATTTTCTTTTGGACCAAAACGAGGCAGAGGTAGGGTGTGAATTTTTTATTCTTTAATATGACAAAAGTCTTTCACACAACAAAGAACGAAGGTAAATACGCATATAATGGAAGATTATTACTCAATCCCCAGTAGAAGTTCCGCCCAGTGAACACTCTTCAGCTTACTGGGGATATCATATGTGAAAGGCTTTCTCTAAAAGGTTAGCAACAAAAAAACCAAATAAGACAAGATAAAAATAAAACATTGGAAATAACATTTATCAAAGGAGTCAGTTGACAGAGGAGTTAATAACAGCAAACTTCATTGTGAGGAGGGTAGGTCAGGCTGCTCCAGAAAGATGAAAAGATTATGGTTCATTGGCCAATATTGTAGAATATAGAATGTGAATGACACTTCCATGTGGAAGTGAAACTTCTTGTGTGTGTGTGTGTGTGTGCGTGCACATATATACATGTGCACATGTGAGAGAGAGAGGAGTGGGAGAGAATAAGAGGGAGAGACAAGGAGAGACAGGTAAGTGGAGAAAGGCAGACAGACCTTGGTGAGTGGATATTTCTCCTGAATAGGGGTACTATGGCCAACATCACAACACTCATGCTTTACAAAATTAAACCTAAACCTCTTTTCAGATAATATAATTAAGGCCTCTTTCTAATTTAATGTTCTTTGATTACATATCAGGTAAGAGCAGACTCAGAAGAAAATATAGAGAGGAGGTTAAGGAAAGAAAGAAGGTTTCATGCCAAGACTATGAGTTTAGAGAAACATTCCACTTGACTACTAATGAGCACCATTTCAGGGAAGGCAGAATTTAAATTCCTATGATGTCATATTCTGCAATTTGCTTCTTAGTTGACAAAACACTGATACCGAGTGAACTGATATAGGAAGCAATTTTCAGGAAGAGGTTTAGTAAAGATAGGATGGGTAAGAGAAATTGCATTGTTTTCACTGGGAATGCTGGGAAGATGCACAAGAGGGAGACTTATCACATAAATACCCCATTTACATTCATATGTGGGTAGAAGATTTTCAGATTGGTAGGCGCCCAGTAATACTTGATAATAGAGTTCCACTTTTATTTTCTATTTTTATATATGCCATCAATATTGATTATGAAATTAAAAATTTCATAATCAACATTGTGCTTATGCAGATATTAGCCTCATAACATAAAATGAATGATTCAGACAACCTGAGATGCTTGATTAAATATTCCTATCACTTAGCTATGGATAAGGAATGATGCACAAAGACTTCCACGGCCAGGCACATTTGGGCTATCTCAATGAAACTGGTTGTAACCAATCACACAGATTCAAATTTTCAGACTTCCCTATCACTTATACCTAGCTGCTAACTCCTGATTAGTGGAAAAGATAAAACTATAAATCACGCCTCTCATTTTGGTTTCCCTATTTTTATGGCTCTTAGGAATTTTCATTCTTATATAGAAGATATTTCATATGGAGTAGTGAAAGATTTGTTGACAGAAAGAGAGCCACAGAGCTTTTTGGGAGGTTGGATAAATGGTTTGTTTCTGACTCAGCACATACATCTTATCACTGAGCTTCGGTCAACAATGTGCTATTTAATAAAGGAATAGTTTTCAGGTATACTTTACTGACACTTATTCAGGAAATGCAAATGTACATGCAAATATATTTCCAAATTATAAAGAGATTATATGATGTACAAAATTTACCATAATATACTATTCCCAAATGTAAATGCATTAACCTTTGTGCCCAATATAACACTTTGAATATTACTTGTCAACTGTAACAAAATAAGATTAATGAAATAGCATATGTGAAATATCTGGAAGACTGTCACATGGTGGGTATTCAGTATATATACATATATTTTTTTCCTCTGATACATTTTATATCCTGGTGACACAACACTGCACTTACATAAAATGAAGGGTAATAACTTGTTCTACAAAATTAGTTGTCCCATTACAATATTTATTTAAATGACAAACCTTATCAGTATATTTATTATGTGATGCAGTTAACCATAATTGACACCAATCTGCAAATGTGCAAAAATGCACCTATTGTGCGGCACAGGGTGAAACTCTCTTACAGTCACTGAAAATACCATTATGCCAACACTGACTGCATTTTCTCACATCTATATCAAGTTTTCATTAGAAGTTTTGCCACAGTTTTTACATTTTAATTGCATCACTCTATCCCCACTCTCAAATCCATTACTTGAGCATTTCTGAAATTCCACCTCATTAGGAAGAATTCAAATAAAATCCTGTAGTTGTGCCAAAGGTTAAGTTTGGATCAGATGTCATACATGTAAGTCTTAGCTTTTTCTTAGAAAAATGTGTGATGATGCAGTTTCCCACTTTGGATTCATCACAAGTGTTGCAGAGACCTAATCATTATGACAGAATTTAACAAATAGAAAAATTAACAGAAAACTTAAATAAGTCTAACATAATTGAGATGTAGGCTAAAAGAACAACCTCCTATAGTGAAAACACATGACCAAGCTCTTTGTTTACCAGATTTTAAATAAAATTATTATTAGTAACTTAAGAAAAATGTAAAAACATATTAAATATAATTTAGAATGTTATTCACTCCTTGCTCTTTCTCCTTGAAACTATTTTTCCTGTTTTCCATTAAAATAAATAAATACATAGAATATTTAAAATTGATGCTATTCTCAGTCCATTGGTCCTGTTCCACTACCTCCTTGTCAAGCATTCATAATTAATGGTGCATGTAAGCAAAAAGGGACTCTTTGGTAAGGAAACATTTGCATCCATTAATGTTTCATCCATCTCTAAGGTAGCTATCGCGGTGGTGCTGAAAGGATAGCTCCCAGTCACCTGTGGAGACACTACTTTGCCAGGAAAGGAAGGACGGTGACAAAACTAGACACACTAAGGACACAAGTGGTAGACAATTACCTCACAATCTCACACTACTTTCCAAGCAAAAATCTAGCTGAAATTTGTTTTAAAGATTTTATGCGCAGTATAGCTGTCAAACTAGGATTAAAAAAAAAAAAAAAAAAAAGCAGACCCCCTCCCTTTCACTTTTCTCAAAGTAACAGCCTAAAGCAGCATAATCCAAAGAAAACTCAAAAAAGTGAATCTTACAGATTTTTCGGTCTTTTAAATTGAGAGGTACCAGCTTTTATTAATGGGCGGGGGGAGTCTAAAGACTTTGTAAAGGGAATTATCTGGTTGAAGACTTGGAAGAGAAGAGTCCTCTCCGGGCTCTAGCTGACACTCCTTATTCAAAGAAAACCACGCTCACGACCCACCCCGACAGTCTTTTTGAGGACAGGGCTCTCAGCCCCAGGTGTATAATTCCAGGAGAAAGTAAATTAAGACAAAGCACCGCACATACCACTGAGGAGAGAGAGGTAAGGTTAAGCAGCATTGGGGTGCAGTAGTGACCAGAAGGAAAAGTGACCTCATTTTGCCTGGCGAAACACTAATTAACAAGCCCATCTTTGATGTGGATACCAGCGGTGGTAAAAGAGCACAAAGGGTGAAAGCAAACTTCCCTGTTCGTCCCCCCAGCCCTCAAAACCGCCGGGAACACGCACACGGAAGAACAACAAAGCTTGCGCCCAGGCTGCACAGCCGGCGCTTCCAGCGGCCGGGCCATCGCGCCCCGGGGCGCGCCGCTCCGCAGCGGCAGAGCCCGGGCGGCGGAGCGCAGACGCGGGCAGAACCGCCAGGGCGCGAGTCCGGGGGGTGGGGTGGGGGGACGCTCCCCTACCTTGAGTAGCACAAAGAGCCACAGCAGAGACAGGAGGCGGCGGCCGCCGTGCGGTCTCGTGGGCAGGTGCCCCATCACGGTGCCGAAGGGGACCCGGGGGGACCGCGGCGCGTGCGAGCTCCCCCGGCGGCGGCTCACAATGGCGAACTGAGGCTGGCGCCTCAGACCGTGGGCGCCGAGGCTGCTCCCGGCGGGCGCATGCTGCCGTTCCAGTCCCCTTGCGCCTTCTCCCTTTCCTCTTTTGCGCCGGGGGTCCTCCCGGAACGTGCCAGGCGCCGCCGTTCTTTAACAGCTAAGGATGGAGAGGGTGGGGATCGGAGTGGGCGAGGCTCTGCCGCCGCCGCCACCGAGGCTGCGGGTGGAGACGCGGGGTCCGCGTGGTGAGCGAGAGGCGGGGGCCCTGCACCCAGCCGCTCGTCTGGCAGCAGGGTACTCTCACTCTGCGCCGCGGACTCATAAAGTGACAGCAGCCTCCCAGTCCCCCCCCCCCCCACCCAACCGGGGTGGTCCGCCTACTGCCTGCCGCCTCTTATCGCAGGATGGCCCCCACTCCAGGCTCCGCCCCAGCCCTCTCCACAGTCTCTGGGACTGAGGAGTTGTGCGGGGTTTCCCTGACTCCTCTTGAGCAACTTGGGGACCCGATCCCAGTCTCTGCTCAATCTTCCTGCATCTGCTTTCAGTTGCTGTATAGAAGTACAGAAACACTTGGAGGGAACTGGTGGTTGTGATTGGAGTGATGGAGTGTGTGGTGCATGATCTCTCCACCCCACTCCTATCCAGGAGGAAATAGTACAGTTACATACACTTTCCATTTGAAATCAGCTCTTATAAATTTCAGGTGCCGTCTTTTGATACCCAAGTCTGTCAGGTTGCCTGAAGTGGAATGTAGAAGTCGAGGAGCGGGGATCACAATATATTACATATATTTATAAACATATACTTAAAAAATGTGTAATTATTAAAGAAACTGTTGAGCCTTTCCAGGGTGGTTATACTATTTTACATTCTCGCCAGCAAGAGTTGGGGGGTGGGGGTGGGGACAAGGTTTGTAGTTGAAGAGAGGTAATATTAGGAATCTTTGTGGTGGTGAAACAGTTCCCCAATCTTGATTGTGATGGTGGTTACACAAATCTACCTAGATGATCAAACTGCATAGAAATGCGGGAGCCAACATATGGGCCAAAGCACACACATACAAATGTCTGTAAAACTGGTGAAATTTGGGGGCACCTGGGTGGCTCAGCCAGTTAAATGCCTGCTTTCCGCTCAGGTCCTGATCCTGGGGTCCTGGTTTGGAGCCCTGAGTCAGGTTCTCTGCTCAGCGGGGAGCCTGCTTCCCCCTTTCTCTCTGCCTGCCTCTCTGCCTACTTGTGATCTCTCTCTCTGTCAAATAAATAAATAAAATCTTTTAAAAAATTTTTAAAAAGCTGGTGAAATTCGACTAAGGTCTGTGAACTGTACCAATGTCAATTTCCTGGTTTTGATACATACTGTGGTTATATAAAATGTTACCTTTGGAGAAAGCTAGGTGAGAGATAAATAGGACCGTCCTGAACTATCTTTTTATTGAGATATAATTGACATATAGCATTATATTAGTTTTAGGTGTACAACATGATTCAATGTTTGTATGTATTGTGAAATACATACAAAACAAGTCTAGTTAACATGGGCTATCACACATAGTTACAATGTTTTTTATTGTGATGGGAACTAAGATCTACTCTTTTAGTAATATTAACTATAGTCACCATCCTGTGTATTACATCCCTTTGACTTATTTAGTTTGTAACCAAAAACTTAGAACTTTTGACCCCTTTCACCCATATACTTTTTAACAAGTGTGAATTATTCCTTAGTAACTAATATGCGACTTTTTAGAAGCTCAGGCAACTACTTCTGAGCTGTATATTTTCAAACTATTTATGTCCCTTTAGTTGTTATGTTGTTATGTGTTTTTGGAAAAAGTCTGTCAAATAAACTATGCATATTCTATTCAAATATAAATCACTCCGGGGTGCCTGGGTGGCTCAGTGGGTTAGGCATCTGCCTTCTGCTCAGGTCATGATCCCGAGTTGGTGGGAATGATCCCCACATGGGGCTCTCTGCTCAGCGGGGAGCCTGCTTCTCCCTCTCCTTCTGCCTGCAGCTCCCCCTGCTTGTGCTCTCTCTCTTGCACTCTCTCTCTGTCAAATAAATAAATAAAATCTTAAAAAACTATATATATACATATATATCCTTATTGTCATGTAAATGACCCTTGCTGTGCCTTGACAATAATGGAACTTCCTATTTGTCTTTGAGACATACTTCCACAGCGGGAGACAGGAGACAGGCAAGGTAACCTTGGTGATGAATGTAGGAGTTTGTCTCAGACTCACAGTTAGGGAGTAGTGGCATGAAAAAGGACCCAGGCCTATGTTTACTCAAACTTGTGCTAGATAACTTAATGACCAAATACAAATCACTTGGTTGGTATGCATATGTGGGTCTAAGAAAGGTTTAGATTGAATATATTTACATGTGTATGTATGTATACTAAATACTCATAGACATAAATAAAGAATAATGGTCTGAATTTATGTGGAAATACTGCTTTTGGTGTTCTCCTTTAGAAGCATCTTTTGTTGTCATGTTCTTCCCCCTCATGTGCTCACTTTTAGTGCCTTTATGCCCTCTCTTTGTTGGCCTGGATTTTTTCTTTCTCTTGGGAAAATATTTGCTGCTTTTCCCTCCGTCTGGGTCAGACTCATGGGCTACCTAAAAATTTTGTCCTTGGGACTGAACCTGTAGGGGTTTTGTTTTGATACAGTTTCCTTTTAGTTTGAAGCTCCTGAAAGCAACATCCTATTCCCATACTCTCTCAAAAGTGGCACTAAAGTGATTTAATGTTTAGAACTAAAGATATGTTTAGACCAGTGACAAAAGCATACTCACAGTAAACGACTCCTCTCTTGAATCGAGTTTGATTTCAAAGTGTCCATGTTGTCATTTGCTTATATATAAAGATCTTTATATATGTGTGTGTACATGTATGTGAATGTATGTGTGTAGATAAATAGATATAGGCTTAGCTGATATATGTAAGGGAGTAGAAAGCAGTTCTACTGATCATACAGTCATCCCTGTAAATGCAAAAAGAACTTTCCTAGTGATGTACATTTTTATAGATGCACATTTATAAAATTCTTGCTATGTTGTCTTTCTATTTTTTCTTCATCACTTATACCACAGTTTGCTTAGCCTTTAATGCCCTCATCCATGGGTACATATGGACCACTTCTGGAGAACAATAACAGTGAATGGTAACCTGTAAAACATTCCCCATTAAAGTATTTGTAATTAGCATTATTAATATTCCATTAAGTACTACCATGATTAGATGGCCTGAAGACTGACAGTATCATTTCATAACCTCAGAAGATTTTCTCTCCAGAGAAAAGTTTTTTACTTAGTTGCTGCTGACAAAGAAAAAAAAAAAGAGTTTCCTATTTTTTTTTTTTTTGCACCTAAAACAGTAACTGTCTTGGGAATCTTCCTAGAAGAGGCTGTGAAAGAAGAATGTGAAAACTAGATCATCAGCAGTGTGGGGTTTTCAATCCATAGGGCACGCCCTGTGTCTTTTTTAACTATCGACTAGTTTTCCAGTGGAATACTTCCAAAGTATGGTAAATCTTATGCTAGTTTTCAGACTCCAAAGCTGCAGGAATGGTCATGGGGAGCATATGGTACAAATAGTAATGTGTGTTTCTCCGATCCTTTCAGAATGTTTGTTCTGATTTCATCATCCCGACAATACTATTAGGTAAAGAAGACAGAGATCGTTATTACCAACTATTTTACCCCTACTGCTGCTTTTCTTGGAGAAAAGATAAATGGACAAAACGGAATGTGTTTTGTGCTCTTGGGCAGGCATTAAACAATGAATTTGCACAAATCGGAATAAAGCTCCCTACACACAGCCTTTGCAAGTAATAATAACGTTGCTAATGAGCAAGAAACTGGAAGATCTTTCTAAAAATCTGCAAGAGGCTTCGTTTTTGTTAAGCAAGTCCATCTTTCCCCAAACATGTGAAAATCTGCTAATGCCTGTGTGTTCACGTCTCTCTCATCTATGGAAATAGAAGCAGTAGCGGCCACAGAGAAAGAGCTGTAATCCCTAGGAGAGGTTTAATGAGGAGTCAAATGGAACCCTTACAGTGCTCTTGCCAATGAAGTTCAATTCTGTTCTCCAGGGACCGACTCTAATGCAGTTCAGCGTGTTCAGTCCGGCTTCCACGACTGAAATCGCCTACAAGGCTGTCAGCAGTTTTGGTATTAAAGTTGTATTTATGGGAGTCGCTCAAAGACAAATAGTTTACTTTATATAGAATGCAGGAAAAAAAGAAAACCCCCAAAACTCAAGCCGTTGATCTCCAGACTATATTCTGCTTGAAAAGCACAGTAATAGCCACGCAGTTTGTCATCCATATCACACAGATGACCATTGTTAGAACATGGGAACTGGAGATTATGTGTAATATGTGATTAAGATTCCACGGCCAGGCGACATTCTGCTTTTCAATTTGTTTGAGCATTTATTTAGTTTAGTTTCTCTTGATGAACACTGGTTTCTCACCTCCAAGACATGTTGACAACTCATAAATTCTGTCTTTCAAAGTGAGAATGACTGACAGCCCTCAGGTGGATAACATGTTCCAACCGCCAAGACTTATTACTCTTGCCACACTTGAAAAACAGTGCAACTCATCACAGAAGGTCATTTTTGTTTCTCCATGGAGAATTTTTCTCTCATGGCCTTTTTTCCTTGTTAAGTAGTTCCTACTCAGGCCTTTTTCTTTTACTTGACTCTTGCATGGTTTTAAGAAAAATCAAATAAGAGGGATGCCTGAGTGGCTCAGTGGTTTAGAGCCTCTGCCTTTGACTCGGGTCATGATCTCAGGGTCCTGGGATCGAGCCCCACATCGGGCTCTCTGCTCCGCAGAGAGCCTGCTTCCTCCTCTCTCTCTGCCTGCCTCTCTACCTACTTGTGATCTCTCTCTGTCAGATAAATAAATAAAATCTTCTTTAAAAAAAAAAAGAAAAATCGGGCGCCTGGGTGGCTCAGTTGGTTGGGCGACTGCCTTCGGCTCAGGTCATGATCCCGGAGTCCCGGGATCGAGTCCCATATCGGACTCCCGGCTCTGCGGGAAGTCTGCTTCTCCCTCTGACCTTCTCCCCTCTCATTCTCAGTCTCTCTCTCTCTAGTAAAAAAAAAAAAATCTTAAAAAAAAAAGAAAAATCAAATAAGAATAGTGTATTATAAGGTATAGATTTTATGACACAAGATCAGCTGCTCCAAAGAATTAAGAAAACATAGGGAAACGAGCAGATGTTTAACATTGGACACAAACTGCAGGCTAGAGAATGAAAGATCCCAAATGAAGAAGGTTGTCATTTTTAGATACCCTCCCTTCCTTCAATATATTCTAGGATTACTATGTGTTGTTAACATTTCCTTAATTGCCCTAGAAATTAAAAAAACAACAACAACAGAGGCTACTAAACAGCCATAAGTTATGCAGTTTTATCCTGTATTTAGTTTACATGTGATGCATTGGCTAAGAAACTTTTATAATATTTGTTTTCTGAGCTTCCCAGACATTGTTATTATCTATTCACTTCTTTTTCCTTCATGCGTGCATTTCTTGACTAGTTATAATTTAAACCATTAAGATCCTACACGGGAGGATTCACTTTAGCTTGGCAAAAAAGCAGGGCTTAAACTTGAATCTATTTTACAGATAAAGCAAGACACATTATTTGTTAAGTGAAAGTGGTGTCTGCTGATCTTTGCTTCCCTTCATTCTTTACTTCCCTCAAAATTAAAGATGCAATGCAACATTTATTGTGTCGCAGTATACGTGTATGTATGCCTCATACATTATGTCTACATACGTGTCACTTGAAAAGTGGTTGCAAATACATCATTGTGGAAGATTTGGTCATAATGACTTCAGGTGCGGTGTAGAGACTGTGAAAACATTAATCACACATTTTGAAAACACGCTGTCTTAACTGCTAAGGATTTTACCAAGAGGCACAATAATATTGCCTTGACAATTATACTTTAAATCAATCACACCAAATCAATTTTATACTAAAAATCACAATTTTAATGATATTATCAAATCTGATTTGCAGAGAACGCGTAAATCTGACTGTAGTTCAAAGAAGGATG
This sequence comes from Nasua narica, assembly GCA_028533885.1. Classification (NCBI taxonomy): domain Eukaryota; kingdom Metazoa; phylum Chordata; class Mammalia; order Carnivora; family Procyonidae; genus Nasua; species Nasua narica. Next base: position 40,338,299 of record CM052807.1, read on the forward strand.
GGGGAGGCCCCTGATGGATTGGTGTCATTATCTGTCTTGGCAGAAGGATCTAGAAGAAAAATTCTGAGGAAGGCCTAAATGTCATGGGGAAAAATTCCACTATCCAAGGGAAGAATATCCTCCCCGTAAAGGGCCAGGCAGAAAAGGTATGATTGTGAAGCTGTACATTTCCAGGTATGGCTGCTTGAGTACTATAAGAAGAACAATTTGGGAAAGGGAGTTGAATGTACAGATTCCAGCTGTTTTGTTTGGCAGTCTGAGAATGTTGAGAAATTGTAAGGGTAAGCACTGAACATGTGGAGAAAGGCAAAGGATGATTTTTCTAATGAAATCCAATCAGGGATCAATAAACGTCAAGCCTATGGCAGTTCCCTGTTAACTCACTGTCTTACACGAACAACAATCACTACCAACCTTTTCTATTCAGCTCAATTCTCCCACCCTCTGCCCTACAGGCCCTTTCAGTGCTTTGACACCACCTTCTAACTCACAGAGGCAATACTGGGCTTCAGGTGACCACTTTCTTATTTTCCCTAACAGTAAACAGAATCCCACAGCTTTCCTGTTAAAAACAAGGAGCACTCCTTTTTCTCAATAACCATCTAAGGCTAATTCTACTACCTGTTTTCTAGAGGCCATTTCTTCTAGTCTTCCTTGTCTCTTATTTTTAACCTCTTCCTGTTAATATACTCCATCCCTTGGCTTTTTAACCATGTTCACATCTTTGCAATGGAAGAGAAGAAAACCTTCACTGAAATATTCATGCTGTCAGTTGCTACCTTTTCTTTCTCCTCGCCTTTCACCCCCCCACCACTGCCCCTTCACAAGAACATTTTCCCAAGCGCTGTGCATGTTTCTGCCGTATTTTCACTACCTGCTTACTCTTAAACCACTTTGGTCTAGCTTCTACTCCCATCATTTCACCAGCACTGCTCTCACCAAGGTCACTAGGAATCTCTTGGGACTGTATGCTTTGTTGGTTTCTCTCCACTTCCTGAAACATTCTCACCTCTGACTTCCGTAACCCTGCACAACCCTGGGTTTTCCTTGTATCGATGGGTATTCTTTTGAAATCTCCCTTTCTGGATCATTCTCCCCTTGTCCCTTAATGTAGCAATTTTCAATGCTTATACCTAAACTTTTCTAGTTTCCTCCATTCTTGCACTTGATAATCGAATGTATGGTCATGTCTTCAATCCTCACCCATGCAGATGAGCCATGGGGTCATGTAGAAACTCTTTGACCCACGCAGACCCATACTGCTAACTTCATGTTTCAAACTCATTTTGAATGTTTAAAACACTCCAAACTTAAAAAGTCAAACTGAACTCACATAATAACCTCAGAATTTTCTATTTCCACAGATGATTCCAACACCAAACCAACCACACAGACTAGAGACCAAGGAGTCGCCCTTGATGTCTCCCTCCCTTCTCCAAAAGCACCATAACCAATTTGATTCAGTATCTCGTCACTTCTGAAATATTTCTCATGTCAATGCACTTCTCTCTATCCAACCACCTTCATCCTAGTTCAAATTACTAGGTTATCTCTAGTTATCTCTTGCCTGAATTATTACAATATCTTGTTAATTGCAAGAGTCTACCTTCGGCCTCTCAAGCTCTTTCTACCTCACCTTGAAACCTAACAGAAAAATATGTCCATCTGTAGCCAGTTGGAACCAGTTTTTGAAACGTAAAACTGATCATTCTGACTTTCTTACATAAATCCAACCCATGACTTCCAAATACTTCTAGAATAGTGATAAATTCCTCAGCCTGGCCCATAAAGCCATCGATCCCTTATCTACATCTCAAGTCTCTTCTCACACCTTCATTTCTTTGTTCTCCTTACTTCTAAAATTCGCGAATACCATGTTCCCTCCTGACATGGAGACATGTGTCTATTCTGTTTCTGGAATGTTCTCTCCTCTTTAATCTGATCTCTGCTCAAACTTCACTTCCTCAGCCTATTCCCATTGTTTGAAGTGTCATACCCCATCTAGTATTTTTTATTGTTGACATTGTATTTTAATCTTTATCACCATTTACTTAATGAGTATCTCTTTCATTAGACTGTAAACTCTGCAAGCACAGGAATTATGTCCAGTATTTTCTTGCCATTTTCTCCAGAGCATTTAAGTCAGTTCCAGGAATAAAGTAGGTACTCAGGGACTACTGGTTGAATGAATAAAGTAGCATAATTGTCAATGATAATTATACTATCAAAAATTAAAATATGAAATATTTATGTTAACATTTTGGTTTCATTGTTCAAGATAGGGAAACTCTATTCCAGGTCACTTCTGCTTTTTTATAGAAATGACAAATAGGGTGCAGCAAAGGAACAACATTATTTGCACATGAAGTCCCCTGGAGAACCTTGTGCAGTACCTATGATTGGTGAGTGATCAAAGAGAGAAACAGAAAAGAGAAAATAATTTTCATTAGGATGAGACTTTTACTCAAAATTCAGGCAATCTTTCAATGTTTGAATGGATAAACAAACCAAATTTACCCAATAAAATATTACTCAGGAATCGAAAGGAATGAACTACTGATATGTGCAACAACCTCAATGAATCACAAAGAAGTACAAAGAAAGACTCAAAAAGTCACACACTGCATGATGTCCTTTATTTATCATTTTAGAAATAGCACAACTATGGGGGGAAATGGTCATTGGTTTCCAAGAGCCAGAGGGGATGATAGGGTTGACTAAAAAGGGATGCAAGGGAAATTTGAGGGGACGAAAATGTTCTAAAACTTGATTTTGTTGGCAGTCACATGACTTACGCAAAACCCATCAAGATGTACCCTAAAAAGGATACATTTTACTGTATTTTTTTATTTTAATAAAGCAAATAAAAAATATTCCAGGCAAGAATTAAGTATGATCAAGGTATTCTGTCCCACACAAAATAGTTTTTTAAAAAGACAGTATTGCTTTGTGTTTGTATATGTAAGCATCAACATTTTTAAGAGCATTTCAAAGTGATTAACAACAGTAACAATAACTATAACAATATAACAATAACAGTAATAACAATTAACAATAACAATTAGGACAAATTCTGTTTGGCAATCATGTGATTGGCCTTCGCAAATTATCTCATGATAAAATCTCAGAATTAAGCTTATAAAGTTACTTAATTCTTCTCCCTTTTGTCTCCTTTCAGCTGAGAGGTTTATATGGATTATTTATTAAGCCACTCAGCAAGTATATATTTTTCAGTTCCTGCCATGTTGGGCACAGCTAAGATACAGTTGTTGACTTCTGGGAGCTTGCAACCTGGTAGGAAAGGTGGGACTCTAAAAGAACTACAAACAAGATAAAATGTAGTAGGGACACTGAGGTGGCTCAGTTGGTTAAAACATCTGCCTTTGGCTCAGGTCATGATCCCAGATCCAGTCTCGAATCAGGCTCTCTGCTCGGCAGGGAGCCTGCTTCTTCCTTTGCCTACCGCTTCCTCTGCTCATGCTCTCCCTTCCTCTGACAAATAAATAAATAAAATATTTTTTTTAAAAGATAAAATGTATTAAGTAGAAGTAAAGATAGAGACAAATGCTAAAAGCACTCAAGGAAGGGAAAGGTAATTTACATAGGTAACAATTCAGGAAGCTGGAGAGCCCAGAGTGTACTCTGAAATATGAGTACAGTTAAGGGAAATAAGGTGTTAAGATTGAAAGGCAACAAGTCCTTTGCTCACCAATTCCCATGTCTATCCCTTCTTCCTGGGAACACAAGGCTACACTCCATTTCCCAGTTTCTGTTTTGGTTAAGTCTGAGTTATGGCCCATGAAATGTGGCACAAGCATGTATACCTTCAAGGCCTGGTCCATAAAAACCTTCATGTACAAACTTCACTCCCTTTTTCTCATCCTTAGGGTACTCTAGACCTAGACAATAGAGGGACCTGAGATGGAAGAAGTCTTGATCCCTCAGTATCTGTGAAGAGAGAAAGGGAGAGAGAGAGAGAATGAGAGTGAGAACACCAATTTCCAAATACTTCTGGGATAGTAGGATTATGATAAAATTCTACTCTGGACCATGATTTAAAAACTAGAAAGGCGTATTTCAACAGGAGATCATCAGAGGCCAGGTGAAGGAATCTGGGCCCATTGAAGTGTTTGAAACAGAAGAGTGACATGATCAGAAGTGATCCTCTAGGAAATCTGGTCTGAGTACAGTTTTTAGTGAGGCGGATTGGGAAAAGGAAAAGATTCAGGGAGTAAACATTCTAGTAAAAGTATAATTAAAGTAGTAGTTGTTGAAATCTAGATTGGGAAAGGAAGTAAGTAAATATAGGGGGAAAAAGATGTGTGAAGATAGGACAAGCTCAAACTTTCTCTGGGCTCCTACCTTGCTACTCACCTAAAAGCTATGCCATAGACAATGCTCTGGCCACCTGTTGGCACCGAGAGAAACTCACCAGGTTTCACCTCACCTGTCTGGAATCCACTTGTTTGGTTAAGTTTTCAAGTTGTCTTATACCTGCTCATTTCCTTCACACCATCACTCACTTTGTTTGTCCACTTCCTCTCCCTCCTTTGCTACTTCACTTCTATGCATAATTCATGTCGCCTTGAACTTGATGCCCACAGTTCAATCCCATCCTCCCATTCCCTGAACTCCTGCACAAAATTAAACTTCTCTTAAGAAGGGTGAAGAAGGAAGGGCAGGGATAGGAAATTGGCTGTTGGATAGGCAATAAACAAAACAAACAAACAAATAAAATATGCCTGCCCAAATAACATGGCTATGGTTGCCAAGTTGTCTGGCTGTAAAACCAAAATATCGAGTTTTTAGGCCCATGTTTCTCACTAATCAACCATGAGTTCTTGGTCAACACCCGATAGTCTCTTGAGGTTTCCTCAGTCATAACATATGGGCAAATAATTATTTTTAATCAATAGACTTATTTTTTAAGATCGGTTTTAGATTACCAGAAAACTTGGGTAGGTAATACAGACAGATCCCAGATATCCCACCCATCCCCTCTCCCCTATTGTTGACATCTAGCATCAGTGTGGTACATTTGTTACTATTAATAAACCAACACTGATACATGATTATTAACTAAAATCTATAGCTCTCATGAAGATTCACTCTTGGTGCTGTAAAGTTCTATGGGTTTTCACAAATGTGCATTGTGTATTCACTTGTATAGTATTATACAGAATAATTTCACTTTCCTAAAAGTCCCCTGTGCTCCACTTCTTCATTCCTTCCATTTTACCCCAACCCCTGGCAACCAGTGATCCTTTACCTATGTCGATAGTTTTGCCTTTTCCAGAATGTAATATAGTTGGAATCATACAGCATGTGCCCTTTCAGATGGGCTTCTTTCACTTAGTAACATGCATCTAAGTTTCCTTCATGTCATTTTGTGGTTTGATAACTCATTTCTTTTTATCACTGAAAAATATTCCATTCTGTAGATGCACCACAGTTTATTTACCCTTTCACTCTTGAAAGGCACCTTGATTGCTTCTAGACTTTAACAATTGCAAATAAAGCTGCTCTAAACCTCCATGTGAAGGGCTTTGTGTAGACATGAGTCTTCAGCCTAATTGGATAAATACCTCTGAGCATGATTGCTGGATTGTATGTTTTACCTTCCCACCAGTAATGAATGAGCATTCCTGTTGCTCCACATCCTTGTCAACATTTGGTGTTATCAGTGTTTTGGATTTTGGCCTTTGTAACTGGTGTGTAGTGGTAACATTTCTGTTTTAATTTGCAATTTTCTAGTAATATATGTTTTTGATCATCCTTCCATGTGCTTGTCATCTGTATATCTTCTTTAATGAAGTATTTGCTAAAATATGTGGCTCCTTTTTTAATTGGGTTATTTGCCTTCTTACTGTTGAGTTTTGAGAGCTCTTTGCATATTTTGGAAACAAGTCCTTTATAAAACACGTGTTTTGCAATTATTCTCTCCTGCTCTGTGGCTTGTCTTTTCATTCTCTTAACAGAGTATCTCACAAAGCAGTTTTTAATTTTAACAAAGTCTAACTTATAATTTTTTTCTTTCATGGGCCATGCTTTTCACGTTATATCTAAAGCTCATCATCTAAGAATCTTCTAGATTTTTTCCACTTCATATGTTATTATTAACTATGACAATTACTTTTTTTTATAATTCTAGTTGTAATTTAAATTATATGAGCCCTTTCAACATTACTTCTGGGTCATTTTTATAGGAACCCATTGATCTTTGAGCACATTCTTACTTTCTGTACTATATGAACAACTTAAAAATCTGTCCTTTTGATAAAACAAATAAACATAGGTCTCTAAGTATAATTAATTAAATTATTTGATCAATATTTATTGTGCACTTACTATGTGTTAGGCTCTGGTTTAGTGCTCAGAATAGGAACAAAACCTAGGCCCTGAAGTAGTGATATCTCTGACATGCTCAAGGAGTAGCAAGGAGGCCAGTGTGCCTGATGTGGAGCATGTGGGGAAACATCAGTGGTAGAGGAGTGTAGGGACATTGGAAGAAGATTGCGTGGGACTGCAAAGATCATTCTAAGGACTTTGGCTTTTAACCAAAGAGATAGGAACCTGAGAGATAGGAAACCTGAGAGATAGGAAACCAGTACAGAGGCTTGTACAGAGGAGTGGTGTTTCTAACTTACATGCATACTTAAGTCTCTGTGTTGAAAATATGCTCATGGAAGCAGGGTTAGAAGACTGGTTGGATAGTTTATTAGCTAATGCTGGTAAGAGATAATGTATAGTAGAGATGCATAGAAGTCCTGAGGGTACGTTGGTTACTGTAGGTAGGGACAGCTAGAGGTGCTCAGGAATTAGATTTGAATTAGATAGAAGGAGAAAAAGAGAGGAATCTGAGATGACACCCAGGTTTTTGGCTGGCACAGAAAAAACACACTTTGCCGATATTTGGAAGAAAGAAGACTGAAGTGGTGTGGGTTTTGAGGGAAGATTAAGAGTTGAGTTTTAGACTTGTTAATTTTGAATATTTATTAGACATCTAACTAGAGATCTCATATAGGAATTAAACAAATCATTCTACAAGTGAGGGGTTAGGTCTGGACTGAAGTAATACATTTAAACCTCTCCTATATATAAAATGGTATTTAAAACTCTAAAACCATCTGAGACCATCAAGGAAGAGGGTACATACAGAAGAGAAGAAATCCAAGGACTGAGAACGTCAGGTTTTCATCTTCTGGTTTGGCAGGATGCAGTAGTAGGCTGTCTAGAAACAGATGAAGAGGAAGTCTTCTTTCTCCCCCTCCATCAAGATGAGGACAAATTGTCCTCCTCTACATACATCTGTGGAGAGCTTCTCTTCAATAGCTATGTGATTGTATAAGCAGTTGATAAAGGAAATATAATCTAACTTAATGGAGCAATCTGAATATATACATAGAGATAAGCACAAAATAAAAATTTAGAAGCGTGTATATGTTTTATTAAACATATTGCCAATAGTATTTTCATTCTTTTTTGAATACCCAATTCTTAATTAGATGAAATACTTCACTCATCTATTCTTTTATTCAATAGGCATTTACTAAGGGTCTACTATGTATGAAGTATTTTTAGCTAGATCCTGTGACTATAAACATTGCTACTTTTAATTATTTTTCTACTCCTTACATTTTGAAAAACTCACATTTGGATTTTCTAAGAGAAAGCAAATGTGAATATTGTTATTTTTAGGGAGTTGAAAATAGATATGCAAAAATCAAATATATATGCATCCCCTCTGTTTTACAACCACAGCAATATCAGCAGAATTTCATGTTCAGAAACTGTTATAAAAAACGTTGTAGAAAAATCCCACTACTGGTACATCCAAAGATTTTATAAAGTCAAATGCATAAAATTACTTTGAGTTTGAGAAACCAATTAAATATTGCAGTCATGGGTCCTTTGGCAATGACCTTGAAGAGCTAAAAAATGTCCTGGGAAGCTCACTGCTTGACTCTTGAAGCTACTCCTTCTTCTAGGTCTCCATTGACTCATACCAACCGCTGTTTGGTTCCTGGTCCTAAACTAAATACATGGGCCTCTCCTTGGGGCACCTGAATGGTTCTTGATTTTAGCTCAGGTCATGATCTCAGGATCCTGGGTTTGAGCCCCACATGGGGCTCCATGCTCAGTGGAGAGTCTGCTTCTTTCTCTCTCTCCCTCTTCCTCGGCCCTTCCTCCTGCTCCCTCACAGTCAAATAAACAAACAAACAAACAAACAAACAAACAAATAAATAAATAAGCTTCTTCTTGATGTCAAGGATCCCTGTCGTTTTCATTTGCTTAAATAAAAACATCCTCCATGTTATTTATAGTCATTTTTAAAAGATAACTGTAAGGTAAAGTCAACTTAAAAAAAAAAAAGCAGCAGAATATTGATCCTAGATAAATTCTATACTTTACAATTATATTCCGGATAATTTCTAGACTTCCACGGTCTCACAAATTCAGTGAGCATATTGACCATAATTCAGTGAAAAGTATTCATTCACATTGGTAACATGTCCCTTTGAACTTTAAAATGGTAGCAAAATTGAGTTGATACTGGATTACTATCTTAGAAAATACCTGTAACAGCAGTGACTAAACAATCTGCATTTCCATTTCTTAAAAACGACGATCCAAAACCATTCAAAGTTCTTCATAAAGCATGAAATTTCCTCCTGTTATTGAGTTACAAAATGGTACTGCAGCATAAAGTAAGAGTAAAGATCCATATCAACATGAAGAACAGGTGTCTACTTACAGATGTGCAAAGAAAATCTTCAGCACATGCCAGGCCCTGAAAAAGCCCCCAAAGTGCGAAGAAATAGTCAGAAGCCTCATGCTTTTAGGCGATGGAGTTTATAGAGCACTGATATAGGAAATTTCTGCTACAGAGAATGCAAATAAACCCAGAAAAAAATTCTAAATGTCATTACTTGCACTCAATGTAAAAGACATATTTAGAAATACCAAGAGATCAATAACTAAATGCCAGACTTTCCCTGAATCATTCATGAAAGTAGCATCTATTCACTGAACTGTAGAAAGTAACAAGTGTCTTAAATTTTCCTGTCTGAATTTTGGTGTTTTACAAACTTTAAAAATCAGTGGGTAACATGTGCAACTTTAAAAGTTAGCAAATATGAAATAAAATGATACCAAGGAAAGTTTAACAAGACTGTAACAGATAAACAAACTAAAAATTTATTCAAATGATGTATAAAAGTCATACAAAAATAACACAGCTTAACAAGATGCAAGTTAATTTTCTTTTTGACAGGACAAATAAAAGAGCCAACCTTTTGTAAAACAGACTATGAGTAAAATGAAGAAAGGCAAAAGCATTGAAAATAAAAAATGAAGCATCGTTCTTGATGCCCAAATTTTGTTTTAGAAAGGAATATTATGTAGAAATAAACTGCTTGAAAACTTATGCAATATTCAGTTATCTACTTTTTAATTTTCTAGTATATTTTTCTATATTATGATTTTCCATATAATTTAGATGTGTCTCACAAGTTGTAATATTATCACTAAGTTCAAAATAATTTGCAATTTTCATTATGATATTTGGGCTCATTAAATTACATAGAAGTGGGTTGTGTTTTTGGTTAATGAGTAATTACAAACAACATGCTCAGATATTAAGGATATGATGTAATAAGTTTTGACACTCATGAACCACTGTTCTATTCATTATATAAAGCATCTCCAACACCCCACTAATTTCTCCTATGCTCCTTTGCAGTTTAATACCTCACCTTTCTCCTAGTGACAACCACTGTTTTGCTCTCTGACAAAATATAAATGGGTTATAAAGTATATGGCTTTCGTATCTGACTACTTTTGCTCCAAATAATTTTTTGAGTTTTACCTATTTTGTTTGTGCATCAGAGTTCATCCTTTTACCGTGGTTAGTAGTAAATTCCATTTTATGAATGTATCTTGGTATATTTATTCATTTTCTTATTGATGAAGTTCTGGGTTGCTTTGACAATTTGTGAAAAAATTCTTTGAATATTCTTATACAAACCTTTTTGTAGACATAAATAATTCATTTCTCTTGAGCCTTCTCTGCTCTTGTCTTCATTTTGGTTGTTTTTGTTGTGGAACTTGAAAAGTTTGTTCTACATTTTTATGGAGAATTATAAGACTGAGAAAAGACAAAATACTTAAGATGAAGAAAGAAGAGGAGGAAAGGAGAAGGAGGAAGAGGAGGAGGAGAGGAAGAAGGAGGAGAAAGAGAAGAAGAGGAGGAAGGTGAGGAAGAAGGAGGAGGAGAGGAGGAAGAAGAGGAAGAAGAAGAGGAGGGTGAAGAAGAAGAAAGAAAGGAGAAAAAAGTAGAAAAATAAGAGAAAAGAGGAAGAATAAAAAGAAGAAATTTCCTTATTAGATATTGTTTGTGAGGCCACAAGAATTAAGAAAATACGTTATTGAAAGAGGTATAGACAAATAGACTAGTGGAACATAATAGCGAAGAATCAGCTCTCCTAAAAATGGATACTTGGAAGACACAAATCACCAATATTAGGAATGAAATAGGGATGTCACTGTAGATCCTATAGCCATTAAAAGTATAAATAAGCTAGAATAAGCTTTTTAAGTTCTAGCCTCCACCCAAAATAGTAGAAACTTACATTTGCCACTGTGAGCTAGAAAGTTTTTCAACACTTAAAGGTATTTGGTAAGATGAGTGATGATATTAAATGTTAATCTTTTGATGTTATATAAAGATATATTCAATATCTGCGAGATCTATATGTCTCGATGAGCCAATATGTTTTAAATGATCAATGGCAATGTTACAAAATCATACATGGATCAGGATTAATGAAAAAACACATGATGGGCCAATATATTTTAGTGTAGTAGAGTATGAAAGGGCAGTTATAGCTTCATGTTCCAAATTACAACTTTTTAAATTTGTTTTTTATTTTTTTTAAAGATTTTATTTATTTATTTGACAGAGAGAGAGAGAAATCACAAGTAGGCAGAGTGGCAGGCAGAGAGAGAGGAGGAAGCAGGCTCCCTGCTGAGCAGAGAGCGATGCGGGGCTCAATCCCAGAACTCTGGAATCATGACCTGAGCCGAAGGCAGAAGCTTAACCCTCTGAGTCACCCAGGCACCCCTACAACTTTTTTATTTTAAAAAGAGATTTATTCATTTATTTTAGAGAGGGTGCAGAGAGGGGCAGAAGGAGAGGGAGAGACAAACTTTAGCAGTCTCCTGCTGAGCTTGGAGCTGGTTGTGGGGTTTGATCTCAAGACCCTGAGATCATAATGGAAACTGAAACGAAGAGCTGGATGTTTAACTCACTGCACATCAATTCGCATGAACTTTTAAAACTTTTAAAAAAACCTTTGGCTTGTCAAGTTTTGGTATAGAAGCAAAGCAAAGAAAGATTTTACAATTATCTGGAAAGGTATTGAATATCCCCCCCTTTTCTAAGTATACATCTATATGGGACTGTATTTCACATATTTCAACCAAAACAACATATTTCAAAAGATCAAATGCAGAAAGAGTAATGATAATTCAGGCAATTTCTGTTAGGCCAAACATTAAAAAGATATGCAAAAATATAGAATAATACTGTACTTCTCCCTAACTTTTTTGTTTTGAAAAACTAAGTTATTTTTCTCTAAACATTTTATTCACACTAACATGTAATATATTTACTACTTTTAAATAAATTAACAAATGAATATTTTAAATTTCCCTCTGTTTAAATTTCTAATTTGATAAATGCTGACGGATATCACCCACATAAACCGAAGTTATTTGAGTTCTCCCATTAGTTTCAGAATATTCAGGAGTCCTGAGATCAAAAAGCTTGAGAACCACTATCCTAGGAAAATACCCATATAAATGTCATTGCACAAAAATATTCATCACACCCTAATTGTAACAGTTAAAAAACTGTCAACAGACAAAATGTCCACCAACAATGTCCTAGATAAATAAGTTATGATATAATTATGTACATTCATGCCAAAAGTTAATTCTGTTGTACTGCAGTGAAAATGAATGAATAATAATAGCAACATTACTGAATCTCAGCAAGAAAATTTTGAATTATAAAATGCATGTGGCTAAAAAGTACATTAATATGATCTCAAATGAAGTCAAAATAAGCAAAACTAAATAAAATATTATGTAATAATATGAGTATATTTGGTAAAACAATAAGCATAATCGAGGGAATGGTAGACATAAATTCAGAATAGTCATTCCCTGGGAAAGGAACAGGTGATTGACAAGGAAGAGGGCTGTACAAGGGATTTCAGAGGTAATAATAACATTCTGTTTTTAAAAATATTGGGTCATCTATGTGGATTTTTGATGTATTATTATTATGTATCTCTCACCCACATTTAGAAATATTTAAGGGAAAACTGCAATCTGAGAGAATGTATTTGCAATATATATAACAGCACATTAAATTATTAAAATATATAGAGTTTTTCTAATAAGATAAGAGAATAGGCACTCAAATAAGAAAAAATGAGAATGGATATATACAGGCAACTCACAAAAGGAATGAAAAATGATAGGATATTTGACCTAAGGAAAATTTTAATTATAATGTATGTATTGGGTATGCATTATATATCTTGCTGATGTAAATATCATACAGTGTTTCCAAGGGTGTTAAAAAAGGCATAAACTACTGGTCATAGTATAAATTTGGAAGAATGAATCAAAATGTAAAGTGCCCATACTCTGCCTCAGTTAATCCGTATCTGTGAATCTGTCCTCAAGATCCTTTCCATGTACACAAGAGGGATAGAAAGGAATGATCTCAGCAGTGTTGCCTCTAAGAGTAAATTAAGGAAAGCAACTCAACTTCCGCCTTAGGGAAATGATCAAATACTTAGGGGAATATCTCACATTTTGTGACATATTATGATCGTCTGTTGAAAAGGATGAGGTGCTCTTAAATATCCTGAAATGTAAAGATACCCAAGATAATGTTAAGGAAAGGAAGCTATTTGGAGGACAAT
>CM052807.1:40351796-40373125 GCA_028533885.1 Nasua narica
TTTTTTTTTTTTTAATTCTGAAGAAGTTACTTAACATCTTAGCCTTGCTGCCTCGCCCGTTACATTAGTTAATAATACCTTCCCTACAAGACTGTTGTTATACATGAAAAAACAGCAATTCCAGTCCTCATATGTGGTACTTGTTCAATAAATAGCAGCTATCACTGAAGTCTATGAAATAAAGTCATTTTCTAAGGTCACTTGTTTTGTGACCTTGAGGTCATCAATTCTTCTTCTATAAGGTGGATTGAAAAAAATGACTCCCTCCATTCTACAACTCATACGATAAAGTTGCCCCTATCAAAAACCCACATCAAGTGCAGTGGAACTGTAGGGAAAGAGGAAGATCCTTGGGTTCTTCCCTGAGCTCTGCCCTTGTCCAGCTACTTGACCTTGAGCAAGTCAACCTCAGAACCTGAGAATTCCTCTGTGTAAAACTATGGAGCTGGGTGAATATGACCTCCAACAATATCTGGTAATTTTGGTATTGAATAAAATTCTCTGACACTTCTAGTTATGGTGGGTCAACAGACAACTTGAAAGGGAAAGAAGTGAGTTGTAAATTAAAGGAATCTATTTGGCTGTCACCATATTCCATGATCAACTGTTGCAACTTGATATCTGGCACAAGTTTGACCAAAGGCTCAAACTTGCATATTTTGACTCCAGTGTCTAGTATTGGGAACTGTACTGGAGATCGAAGTGTTTTCTTTTGTCTTGGAGAAAGAGAGGCACCAGGCTGGTGTCAATGGAAAGTGGAGAATTGAGGCACATAAATTGTGAAAGCAAGAGGGATATAATCCCAGCCTAAGGAAGAAGTTCTCAATTCTTTCACTAGACCTCCATGAGGATATCACATTCTAATTACAGAAAAGGCTTATAAATGTGAGGACATGAAAATCCCATTTCAATTTAAGGGACCAGTTACTTCCGGCAAAGACAAGGTGGGGGGAGTCATATAATATTAAGTAACTAATTATTTTCAGAGGAAAAAAGAATTTTAGAAAGCTCCTGCTCACATGAAGGTCAGAACCGTGACCATGCAAAGGAGCCCACAGCAACATTACTTGGCTTCGTCCAGTTAGGAGGGAATCCTTACGATGCTATGTGTGTGGTCTGAGTCTCAAGCTGTTTGACATACTTAGAATTTGATCTACGATGTTTGTAAGTCTGATTTACTTGATTTACAAGTACAGCAATCATCAAGATGTTGCTTAATCTGTATTTGGGCATTTAGAAGAAAATCTGTTTGTGTCTTAGGAGATTAAATATTTGAGCTAATCCAGATATATTACAATCGTCATCGTGGCTTACCATGCCCAAGGCAATTTGATTAAATAGATGATGATGTTAGAAGTTTGAAAAAGAATTTTATCGGATATGCCAATTCAAAAAAGTGCTTTTCCAAACTACCGTATGTTAAAAATAAAAGAAACCTATAAGGCAAACTTAAAGTCTTAAGAAAATTTAATTTTCAAATGGTAACTTGAACCAAAGAAATATTGATTAAAACCCAAGTATTAGATAGAACTTCTGTTCTTGCACAAATCCCCACCTGTGTTACTCCCTTCCGTATTTTCCTTCCTCTAGCTCAGGTTAACTGGGAGAAAGTCCCACAGAAGAGACAAATTAATCCCATTCTAAGTGGGTAGGCACAAATCTCTGAAGTGTTGTGTGCCAATGCCTGCATTTGTAGTGCCACCTAGTGTTAAAGATGAGTAATAACATTTTGAGAAGTGAAGCATTGAGTGGACATTTAATGACGCTATTATCTATTATCTCTCTTCAGTGTTAAGATGAGAAACTTATGGAAATCGTGGCGTCTAAAATGTCCCCCTTTCCGACCCTTAAGTTTTATGGAATTTTGTGTTCCTTTTGTATATTCCCATAGTACATTATTTTCATATTACTGAGCATATTTCTTGGCTTTGGAGGTAGAAACTTCTGCCTTCATAGATCTTGTATTCTAGTGGAATTATTATTTCTTTCATAGTATTTATCACAGGTGGTTCATATCAAAATGATTTATGTATGTCCGCCTCACCTCATACCTGTGAGCTTTGTTTCCTCCAACGTGCTTCGTTCCTAAAAGACTGCATAGAATCAGTGTTCAAAATGCTTGTAGAATTAAATAGGTGTGCAAAAAAAGAATGTTGAGCATATTTACAAATCAACTAATTCTATAGCTTTAATGAGATTTTCTCCTTTGATCTTTGATCAGCAATGATTCTGTTTGTCTAGTCTGTGCTGAAAGTCACCCTGCTGTATACTCTCTGACTAGAATAAGAGATAAGATCATGAAATTTCTCTTCTTTTGCATGAGAATAATTATATACTTACAAAAGAGAATTTTTAAACTCTATGGTTTTTTTAAAAAAATTGTTATTTAGTCAACTTTTCTATTTTATTCTATTCCTTCACATGTCAAATGTTATATATCAGATGAGAAAAAGTATTCAGGCACTATGGTTTTCAAACATCATCTTCCATGAACATTATATTGTACTTTTTTAGAAATATCATTTAAGAATCTTGATCTTGTGTACATTTAACTAAAATAAATTATATTTTAAAAGAATAGTTAACATTGGGTAAGCTGGGGTACAAATAGAGAGGCAGAAGAATCTTTTACTTGATCCCTAGAGTCTGGATATCATATCTGCCATTTTAAGGAAATCTCACCTACTATTCTTAAAAATACCAATAACAAAACAAAACAAAACAAACAAAAAACAAAAAAACTCAGTGAGATTCACAATGAAGAAGCTGGTCTGTATAATTTTCTCATATTTGAAGCTCATGCAAATGTAAAATGTAAAAATACATTATGGTGTTTTGGTCCCCAAAATAATATCTGCATCCTACCCCAGAAATCTGTGAATATGGCATATTATGTGGCAAGTGGGAATTAAGGTGGGCTCATCAATTGACCTTAAAATAGGGAGATTATCCTGGATTATCCAGGTGGACCCAATGTAATCACAATGGTCCTTAAAGATGGAAGAGAAAATTAAAAGAGAGAACCAGAGAGACGTTAGTATGGGCTGGATTCAGCCTGGCTTTGCTGGCTTTGAAGATGGAAGAAGACCAGAAGTCCAGGAGTAAGAGCAGCTTCTAAACACTGCAAAAGGTAAGAAAACAGATTCTCCCCAGGAACCCTCAGAAAGAAACGCAACCCTGCCAACACCTTGATTTCAGTCCAGTGAGACTTGTGTCAGTTTCTAATCTCGAGAACTGCAAGATAATCAGTCTTATTGTTTTATGCCAGTGAGTTCGTGGTAATTTGTTACAGCAGCAATACAAAGCTAACACATACCTAGATCATCCTACCAAAATGATACAAACTTTGTTATAAGAACATTCCATTAGATGTCAATTTCATGTCTGCTGGTATTAGTATTAGACTTTAATAGTGGAGTAAGGAGTTAACAGTCCAGATATATATGTATATTTACTGTCCTACTGCTACACATATTGTTTCCATCAAAATGCCACATTACTAAAAGGCTTTTCATGGAATCAGCGTTCCAAATTAATGATTTTGATTGGACTTAATAATTATATGTTATATTATTGGCTATATTATAAATATATTAATGATATATGGTGATGTTTTGAAATAAATAGTCTGTTCCTGATAAGTCAGAAACAAGTAAAAACAAGTAAAAAAAAACAAGTAAAAAACAAAAAAAACAAGTAAAAACAAGTAAAAAAAAAAAGGAGGCAGAGAGAAGATCTCAGTTACTCAATAGTTTGACTTTTTTTTCCTCTGCTTTCAGCCCTCTGAATTTTTTCCAGGTTTCCTATGCTGTCTCCAGCTGGTCTGTGCTGTGATGCCATTTTCTTGTATCAGAACCTTTGTCACAATTTGTCAAAGGCTCTCAGTATATAAAATTTTAATTGCTTCAAGACTTTGTCATTAATAGTTTGATAAGACTTTGCTTCCTCCAAGAAACTCCGGAAACGTTCACCTCTTGCTTTGCCGGTTGTCTCAGAAAGAGCTTGCTCTCAGCTTTCTCAGTGCTCCAGGTCTCTGTTGTCTTCTGATCTCTGTGGTTGTATCCTGTGTCCGCAAGCGCACTCACGATGCGGTGGGGAAAGCCAAGTCAAGTCCTTCAGTATAATATTGAGTCCTTCAGCTCTAGATGTCTGTTTCCATGTGACTTGGAACTCTTTAGTGTTACCCAGGTGTGCAGGGTCTTATACCTTTATATACAAAGCATTTTCCTCTACTTGACCATTTGAAAGACTTTTCTAGGCTGTGGTTCACAAATAAGAGTAGTTACGTTCATCAGTATTACTGTGTGTGTTGTGGCTGATGAAGGAAGGGTTTTCAGACTTGTCAATAACCTTGTGCCTTCAAAGAAGAAGGATATTAGCTTCTTCCGTGCTGCTCACCAACTCGTGAGTAGGAAAAGATATCAAGATCTAGATATCTTTTAGGAGATCTCACTTTGCTGGCAGGTGGAAGAGTCCTGGTCATCATCAATGGTCTATGTCCCTCTAAAATTGTCCCATAGGCTTGCCTTAACTGAGCCTAATATAAATAACTATCCCTCCTCTACAACTTTATTATCTTTTGGGTAGCAAACAGATCCTTTGCTTTAGAAAAGTGACCCTAAAGGTAATAATTTTTAAAGAGTAGGGCATTTTGGTGCTACTCAAATCAATACTTCAGATGTAAACATTTTTATTTAATATATGTTGAATTCCCAACAAGTGGGAAGCTCTACGCTGGCCAGTGGGGAATACAAAGATGAATTAGATAAAGTCCTTGGTGAGTTGCCAGTCTCTTAAGAAAAACAAACATGTACCTAGAGAAAATTCCAATAAGCTCAGTCAGTGCTACCATAGAAGGAATGTTACTGGGAATACAAAGGAGTTTTTAGCTGCTACGTGGATGGATCCAAGTAATTAGATGTTGTCAAGAGTTTCTTCATCTCTTGTGTTTTTTTGTCTGCATTAATCTTATTTTCAGACCAACTTTATCTTCGTGGTAGCAAGATGATGACCAATAGAGTACATCAGGCAAAATCCTGGGATTCGTTCTGGTGGCCCTGGTTTAAAGTAGTTCTTTATCCCTAACGCAATTCCTGTGTCCAGGCAATATGAGCCCCTTACTGGATAGCCTGGTTCTCATCTCGCTGTGTTCAGGGGTAGAGTCAACTCCATCACAAATGCCACATGGACTTGGAGAAAAGTCACTGGAGAGAGACGCTGAGTGAGTGTTGTCATTCCTTCCCTCCGAGGACAGGATAAGGTCCTCCTCTCCCCACACCACCACAAGTCAATGAGGGGAATTACAGCAGAGATGTGGGATGGGTGATTAAAACAAGTCTCCAGCTGCAAAAAGTTCAGGCTTGTTTCTTTTGGACACCAGAATGGACCTTAATGAGAGAGCTCTGGGGATAAATTGGCGTGAAGCCCCTCAATTATGGTTGAATAAAGAGGGGTGCCTGCATCTTGCCTAGAGAAGTCTGAAGGCAGGAGATGAATGGACACTTTGTGGTGACAGGAAATGTGAAAAGGGACAGTGGATCTCCCTGCACTTCAACCATTGGTCAAGAGAAGGAGGTCATATTTTCTCATGGATCAGTGAGATGTCTTGGAGGATAAAGAGAATCCCAGTCAAGAGGGCATCCTGCTTCAATGAGATGATAGCAGAGACTGGCCAAGGGTGTCCTCCTACAGGCTAGGGACCTACAGCGTGTGCATCACCTCAGTTGGAATCCTCAGAGACTAGGGCACTTGGAATTGTGCCTGAAGGGCACAGAGTCTTCAAATAGTCATCAAAGCACCACACCAAATAGCCACATTTAGATGGCTGAGACACAGAGGGCATCCTCCGTCTAATACACTAGTTGCATTTTTCTGCAAACGCACAGTCCACTTTCCCTTCTACTCCAGGGAGCCAGAAGCAAAAGAGAAAATGAAGGAGGAATGAAAGAACTGGGATAAATAATGAGGAAAAAAATGCATCGACACCGCCTTATTCGGCTGCATAGTTAAACACAAAGGTATTTGGTTTGGGGACCCAATAGTGGCTGCAATCCAGCCAACCCTCCTCTTAATCTACCTTGAGTGGGAGCTGCCTCAGCTTAAAAATTCACCCAATGGTGCCTTTTGTGCTAGGTGTGGCCTCCATCACATCTGCTCTCCGCTGCGGGTCCGCATGCTATGAGTCAGGGCTGAGTTGGGAGAAAGAGACCAGCTTTGGACTGAAGGTGAAATTCAAGTTCTTATTTAGACTTGCCTGGGCATTTCATGCCTGAAAATAATAATATATATTTTTTCAGATATTATTTATTTATTTGAGAGTAGGGGAGGGGCAAAGGGAGAGGAGAGAGAAAATCTGGAGCGAACTACACACTGAGCGGGGAGCCTGATGCAGGCCTTGACATGGGGCTCGATCGCAAGACCCTGGAATCTTCACTCTGAGATCACGACCCGAGCTGAAACCAAGGGTTGGACACTTAACTGACTATGCCACCCAGCAGCCCCTGAAAATAATAATATTTTTATAACACCTAAAAGTGATTAGGAAGCTGTGGAATCACCCATGATAGCATGAAGGGACAGCAAAGAAGAATAAGATGGGACAAATCAGAAACCAGTGTTTGGAATAAAATGCAAATTTATGTTGACAGTGTGTTTTACAGTTCAGCTCATTTGTTAAGTGGGTTACTTGTAGGCATTACGGTCTCTTTCCACCGTTGCTGGATTTGCAAATTTGTATAAATAATATATTCATCATTAGATACCCACCAGGAGAAAAAAGCTTCATTTCTCTGAAAAAAAAAAAAAAAAGAGGCCCAAGAAGCTAGCTAATAATTATGGCTGAATACTATGGATCAGACAAGTATCTTCTGTGTTCCTTTTAAAGCTCACAGTAATCCCGACTCATGTCATTGTTTGACAGTTGAGGAAACAGAAGCTTCAAGATGGCGAGCTAGTTGGCCCAAGTCTCCGCAGAGAATGGCAGTAACGGCAGTAATTGGCAGAATTACAAATGGTAAATGGCAGAATTAGGATTCAAATGTAATCCAATTTTGAATAAAAGGTCCTTTCGTTTCTATACTCCATCCTGTAGAAGTCAGAGCAGTTGTAAGACGAGCCCCACCTAAATCTGAACATTTAGCTCTTAGGTTGGAGCACACATGTTGGTTCTTCAAACCTTAGTCTGCCTGGAATCACCACACAGCCTTGACCTGGGTCAAAATAAACTAAAACTCAAAGGCGTGTTGTGTAGTCTGGTTTCTAATCCAAACAGTTGAAGAGCAGGGAATGTGCTTACTTATGGAACCATAAATCAATGAACTTCATAACAGTGACCCTTTAATGTGGAAGCAGTGAATTTCTTTCATATTTGGGGGGGAGGAGCCTTTTTTTTTTTTTTTTAGTTAAGTTAATGCATTCAAATTCCATCCTCATTTCTGGGGAATGCGTCCCTTCACCCATATATACATTTTCCTCTTCTATTTGATCCATCGGAACAGCTCTTTTTGGATATTTAAAAAAATGGCTCCAGTATCCTCTTTTATTTTCTTCCTGACAGTCAAGTGCTATTTTCTAGGAGACTGGAGTTATATTTCACCTTCTGTTCCAAACATTCTAACTTCCTCTGATCATTAGCCACTAGAATATTTTTCTCAATTTCTAAAATAAATAATTTTGGGGGGCTTCTCCTCCAAAGAGTTTAATTTTTTTCTTTTTTTGGCTTATTTTCATCAATTATTTGTGCCACACTTAGAATTATAGAACATGAGGGGGAGGGAAAGAGCTTAGAAATTTTCTAGACTTTCTCATTGGATACATGAGGAAACCGGAACATTAATTGCTATGTCCCATATTATGGAGGCAATCAGTGATACTGTTTGGAATGTTGTGTTAAGAATTATTCTTAAGGGGGCCCCTGGGTGGCTCAGTGGGTTAAAGCCTCTGCCTTCAGCCCAGGTCATGATCTCAGGGTCCTGGGATCGAGCCCCACATCGGGCTCTCTGCTCAGCCGGGAGTCTGTTTCCTCCTCTCTCTCTCTGCCTGCCCCTCTGCCTATATGTGATCTCTCTCTGTCAAATAAATAAATAAAATCTTTAAAAAAAAAAAGAATCATTCTTAACAATCATGACTTATTACAATATCTGCTATGGGTGGGGAATAGGGTGTGATGAATACTTACTACAGCCTTACTACACTATGCTGTTTCTAAAGCAATGCTTCCCAAACTTTAATGTGCATACAGATGGTACAATGTATGGTCCAATTCCATGGGCCTCAGATGGGTCTCGAGCGTCGCCGTAAGCGGACACCAGTGGTCAGCAAACTCCAGCAGATGGGCCAAATCCAGCCCACCCCTGTTATTATAAATAATGTTTTACTGGGACACAGTCCACACTCATTTGTTTACACACGACCTATGACTGCTTTCAAGCTGCCACAGCAGAGAGGAGTAGCTTTGGCCTGCAAAGCTGAAAATACTTACTATCTGGCAGGAAATTGCCAATCTCTGTCCTGCAACGTGGGTTGTCTACCTTGGTCACATGTTACAGTCTTTGGGGAACTTTTAAAAATCAGGATGCCTATGCCAGACTGCAGGCCAATTTTAATTCAGAATCTTAGGGGGTAGGACCAGGCATTATTAAGACATATATAATATATATATGTCTAAAAAGTTGAGATCTACTGTTCTAGAGCGTGGGTTCCCAAATTGTGGTGAAGAAAAGAACTGCCTGACCTGATTGTAAAAAAATGCAGAGTCCAGGACCACATTCCCAAGATCTGGTCTCAGAGGGCTGGCACATGGGGCCCGGGAATCTATCAACATAAGCACAAACACTCTTGACACTGGGGCCCCAGGACCCCACTTCAGAAGTAAGGAAGTATACTCTTTCCCCCCCCTTTTTTTTAAGAGAGAGAGAGAGAGAAAATGAGCAAGGGGAGGGGCAAGGGGCAAGAGCCCCCCTACCCCCCTGGATGGAGGGCTCAATCCTGGGACTCCAGGATCACAACCCAACACTTAACCCACTGAGCCATCCAGGTGCCCTGAAAGTACGTGCTTTCTAACGCATGCTATAAACACTACTTTTCTCAAAAGTGCTGCATCAACTCAGGTGTTTACAGGATTCTGATTCACAAGAGTGAGTCATTATGATAAAGTACATCCAGTACCAGCAATCAGAGTTCTTACCAAGAAAAATGATCCTGCATACAAAATATGTTTCACTGGTGTTCTGATTTCGCCTAACCTCTGAATGTTTTTACCGCTATAAATTACAGAAGAAGAAGACAACAATTTCCCTCCAAACAAGTCACAGTCTCTCTCATTGCATTTAAGAATTTGCTTCTAGAAAACAGCTGAAATACTGCTACTAGATCATCTGAAATACCTAGAAAGATTTTGATTCTTCTGACCAGTTTAGGGTTGTTTTAAAAATTAGCAGGATAAACAGTTCATTTTTATTCCATTGTAATATTAAAAAAGTATTAATAGCCCAATTTCTAGGGCACCCATGTAAGTGACCCAAATCTCTAATTAAATGATGATAAATGTATGCCAGTCCCACTGCTTTTGCCGCCCTGCCTCCTGGCTGCCACGTTCAATCAGCAGGTCCCTCTTCACTTTTTCCATTTGCAACGTCTGTGTACTGCACTGGCTTGCAGGGCAAGTCCCTGCTATTTGGGAGCAGAACTAGAGCAAACAAGGAGATGAAAGCAGCAGGAAGATTCCCACTAAGCCTGGCTTTCCCACCTGCTGAGATCCAGGAGCTCATCCCATCTGCTCTTCTGCAATTCACCATCTCATCACATAATCTTTTGTTTACCTTCAAGTCTGCTAGAGGTTGGTTAGGATCCTGCCTCATATGCGCGTGTTTAGAAATACATTCAACCAGAGTGCAACCAGACCCAGGAGAGGAAGAGTGAAGGAAAACACAGTGAGATAGTGATTGCCTGCTTTTGTTGCCTAAGAGTCAAAGAAACCAAATATCTCATGTTTTTGGTGGCGGGGGGATGCCTACTATGTACCTCCTGGCCACAAAATTCAGCCAGGTAAGTGCATTGAGGGTCTTGTCTTCCATGGAACAAAATATATTTGGAAAGAGTAAAATCTATTTTTTTCCAGAAAAGATGCAGAATATCGAAGGATAGAGCTGGAAGGAAATGGGCCAGTTTACCCTGCATGGTGGTGAAGAAGAAAGATTCCAAAGGCAATGTGTGGCCCCTTGCTGCTCAGCGCTGGGGAGTTTTAGTTTAGAACAAATGCCGTGTCTCAGTTGGCCACAAGATGGCAGGATTTCAGCACATTCCTGCGCTAGGCTACATCCTCCCCCTAGCAGGGTTAATGGATGCTGGTAATTTTGGCTAGAGTCTCTCCTCTCAAGAGATTTCACACTCTCATAAATGAAATATACAAATACGGTTCAACGACTTATGTTTTATAGCTTTAAAATGTCAAGAGTCAGCTATTCACGTAATAAAGCTGGCATCCACAAATGGAAAGCTAGGGAAAGGCTCTAGTTTTACTTGTTAATGGTCTCTCAACTCTCTTGTTGGCTGAGGTCTGGGAACTACCTGGTTGCTGTTCTCCTTTGCTAAGGCTTTCTCAGAAGTAAGCAATGCCGCCTTTGTGGACATCCAGTGTTTGCATCTCCCAGGGGATAATACGGGGAGAACAGGAGGAAGGCAAACTTTGTTGTTTCTAACAAAGGCTATGAGAGAAGGGAGTGTTTGCCCTTGCGGGGTGGACAAAGAAGTGGGTCCTGCTGAGCAGAAAAACATAAACCCGCTGCAGATCTGCCCCATGAATCCATTCATTTACCCATCCAATTCTATTTCAAAACATTTGATTAGGGGCGCCTGGGTGGCTCAGTGGGTTAAAGCCCCTGCCTTTGGCTCAGGTCATGATCTCAGGGTCCTGGGATCAAGCCCCATGTCGGGCTCTCTGCTCAGCAGGGAGGCTGCTTCCCCCTCTCTCTCTGCCTGCCTGTCTGCCTACTTGTGAACTCTCTCTCTGTGTCAAATAAATAAATAAAATCTTAAAAAAAACCCAAAACATTTGATTACAAGGCAGTATGAAGTTACCTAGCAATGGAAAGATTAACGAGGCATGGTACTAACTTCAGAGAGCTAGCCTATTGGACTATATCTAGAGATACTGAGAAAAGGAAAACCTCCCCATGGCAACTGGGCTCAAACAAAAAGAAAACGAACAACAGAGCAATCAGGAAAGAAGTTGGCCAAATTGCAAATAGGTAAAGAATAAGAAGAAAAGCGGTCTAGGGATAGGCTAGAGGGCTGGAAAGCAAATCATGCTGGGGGGTTGGGATTTAGTGTGTGTAAACTGATCGTGGTCCCGAGGTAAGGAGAAGGACGCTGGGGCCAGAACGAGAAACAAACAACATGACAATGGTAACAACCCAACACTCCGGTTTCCATAGTGGCCCAGGGCTGATTGGTCGTATGATCTTTAGCAATTAGTCCAATCTTTCTGGGCGCCCTGTCCTCGTCTGTGAAATGGAGCTTGCAATGACTAACATAGAACGTAAGTAGGAACATCAAAGGTGAATTGTGAGTGTGCCTGGCACAGAATTGTTGATTTCAGGAAGTCAGAGGCTTTCCTTCTCAGTCAGATCTTCTACAAAAGTCAGCAGGAGATATCAGGAAGGTGAAGGACGCCCATGCTAGGCACCTAAAGCAGACACGCACTCACCCCAAGTCCCCTGCCCCTGCTCCTCCTCAGCTCTCGTAACTGCAACGAGGGGTATGGTGATGCCCAGAGAGCCTGAGAAAGGCAGAGCATTTCACTAAGCGGGCATGGGAACAAACTGTGTATTGTCTCGCCACCATCAACACGAATGCAGGCTCCTTGTGAGAGATAGGTCTGAAGAGAGGCAGAGAGAGTCGACTGCTAACCCTCCTTCCTCCACAATCTCATGCCCCTCTTGCAACATAACCACATGGAGGTTTGGGCTGTGTCCTTCCAACTGTGGGGATCTCACTTGGTGTGTGTGACGTGTATGTCCCCATATGTACATCTCCTTATTCATCTGGACCTGCAACTCATATGCTGGCCGTCTCCAAGCAAAGACCCCCATCTTCTCCTCTTTCCAACCTGGAAGCTGAACATAGCCTTTGGCAATAGTCTACACAAAGGAAATCCACTTCTAGGAGGCATTTGTGGATGGTTTCTTCTCTAGGGGGCATTTAAGTTTTCTTTCCACCACCACACTACCACTAGTGGGGGGCTTGCTTCTTTTTAACTTTCCTCCACATTGCACCGGGCCCAGAACTTGCCCACTTTCCCGTCTCTACTGCTCGGCACCTCTACTCTGTCCCCATGAGCTCTGACTCCTGAGGCTGAACCCTTAAAGTTTCAGAGTCCTCTCAAAACTTCTTTTCAATAAAGATGGTCTCTTCCTATAAAATGCTTCCTGTCCCAGTAATTATAAAGATTAATCATTTTCACCATATTATAGTGTCTATATGAACATAATCACATACATAATTTTATATATATTTGTTTTTCTAATATGAAATGGGATCACAGAGTTATATTATATCTCCTGCTTTGCGACTTCCACTTACTCGTCAATTTTGTCTTGTTTATCTTTGCAAATCATTAAAAATAAATCGACCTCATCCTTCTTAATTGCTGCATGAAATTAATACTTTCATTAGAAATAAGTCAAACTCATTCATTTTCATTGCTGCATAAAATTAATACTTCGGCATGAGTTGAGGTAGATTTCCTTGTCTTCTACTTTAGTTAATGACAAGATACAACATAATTCAGGTGAGAATCCATCAGCCAAGTTCTTAGAGGCCTCGGGTGGCCTAGAAGAGCAAAGCTCTACAAGCAATATAAATTATATTAGCAATGTAAATAATGCTAATAACGAAAATCGCTAGTACTTTATCAGCATGCTTCTAGGTACCAGGAACCATTGCTAGCCATTTGTACGCATGGTAGGAGTAATCTACGATGAAACGGCTTATTATCATTGTGTAGATGATCATTCCGTGGCATGGGAAAGTAAGTACATTGTTCGAGGTAACACAGCCAGTAAATGACATTGTCAAAATGTCCCGAGTCTGGCTCTAGTGTCTGTATTGTTAATCACTAAACCATAGATCATTATGTCCGACAGGAAATACTTTGCACAGGCCCGTTGGCCGGGGACCCAAAGTGGCTGCCATTGACCGAATTCACTAAACATTTCCGCTCCAAGTGAGCTCCAGCTGATCTGGCTATGGAGCTTTCTCTACTGCTCTCAATTAGGCATCCAGGCCCAAAGAGAAGTGAAATCCAAGAACAGAGGGGGGTAAGGTTTGCCCCGCTAGGCATGGCGCAGAGGGTAAAGGCGCGAAGAAAACAAGAAGGAGAAGCTAAGTGGAAGAGAATGAAAGAACGCCGTGGAACCCGGCCAGGCACCTGGCCCCAGCTGAGAGCGCCTGTGGGGGGTGCGTGCCAGACTTCAGCAGCTCCAAGCCCCGCGCCCAGAATAGCTACAGGGAGGCATGCTGCCAGGGAGCCACTTACTCCAGCCAGAGCTGGGAGCACTTAATCAGATGCATCCGGTTTATGTTCCTGGGATATTAGGTGGAAATCTACGGTCAACTGCAATGAATTGGCATGCCCCGAAGTGGGCCAGCCATTGCCGGAAGGCAGGCCTCTTGCAAGTTGAAACCTCATTTTTCTCTCCTCTGAGAGCCTGCCGCACACCTAATTGATTCTGCACATTTTATCCCTATATAATAGACTCTCTAACAAAGAGGAGCTATTTCTTTCTTGTGAGGACCGAACAGAAATTCCGAGGAGAAGCTAGCAGGACCACGTGCATGGAACACGCCAGCCGGGTACCATGTAACATGTCAGCCAAGGCCAGTCCCCAACGGATGGCAGTTACAGCACTGCTAATGGCATCCGTTGCCATCAGGCCCAAGGGAGCTGGCATGGAAAACAGGATGCCACTTCGGAGAGGGTCACGATGACCCTGAGAATCGATGAGCTTCCTTTTCTGCGAGAACTTCCCACAAATGATGCATAGCCATCGTTACCAGGCACTTCAAGATCTCCCTGAATGGTCATCAGCGAGTGATCTCAGTGTACTTCAGGTGTTCATTATTGTTTCAAGTCCTTTTTTTTTTCCTCCTGAGACTTTGAAGCTGATGCTCTTGGTGTCCCCTCCAGATTCCCCTCACCAGGTCAGAGTGCCTGTCTTCCCATTTCTATGACCACCACTTTCTTCTCCAGAAGATTGCTCCCCTGACAGCTGATGCCTTGGAAATTGTACTGTTCGCCCAAACTGAAATGAGGTTGTAACAGCTCAATCTCCTTGCCTCCGGGCAGGGCAACTCTTCCGTTGAGTTTATACATCAAAATTCCCCATGTGGTCGGCCTGAGGCTAAGATTCTCCTAAAATCGCAACTGGCCTAGCTTCCCCTCTTGCCCTATCCTGTTTGCTTTCCTCCCATACAGATTTTTCCTGAAAGCATCCACCTCAGTAAAATACCCTGTATAAAATTCCTTGCCTCAGGCTCTGTTTAGAGGAACACAGGCTAAAACAGCATGGAAGATCTTTTGTCAACAAAAACACTACTTATGCCCTTGGACCTATAAGCAACACAATACAATGTTTCTCAGACCCTCAGCGATTCACATACTGCCGGGACTATTTTACCATATTTGTCTATTACTTATGCAATTATTTACCTAATGGTCATTTTAAAAATAATTTTCAAACCTACTCCTTTAAAAAAAAAAAACTAACCTTATCCTTAAAAATAATATTTCTGAAACCCTGAGTTTGAAATGCTAATTAAATTTTTTTGAAGGTTTATTTATTTATTAGAGAGAGAGAGAGCATGAGCCTAGGGGGAGGGGCAAAGAGAGAAGCAGGCTCCCTGCTAAGCAGGGAACCCGATTACAAACTCGATCCCAGGATGCTGGGATCATGACCTAAGCCAAAGGCAGACGCTTAACCGACTAAGCCACGCAGGCGTCTCCTATTTAAATTTTAATACACAGAAAAATACATACATTTATCTAAATCTAGTTTCATCAACCACTATGTGTCATTTGTAAATGGACCACATCTTTAAAAACAGGACAAAATTAAAAGTATGTTTCTGTTTGATTTGTAACTGTTAGTACTACTGCACAGCTGTGCTTATATTGGCTGTGGAATAATTTATTGCTGATTTTTAAAAATTCAATAAATACTCTTTAATCTCCTCTTAACCCCTGGGGTTGCCAGTCATCCTAAGAGAGATGTTCATGATGTAGAATAAAAGAAAGAAGGTGTCCCTTTTTAAGAGACAGAGATAACTTAAAAATCCTTTGGTGTTTGCATTCTATTGACAGTGTTGGAATTTTTCTGTGATCCTCTAACATGTTAGCGTCACATGGAAACATCTCACTTAATGATGGAATTGAACTTGACTTACAAGGAAAGGAGAGCTTCCAGAATCTTGGGCCGCTTGTTGCTCGGAAGATGATCTGACACCACGAAGCTCAGATGCCTTTCTCAGAGGAGGAAGTGGCATCGGTGGCCACCTGCTCAAGTTGCTGGTGGCAGAGCGCGTGACTCTTGACATCATATGCCTTTTCCTCCAAGCGGCAGCGATGCAGTTAGAAGGAGCACGCAGAGCCGTGCTCCTCCAGATGGAAGCTGATGTCAAGGATGCCATCTTCAGACACATGTGGTAGGGACCCCTGTACCACAGGTGTGGGTAACCAAAGGCATACAGGTAACACAGGGCCAGAGATGATGGCTCTTCCTCCTGACTTCTCCCATCCTGACTGCATCGACTTTGGGTTTGTGAATGGCTCCTTTGAGAAACAGAGTATTTCAGTACGGAAGGTGATAAACCAACGGTTAACAAACTACCTCAGGGGGCAGGATTTTGCTTCTCATCTCCATGCCTAAAGGTCTTTCTCCACTATGCATTCTTCACACATCCCTTCCGAAACAATGTAGTACTGAGGGGCTAGAAGCCCGAGGTCTGCAACATCTTGAAAACAAGTTTTGCACACTTGCGAGGATTCCCAAAATCATATACGTTGAACCTGATGGGATAAATTTAAAATTAGAGCCTGAGAAAAAGTAGCACCTATAGGTCAGGGGAATGATTATAGGCTGGATAAGAGTTCCTATTTCATGGGATTTTAAAATTCTTTCTAAAATAAAAACCTATCTTTAAAAAAAGAGTACTACTTGATGTTTTTATCCATCAGTGCATGCCCTATTGAATGACAAGTTCCGCTGAAAGGTGAGCCTCAGTTCCATGGGTATATCTATCTTTGGCTACAGGTTTTCCTGGTGCAAGAAAATATATAATCTCGGTTTATCCTGATTTTTAATCTTGAAGTGGCAAGGAGTTTTCTTTTGCAAGTTTTCTATTTTTTACTTTCCAGTGGGTACATACGCTCAGTTTTTTTTAGTATGATCCCTGTATATCCGTTCACTCCCGGAAATGTCCTCAGTATTAAGATTTCAATCCTGGGTAGATTTTTTTTTTCTTTCCTGCAGACTGTTAATTGTTGCAATAGTTTCCTTGAGTGGTCTCTTTGCTCCCATCACTCAATAGTTATGGCCTTGGGAGTCTGGGGTTCTCCTTTCCTGGAGCTTTCTAATTTAGCTGAGTAAGCACCATACTCTGAAGAGAGCCCACTCCTCCCTGGGCTGTAGGTTGTAAATTAAAATATCAGAATTTTTAGGTATTTAAATTAAATATTTTAAATTAAAAAAATAAGAAATTAAGCTTTATTAACATGTCATATATGGATACATACAGGTGCTAATTTAGCCTGTAGGTAAGACAGGCCTGTGTCACATTGGTAACTGAGGTGAACTGGGGAAAGGGCATTAGTTCTAAGCGCAGAGGAAGCAACAGTGATGGTTTCATGCCAGAGACATGGGCCATCTTGTTAAAAAAAAACCAAAAAACAAAAAATTTGGTCTAAACATAATACCAATCATTCACAGGCAAACAACAAAAATTGGCAGTCGTTTCTATTCCTAGTTTGAGCTCTTTATCAAGCACATCGAGGGGTAAAAACAATGAAGATGTAATCAGATATGACAAGAGGGAAGCCAAAATAATTCAAAATTATCCAGGCCATTTAATCTTCACATGAGGTATGTTCTTTGCCTTGAAATGTTGACTAATGAGGATGTGGAAACATCGCAATTAATAAGATATCTACAATCTAAGTATCCGGAAAATGCAGATAAACCTTTCCATTTTTTCCCACTGACGGTTCAAGCGACATGAAAGCCAATTTGGTGACCTCAGTGAGGACGAGTGACTACGAGTAATAAGCTATGCAGAAGATATGTCGCCCCAAATAAACAGATCTCATTTGTTCCTTTCTAGGTGAAGGTGAGATAGTAACAGAGTGAAAATCTACCTGAGAGGCAAGCGGGCCAGGTCCCAGGACCCTGGGGGAGGGGGGAGAGGGGTCCCCACAAGACCAGCCAAGAGGGTCCTTGGCTTCACGCAGGACGAAAATCAAATGTGAACCAGCAGGAGGTGAAAACAGAGTTTATTGAAGATGTATATAGAGGGAGATAGAGTGAGCATCCCAGAGATTTGGAAAGGAAAAGAGAGAATCTCATCTTTATTCAGGGTCTGGGGTTTTTACTGAGGAGTGTGGTCTGGTGGATACGTCCCTTTAGCCCCAACGGGGCTTTGGCATTGAGCGGTCTAGCACTGGTGGTCTGCAATACACAGACGATAGCTGCCTCTGATCATTCTCACTTGGTCCTTCGTTAGATGTTATCTACTCTAGAGAAATCATTAACTCCTTGTCTCTTATGAGGAGGATGAGGAGGACAAGGAGGACGTATACCATCTGCATTACAAGGCATGCATAGAGTGGGGCGGGGGTGTAGGTCCCAGCAAGAACAGAAGCAGGAAAGAAACAAAAAGCAGATTTTTGTGGAGTCCTTCAGTTTCCCTACCTCATCTGCTCTCAAAAAGAGCTCCTTGTCATGCAGAGCACTTGAGAACTGCTACCTGCTAATGTTTGCATCGCTATGTGATTTTTTTGCTGAAAATGATGTGCGTATGTCATCCACAAAATCTCTTATATCTGTGCATTTAAGAATACGATCACAGATTTATTTAAGCTCTTCCAAAATATCTCCAAATAAACAGTGTTGATGGATTTTGAGTCATTTTTTTAAAATATAAAAATGCAACATATCTCCACTTATTTTCAAGAGCAGTGATTGGTATCTGGGAAGATAGAAATACAATAGCTACATTTTAACAAAAAAACTTCTGTGTAATTGATGGATGAAATAGAAAAAGCAGTGTCATGATACAATAAACACAGACAACCTTGTTATGTGGTCCGTTTGAATCTACATATATTTGAAGGTGTCTTTTTCAGAGGTGACAGCCATTCAAATCAAATTTTAAAATATACCGAATTTAGAAATTTCCACTGCTGCCAAAGATTGAGTAATAGTAAATAGATTTACCCTCCAATCTAATTTTTTTAAATAGACATAATAAATAAAACAATGGTTTTTATAACACTGGAATTCAGACATAAAGAATGGTGTTCTTTGGGGCACCTGGGTGGCTCAGTCAGTTAAGTGTCTGCCTTCAGCTCAGGTCATGATCCCACGGTCCTGGGATGGAGCCCCATGTTGGGCTCCCTGCTCTGCAGGGAGTTTGCCTCTCCTTTTCCCTCTGCCCCTCTCTGCCACTTGTGTGCTAGCTCTCTCAAATAAATAAAATCTTAAAAAAAAAAGGGGGGGGTGCGGCTGGGTGACTCAGTCATCGGGCATCTGTCTTTGGCTCTGGTCATGATCCCAGGGTCCTGGGATCAAGTCCTGCATCAGGCTCCCTACTCGGTGGGAAGCCTGCTTCTCCCTCTCCCACTCCCCCTGCTTGTGCTACCTCTCTTGCTGTGTCTTTCTCTGTCAAATAAATAAACAAAATCTTAAAAAAAAAGAAGAAAAGTGATTCATGACAAATGGGAAACAGAAAGATAAGCTTATGATTGTCTCAGCTTGCTGCCTTAAGAGAGTTTCCTGGCAGCAGCTCAAGGAGGGGAAATCTAAGTAGGGCCAAGCGAACTCACTGATTTGAGGAAGCGAGCGGAGAGGTTGGGATGACCCAAGTGGCTAGTTTGCCGGACTGAGTACCAGAGAAGAGAGAGCTGCAAAGCGAGAGAGTCCCAGAGATCTGGAAAGATACATACTGAGGCTATCAGGACACTTATCAGAGTGTGTGTGTGTGAGGTCACTGCCTACTTCCAGGAAAGAACCACTGAAAGTATTAAAAGGAACAACAGTTAATGCTCACAGGGTTGGAGAGAGTGCATAGTGTTCCTAAAACCCTTATAAATTCCTAAGTGCTAAGAGCACCGGGAACATCTGTGTTCTAACATAGCTTCTAGGGGGCAGTAATTCTAATCGTTTAACTTGTTGTTTGGCTAGTGTAGAAGACAGATTCTGGGAGAATGACAGTGAATTATAGCCCACTTAAATAGGAAGTGATGCCAATCACAGATGTGCTTAGAATGGGGTATCTTTATTAGAGAAAATCAGCACAAACTGGCTCCCGGAATGTAGTTGTTCTGGATATGGAAATGCCTTTCCTGTCTGCAGGCTTCTACCCAATACAAAATCCATTTGTAGACTTAAAGAAACTGTTATTCACTGCTCTGATACTATTCACTGCTCTGATATCCTATCCAATATCACATCCAACCAGGATACCTTTATTGCCTAGGAAATGCACTAATGGACTCTTCCCATAATTCACTGATGTTTCATGTATCTCATTGCCCAGAATATGTGCAACATACAAGTACATGTAGCAAGAGACACTTGGCTGCAGGAGCGAAGGTGATGTACTCCGTGTAGCGCTGATGAATGCCATCTGGATTTTTAAATGATGGTTGAGAACAGTCCTGGAGAAAAAAAATTACCTATGATCCTGCCCCCCATTGTGCCCTTGCTTGCAACCACTACTAACCCTACCAATATTTTTTTTTTTTTTTTAGAAAACTGAAGTGGGGAAGGTCTACAGACAAAGAGTACCTTGGGGGGCTAGAGGAAGGCTTTGCTGTAGGTTGCCAGCCTGCTCCCATGCATGGGGAAGGAAGGGAAGGTATTGGGCTGACTACAGGCACCGAGTCTCTGGCAGAGACTACAGAGTTAAGGAAACTTTGAGATCCAAGGCCCCTTTCAGAATTCTGGGATGGGCCCTATCGACCTGTCATGGCCACGTGTTTTCATAAAATTTGTAAAA
Source organism: Nasua narica (assembly GCA_028533885.1). Taxonomy (NCBI): domain Eukaryota; kingdom Metazoa; phylum Chordata; class Mammalia; order Carnivora; family Procyonidae; genus Nasua; species Nasua narica. The sequence continues at coordinate 40,372,065 of CM052807.1, forward strand.
GTACGATTTGAAAAAGTACTAAAAATGTGTTTAGTTACAACACTGTCTCTTCACACTCTGACTTCCCTCTGACTTGCCCTCTGTCATACTTATCGGCTCCCTCCGGGATGTCTGGGAGCCTCAGGCAGTTTTGAGATCTGGCTAAAGGAGAAGTTGAGCTGGAGAGACTTTTAGTTTGGGTTGAGAAACATATTTACATAGATCACAGTCATTCCAATGCAATATAAAGTTACTGTGTTTGGCCTCCAGGAATACCCCGTAAGGTCCACTGTCCTGATGATCCTGCATTGTGACACGAAGACAGGGCACCGGAAAGAAATATTACACACAGTGGTCGGCACTAGATGCATGAGCACATGTGGAATCTGGGAAGTTCTTTCAAACATCGGACATTAAAATTGCAAGCAAAGGATGTCATCTTCAGCGTCTTGTTAATATGGACTCTCTCTCCTGTCAGAGATATTCTTAAAATGTAGCAGGTACCATTGTAAGGATCATACCTTTTTCCTTTTTTGATGGGAATTAAGCAAAATGGAATCAGGATTTTTGTGTTTTTAGGATCCAAACAAAATCACACACACATAAAGCAAATATATGTGGGAAGTAAAAGTTTTATGCATGCCAAATATTAATAATAAAATCTAAATTTTGGTCAACCATGTTTGAGGGAAAGCTGAGCTGTATTTCTATTCTTTAGTCAAAAACAGTATCTCAATAGTATTTTTCAAAGAGGCAACTGCAAAAAGCACCAAAACTGCAGAAAAAAATATAATAAAGATACGGTCAGTGAAAGTATAGGTTAGTTTTCTGGATTTTTATGATGTTTGTGACAATTATTAGCTTGAAATTTTGTCATTTGTTGGTTTCTTCTCATCCTAGGTATTTGTTCTTAATACCGAATTTTGTATTTTCAGTTTCCTGTTCTTTTTCTTTAAAAAGACTCCTCAAATTGTTTCAACTTGGAAGCTGTGGATCTACCTCTGGGCTCTGACGTCGCTTCGTGTGGATGTCATTGCTTCCACACACACACACACACACACACACACACACACACACACACA
>CM052807.1:40373625-40390233 GCA_028533885.1 Nasua narica
GGGCAGTGATTTTCCACTTAAAATTAGGAAATGAAAACTCAGAGAAGTAAAGCATCGTGGATATAATGGAGCTAACAGGTGATGGAGCTGGGAACGGAATCCATTTCATACTTCTAGCTCAAACTTTTCTAGAATGCACGAGGCAGGTGCCATCCATGATGAAAATAAATGCCACCTGCCCGACGGTTCTGCCTGGGGCCACGCTCAGCTGGTTCACTATGGCTCAGTCCACTAGCCGAGGTTTGGCAGGTTGAGGAAGTAATTTGTTTGTTTAGCTCCAGGAACCCTGTGGATGTTCAATATGTGTTAATTCATTGATTCTCAGAGGAAGGCTGTAAATCCCAGCATGTTTTCTTTATTGAAGAATATAATCACAATTCACACATAATCACTATAATCATATATTTACTCCTCAAACTAAGATCCTTTTGATTTTCTCAGTGACAACTGGGGACCTCATTTCAGTTGATGCTTGTAATATAGAATCATCCAAAGGGCCATTATTGTCATAATTAGCATATAAATTTAATCTAATGTTTACAGCAGGCAAAGGAAATTATTCAAACGTGTAATATTCTTTCTTGGCCTTGTGCAATTTATTTTTATAGATAACTATGAGTTAAGGCCAAATTAATAGCCATTAGATTTGGAAAGGATATTTTTCCAGAGATGTATGTAAATACGCATTTATATTCTTATGCTACAAACAAGGTGTTTATGAGAGTCTATCAGACTACCAAGTGAATTGCTGGCTAAATTTCTGTGTTGTGCTACTCCAGCATGGACAGGAGAAGCAATGTATTCCTAGAATGGAGAAGTCAGTAACACAAGAAAGAGTGTTTAAAAATGATAAATGATGATGTTATAGAAAAACAAATAGAATTATCCCCCAATCTCTCTCTCTCTTTCTCACACACACACACACACACACACTACTGAATAAGGGGAATAAAGAATTTGAGAGAGCATATTTGAGATCCAGCCATGACGAACTTGGATCTTGCAATGTGGTACAGGCTTGTAGTGTAACTCAGAGAATCAAGGTAGCAAATATTTCAGATGGAATTATGTGACGTGTCAGGTCAAAGAGCTCAAAGCAAAGAGTTTTCCTCAGTTCCTAATTAGATGGATAGTGTTAGCACAGGTGTTAGAATTCTGCAAGCATACAAGTTTAGGAAAAATTCCTAACCGTGAGTGATGCTCCTGACACTTAAAGGGAAGACAAACGTTTCTTTGAAAGGGTTCCTAATTTCCACATGCAATGTTTATGATTGTTATATAAACATGCTTACTCATATGATTATGTATTTCTTTTATTACATGAATCTCTTTATATTCACAATACTTTTAAGTGGGCATGAGTTCCATGTGCAAGAAATGTCACATTTCTTTTCCTGAAATTAATTTAAATAAATCCAACTTTAAAGTCCTAGGCACCAATCTCTCCTGCTAAACCCTGAACAGTCCCCCAGGATTGTGCAAAAGTCCTGAGGTTTAGTGAAAACAAATATTTGAGAAAGCACATTCAGTATGAATTCACAACGCAAATTTGGTTATCTTCTTTCCTTTTCTTTTGGGGTTATAGGGCATGGGGAGGAGGAGAGGAAGGATTCCAAGGAGATAGACAGGGAGCATAGCAATGGGAATGGAAAGGTTCAGAAAGTTTATATATTCAGTTATTTGCTACTGAAATCCCGTGTGCTGCTGTTAGAGCGGTGAAACTGGACAGCTAGCTTAAATTTTCCTTTAACGATGCCTTTTCAGGAGATAAATGTTAAGGAGCAAGGAGGAGTGGAGAAAGTTAAAAATGTCACAAAATTGGAGGATGAGGAGATGATAAACCTTTTAATCTCTTTTTTCAACAAAAAGAAATAAAAGGTATTTAAGTTGTTAATGAAGTCAAACTCTCTTCGCAGATGACATGATACTTTACATGAAAGAAAATTGCTGTGAGCTGTCTCTCTGTAGCCTTCCTCTTCCTCCCTCTGCTTTTAGATTTCTCCTCTCTTCTCCTCCTTGACACAAATACGTGCGTGTGCGTGCACACACACACACACACACACACAATCCCTCTTTGCTCTTATCTTCCCTGTTGCACTACTGTTTGCCTTTAGCTTCTCTGATTTCTAGAATCTTCCATGTGTATTAAGTACTCATAATTTCACTGTAGTATGTTTCTGAACACTAAACTATTATTTTTTTTTAATTTAGTTATAGCATTCCAAACCCACTTTCTTTTTTCTATGCTTTTGTTTTAACCAAATCTTTAACCAAGTGGATGGGAAACCCAAATATAAGGACCCAAATAATTCTAGATTTTGTTCTATTATCTTGTAAACAGATAAATTGGCATATTTTCTCCAGGTGGAAGAGAAAACTAGCCCCAAACTAACATTGATGAAAAGCCAAATGTGATGGAGAAAAGGCAACCCTTCAGTTGATCTTTAACGAAGTGTTTTCCTGTTGGTGTGTATTGAGCCATTACAATCAAACTGAGATAAACCTGGCTGATTTTAATTTGCTTATCTTTATTGTTTGATGAGGAGGGTTTCCAACAGATTGTATGCAGAAAAATGTGTAACGGCACCATTATATAAACATCTCATTCCCTGTGTCTCAGTGCTTGGGTTTCTGGTGCACACTGATTCACAATCATGCTGAACAATTTTTTAAAGAAAGAGGTCTTACATAACCTGTGAAATGTTCCACATGAAAAGGTGGGAATGTGGTTCCATAAACTGGAAGAAAATTTAGGCACAAGTCAATAGGGCATAAAAAAATGTCTTGAGGATCATGATCCATCATGGGACATGAGAGTATTTTCATTTAGAAACCATCATGTATATTCATTTTAGTTCAAACAGCATCTCAGGCAAAATAATTGAAGAAAGTTATGATGCTTGGCAGTATGGTGATGAGGAAATTGGCCAGGTAGGTGGGAAAGAGAGTAGGTGCACAGAGTTGGATGGGGTGGGAAAGAGAACATCAGTGGGAGGGAGGGTGAATTATCAGTTGAGAGAATCAAAGTAATGGCATTAAGTGATTATGTATGTATTTTATCTTCTACCACTTTATGTAAAGAACAGTTTGCAAAGAATATATAATACACATTGGTGCAGTAATTATTTTATTTTTTCAAATGTTTTAATTTTTTTATGACTAGACCCTAATTTACTTACTTATTTTACTACTGTTAGATGTTTGGATTATTTCTAGGTTTTTGTGTTTGGGGGGTGGTTTATTTTGTTGTTTTTGTTTTTTGAGGGAGAAGGAGAGAGAGTAGAATCTTAAGCACACTCCTCGCCCAGTGCGGAGCCTGACTCGGGGCTCGATTTCACAATCCTGAGATCATGACCCGAGCTGAACCCAAGAGATGGACACTTAACTGACTGAGCCACTCAGGCACCCCTGGTGCCGTAATTCTTAAATTACTTGTGGTAAAGATCCAGCTTTCTCTCTCCCTTTCTTTCTTCCTTCTTTTCTTCCTCCCTCCCTTCTCTTCCTCCCTTCCCTCCTTTCTTGGTTGTTTGCTTTCATTTTTCTTTCTTTTCCACTCCATCACAGATTGATACTTTTGAAAAAAAAGGTAAGAATGAATCATTAGGAAAATGAAATATTAAAAAAAAAAAATCCAAACTGACCTCTTCCTTTCCAGCAAAGATGAATTCACTGATCACATGCCTGGAAGTCAAATTGCTCCCAATTCCAAATGTTTACCCTCAATTTCTGTATTTATTCTATCACCAACATGTTTTTTGTAGCACTGTGCTATTCACACATAAATTCCAACAAAACAAAACAAGACATGCAAACAATAACCCGCAGCACCCAGAAAGCCACCTATGAGAACAGAAAGTTCTGCTGAGTTTGCTCTAGCACTTAGACCTTGGCTTTGTTTGCACGTATATAAACCCTCATGCTCTCTTATGTGTAGTCTTCAACATTTGCTGATTCGTGAGTGATAGAAACTGAACCCAATTGGCTTTAGTCGGAAATGCATTCATTTACATAAACTAACACAGGAACTCTGTTCTAGGAAGAAGAGTTAGAACCGATTTCAGATACTTCAGGAACTTGGCAACGTAGCTGTTGACTAGCCCCATTTTCTTTTCCTCATCCTTCCTAAACGAGCTCCTGACCCCTTCGAGGCTCCCAGTTTCTGAGATGGGAGGAACTTAGATCCCACATGCCCCGGTGGAGGTGACAGAGGTTTTGGAGAAAGGATGGAATTGTTGGTTTGTCAGGGCTTCAGGTGGAACAAGAGGCGTGAGTGCCATAAAAAACGCATATGGGGCTCCTGGGGCGGGATGACGCGCGGAAGACAGGGCGGAGCATCACGGACTGTCAACGTCCAGGGACCACCTGCCCACTGCAGGTCACGGACAATGAGCTGGAATAGTAGTTACCAAGTGAACAAGAAGATGGCTGTGACCTTGAAAGGTAGTTACAAGGAGAGCGCTCTGTCACCCTGGTGACTTATTACCGCAGATCCAGAGAGGCAAAGAATTGAGAAAAGCAGAGCTTCCCCACGTGGAGTCACTGAACTTCAAGGGGGGAGTGCAGGCTGCTGGTATAGGGAGAACAGCTGAACTGGGCATGGGATTAAAGCGTTCAAGTAGGGCTCCTGGGTGGCTCAGTCAGTTAAGCGTCTGTCTGTCTTGGGCTCCGGTCATGATCCCAGGGTTCTGGGATCGAGCCCCACATCGGGCTCCCTGCTCCCTGGGGAGCCTGCTTCTCCCTCTCCCTGCTGCTCCCCCTGCTTATGCTCTCTCTTTCTCTCTCTGTCAAATAAATAAATAAAATCTTAAAAAAAATAAAATTAAAGAAATTAAGTGCTCAGTAAACAGGTCTGAGTCTTAAAAACTGAATGAGCAACTGATCATAAGTGAGTGGAAAGTTAGAGAATTGGGGTAAGACCTTGTCCAGGAAGATGCTACCTAGAGGGAACCGGTAAAGAAAAAGAAAAAGAAAAGCCTGCTTTAGGTTTATACCATAGGGGTTGAGACACTTTAATAAAATGGCTACATAATCACTGTGACTGCTGTGTTGATAGACTGAGAGAGGACAACCGTAGATCTGGGGAGATCGGATAGAGGGTTATCTTTGTGTAGTCCAGGGAAGGATGACTATGCCTTGGACAAGAGTTATAACAATAGCCGCGGATCAAGGAGAATGGATTTGTTATGCATTTGCTGATAGAATCAACAGGACTTGCAAAAATTTAGATGACCTAGCGGAAGAAAGGGGGGGATCCCTCCTGGTTTTCCGGCTTGGGCGAGCGGATGAGTGATAAAGCCTTGTAAAGAGATGGAAAATGCTGGAGGAAGAATCAGATTCCACTTCAGAGGGGCTTCAGTCAAGTTTTGGACCTGCTAAATTACAGATGCCTAGAAAACATCTAAATACAGATGTCAGGTGTTCAGCTAGGTATTTAATCCTCAGAGGCTTTCACCTCTGGATGTAATATAAAACTGCAACCATTATCTGGAAGATTCTGAACCCTATAAGTTGAAAGCAGAAAGCCACTTTGTTTACTTTCCCTAGACTGTCTTTTTAACTCCTTTCTGCTGACTTATTCTTTCTTTCCCCTGGAATGAGGAAAGCTCATTTTTTTTTTATCTCAGTATCAGAAAACACAAAAATCTAGTATGATTCCCAAACTATTAAAGTCTCAGATACTCATCCAATTTAAAATCTCTGCTCTCCCCCAGGCTGTCCTGTATTTGCTCTCTGAGCCCCGCGGTGGCGTGTGCCCTCAACGTTTCTAGAGGCTTATGATTGTTCTGAGTCTCTGCAGGACTTGGAGATAGGACAGAATAGCTAGTAAGAATAAAGTAAGGCATGGTCTCAAGTGGGGGAAATTTTGACCTCCAGGGACATCTGCCAATGGCTGGAGACACTTTTGAATGGCACAATTAGAGGGGAGTACGAGAAATGATGCAACTATCATGTTGTGGGTAGAGGTCTGAGCTGCAAAACCATTCTACGATGTACACACCAGTCTCGTACTTCCCTCCCACCGCCCCTCCCCCCCTCCCCCCTCCCTTCTTTCCTTCCTTCCTTCCTTCCTTCCTTCCTTCCTTCCTCACATCTATATGAGACGATGGATGTTAACTAATCTTATTGGGGAAAAAAGATGAGAGGGGTGTTTTCCCCTCCTTCGAGACTGGGTGGGGAACATGGGGGGCATGCACAGTACATTGACAATTGCCTCTCAGAAAATCTGTGCTATCGACTCCCACAACCTCCCAGCGGATCTGCTGCCTTCCCTTTAAATTCTGAAGGTAGGCAGCAGGCTAATGCTGCTGGTGCTGGTTTCCCAGTCCCTCAGCATGGCCTCCCGATGTGAGGTCAGCCTCTTCTCTGGGACGTGGAGGTCCTTGTGTTGCTCTCGGTCTTTGGGACTGTGCCCCAGACATGAGAAACTTCACAGTTACTAGAGAGTTCTATAAATGGAGGTATCATCTGCACAGAGATAGCATTTAAACTGTAGGACTGCCTGAGAAAATTTAGGAAGAAAGAGAGAAAAGAAAGAGGGGTCCACCTAATGAATCCAAGGACTCCACTATTCAGAGGTAAGATAGAGAAGGAACTTGCAAAAATGTTTAAGGAGGGATGAGGACAGAGATGAGGGGAAAAGTAGATGAGATGCAGGTATGACAGTATTTTGAAGAGTCAAAGGCAAAGTGTTACCACGTGGATTTTTCTCTACCAGAGATGAAATTTGCTTTTGCTGTGGTTCTTTGACAGACATAAATCCATTAGCTGTACTGTAATTTATAATAAGATTAAAAGCATTGGTGAACCAAATATCATGAAATGACCTTTTAAATAGAAGTAAATTGTTCTCAGTTTGTTTGATCAGTAGCAGAATCTGGTAAATGGAAAGCACCAGGGAGCACATTTCAGTTTTAAAGGTCTGTGGGGCAAGGAAGAGAATGCCTTTAAATAAAAAACCAAAAAATGAAAACAAAAACAAAAAACCAATCAACCAACTAATCAACCAAAAAAACTATTAGGAAAGCAGCTAGTGTTCATTTCACACTTATATCTAAATGCAAGAACATAATTGCTGGCTCTTTTATTTGATTTAAAAAGTCGGTTTTGAGCTGATATATCCACTTTTAGACTGAAGAATAAACATTGTATACTGACATTTTTTTAATTGTCCAAACACATTTAAAATCAATAGTCTTAAAATTTTTTGTCTGGCATGAGTGCATATATAACTGGATTAAAGAATGTATGTAATATGTACCATACTCCAAGCAACACGAAAAATTTGAGAACGTCTGGAAAGTCCATCTAATATGTTCTCCATTTACGTTTCAAGCAAGGCAGCATGTTCTAGTTGAGAAATGTGGTATAACTTATCCTAATATATAACCTATGCTCTAAAAACTTTTCAGTTACAAGTTTTGTTTTGCCTTTGTAGTTCAAATTATTTTAACTTCCAGTGGAGACAACACTTGTTTATGTAATTTTAAAGGGAGACTTAGCTGTTAGGATTAAGGATGAATGTCTAATTTGTTTAGTTGCATTCTCTCCCTAAAAAGAGAGAGAGAGAGAGAGAGAGAAAGACTCAAAAGGATTGTTCACAAGGATTTGAACGATATTTTATGTATCACTGGAACAACAATTACTGTATGTGAAACCATCTTGTATTGAAAGATAATTTTTAGCATTTTCTAAACTTTAGTAAACAACTTTAAACATTGGAATCTAGAAATTTCAACTAACGTATCGACTTTTTGTGTGAGCAGTGGTAATTAGGACTTTGCCAAGTAAGAAAGGGGCCTTCTGGCACAAAGATATGCTTCCTTGATCATATAAAGCAGTGATTATTACCATTCGAGGTTATTTTTAAGTTGTTTGCACCTGCTTTCATGTTTGTGAAAATCAATTCTAGCCCCAGGAAAGCTTGACCTAACTAGATAAGCTGGCATAAAAATCGCTAATAATTTGCTCCAATAAATATGAATTGGAAAGAAAGTGGTTCCTGTTTCTTTTAAAGTCCTTAATTGTAGAAATTCACACTTGAAATTTCATTATTTGTTCTCCGATCACTCATTTGCCAACCATACATCGTGGCTTACTTTTGCTGATTTCCTACATGTGTGTTGCACTGGGACCAGTCATTCAGAAAGGCTGGCTAGACTTTCAGTCTCGGGGGAGTAGATCCAGGCACAAGTGGTAAATTTGAGGCGGGTTTTGTTGGTGCTTAGTCAACCTGGATGGCTCAATTTCCAGGAAATGGGGAAGCAGAACCATGTCAAAGAGTTGCTTATTGGCAATGAGCCCAAGGACAATATTCCTTAAGGTTGCCAGGAGTCACTACAGTTTCAAGTCGAAGGGAGTCAGGAATGATATACTTGCAGTCTACTAATGGCTGCCAAGAGTGTGGGCAGAAGGTCAGCACTGAGTTTTCTCCCATCTGGCAGAAAAGCAGCAATTCTCAAGAGGCTATGTTATCTCCTGATATTTTTTGTGGCTTTACTTAAATTTAGAATTTTTATAGGTAATTACTTGGGTATTATAAAATATTCAAAAAGTATAAATGGGTACATAAGGAAAGGTAAAAAGTTCTCTGAGCCTTCAGTTCCCTTCGCCAGAGGAAACCACTGTACCAGTATCCTCCTTCTAGAGACAGACTATGTATGTATGAGAACTCATGCATGGATATAAAGGCAATTTTTAAAAATACAAATTGTATCAAAATCATTCGCTGTTTCTTTTTCATGTAACAGCGTGTCTTGGAGTTCATTGCTTGTTGGTACATAAAAAAGGTTATTCCTTTTAGTGGTTTTCTGTTGTCTTTTAATTCTGGTAGTTGGGCAGCCTGCTTAACTTTACTTCATCTAATTCTTTTCACTTACAGAGTCTTTGCCTTAAATTTAACTGGTAAACAGATGCATTAAGCATCTAGAAAAATATCTGGCATGGAGTGGGCTCTTTCACTTCTATTTGTGTGGCATTGAGGAAATGACTCAACTTTCTCTGCTATGTGAGGGCATACTACCTACCTGTTGATATGGCTGGTGTGGCCGGCTGCCAATCAAATGTGTGCTCTTTCAAACCACGGGACTATTGCTGGGAAGAGGCTGTGTCAGCGGGGCAAGCATTTCCCAGCTCCCTGTACATCTGGTGTCACCATGTAACTAAGGTTTGCTAATGGAAGATGAGAGGTAGTAATAAGTGTCAATTAAAGGCCAAGGCAATTGAAAGCATAACTACACAATAAATCATATACTCAGGGTCAAGATTAAATTCAGTAAGGTGACATAAAGAAAGCATTAAGGCATAGTAGCATCTAAGTAGCATCTATCTTTAATATTGTCACCCATATATGGCTTTCCATAGGTAAAATCCATCGTTTTTTCTGTATCGACTCTAATAAAGACTCAATACTTGGTCATGTGCTCCAAAGTTAAATGCACTTCAGAGAAGCATTAGGAGCAATGAAAATTTTAATTAGAGGTAATAAAAGAGTGAATTTACTTACATACCTCATAGCAAACTACTTAATAACCACCACTAGATTTCTTTTTTCTCCAAGAGTGATTCTTTAGCTAATAGATGTCTTTCCTTTTTGATGTTTCCTCTGTACGTTTCTAAATTATTTTCTACTGTCCCAACATATTCAGATTTTACCCCAAACTTAAATGACCTCACTTAAATAACTACTCAGAGTAAATGGACCCACCCTCCTTTTTTTATTGAAATATAATTGACACATAACATCATATTAGTTTCAGGTGTATAATATGATGATTTAATCTTTGTATATATTATAAAATGACCACCATGATAAGTTAACACTCATCACCATCACATTTCTTGTGATGAGAACTTTTAAGATCTACTTTCCTAGCAATTTTGAATATACAATGCATGTATTATTAAATATAGTCACCATGCCGTGCATTACATCCCCAGGACTTGTTTTATAACTGAAATTTTGTGTCTTTTGACCACTTTCACCCATTTTGCTCATACCCTCTGCCCCATTCTCCATAAACACAACTTATCAACAATCCATTGTTACCCAGTTTGTCTTTTGAGAGTCTTGGCTTTTCTCCAATCATATTAAAATATTTCCTCAACAAAAATGAATATTTACCTAGGAGAGGATTTTTCTGCTAGGAAAAATAAGATTTGCCTCAACCTCCTCCTAATTTTATTGGAATTATAAAATAATTTCTCACTTGATGTTTAGTTGCATTCAGGAGATCGACGCTATTAAGAAATACTCTTCTCTCTTGGACTAGTGTTGGTATTCCCAGAGAAGGTTCTCTAGGGAAGCCTGGAGGTACCCCAGTGAAGGCATTATCTGCCAGCCAGCTCACCTTCTGTGCCACAACTATCCTTTGAGATTCACTATGGCCTTTTCTTCTGACTCTGTCTTGGCTACCTCTCACCCTCTTTTATTGAATATAACTTACAGACCTGTCCCCACATTTGCTATGTAATTCATGAGTCTTGCTTTTTTCAGAGAAGTTAGCACCCAGTCAGTGCCCAACGTATCTGGGTCTGCCAGTACCTTGTAGAACCCAACAGGCAAGTGGAGAGATATATACCGTATCTGTGTATAATGAGGGTGCAAGTGTGAATAAAACTCCTTAAAAGTATTTCATAAAAATCAAAACTTATTTAATAACTGCTTACCCCCAACATAAATTCTATACACTATGTAAATCCGTAGGAAATGACCCAGGTCTGTATTATTCCCTAAAATATCCTCAGAATCCAGCATCATACGTTGGGGATATTAGGGACTCAATAATGTTTATTAATGTAAATAAATGATACAGATGACCCAGAAGTGAAAGATTAAATAGTCAAATGTCAGATACATATTTTATAACACAAAATTCATATTCTAATATATACATGACACTAAGTAGTATCTAATAATTGCTAACTTTGTATATTTAGACAAGGTACTTTTTGGGTCTCACATGCTTATCTCTACAAGGAAGCTAATGGTAGTATAAAAGAAATGAAAATGTCATAGAAGTGCTATCTAAATATTAGAGATTATTGTTTTTACTCATATGGGCAAAATGAAGTTGATAATTCAGTTGTTATAGTCTGAGAATATTAACCACCTGGAAACCTACTGCATTATAATAGAAGTAATGTGTCTCAGTGACTTTATAGGAGCTCATCTCCTGGCTTGCTGCCCTGACTTGTTGGGCATGAGACAAATCATTTATTTTTTGCCTTTATCTTAAAAATGGGAATAATGCATAGCAGCCTCTTGATTAGGTTGCATGTATTAATTTAAAGGTTTCTTTTTTTTTTTAAGATTTTATTTATTTATTTGACAGAGAGAGAGATCACAAGTAGGCAGAGAGGCAAGCAGAGAGAGAAGGGAAAGCAGGCTCCCTGCTGAGCAGAGAGCCCGATGCGGGGTCGATCCCAGGACCCTGAGATCAAGACCTGAGCCGAAGGCAGACGCTTAACCATCTGAGCCACCCAGGCGCCCCTAATTTAAAGGTTTCTGATTAACTCTGTATCAGTTCATCTATCCTAAGATATTTCTTGCACATGGAGTAAGCAAGTATCCACGGTTTAAAGAAACAGGCAGTTACTTTAATCCAATTGTTAACAGTATTTCAGATTTTAAGCCTGCTGTTTTAACATCAAAATGTAGAGGCAAACAACTGTTAAAAACTTTATGGTGTTTATCTAATGCAGGGATGAAAATTCAAATTTAAATAGTTCCATTCTTGCTGTTCTTGCTGTTAACAAATCCTTGCAATTAACTCACAAACTATTCTCTGAACCAAAGGTAACATAAATATGTTGTCATAATACATTAAAAGCAAAATATTGTAAAACACCAAATGATAGTTTTTATCTGTATAGGATGGGCTTGAGGATTCTTCCATAACTTAATAAGTAGCTCCAAAGTGAAGGTCACTTCACTATCAAGTGAAGGTCTGGGATAAGTAATGGACCATATTTTCTGGGAGACTCCCAAATCTGACTTTTCTTATCTCCCCAAGGTTGCTAGGGAATTTCACATCAGTGAAAGCCTCCCTTCACCATGACAGTGGAAGGGACAGTGAAGACCTCCCTCACCATAACAGATGAAAACTTTGTGGAAAAGGAACACCCAAGTCTCCTAAGACTAAAAGTCATTCCACAGGGAGTGCTTCTAGGTAATGGAAAATGATGAAAGCCAAATTCTCAAAACTGTTTCTTGAAAGCCGAAGATTTAGAAACATAGTTATGTGATAGCTGGAAGCAGCAAACTGGGCTCTGGATAGAGACCTGGCACCAAAATCCCTGATTTTAACACAGGGAAGAAGGACGACCATTCTAAATTCTGATCTTATTTGTAGGATACACAACTCTAAACCATCTATAGATTCAATGATTATTTAATATGTGCAGGGATTTTCTTAAATAAGTCATTAATCCTATGTTAGTAATGCCTCCCCATAATAAAGGTATGCTTAGTGAAATATGCCGTAGAAAAGGGGCAATTCTAAAGTTGATATCTAGCCTTTATGTCATGGAGTGATCACAAAAAAGCTCCTATGTATGCAAGTACCACCAAGGTGTCCTGGGGAACATTTAGGAATAAGGGAAATAGTTTTGCCCTCTGGGAGTTAAACTAACAAAATCTATATTTGTAAATTAATGGCTATGAAAAGAAACCAACAGATTTTCTATAGTTGGATGATGGATAGATTTTGAAAAGTATTTCAACTCCAAACTGGGTGTGGAATTTGATTATAATTTAGGACCAGACTACCTAACCAAATTAATTTCATCCTCTCCAGAAAAAGAGCACAAAAGAGGCAAGGAGCAAAAAAGAGAAGACAGGTCCTTTTTTTCTTGGTGTATGGTGGAATTTAGATACGCAGAGAAATTCTTCCCATTTGATACGCACTACTGGTACCTATTTTGCAATTTAATAATAAAAGAATATTAAAAATGACTAAAAACTAAAAATAATACAATTTGCCATGGTCTACTCCAGATGACATGTTTTTTGTGACTATTTTATATTATTTAGAGCCCTAGTGAATATCATTGTGCTTTCTAAATATGCAAGAAAGAGGGTGACCAAGAAAGAGGGAACACTGACCTTCTGGTCACAGAAACTGATGTACATTGTTAAAATTTAATTAGCCACCTGATGTATACAATTCAGTCTCTATTTAAGTTTGAGGAACTCGAATCAGATGGGCTCAATTCTGAGAACTGATATCCGAAAGTTGAACCATGGTTTATTATAAAGTGAAAGGCCTTTTCGTAAGCAGTTAATTAGAGCTCTTTTGATAGCACCCCAACTTCATTGCCCCCTTTTACCTTTATAAACACTTTTATAAACACCACGAGTGTTGATCAATTTCTATTACCTGCACCAAATTGCTGACACAAATGCTCAAAGTCATATATAAATCACCAAACTGAACTGAGACCCCTGCTCAATTCTTTCCTAGAGAAACCTGGTTTGGGAAATAAATAGTCCCAGTTTCCCTAGGGCCCAGTAAGAGCTAAATGACAAGAAATGGCTTCCAGTGTATATTGAAAATCTACGTGATATATTGGATAATGGAAAGCCACCTCTATCAATCCCTGCCTAATTCCACCATCTCGCCAGCCTTTCCCAAACTGGCAACCCCGATCTCCTAATTTGAGATTTTACTTCTCACCCAGTTCCCAGTCTATTAGAATTTAGCATATGCTGTACGCTGAGGCAGCTGCCCCATCTCGTAAGTGAGATGCTGGTTTTGACTTCAGGGAGTTCCTCCAGACTTTCTCATTCTATATGGTGTTTTTCAAGAGCCTGATATTTACTTTGGAAGCTGGTAGCCTCTGTGAAGTCACCCCCATCCATCAGTCAGGCTCAATAACTTTCAACTTCAAAGAGAATGAGGTCTAGCTCATTATGCCATTCTTCTCTAAAGACCCCATTTGCCTCTATTTTAAATTCATGGAGGCAAAGAGACCTGTAGGGGGATAATTCTTTATGCTCCCTAAGGACAGTAGCTAAACCTCAGGCTCTTGATTAGCAAAAACAAACTCATAACAAATAAACGGAACTCCTCTCCTTTTATTCTCTCCCTGCAACAATGACTTGCTTTCTATCTACATAATTCAAAAATATCTAATGCCCTTCATCCTGGAACAGAAGGAATCTGCCCCACTGAAGTCTCCACCTCTAGAAACAGAAAACTATCAACAACCTTAAGTGGGAGCTCTGATTTCTACTCCTCCAAAAAGTCCCTGAATACTGTCACCACCTAGAACCTTGTGTCGTAACTGATCTAACACAATCCTCGCAAGAACCTTATAAAGCAAGCATTCTTACCCGCATGTTATAGGCATAACCACCTACCACCCAGGCACACAGCTGTTAATTAGTAAGTGGCAAAACGTACATTCCAGCCTCTGCCGCTCCTGATCTTTTCCACGATGCTATTGCCCCCACGATGCTATTACCTGGCAGGAATCAATTTCTCAAACTGCTTCTGTCACCCAGACAGAACTTAAGGACCATGGGACATGAGGCAGGTCCGCTTGGTGGAGGCATATACAGTGAGGGAAGCAGGACAGATGGAGCTGAGCGATGCCCATTTTCTACCCGGAGACCGCAGGCTCAGGGCATCATGGCTGCGGAGAGCATGGGGGACGTGGGGGCTCGGGCACCTGGGAGACCGTGGGAAATGGACTGAATTCCTAACTGTCCAAACAGAGATATTTATTATTTATTTAGTTCCTACCAGCTTTTGGTTCTGCTTCTCTCCTGACCCCAGATTCTTGCTTCTATGTTTTGACTTGAATGAAACAGGTCTCTCTGTGTCTCTTCTATCTGACAGTTCCCTAGGCTTTAACATTCAGATATTTCCACCCTGGCTTGTGCCACCAGCTCTTTGGAACCCCAAACCTTGCCAGGGTCCTCTGGTTGCGGTGGCAGATCAGTTGATGTTGGGCGGATGTTTCCAGAGCTTTTTGCAGAATGCTGTAAGAATAGATGCCTGCTCTAACAAAGGAACTTCTTCCAGATACTCATTCTCTCCTCTTATACCAGCCAGGATCAGCACACTTGAAAGCCTCTAAATACCTAATTTGTCCTCTCTTTCTGTGCAGTCATCAGACTATATGCCTCAAAATAAAACGATTTTTTTAATAAAAGAAAATAGTTTTGATAAGAGGTCTGCCTACTCGATTTGCAGAATCTTTTTTTTAAAGTGTAACTTATTTATTTAACAGAGAGAGAAAGAGAGAGAGAGAGAACACAAGCCGGGGGAGCAGCAGGCAGAGGGAGAAACAGACTCCGCAGCTGAGCAGAGAGCCCGATGCGGGGCTCGAGCTGGCCCCGGGATCATGACCTGAGCCGAAGACAGACACTTCACAGACTGAGCCACCCAGGTGCCCCTCGATTTGTAGAATCTTGATGAAATGGCTAGGTGGGGTCTACCTGATCTAGAACTTCCTAGGAGGTTAACTTTAACTTAAGACTTTATGACAAATACAAGAATATATAATCTGAGAATGATTGTTTTATGTTGTGAACTCAGGAATAACGACATACATTCGCACATACTACACAGTATTGTTTTGGCATTATAATTCGTCCCTGTCAGAGAACCAGGAAAAGCCTTGGTGGCAGCTGGGAGGACGAGCTCCCTGCTTGGTGGTTCCAGATTGTTTCATTACATAACCCAGATTCTATTGATGCTCTTCTGCCAATCTTAGGTTATTCTTGTCCCATTCAAAGCTGGGACAATCGTTTCTTTGTATCAGAATGAAAGAATTCTCAGTTCTTGTATTAGTTAAAAGCCCAGTTTAATTGCTGATCTTTAAGTCACTAGAATGTAAAGGAAATTGCTTTCTTCTAACGTTTGGCAAACACCTAGAAATAGATTTTGATTTGTGTGTTTGATATTCTGAGCTCTGTGTCTCTCAAAGTGTCAATTGTGAATTTTGATGTTTGCTCTTCAATAAGCTCCAGCATTATTATCTCCCAATGTTACCATCTAGCTAAAGAAAAAAAAAAAAAAAGAGTAAAGACTAACTATGTGTGACATTTACAAGAGGATACCACCAGTGAGGCAACCTAAAGGGAGTTCGCTAGAAGTGGACCTTAATAAAAGTGAGCCCTTTGTGCATGAGGCCAGCCCCCTGGTGGCGTTGATACGCCCCAGCCGGGCTAGACGACAGCAGCATAGCCTGCCTCCCCAGTCTCAGCGTTTGACATGAATGGTGGCATCTTCCAATTGACTTCTTTTTCTTTTTCTTTTCTTTTTTTCCGCCTTTTTTTTCTTTCTTTCTTTCTTTTTTTTTTTTTCCAATTGACTTTAATGCTTTCCCATCATCACCCTTCATGAGCAAGCTGGCTAAAATATTATTCACAATCCCTGGAGAAAAGTATCTGAGGAATCTTGGCAGCACTCACATGAGAGATAGAACTCTACAGAATAAACCTATTTATTTGTGTTTGCATTGATGATTTCACTGCAGATGAACCAATTTTCCTTGACAGGCTTTTCCAACCATGTCCAGAATCCACGTCCAAATTTTAGTTAACGTTTTCTTTATTTTTTTTAAGAGAAAATAGAATTCTTGATTTTCTAACTGATACAA
>CM052807.1:40390733-40492275 GCA_028533885.1 Nasua narica
CCCCCCCCCCGGACGCTTGGCCTCTGGGTGTGTTCTTCTGGTCACCGAGTCTTCCCAGGGCGGCTTTGGGGTTCGCTGGGAGGGAGATGTGAGCGCGGCGCCCAGGGCTTGACAGCGCTCCCCTAGCTGAGACTGAGAATGCCCTTTTTGACTTAGGCTGCGTTTCTCTCCAGGTTGAGAGCAAGTGACCCGCAGTCCACGATGGGCCTGTTGATCATTCTAGGATACCTGTTGCTTTTGGAGCAAAGCTATCACCAGGGTTCGTGCACGATTAACCTTGTCGCTGTGGGTGCTGCGTTGCAAGATGAGGGAGAATTCCTGGTAGCCAGAAGAGGAGAACTTGATTTCAGAGCTAGGGAAGAGTCATTCCCACGACCAAACTAGATGCTTTGCTTGCCTAAACAGCTGCGCTTTATTTTGATGATAAATACAGAAGTTAGAAAAACTGTTACCTTATAAAGATGCTTGCTTCTCCCCCGCCCCTAAAAAGGAAGTGGAAAGCAGGGATTTTGATAAGTGTAGTATTGGGAATGATGAATGAAATCTTTCTTTCAATAAACGTGAAAAAAATCAGGTTATTGGTGCCTTAAATATTATAGGTCTAACAGATCATAAGCTTCTGGAAGATAGCCACTTTTGTTTGTGCTTAGCATAATTGTGGAATGATCAATGAATATATTAGTAATAACATAGTATGGGAGGCCAGCTTCTTTTTTTCTTCTTTTTAAGCTTTCTTTTAGTTCCTTTGTGTTTAGGAGGGGAAATCACTGTGTCTTAAATTTCTTAAATATCTAGGTGTGATTTTAGCTTTAGGAGTGATGGAAACTGAGAAGTTTTTGTCTTAGTAAAGCACTGTCCACATAATAAGTAAATGGCAACTTCTAGACCCAGCTAGAATATTTCTGTACAATAACATTAAAACAAATGTTTTTAGAAGATCTTGGATTATAAATTATTTTGAACTTCAGAAATTGGCAGAAGGCCACTTATTACAATTTACACATTTATCTTTGTTTTATATCTTTGTCAAATGTAACATCACATTTTTATGTGAAAAACAAACTGTTGAAAGATGCATGTCAGTTTGCGCCTTCCTTTAAGTGATTTTTTTAAACATAAGGTTGACAATAAGCAGCTGTACCTTCATAAGTGAAAAATTTAACCCTATACAATTTCTCTTTCTTATGTGAAATTCTTATACCTCTGAGGCCATTTAGAGTTAATGAAATATTTGACTTAACAAATGTTTTTTAAAAATCACATCTGATGGCTACTTTCAGAAACTATAAATAAGATAGATAATTACTTAGGTTTTATGTGCATGGGAATGAACAATTTTGCATGAAATAACAAATTGTTGTTTATACAAGCTCCAGACCCTTGCATGGTCTATGTTTCAAAGAAATGCTTGCCATTCTTATTTAGAATTTATGTAGTTATATATCTCCATATATTACACTTTTGTGATGCTTCTGTAATGAAGTACAGAACTTTAAACATAGGGCATTTCCTTAATGAATACATATAAAATGACAAATAAGGAAATTCTTTTATCTTGAGCCAAAAGTATGGGCCTAGACAAATTGCAGATGTTAAAGCTTCTGGTTTTCCAACTATTAATGATTACAGAGAAATTTTTTTGTCATTGGGGGTGAGGTAAATAATAGCTAATATCAATGTTGACCTTTTTATCTTTCAGAGGAAGCTCTGGCCCTTTGGAAATCAGCAAGTATAAAATTCGTTAGGTCCAAGTTGATGGCTAAGATGCCTAATGAAGAAAACAATTACATGTTCATGTCTTTGTAGAAATCCTTTTTCAACAGGATTTTTACTTTTTTCTTTCTGTTGAGAAGCCCCTTTGAAAAGTTGTAGATGACAAAATGCTGGCAGGAGCCGTTTACACGTTTAGATAACAGATTTGTGTTGTAAAAATATCTTTGCAGACTGAAAAAAAAAGGATGAAATGAATGAATCACTGATGTGATTAGGTTTAACAAGGATGAGAGGCAAGTCTTATATTTAGGTTTAAAACACTGACTGCAGAAGTTCAGAACGAGGGAGTCTGCAGTTCCTGTGAGAGTTTTGAGTCTTGCTGTGAGTGGTTGTATAGCCACAATGCCAGCTAAATAAAGAACAGGGAGAATCTCGGGGAACTTTGGTAGGTTAGTTTGTCAGGCCCTATCTCGAGGAATGAATGCGGTGGATGCCATGTTTTTAGTGATTAAGAGGCAAGTGCCGGCAAAGAGGGCTCCATGTGGTGAAGAGAAAAGGTGAGGGTCAAAAACAAAAGAAGACAAAGCAAAGCCATACAGCTCATGAAGAACAAGGGAAGATGCCAGGTCTCATTTTCCTAGGACGTAGTAGCCTGGGATGGGACCAAGGGTCCTAATAACTGCTAGGCTACTTGAAAGCTTCTGAGTGAATGTAAACAAAAAGTTGATGTAATGTCCACTCACCAGCACTCACAGACCTCAGGTATCTGAAAGTGACCAATCAGACCCAAGATGGTTGTCTGATCCCAGGGAAGGATTCTTGCCATGACTGGAGGATTCCTTTGGTTTAACCCCAGGGCTGTTTCCAGCTTTACATATTCATGGTACTAAGAACCTAGGTGTCATTTCTAAATCATGCACCTGTATCATGTGTGTTTACATTGTATGTAATGTCATTTCCTAAGTGTTAGGGCGGTGTTAAGTGTTCAGGTTGTCGTAGAAAAGGAATCAGAAGTTGAGGCATGACATTTATCTTTTTTGTCCCAGGGACATTGTGCCCAGAAAAATATAAAAATATAAAGTAGATACTGTATATGAATTCCTGGAACCTGGATATCTCTCACGTGTTTCAATCATGTGATCTAGTGTGAACTGAGCTAAAATTTAACCTTGAAGTGCAAACCAATCATTACGGTAGGGTGGATTAAGATGAATGTATATTATTCAGCCCTCAGGAAAATGAAGACTTCTTTTTTTTTAATTTTTTTTATTTATTTAACAGAGAGAGAACACAAGCAGGCAGAGAGGCAGGCAGAGGCAGAGAGAGGAGCAGGCTCCCTGCGGAGCAAGGAGTCTGATGCGGGACTTGATCCCAAGATGCTGGGATCATGACCTGAGCCAAAGGCAGCTGCTTAACCAACTGAGCCACCCAGGCGTCCCAAAAATGAAGACTTCTAAACGTGACTCTCCCCACATGTGTGTTGTGTATTGGGTATTTAGACATATGGTAAATACTTGTATTCACATACTTCAAGTATTTGTTATCAATTGGTGACCCAAAGACAATCCCTTCATAAAAAAATACCTTAGATAATGCTGTTGGGTATGAAAATGCATATGTTTTAGAACCAGAGAGATCTAAGGTCAGATCATGGATCTATCACTTATTAGTTGACTAGTTTGCAGTAAATGAATATAACCCTTTCACAGGATTGCAATGGAGGAAGATGATGATGAAGTGAGTGGTGGCTGGCAGGGAGAAGGTGCTTAATAAATACTAATTCCTTTCTCCAATCACTAATGAATTCCCAAATTTTCTTTTGTTCAAGGATTGCAGATTTACAATGATATGGTGAATCCAAAGACTGGAACCAAAAAGATTTTCTCAACTCTTCGGTGTGCACAACAGTGAATTATCTACCAACACCCAGCATGGCTAAAAGTGCAGAGGTCAAACTGGCAATATTTGGGAGAGCAGGTGTGGGCAAATCAGGTAAGATTTTTTTGTTGTAGTTGTAGTTTGTGTGTGTGTGTACGTCTTTGATACTGCCTCCTTGGATTAGACAGAAGGGTGATTGCATTTCTCGTAGTCTCATATGTTGCTCTTTTAGATAAAGTCTCTCTCTTATCTAGAACTTTCCTTCTGCATAACCAGTTCTATGTACTTTTTTGCTTATTGATGATGAAGTTCTGCTGACAATACATAAGGCAATGGATATATCATAGGTTTTGGTATTCTGAGGAAGGGTATAAAACAAACCTCCAAAGAAATCAGATTGTGGAAATGAAAAAAATACATACATTTTCTCTTGTTCCTCTTTAAAAGATCCCAAGGGGCCAATTTTATATCTCATTTGTTTTGATATTTGCAGCAGCCTGCTCAATGTCAAGCATGTGTTGGGTGCTTAAAAAAATGCCTGTTGAATGAATATATCCTTTCAAGAAACAGAATTGCATGATTACCCAACACTTCTAAAATCGGGGGGGTGGGTGGGAATTGGGGAAAATTAGAATGCATGAGATCAAGCAAGACAACTCTTGCCGGTGCCTCTGGAATGAATTTAAATGATCGTATTGTGGCTTATAGTAATTCAGAGACTATTTTTTTCATTCCTCACCTAAGAAAAGTCTTGCAGACCTTTAAGATTAGGGGGGAAAGGATAGATATGAAAATGTATCTAATCCAGTTTTGAAAAATGTATCTCCGACTTTATAATTAAAGAATAATACTGAAGCAGATGTTGCTAAAATCGAAGGGCAACATGGCTTTTCAGACCATGTTGTCTCACTCTCTTCCTGGAGGAAAGAACCATAATTGACTTTGCACACAGAGTTCATGGTTCTCAGGAAAGGACGCAGATATCTAGTAGGAGCCTATTTATAGAGGGAAATCGATTTGAATCATTCAGTATAATAGGTAATCCACATAATCTTAAATGAACACACATGAGTAGCTTTTATTCTGTGATCAACCACTCTTTCCTAACTGGCTCTCTGGTTTAAGTTCAGCAATAAATCTTCCCCATTCTAAGCCTTTCTCTCTCTCTCTTTTCATTTTCTAAGAGAGCTCTTTTTTGCCATCACCCTTCCTTCTTATTGCTCATTCTTGCCTCTGGCAAAAACCAAGCAAAGAAAATAGATAGTTGGCAAGGCTTAAAACTTGCCAGCCTTCACAAGATTGAAGATAGTTGAACTCCTCCCCATCAATCTTTTCAGTGTTTCCCAATGGCGTGAGAACCTAATTTCCATAGCTGGTGGAAGGATCTGGAGAATGAGGAAGCTTGTTCCAGCGAGTGGAGGATGAAGGGAAGGGAGTGTGTGGGAGACTGTGCTGCCAACAATAGCTTGCCTGAGTCCTTCCTGAGTGGAGGGTCTAGGCCTGGGGCTCCCTGTTTATTACTCATTCATTCAAACCTTACCATAGGCAGTCAGAGAAGGGAATTTTTAGAACTTTGATCATTTACCGATATAAACTCTGCATGGTTGGAAAAGTTAAGCATAAAAATTAAAATTCAGTTGAGAGAACTACCTAGTTGTATTATAGCCATCCCTTTCCCATCTCTACTGTCTCAGAGCAAGCTCTGTAACCCCCTTTTCAAGGTTCGTCTATCAGCCTGAGCTCTACCCATTTCTTTCATCTTCCCTTTCGTTGTTTCGATGACTGCTTCAATTATTCCTCTCGTGCTCTACCAACTGTTTTCCCATAAGCATTTCTTTGACCACCGCGCCATGTTTTTCTTTTTTCCAGGCTTGTGGAATGTGGGCCCTGCCCTTACTATCTTAACTGTGTTTTAACTCTCATTCATTGCTTAACACATGGCAATCTTCCCTTGTAATCATGAGCCTGAAACTGCTTTTGCTCAGGTCACTACTGATCAATAACCAACAAATCTAATGAATGTTTCCTAGTTCTGATCTTCTTAGGACTCTTTTTACCATTCAACACAACCACTTAGTCTTTCCTGAAATTCCTTCCCTTCCAGGCTCTCATGACCTCACACTTCTTGGCTTTCTTCCTACCTCTCCATTGCCCCCCACCAGCTGCCCTTATGGGGGAGGTGGCTCTTCATTGTCCCACCTGTCAAAACCCAGGGCTCCCAAGGTCCTACATACCCATCTCAGGTCCTCTCTAGGGATGATCTCTCTAGGGACAACTCCTCATTCCCAGAGCCAAAAATATACTTACATACACAGTCCAAATTCCACTGACCTTGGTTTTATTTTATGTAAAATGCAGAAGTTGGACTTGTTCACTAAGGTCCTTTCTAACTGTAAATGATTCTAACTGTGATTCTTAATGCATGTTCTTTGGACTGGTTTATTTACATACCTTGTATACATTCTACTATTTGTATTTATTTTCATGTAGGTGAAAACGACAAGGATAGACAGCATATCTTAAACAATTGCCTGTGTGTCATCAATACAGTGTTTTCCTATTTCAACATTAGACTGTCTCCCTGAGACCTGGTAACCACACCTCACATTAAAGGTAGCACTGGTTTGACTGTTGTGTGGGAGACAATTCTGAGACCTTTTCTCATAGTTCAGTGAAGACTACCACAGAATCCTTCGTATCCATCAACTGAAACCTGACTATGGTTTCATATGACAATGTTGAACTCATTTTTATTCTAATTCTTTATTAATATGGGTATATGATATCTCTACCTAGCTATTATATCACGTGCTTACTTTTTCTGTCCTATAGTCTGTATTAATCATTTTTTTAAGATTTTATTTATTTATTTGACAGAGAGAGATCACAAGTAAGCAGAGAGGCAGGCAGAGAGAGAGGAGGGAAGCAGGCTCCCTCTGAGCAGAGAGCCCGATGCGGGGCTCGATCCCAGGATCCTGAGACCATGACCTGAGCTGAAGGCAGAGGCTTTAACCCACTGAGCCACCCAGGCGCCCCAATAAATAAAATCTTTTTAAAAAAAGGATATAATAGTGCCTATCTTTAAGAGATATTGTTAGAATCGAATGAGCTATTAGATGGAAATCTTTTAGAACAGCACCTGGCACATAGTAATAGCTTATAATATTATAGCTTTCTGAGGTATGTTTATTTTAATTTGTAAGTTTTCTAGTGAAAACACACAATCAAAGATGTATTTATTTTCAAGTGGGTATTTGGGTTTTCATTTCAATCAGAAAGTTTATAAGCCAAGAATTCTATATTGTAACTCTGCATACCCTCAAAGGGTACACATGTGCAAACACACACACACACACACACACACACAGACCCCTCTCTCTTTTTTTAATTTTTTATTATTTTTTAAAGATTTTATTTATTTATTTGACAGAGAGAGATCACAAGTAGGCAGAGAGACAGGCAGAGAGAGAGGGGGAAGCAGGCTCCCTGCTGAGCAGAGAGCCCGATGCGGGGCTCAATCCCAGGACCCTGAGATCGTGACACAAGCCGAAGGCAGAGGCTTTAACCCACTGAGCCACCCAGGGGCCCCGCTGTATTTCTTTTGAAACCAAAGTCTGGCTAATGTCAATTACAGTCTGACTACTGGTGATCAGAACAATACTTCTTGCAGCTCATATCTTGGAAAAACAGCCAGAAATACATTGGTGTGATCAATAAATTATCACCCTTAAATTTGAAAGTGCTTCTGGTATGTATGTAGTAGACAGCTTCTTAAGCCCAGGTAATGGACAAACCCTCTAGGTTTAAAACAGAATTTAACATTAACCAGAACTCTTTGGTTGATAGGTTGACCATAGAAGTGTCAGCACAGGCAGAATTTAATAATGTGTTATTTATAAAGGAACGCCAAAAGAACATATGATGTGTGTGTGCATGTATATATGTATCAGTATTTACATGGTCTTTTGTGTTGGGAGGATTCTTTCTCTTTCTGCCTAATGTTACCTTGAAGTTCTGTCTTCAGGGGAGCTTGGTTGCCATCTCAGGGTAGTAAGCGCTTTCGGGGATGCTGCAGACCGCAGAGTCTGTATACCATCCCATCCCATCTTCTCTTGCCCAGCAGGGTAAACATTTCCCTTACTGGCTGAGGGTAGAAAGCTAATAATGTGGCATGCGGGACATAGATTTCCTTCCTTGTGTGTGTCAGCCTATAATTTGACAGACTCCTAGTGATTAAAGCAGTACCACCTGCAATAAAGCCTAGAATGCACACTCTATTTATATGAATGCTTCCTGGCTTCATATTATTCAAATTTGTAGTAAGTGTGGGAGGAGCTGAGAGAGAAACCACTGAAATTTTAAATTTAGTTTCTCAGTTGACATTCTCGTTTTAGAATTGAAATATTGTGTGCCATAGCTAAATATATTTCTTGAAAGGGCTAGTCTCAAAGTTAATTGAGTAATGCTATCCTCTAATTCAGAAGCCAGTTGGTGCGCTCATCCGTGAAGATTTAAGTTCATAGACTCAGATTGCTGGGCTATAAATTGGGGGCTAAACACAAACGAACTTGTGATATATTTTTCCTGGACACAAAGAGAAGTGATTTATTTTCCCCTTCTTTTTTTTTTTTTTTTTTAAAGATTTTATTTATTCATTTAACAGAGAGAGAACACAAGCAGGCAGAGAGGCAGGCAGAGGCAGAGAGAGAGGAGCAGGCTCCCTGCGGAGCAAGGAGCCCGATGCGGGACTCGATCCCAAGACGCCGGGATCATGACCCGAGCCAAAGGCAGTTGCCCAACCAACTGTGCCACCCAGGCGCCCCATTATTTTCCCCTTCTTTTCCTTGTTTCCTTGTTCTTGTTTGCTTTTCTCCCTCTTTCTCTCTCTCAACTATAAAAAAGTTTTGAAAAGCTTTTTTCATTTTATTTTTTAGTGGAACAGGGACAATTCTGATTTTAGATATGACTTTTCCAGTAAGTACCAAATGCTGCTTTAACATATATGTGTGCTTTATGGCTGGGGTATGTTCTTGAGATTTCACATACGTGAAATGAAAACAGCAATATCAATGGTTCCTTGGGTAGGTCAGTTTCCTTACGCTATAGAATCCAACTTTGTATTTTATTGTATTTTAAAGATTTATTTGTTTATTTGAGAGAGAAAAAGCACCAACACATGAAGGAGGGGAAAAAAGGAGAGGGAGAGAATCTCAAGAAGATTCCCCATTGGTTGTGGAGCCCAACACAGAGCTCGATCCCATGACCCTGAGATCGTGACCCTGGCGGAAACCAAAAGTTGGTCGGTCAACTGACTGAGCCACC
This sequence comes from Nasua narica, assembly GCA_028533885.1. NCBI lineage: Eukaryota > Metazoa > Chordata > Mammalia > Carnivora > Procyonidae > Nasua > Nasua narica. Next base: position 40,399,647 of record CM052807.1, read on the forward strand.
CAGGTGCCCCTCAACCTTTGTATTTTAGAACTTTTCCCTATATGTAGCTATATGCTAGTTTATTCCCTTCGTAGAGACTTAATAGTCTAGTATGATGTTTCTTGAACATTGTTTTCAAAGGACTTCTAAAGAGAAAGATCTAGGCAATTTGGAGTATGTAAGCATCTCATTATGGTCATGTAATTACTTTTCATGCTTATAGATTACATAAAATATATGCAAAACTTAGTATTGCTCTATAATATATCTACGTTTGATTATAAAAATGATACCCCCAGCCAGCTAGTGACTAAAATGGACTCATTGGGAAGACATAGCAAGTTGATCTGTGAGTTCAGTACCACATAGGCTCCAGGTCCAGTTTGAAAACCACAAGGATAGGACATGGCTTCAGCTGGGCATGTCGTGTGAACGCGAATGCACACTGACAACAGTCCTGTACCACACTTCTTACCTACTTGCATTCTCAACCAGCTCTTCAAGTTCTTGGTCATTCTTATTTTAAAATTATGTAACCTGAATGGTAAATTTTCTTTAACAATTTGTCTACATAAGAAGAGGAACAGATTGTGTTTCAGGTGGTTCAGAACTTTCACACTTCCTGGATGCAAGTGTGTGTGTGTGTGTGTGTGTGTGTGTGTGTGTGTGCCCTAGGTGGTAATTGAATTTGAAGGATTACCAGAAATGAGGCCCATTGGTTCCTTGTATACTTGGTGGTTAGAGGAATAATTGTTTTTTTAAAGGACTGAGTTAATGGGAGGAAGTTGGCATGAGACAGGTTTGGACGCGGCCAGAAAACTAGCTCTTTTCCTGTCATAAAGTGTAATGATATGTTTACCTGTGACTTTCAAGCATATATACTTTCTTTTACCTGCAAAGATAGAAAAGCCAAAAGAGTCAAACAGCCCGAGTCAATTTTCATTTATTTCTTCCACCCCAAGAGGAACAAAAGGGTATTTACAAATCGGAGGTGCATGCCTATGGATCTGTGGAAAAGCCGTACCTCAGTGCAAGCTGTAAGTCACGCTGACTTTTATTGTATGCCCAGAAAGAAAAGCTAAGATGGGGAATGGTGAGGGCTCAGAAAAAGGAAAGAAAAAGAAAAGATGAAAAGGAAAGGAAAAATAAAAATCAAAGTCAGTTGTTCGTTGGTGGGTAAACATCCTGTAGGTTGGCAATGACCAATTCTTGGACTTTTCTTAAGGAAAATATAGTTAGGGAGGAAACAATAATAGAAAACAAAACAAAACAAAACAAAATCAAAACTTGTTTTTCAAAGCCAAAAGGACAAATCTCTGTCCCTGCTTCTTTCTATTGGAATATATTAATAAAATTGGAGTGTCCCTTATTTTTAATTTATGGCTAATTTATTCATTGAAATAGTTTCCTATAGTTAATTGTCAGTCGTCACTTGGTTCCATTTTGATCTCAACTTGTTTTCTTGGCAACTGACAAAGACTAATTTTAAGGAAAGGGAGTGAAGAAAATTGTAAATCATCCATGTAATTCCCCTTTTTATTCCTGGTATTTCTCCAGCTTATGGGTTTGGGGAAATCAGCCAAATTTTCAAAGTGGTACTGTCCTTGAAGCCAAAATTCCAGTGCAAACGCATCTCTGTTGCTACAGCTGCCTTTGAAAATTGATGTGGTTTCAGAAAAACAGCCATAATTTCTTCCATCCCATTAAAAATGAAAGCAGTTACGTTATAAAGGCAAAGTAGTCTGAAAAGGTAATTTCAGCATGGAGTAAGCAAATATGTTAAGTTCCTCTACGTACCTATGAAAGAGAGAGGTTGTTACAGAGATCACCGAGCTTCTTGGGGCACAGCCCCAAGTCTAGGGCACTAGCCAAGTCTAGGATCCTAGTTTATGACTCTTGCAAGTTTGCTGCTACATGTTTTCATTTTGTATCACCCCATTCTTTTCCACATTCTTTTGAATACCTTCTCTTAGGAAATGAGGTGGTCATTAGGATTTTAGGGTATGAACCTTGTAAAACATGATGAGTTTTGTTTTTATAAGAAATTTCCAGTAATCAATAAATCACCAATGCAGAGCAAAGCCCCCTGGGACTCCTGGGTGTGTTGTCAGTCAATAGGGCTACCTGTGAGATTCTCAGCAACCTGTGTAAGTAAGAAAGTTCCCCTGTAATGTCATATTTCACTTCTTACAGCATTGGATCAAGTGTAAGAAAACCAATGAATCATCCCATCTAATGAATAAATTTCTCATTGTTTTGTTTGTTTTTTAAAGATTTATTTATTTATTAGAGAGAGAGGGAGAGAGCACAGGAGTGGGAGGAGGAGAGGGTGAGAATCTCCAGCAGACTCCCCACTGAGCACAGAGCTGGACATGGGGCTTGATCTCACGACCCTGAGATCATGACCTGAGTCAAAACCAAGAGTGGGACACTTAACCGACTGCACCATCCAGGCGCCCCAAATTTCTCATTGTTATCAAAAGAATGTTTTATACTCTGTCCTATTAATATGATCTAATTATTTTTTTAAGGCACTCAACTGTACTAACTGGAAGGATTGGGGTTAAAACTTTAGCTTCATCCCATTCATTTCTGTTTATTCATCTGTCAAATGACATACATTTGATGGCTTGCTTGCTTCTTATTTATTTATTTATTTATTTATATAGCAATACAGGTAGGATGGACTTTGAAGGTACTTTGAACAATTACAAGTGTGGTATGAATCTAGTCTTTCTACTATGATGCTCTTGTTATCAAAGTGCGTAGTTCTTCCTCTATGTTCTTTAACATTTCTGTTTGGACAAGCAGTATGGTGAATTCACTAGTTGTCCATTGCAGGAGACCATAGGAACAAGTTCAATGCACCAGTTGGCTGTTAGTCTTCCTCCACTGAGGACAGAGCATTACAGACTAGTCAGAGATGGCAGCTTTCTAAGCCTTAGGAGTTGGCCCTTTCAGAGATATGAAATGAATAAATACTGCGTTGGGTGTTTTTTCAGGATCAGTGTGTAAGCTGTTGCGATGGGAGGGGAGTTTAGGAAAATAATTCAGACTTATGCCTTATTGAAGAAGGAAGCATGACATGTAGAATTGTTTTGAAAATCAAATCTTGTCTTTATTAAAAAATTCAAGTTTAAGACATGAAAATATTTTTGATAGAAAGGTTTCTCAAATGATATATAAATATATGTATCTATATATTTCCCTATGATCTTAAAATATGTTTTCATTCAATTATTCATTCAACAAGTATCTGTTGAACATCACATTTGTGTTCTAGATTAGTTGCCCATGATACAGGATTCATGTATGTTCCATAAGGGAGAATAGCAGATATTTCTACTCATCATTATGTCCCCAGACCCTCATACTGTATTTCACGCAGACTGGATCCCCAATAAAACGAGTACATTGAGTTAGACTCAGTGTGGTCTATACATGCTTTATAATTTTATTAAAAGGCCTATATTCTAATGGTCTTCTGACTATAACCAAAGTAGTTTCCTTACCTGTACTTGAATATCTCTAGTGATAGGAACGCGGAATGACTGGAGGTAGACCATTCTATCCTTGGGCTGTCAGTCATTGTTCCAGAGAAACAGAACCAACAGGATGAAGAAGGACACACTCACGGACACACACACACACACACACACACACACACACACAATTTGTTTATTTATCTGTTTATTTATGCTGGGAAGACTAAAATCTGTAGAGCAAGCTGGCAGGCTGGAAACTCGGACAGGAGTTTAATGTTGCAATCTTGTGGCAGAATTTCTTTCATTCTGGAAACCTCAGTTTTTGTACCAAAGGCCTTCCAGTAATTAGATGAGGCCCACCCACATTATTAAAGCTAATCTTCTTTACTTAAGGTCAACTGACTGTGGATGTTAACCACATCTACAAAATACCTTCACAGTTACTCCTACAGTAATATTTTATTAAGTAACTGAGCACTGTGTTAGCCCAGTCAAATTGGCACATAAAACGATCACAACAGCTCTTCCTGTCTGTTACTCTACTTTTGGAACCAGAGGTGGTTCATTAGCTTCTGCTTGTTGCCTTTAAGTTTACCCTCAGAGTTACATGGGACATTTTAAATGCCTCTTCCTGTGGTAGCCCTTAACACATTTAAGATCGCTAGCATGCCTGGACCTATGCTGAGTTTTCTCTTCCACAGTCTAGTTACTCATAGTTACTTCATTTGCCCTACATAGAGTGTAGTTTCTTGTCATGGCACCATCTTGGCTGTCTTACTTGATTTATGCACTCTGTGAATTGGGGGGCTTGGAAGTGAATGCAGATATTTCAGAAGTGGGACACTCAGAGCAGATCAGAGCACAGCTAAATCTATGAACATACCATGCTTTTGCTAATACATCCTGAGGTCGTTGTTGCTTTCTGGGAGACAATGGATACAACATTGGCTCATGGAGAGACTGAGAATGAAGTTGGGTTTTTTTGTTGTTTTATTTTGTTTTTAATATATGCTGTTGCTACGTCATATCTCCCTAAACCTATAGTCTGTATATGCTTAATCCAGGTGTAGAAGTTTATTTTCATCCTCTTAAATACTGTTCTGTTAGAGTTCATTTATTCTGGTCTATCCAGAGACTTTGGATCTCCTATATGTATCATCCTTCTCTATTTTCTGTCATCTAGAAGTATTTTTGGGTTTGGAGCATTATGGGCCCTTGACACTCTTATTCAATCATAGAATTTTCCACTTTGGTATTATTTAGCTCATTGAAATGATTAAGAATCCCAGTGAGTTTTTTGGGTAATTTACAGCCAGTGAAGAAAAACAAAGGTCTTTGGCTCTAAGTGTGGGGACATTACCAGTGTATCACATTACTTCTGTGTTCATTAAATCAATTCTGTTTAGATTTGCCTTAGAAAGAGTGATCTGAGAGGACACTTTACAGTTATAATTGCTTGTTTAATATTTTCTTTAGCATTTCTTGTTTCTGTTTCACATTCTTTTCTTAGGACTCAAGGTACATTGCTGTATAAAGTGCGGGACTGTGATCAGCTTTTATTGGTCCAAGTATCTATTCTCTACAGAAAGTTGTTTCTCAGGGGCGCCCGGGTGACTCAGTCGGTTAAGTATCCAACTCTTGATTTCAGCTCAGGTCATGAACTCAGGGGTCTTTAGATCAAACCCCACAAGGGCTCCATGCTTAGTGGGGAGTCTGCTTGAGATTCTTTCCCTCATCCTCTTCCTTTGCCAAACTCTAGTGTGAACACACACTTTCTTTCAAATAAATAAATAAATCTTAAAAAAAAAAAGGTCGCTTATCAGACACTCCTCCAGGATTTATATGTGTAATTCAATTACAGAAATGGCTGAATTTCTGTAACTCAGAACTGCTGCTGCAAATGCCAGCTGAGTTTGGGAAGAGATTTTTCTTCATTGGGTTATACCAGTAACTAGCACACTTTAGCCCGCCTCAGAATCAAATGGAGGGCTAGTTCAGATACAGGATTCAGGACCCCATCCCCAGAGGCTCCGGTTCAGTAGGTCTGTAGAGAGTCAGAGAATTTGTATTTCTCACAAGGTCCCAGGTGATGCTGATGCTGGTAGGGTGAGGACCACATTTGGGGAACCATTGCGTTAAGTTTGCTAAGTACTCAATTTCCATTTGAAATAGGTGTTTTTAGCTTTGAGGCCACTCAGAGCTCTCCAGCTACCTGTCAGAAACTGAGTGCCAGCCCCTGCCATGAGTATGGTGATACAGTGGTAAATAAAGCAGATGGGCTCTCTGCCCTCATGAGGCTAACATCCAAGTGGGAGTGGATTAAGGGAGCCGAAAATACTCTATGGGGCAAAGCAAATGTGAGGTTTTTCTGAGGTTCCTTACAATTAGAATTTTTCACTCCCATAGCATGATGAGTTTTATTTAAAAAAAACAAAGGCATATGCCTCATCAACTGTGATATGCTGAGCTTTGGTTTTGAGATGAGATGTTGGGCAATAGTAGAAGATGGTTGAGTTACACTGTAGTGTTAAGCGTCTGGGAATTAAACATATAGCCTAAGACCAGGGTACTGAACTTTCTACTGAGAGAACGTAAGCAGACCACGTAGGAATTGAACTCATACCTTGACCTTTTCATTGACACCAAGCACCACTTAACCCTGTCAAGTTAAGGCAAATGCAGAACCAAATTAAAGTAAGGTAGTTTTTCTTTTGGAACAATGATTTGGAAAAATGATTTCAAATTGCTCTTTGACAGTGCCATTTATAAAACTTATGCAGTGGTGTGTAGAACTATAGTATCGACCAAAGTTCATAAGTTTCCAGTCTTTGGGGTAGAAAGATAACATCTTTTTCTCAATGATGCATTTCCTGGTATTTAAAAGTATTTCTAAAAGTTCACTTTTATTTTATGCCATTGGGCAGTAATTTAAGAGGTGAAGCCAAAAATTAAATAAAAAAAGATTTAAAAATTGTGAGTATTTACTTGTTTGAAACAGTTTGACGTTTTTGTGTATTATGAACCCCATAAATTACAACTGAATCTAACAACTGGGCCAGCTCCCTAGTTATTTGGCAACACATGATGAGTTAGAGGTTTTAAAGGAAGACTCAACCACGCATGATAATATGAGTAATGGTTATCTGTTCCAATGTCTGGGACATTTTTCCATTCAGATATTTTATATCTTGAATTAATTTCTCTACGGTGTTCCAAAAGTGGTGAAAACAGGAGCAGAGCAACCATGCATTTGAATCCTTGAGTCTCAAAAATTAACGTGTGATTTCACTCATCAATTTACAAATGTTTATAAAATTCCTTCTATGTTCTCAACTCTTCAACTCTCTCCATCCTCCCACCAATAATGTCAATATTTGTGGGGGAAGTCCAGAGAACTACATCATTGCCTTCATCTTCAGAGACCTTGGTGTTTTGTTGGATATGTATGATTTACAATTAGGTATCATCTAGTAATAGTCTGTGTTCCAGCAGGACGATTGACTTTTACAATTTTTTTAAATCTTGAAATGTTTTTTAAAAAATTGTCAGAGTTGCAGAATGGTGCAGAGAGTTCTTATGTACCCATCACCTAGCTCTTCCCAGTGATAACATTTTACATAACCACAATGTGTTATGAAAACCAGGAAATTTTAACATGGACACAATGCCAATTGCATGGTATGGATACATCTAAGCCACAGATCTTAGAATGATTGATTTTTTTTTTGAAAGGCAATTGGGGAGGGATACAGAGGGAGATCCTTTGAGAAAGGATGGAGCTCTTCATGAGTTCTCAAAAGGTGACTCTGATAAAGTACTTATTATCAGAAATTTATATATTGAGGTGTATGCAATTTAGCAATTTAGATCATACATGAGATGTTCTAACAGTTTAGTTCAGGCCATAAATTCTAGAGAAATTGAAGAAAGGAAGAGAAATCAGTGAAAAATACTTGGGGGAGATCTTTCAGAAAGAAGTGACACTAAAATCCTGTAAGTTTGCTGGGATTTTTATGGTGAGGAACAGAGACTTCCCTCTCAGTTCTTATCTTTCAAAATTATAATGTTTTCCTCATACCAATCTACATATGTCATTAATGTTGGGAATTAGAAAGTGGGAAAGGACAACAAAGTGAAAAAAAGAAAGAGGAACTGGATAATAGGAAGGGAGAAGAGCTTTCGGAATTTTGCTGATCCAGTCCCAGGAAAGGTCTTTTTAAAGGTGCCCAAAACTAGCTCAGCAGTCATCATTCCCTTCAGTGTAAGAGAACAGGCTTGGAGCCCCAGAGATCATTTACTCACTGTGTGTGTGCTCATCTCTCTTACTTTTGGGAAGCCTCAGGTTCCTCTTCAGTAAAATTCGAGTAATAATCATTATCTTTTAGGGGGGCTGTTGTGCATCCAAACCAAATGAGATCTAATAATTATCAGAATCATAATAACTAGCTAATGCTTAAAGCATAGATTATAAGCCAACCATTGTTATAGGACACGACACACATGAACCCAAATAATCATCATGGCTACTCTATAAATTTAGCCCTATTACTATCCCTCTTTTGCAGACAGGAAACTTGAGATCCCAAAGAATAAGAAATTTGGTCAGGGGCATACAGGTAGTGACTGGATTCTGGCAGAGCTGAATTCAAGCCTAGGCAGTTTGTTTCACTCTCTGCACTCTCTGTACTTTTATCCACCAAATTCTGAAATTTTCTAACAAAGTGCCAAGCACAATACTAGAAATATTCAGAGTGTTTTCTTCCCCCTAACCCTTTGTCTTCTCTTCCTCGTGACCTGGGAACACTCATTTGGATTAATCGATATCTGTGAAAAGTACTTTACTTGACTTGATCCATTGCTTGAGAAAAATGAGGAACTGGAACAGAGAAGATGGTGATTCCGTTACTAAGAGATCTTATGGCCTTATAGTACATTTTTATTCTGCTCCATTTTAAAAATAATATTTCTATTCCAAATTCTGCCTATGACTTCATGCTAAAACCCCTTATTTGGCTTTTGAGGCCCAGCAGTATGTGAAGGAGGTGCTCAAGGAGGAAGATGGAAATTATAAAGAAAGACAGAAGAGCCTAACATTGAATATGTGAAAAATGTGGAGTGTGTTAAATATCCTCAGTGGGAAGGGAGGATACATTAATAAATTGACCTGGAAGAGCCCCAAAAGCAAAACTCAGAAGCTTTTTAAAGATGTGAAAGTCCTAGCATGTCAACATTAAGGAAAATATATAGTCAAGTCAAAATTTTTAAATGATGTTATGTGTTAAAAATATTGAATTGCAGAGATTTCCTCCATTATTTATCACAATAGGAGAGGGTTGTTTTTCTTCACTGAAATACAAGATGTTCTTGTGAACCAAATAGCTGGAAGAATCAGGCTCCTACACAGGGCAAAATGCCAAAAGCCTTCAAACATTTTGTGAGGGCAGATTGGGTAGGATTAGATCCCATCAGATAACTCAAGATCCTTTATCTGCTATGAATAATTCGTGATTAATTATTGCTGGAGACTTCTAGGTCAATAAATATTGTTTAAGTCTATGATGCTTCTTATAAATGCAAGGGACCACTATCATTTATTGTTGCCAATTATTTTTGATCCCCTAATTGATTACTCAAAATTACATTTGGTGGTGCTATTTTGGATGAATAATTGGCATGAACAGCTGTGATGTCAAAGTGAAAACTTTACCTATAGTTTTCTTCAGGTCATTGTTTCAGATTCAGTAAAAAGGTTTTGTTCAGTACAAATTAAGAAATTCTCAAACCAACCATCATGAGACACTATGAGCTTTGGTAAATGTATTTTATTTAAGATATCATGAGACAAGACTTTTAAAAATTATCTCTTATTTATGCAATATTGCATTGTCATAGTTAATAAGTAAACACTTCTATCTTATTTGACCCCCTATAGAATATTCACCAGAGTCTCCCAAACTCCTTTGTTTGGCTGCTCAGTCGTTTATTTTAAGTCCTGCCCACCCTGCACTGAGTTCTGATACAATTCACACTATTGATAGGTTCATTTCTGACATGTCGTGGTTTGAATGACCCCAAATTTACTGTAATTTTATGATCATGAAAGGATTTTGTTTTATCGAAGAGCAAATGCAAACATAAAGCAATTTCTAAGATATTAAGTTTATTTTAATCTTGGAGTATTTTTCTATAAAGATCAATAAAGGTGGAAACAAAAGTGAATTCTAAAGATACTGGGCTAGCCATTCGATTAAATTAGATAATTTTCAAATCTCCACTGTTACTTGATGTATGTGCTGTGTATGTGTATGCATGTGTGTGTTGACTAAGAGTATTACTCCAAAAACTCCAAACCAAAGCCCTCTATGTAGAGTAGTGTTTCCTAGGTTTGAAACATCCGGAAAATTCTGAGATATTAATGCGCTTAATATTTAGTCTCCATTTAGTCTCATGTATAGCTTTTCCCTCTAGTCTAGAATATGGGGGTATAAGAAAAAAATGTGACTACTTCTACTCTGAGATAGAGGGCTGCAGACAGAATGGAAAGGCTGAAGTGGAATGCAGTAGGCATATGAGGGCATGCAGAATCAAGACAAAAAAAAATGAAAAACTCACTCATGGTCTTTTTGAATGCCATCACCAAATGGAAACATTTGATAAAATGTGTTAACTATAGAAAAACTATCAATTGTGTTATTTTAAAACATTTGCAATGGAAAAAGGCTACCATGTGTGGCTACCCAGAGCCTCACCCAAAGCTGGTTTATATGAGATAGTTAATGAGATTTGGGACTTTGGAGCTGGTGAGATTAATGTGAGCTTTGGGACCATGAGTAAATATAATGGTCCACATACCCTAATCTCAAGAACCTGTTAATATATTATCTTACATGGCAAATGGGATTTTGCAAATGTGATTGAGGTTAAGAACTTTGACATGAGGAGGAGGTTATTCTAGATTATCCAGGTGAGCCCAGCCTAATCCCATGAGTCCTAAAAATTGAAGAGCCTTCCCAGGCTGAGGTCAGAGGCTGAGGCTGGAGAGAGATGTGACTAAGAAGGAATGGTCACAGAGATGTGATTGTGTTGGCTTTAAGGACAGAAAAAGGAGACCATGGGCTAAAAAAATGTGGGTGAACTCTCAGAGCCAGAGAAGGCAGGGAAATGGATTCTCTCCCACAGGCTCCAGAAAGGCCCTAATGACTGTGTCAGACCTCTGACCTACAAAAGTGTACGGTGGTAAATTTGCATTGTTGAGCAGTAAATGTGTGATACTTTGGATTCTTATGCATGAAAATTGAGGCTCCTAGAAGCTTTAGCTACATACAGTGAGAGGCTGCTGAGAACCAGTATGTTCTACCCAGAATAAGTTCTCTGCGTCTGTGTCTAGATTTACCCTATTACCCTGAAGTTCAAAATAGCCTGTGAAAACTCAGGAATGGAGTCCAAGTAAGACTTGGAGGAGACCAAATGGGTGGAGATGACAAAAATCCTAAAGAATCATAGCTAGTCCATTTCCAAGTTCAGGACATCACAATGATGATCGTTTGAATGAGGCATGGCCTGGGTGGACTCGAGTCCTGCACCCATCTTGGTAAAGAAGGGGGTGCCTTTGAGAACGGTACCTGTAGGAGAGGAGGCTATACCCAGAGTAGTTCAGACCACATGCATATCTCAATGGATGCATCCTCACCAAGGAGAAGACAGTGAAAGGGAGAAAAGGTGTCTGGGCAGACACCTAAAGGAAGCAAAGCCGGTGGCAGAGGATAAAAACCAGTTCCCCTGATAAAGATTGCTCAGCCTCTGAGGCTAAATGGTGCCCTGGGTGAAGCACTGGCCTTTCCCTCTGCGGCGCCCACCCCCCTGCGCGCACCTGCTGAGGACAGCGTGCCTCCAACGGGATCATCAGGCATTTATAAGGGGCGGGGCTCACATTCCTAAGATGACTTAAGTGAGCTTCATGAGAACATTCTGTCCTCTAGCTCTGAGGGCCCCTAAACAGCAAATAATGAGAATAGGTTACTTCCTGGAACACCAGGCATTTGACAAAGTACTTTACTTACAACATCTCACTTAACGGCTCACCACTGCACAGCAATTTTGGTCTTGTTATGATCTCTGTCTTACTGATGAGTAAACAGAGACTCCGAGAGGTTTAACAACCTGCCCAAAGGCAGAGATGGAGTGAATGGCAGAGCCCCGACCGGATTCCTGGGAGCACTGACTGCGAGTGCTAGCCCTCTTCAGTTCTAGGCCCTGCTCAGACTGTTCTAGTCAAGAATAGTTCAATTTCAGCAATCCAACAGTACCCGTCAGAGAATGCAACTATCTCCTGATTGTTCTACATTTAATTCTTGGTGATTTATAAGATTCTCATTGGCTTCCAAAAGAGGCTGAGTTTTATGATACCTTGATAATAAGTATAATAATTCTACAGCTCAGTAGCCAGACTTCTTGGACCCAAATCCTGGCTGCACCGCTTCCTGGCTGCTGAAAGCAGGCATTTTTGTGTTACACCGGGACAACGGCCCCAGCGGCCAGACTAGTGTTGGCCACACTGTAGGTCCTCCATAAATGCTTGCAAAATAAAAGACTGCCCTGATTATCACTGTGAGTATTAAGTGGACTAATTGATGAGCATATTCAGAATGGTGCCTGACAACTGATAAATGCTCGGCAATGTTAGCAGTTATTCTGCGTGAGACTGAAGCTCTGGGTCTTGTTTTATGATTAGAACCTTGCTCCCTTGCTCCTGGCCTTGCTTTCACTTCTCTTCTCGTTCTCACCTTGGACTCATCTGTCTCAGTGGTAGCAATTAAGAAGGATGATGCAGTATCCTTTTTTATATATTTTATATTTTTAATATATTTTTATATATTTATTTTTATTTTATTATTATTTATTATTTATATTTTTATTTTATATTATATATTATATATTATAATTATATTACTTATATTTTATTATATATTTATATTTATTTATGTATTTTTATATTTATAAAATATAAAGCATACAATGAACACTGAAGATGACACTTTCCTCTCCAGTACAGTGATGTAGGAAGTCCCTTTCTTTGAATGAACTACTGACAGCAGTTGGGGACTCCTCTCTTCTGCAGGGCTTTCAAAATGATGTCTCAGCCTAGGGAGGCGGCATGGGTTGTGTTTTCACTGTAAACGAAATAGTCACGAGTCACCAAAAGCTTCTTCTTAGCTCATGTGTTTCGTCGAGTTGACTCAGCATATTTTGGGTGCGAGGTCCACAGTCTTATAAGGAGAGGAGACCTGATTGACCTTTACACCAGGGTTTAAAACCCAAGTGCAGTCCCTCCTCTGAAGCCCCAGCTTCCACTTTGTGTCTGCCTGAGAAATACTTCCTCAGAGGCAAAGAAGGATTAAGACGAGGTGTCATTTTCTACCACATCTCTGCCAGCCTTTGTAGCAAGCTGATTATGTCAGTTATCTTCATCCAGGAAGCCAGGGTCCCCTCTTGAGGTCGAAGAGCTGTGCCTGGGTAGAACAAAACATTTTTCTTTTTTCCATTAATGAACAAAAGCTTGGCAGCCACACCCTGTCCCTGGGATGGACAGTGTCCCCCTCCATCTCTTTGCCTGCGCTGCTCTCTAACTTGACAGGATGGATCCTATCCCACAAACTGTTGACTGTAGAGGGCTCACTGAAGTAGATTGTGGAGGAGTAGGAAGCTTCCCAGATTGTAAATGTCTTGAGGGAAAGAAAGAAGTCATTGGCTTGTATTCCTCAGGTAGTCAAAGGTCACACAGCATGGAGGGTGTTGTTTTGGGTAAAGCATGAAGGCAGCCCATTGAGCATTCTGGGTAGACAACTATGTCCCTTCCACATGCTTGTCCCTCCAGCTTATTTGAAGTATCTCAAGGTACACAAAACACCAAGCCATCTGCCACCATAAGTTGTTCATAAATCCAATTTAAGTATGATTTGGCGACAGGAACCCAGTCCAGTGAGTGAAGCTGCAATCCTTCTAGGGAGTAGAATGGCATGTTAATAGTGTATTTATCATCCATGATGCAACTTCTAGGTATCTGCTTGCCTCTGTTTGGTGCCATATGGCAGCCAACACTGACTTCCTCCCACCTTCCGGAACTGATTTTTCTTTTGACCTCCATTTAATTTGAGACAAATAAATGCTGATGGATTTGGGTAATTAACTAAACCAACAGGTTAAAAAAAAAATAAAAACCAACAGCCAAACTTGTTGTGCATTAAGAAAATAAGTGGGGATTTTCCATGACTGGTTTCAGAACCAGGAGACACAATCATCCCCAGAGCAGAGTGAAGGCCACCTACCTAGCAGGAAGAAAATGAGTGGGCAGAAAAGACTGGGAGATTAATAATGACCTGTGTCTGGTGATCCAACTCTTCATTTCCTAATTAGGCACCCCTGGCACTGGGGCAGTGCCCTTTGTGTGTAAGGTGGAAAGGAGAGGTGAGGGGGTCTCACAGAGTTTGTACTTTGTTCCATCGCTACCGTGTTAGGCTAATCCTCAGCCATATTGGCCCCTACCCATACCCGGTCCTCTTGAAGACAGTGTGGGAATCTCTGCAATTCTGCTACCATCTCTGGGTGGCCAATTAGAATCTTTCTATCAGCAGTTACTGTTCATTTGCCACGACTATAATGATGTTCAGGAAAGCTTTACCCAAGTCACTTTGCAAGCATTAATTTGATACTCTCTGACTTTCCACCTTTGAATATTGGAAGACAATATATGGAGATGCTTAAGAAACAAAACAAAAACACTCTCAATTCCTGATGCATGTTGAAGGGCTGAACCTTTGACGTAAGTTGCCCCATGCCATCTGCCAACCTAGAAATTGGTCTTGCCGAGATGGTGGATATTGAGATGGTTGTGGAAATTGTACCTGCAGAACCTGACACTACCAGTAAGATTTTTTTTAAAGATTTTATTTATTTGTTTGTTTATTTATTTATTTATTTATTTGACAGAGAAAGATCACAAGTAGGCAGAGAGGCAGGCAGAGAGAGAAGGGGAAGCAGGCTCCCTGCTGAGCAGAGAGCCAGATGCGAGGACCCGATCCCAGGGCCCTGAGATTGTGACCTGAGCTGAAGGCAGAGGCTTTAACCCACTGAGCCACCCAGACGCCCCACTACCAGTAAGATTTTATTTATCGATTTCATCAAGTTCTCAGGGATCAGACCATCTACCCAGTACTGTGCAGTAACCAGAGGGTAAAGCATGGACACACCTAGAGGTCCTGCTGTGGTCAACCGAATTGCTTTTAACCAATAAAGCAAATAAAACTCCTTTCTTGGCAGCTGTAAACTGGACATCATGTTAAGCATTCCTAGAAGAGATGAGCTCCAGGCTTTTAAACAACACCAAGACTGTATATATAGTGCATGAATCTGAGATAATGGAATGCTAGTAAAAGAGTGAAGCATTCCTAGTACAGATTTTACTGAACACCAACCTTTTTCAAGAGATCAGGCTGCTGCTTCTTTTTTTTTCTCCTTAATTAAAAACATTCAGCCTAATAAAAGCTATTTTCAAGAGCATAGGTTCTGAGGAGAGAACATATATATTTTGAGACCTGGGAAGCAGCCCATACATGAGAGAGTAGAGAAAGAGTGCTTCCAAAGATCAGTTTCCAGTGACTTCTAAATGATCCTTTACGATGGTACTTTTAAATGGCTCTTGCCTTCGCTCCCTTAATAGCAGGCCTGGAATGTGCTGTTGAAGGAAGTTACTGTTTGTTGTTCAGAGTCCGGCCTGGGTCCTGTGAATGTGTGTCATGCAAGCAGAGATGTTCTACAGCTGCGCCCTCGTTTTTTACCCTAAAGCATATTATTTAGCATAATCCCCCCCAAAGTTCTCAAAACAGAGAAATAATCTTAAATCCTTGCACAGAGTCTGTGAGTCATTGTTCTGATTGTTCTTGTAAAGGTACTTACTTTTTTTTTTTTCTCCTGCTGGCCAAGTGAAATCTCAAATTCAAATCCTTTTGGGGGGAGGGGTGGGAAAGTAGAGACTAAAAAGAAGCCAGGCGCTTTTCACTGATTCAGTCCTTTTTGTAGTTTAATAATAACCTGAATCCTTTGCCTCCCATTGAAATTTAGGAACACGAGAATGTATGCAGGGAAAATAATAGCCAAGTGTTCTTAGGCAGCTTTCTCTCATTTGCAGTGATATTTATAATTTCTCTTGCTTACAATATCTTTTCTGTCCAAACCAGACTCAGAGTTAAAAGGCCAGATTATCAGAAATGTCTTCCAGCTTTAAACACTTTCTACTCTATTGTATTGCTATATGTCCATTATTATGTCATGACCCTTATAGGTTTCTAAAAGGATCATAGTAAGGGGAACCAGAAGAGAGAACTCCAGTGTGGGGAATGTGGGAATGGGTGTAGCGTTCAGACAGGCAGGTATAATTTTCTAATCAAAGGAAGCAGGATTCCTTGGAGAAGCGGTCAGTTCCAGATCTTGGGCAGGCAATGAAAGATGAGCCTGGGATATCTTGCAGTGTCAGAAAGCAAGGAAGTACCAAAAAATAGAAGAGCTTAGAGTCATGTCTACCAACCTGAAAGGGCTCCCAGTGGTGAGGGGTGAAATCATTTGAGCAAAATAAATATGAATATAAATCCAATAATAGTATTGATAATAACCCAAGGGGAAAACATGGATATCCTTGAGTCCATACTGGTATAAATAAACAAGTGACTAAAGAAATAAAAGAGGAAGAAATGACAAGCCATCCTAATGAAGCAGTTCCAATTAGAAAAGAATGAACAAAGGAAATAGAATACTTGAACACCATGGTAGGAATTGTTGCAGGCAACCACGGATGGGTGTAGTGGTTTAGTTCAAGCAGAAACAAGGTATTTGCATAATCTGAATGTTTCATCCTTAAGATAAACATTTATTAATTATGAAGGGAATGGGGGCATGTGGGTGGCTCAGTCAGTTGAGCATTCAGCTCTTGATTTCGGCTCAGTTCAGGATAGAGGTTGTGGGATCGAGCCCCACGTTGGGACCTACACTCAGCACGGAGTCACTTGAGTTTCTCTCCCTCTACTCTTTCCCCTACTTATATTTGTGTGCACTCTTTCTCTCTCTCAAATAAATAAATATTTTAAATACTTTTAAAAATTGTAAAGGGAATAATAGTAACTATACAGTGAAGAAACCTTTCAGATACGACCTTCACCAAGTCCTAAAGTTTGGTGCATCACTGGGAAGAAAGCATAATGCCATAGTGATCTGATGCCCTCAGAAGGGCACTTCATCTCAGGGGCATCTTTCCAATAACTAATAACCGCATATCTGACCATGGATCCACATCAGACAAGTCCACATTGAAGGACATTCTATAAAAGACCTGGCCAGTGCTCTTTAAAAGTGTCAAGTTCAAGGAAGACAAAGAAAGACTGAGGAACTGTCACAGATTGGAAGAGATTAAGAAGACATGACAATCCCATCTGTAGCAGAGGATCCTGAATTGTATCCTGGAGGGGGAAAATAATGGGACATTATTGAAAAAACTAGTACAAACCAAATAAAATCTGTAGCTTAGTTAATGGTAATTAATGGTAAGTTAATTGGTAAAGTAAATGGTAAACATTGGTAAGTAATGGTATTGTACCAATGTTTATTTCTTAGTTTCGATCATTGTGCTATGGTTCTGTAAGATATTAACATTACATGAATGTGGGTGAAGGGAAAAGGGAACTCTCTGTACTATTCTAACAACTCATGGAAGTCTAAAATTATCTCAACATACATGAGATAATTACGTACATGATGTTTAGTTGTCTCTCTATACTTTTCAATGCTGGAAAATAAACGTAAGGCATTTGGGACACTGGCGAGATAACTGCTTATCATAAAATGTGTCATTCGTTCATTCAACAACTTTAACAAATTCAATCCTACTCAGCAGGAACTAGGTCGAATCACTGTTCATCTTAGGGATTTAGCAGCTAATAAACCAGGTATATTCGGACACAGCAACAAGTGCTAGGGAAAGGGAAGTACATGGTTCTCTGGGGAAACAGAAGCAGCATTTAATGTAGGTTTGGGAGATCTGAGATCACAGAGCTAAAGATAAATACCATTTAGCAAGTCTGGATTGTCTGGGGAGAGAGGAGGCAGAAGGGCATGGGGATATGTTTCAGGCACAGGAAATAGAGCAAGAGTGGAGGCAAGAAAAAAGAGGGCATTTTTGAAAAAAACAACAAACATCATTAACTTGAGTGGATCATGGAGTTCAAGGGGAGCTAAAAAGGTTAAGGAGGAACCAGATTATGTTGAGAAGTTTGTAACGAAAATGTGAGGGAAAGCCAATAAGGGGCTTTAACTGGGGAGTGATGTTACCATATTTATATTTTAGAAAAAGCATTTTGGCTTCCATGTGAAGAATAGATTACAGAGGGATGGGGCAGAGGCAAAGGTGCAGGAAGACCAACTGGGAAGCCATTCTATCAGTCCCAGCAAGGCATGACAATGACCTTGACACATGGTGAGCTTTAAAGAAAAGTGGACAGATTTGAGAGATTTCAGGGAGGTATGCTGAACAGAAGTTAACGCTTCTTTGTGTGGTGCTAGTGAGGGAGAGGGAGCACCTATGGTTTAGAGTGTTCAGTTCCTCATCTAGAATCTGTCAATCATGTCTTAGCCTACACATAGATCCACACTGCCATGTATGGTAGTGGCAGCCTGTGATTCAAACATAATCGTCTGGAGATCTATGATGATGCTTGTGTGGGTGTGACAGACATACCTGGAGAGCACCTCTAATGAGTCATGTCCCCTTTCCTAGAGTTGGGACAGAAACAATAACTTGTTGCTGCTAACCAATAGAAAAATTACAAGAGTAGGATAACATTTCTGTGATGAAGTTACATTATGTATGACTCCATCTCAGCCAACTGAAGTGAGAGGCCCTATGTTGGCTCTGACGGAGTAAGACACCATGTTGTGAGAGGGCTGCATGGCAAAAAATAAAAAGTAACCTCTAGGAGCTTATGGTGGCCCCTGGCTAATAGCCAACAACAACAAAAAAAAGAGCATCAGTCCTACAACTGCCATGAATTGAATTCTATCTAGCAACCTGAAGTGGCTTGGAAGTGGATCTTGCCCAAGTCAAGCCTCTGATGAGACCACAGTCCCAACTGATGCTGTAGTCTTTGCAAGACTTGTGACCCAAGAAACTATGAGATAATAAAGGGTGTTTTGAGGCTCTGAATTTGTGGCAATTTGTTATGCAGTCACAGAAATGGAATCTACTTGCTCCGATGCCTTTGTCCTCTCTTCTATATTTTCTATCTTTAGATCTGTCCATTATTATCATCTTTAACCAAGGGTCTTTCTTCTTGTTTTTATTCTATCCTTATGTTTTCAGGTATTTAAGCCAAATATTCAAAATACCAAAAACTTGCTTTGGTTACAATATTGTAAGTGGGTTAGTTTACAAACTAAGCAACACCTTACCAGCTTTGGCTCTCTTTAGAACGATGATGTGTGCATACCCCATTACCAATGACATTGGTTTTCAGGTGTTTGAGCATCCTGAAGATCTTCTCTCTGTTTAAACCCTGAGGACCCACTGTAGACCCCAGCTGGTTTCCCATGTTCTCCTATGACCCTTACCACAGGCACTATGGACCAAAGGAGTGTTTAGGTTTTATTTAAGATATTATCATCTGCTTTAACTCTTATAGTTCTTCGAACTCTCTAATCTCATCCCTAATCTGGACTCTATGTAGTGTACCTTCAACTCCTCCCTGTCTTACTGTTGCTAAGAAAATTAAAATTTTAAGTTAATACTAAGAAATGGATAAATTATTATGAAAATGATATTTTTTGAGGATGCACACAGTCTAAGAAATTATAGAAATTTCTCGATGTTGAGCTTCCTGGTTGGTATCCTTACTGAAATTTGTGGTGACTAGAAGGCTATAGCTTTCTGCCTTTCCCACGAACTTTTGACGAAGGGATTCACCAGGCTCTCCACTTCTCAGCCCTCAATTTTGGTGCAGGTCTTGCAAATTCTATCAGAAACGCCTTCTTCTTAATATTTTAGCTTTAGAACCATTTATTCAATCAATGTTTGTTTACCACCTACTGTATGTTAGCCACTGCCCAAGTTCTGGAAATACAGCAATGAGCAAAATAGTTAAAAACAATGGAGTTTGCATTCTAAATGAGAAGAGATGTAATAAGAAAACAAATACAATGGAAATTATGTCAAATGATGATGGAATGGAATAAAATAACTAGACTAGAAACAAGAGTTTTGAACATTACAATTTTAAAGAGTGATCAGAGAAGATTTCAATGAGAAGATGTCATTTAAGCAAAAGATCTGTAGAAAGTGAGGGAGTGAGTCAGTCTTGTGGTTGATTATCTGAATAAAGAGCATTCCAGGCAAAAGGAACAAAAAGTGCAAAGGTCCGATGCATGCAAGGACAATGAGGAGGGGTGTCAGTTTAGCTGGAGAGAAGAGGAGTGGCGTGGAGGAAAGGAAGGAGGTCAGAGAGATTCTTGAAGATGGTGAGACCATATAGGTTCTTACAGGTTGGTGTAACAACTTCGACTCTTACTGCATTGAGATGAAAAGCCACTGGAATATTTTAAGCAGAGCAGTGGTATGATATGGTTTATATTTTAACAGTACTACTCTAATTTCTACGCGAAGAACACAATAGGGTGTGTATTTAGGGCGGAGAGATTTGTATATGTGCTGCCGAAGCGAGCACATAGGGCGGAGAGATTTGAAACAAGGGTGAGACAGGGAAAGAGTTAGGTGGCTATTTCAATAATTTGGGTAGGACAGTGTATACAGAGAACATTTACATCATCACAAAAAGTTCTATTCGACTTACTAGGAAGAAGGACAATATGGGAAACTGATGTCAAGAAACCAAGGGTCCTCTCCTCTCTCTCTCTCTCTCTCCCTGTATTTACCCTAAGAAAACACCGTGGTCTGGTCTCTTAACTCCTGCCAGTGGCGAGTAGAAATGTGGAAGGGATAATAGGTTCCTCCTTCTCTAGAACATTTATTTCTCTCTAATAATTATCATTTTGGCTAGAAAAGCTCTGTTAAGGAAGAACAAATAAAATCTTACTATTGATTATACATTACATGCTAAATACAATTTTAATATGATATTGGTAAAAACACATATTATGTGTACATTTTATGTGCTATGTATAATTATCTTTCTTTTTTAAAGATTTTATTTATTTATTTGACAGAGAGAAAGCGTGCGCGCGCACACAAGCAGAGGGCGCAACAGGCAGAAGGAGAGGGAGAAGCAGGTTCCCCACTGAGCAGGGAGCCAGATGCAGGACTCCATCCCAGGACCCTGGGATCATGACCTGAGCTGCAGGCAGACGCTTAGCCAACTGAGCCACCCAGGGGTCCCTACAATTATCTAATTTTTATCTTTACACTAAGTATATAAAATATATCTCCATTACCTGTTAAAGCCAAAGTGGAGAGAAGATAAATTAATGTGGGGATTAGTATTGTAGTAAGAACGGATCCCCCATAGCATTCCCTTTTCATTGATAAACTTTGCACTGCCTCATTTCTGGGCATTCCTTCATGCATGATGATCAAAGAAGAATGTCAGTAGATTAGAAATCTTTGTACATGTGTTTGTGTAACTTCCTTATTATATCTGTAGAAACATTGTGACCTTTTCTAACTGACAGTGCTTACCCAAGCTTGGATCTTTGAGCAGAGTGTGCTTTCTTGTCCTTTGACGACAGCCTATTCTATTAGAGAAGGAAAGATAAACATCTCTTCACCAAGGAGACATTAAAGCTGGCCATGTGAGAAAAAGAAAATACTGGTTGGTGGAAGTACATGAACTTTGGATCTGGATGGGGGTGGGAGACAGAAGTTATGGTCCTAACTTTGCCACTGATTAGCCTTGTGACCTTGGACAAGCAAGTAATCTGTCTCTCTGGATATGTATTCCTCATCCTTAAAATAAGACTACTGCTTGTCTAAGAACCCATTCTACCTCTGGAACTCTATGACCCAGCTTGGCATCCTCTATTCTTATTTACTCTGGTGGGAGGAAATTTTCTAAGTCCTTGTGTCTTCCGGATCTGTTTACTTCCTGATAATTGAAAAGAAAGCAAAATGAAACCCTATAAAAGAATAATGAAGGCTTACTTCATTGTAGTCTTAGGACAATTAAAAAGAAAAGGTCTCAGAGTATTTAGTTTCGCTATTTAAAACAGTCAAGGGGCACCTGGATGGCTCAGTCGTTGAGCGTCTGCCTTCGGCTCAGGTCATGATTCCAGGGTCCTGGGATCCAGCCCTGCATCGGGCTCCCTGTTCGGTGGGGAGCCTGCTTCTCCCTCTCCCACTCCCCTTGCTTCTGTTACCTCTCTTACTGTCTTTCTCTGTCAAATAAATAAATAAAATCTGAAAAAAAAATAAAATAAATAAAATAGTCAAATGACCAAGAAGAAGCAGTAAATATATTTGGCTTTAATTTGCATTTGTACCTGACATTGTCACACTTAAGAGCTAACACTGATATAGCCAGTCACAGACATATCTGCCAACTAACTAGGAATGGCGCTCTGACCCCAGACCTAAGGAACTTTCTGGCTGCCAGTCAAATCAAGTTTAAACTTTGTATTACTGTATTAATATTTAGCATTCGGTTGTCCTGAATATTGCATTTACTTTCTTTACACTGTAAGCCTTGGTCTCCAAAAAGAGTTGTGTCTTCTTCTTCGGGTCTATCATGGCTTTAATCCTATTTCTTGACCCAAATGCTGTTCTACCACCTCTTAAAAGCTCAATTTTTGTAACGTCTATTCTTCTGCCCTTCCCACCTTCTCAAAAATGATCTTGATCCTAACTCCCGGTTTAGCCTGGGGTAGTGGAGGGGTTTTTATCCATGGTTAAGAGACTTCAATAGTGAGAGATAAAGTAGATAGTCTAATTATCTCTGTAGGAATCTTAATTGAAACCAAACCATCCCCTGTGTTAATTTTTCTTTAATGGGAAGAAAAAGGAGAAAACAAACTGAGTACCCAGCTCCTCCTGCATTTTCTGCTTAATAGCAAAGTTAACAAGAGGCTTTTCCTGGGTATTATTCATTCACTGGGATCATTTCGGCTGTCCCCAGGGCCATCGACTCTTCCCAGCTGCTCCATTAATCTCCGGGAAATCCCCAGTGCCACAACTGTCACTGTATAATTAAATGCTCTGTTATTTTCTGCATGGTCCTGGACTTTGGCAGCTTATTTTCATTAATAGCAGGGCCTGTTCTTTGTCACTTATCTCATATGTCTGTGGAGAAGTAGTCTCCAAGTGTTCCTTTTTTTTTTTTTTTTTTTAATTTCTTCTCTTTTTTTTTTTTTTAATTTTATTTTAGAGAGAGTGTGAGTGTGCGAAGGCGGGGGAGGAGGGGCGGAGGGAGGAGGAGAGAGAGAATCTCAGAATCTCAGGTAGGCTCCATGCTCAGTACAGAGCCCGATGGGGCATGCTCAGTACAGAGCCCGATGGGGGGTGGGGGGTGGGTGGCCTTGATCTCATGACCCTGAGATCATGACTTGAGCCAAAACCAAGAGTCAGACCCTCAATCAGTTGAGCCACCCACATGCTCCTCTCCTCCTTTTTCTGAATGAAGCAGCTCCCCCTCTTTCTTCTTCTCTTTTTTCTCTCCTCTCTTCTTTCATCTCTCTGACTCAAAGCCAGATTCTCTCATATATCAGATGGATAGCAACTATTTTTTTTTTATTTTCCTTCCGATGTCTTCTAACTCTGAAGATTTTCAATTTTAGAATTAAATGTGCCTTGCTTTTATTTTTTATTATTTTATTTTATTTTTATTTTATTTTATTATTTTTTTAATTTTATTTTTTTTAAGATTTTATTATTCATTTGACAGAGAGAACACAAGCAGGAGGAGCAGCAGAAGGAGAGGCAGGAGCAGGATCCCTGCTCAGCAGGGAGCCCAACGTGGGGCTCAATCCCAGGACCCTGGGATCATGACCTGAGGCAAAGGCAGAGGCTTAACTGACTGAGCCACCCAGGCGCCCCAACATTCATTGCTTTTAAATATTTTTCCCCACAAAGGTTAATCTTTGGCTTGAGCACACAGTCCAGCAAATATCCAGATGAAATGGATCGCTATAAAAGCTGAATAGGAAAAAAAAAAAGAATTTCACTTTTTGGCCTTGTCACCAAGGTAGTAATTTTTTAATTGTGGTCACAAGGACCACACCTTGACAATACAGGAAGATATTTAAAAATCGTTAGATTTCTCCAGAGATTCCAACCTCTGAATTTTCCCTTGATGCCCTATTAATGCTTGAAATGGATGCCATTGTTTTCACATAGATTGAGAGGTTCTTGGCACCAAATGAGATGTCTTCTCATGTCAGCAGAAAGTAGTGGCATCCAAGGAGATCTAGCGGAATTAGGGGTTCTAAGAGCCAATGGGCACAGAACTGAATTGCAAGTTCCCTGGGGAGCTTCCTTACCTGTGCTTTGCATCTCCTGTCCATTCATTCTCAGCCTTTGGGTGCACATTAGAATTATATGGGCAGGGGCACCTGGGTGGTGCAGTCAGCTGAGCATCTGACTCTTGCTTTTGACTCAGGTTGTGATCGCAGGGTCATGGGGTCAAGCCCCACATCAGGCTCTGTGCTCAGCACAGAGTCTGCTTAAGACTCTCTCTCCCTCTCCCTTGGCCCCACCCCCACACTAAAATAAATAAAAATAAATCTTCTAAAAAAATTACGTGGGGGAGCTTTTTAAAATCTTGATGCATAGGTCACACCCAAGACGAATGTGAGAGGGAATTATTATGGAGGAGAGAATTAATTTAATAATCCAAAGAAGAAATAGGTGATGAAATACAGCAAGGAGTTCCCACTGGAGGCTGTTATTACAGTTATAAATTTGGCACTGGCTTAGCTGTCTCACTTTCTCCTTTAAAGGGACTCTGCCTGGGTGGCTCAGTCAGCTAATCGTCTGCCTTCAGCTCAGGTCATGAACTCAGAGTCCTTGGATCAAGCCCCATGTCTGGCTTCCTGCTCAGCAGGGCATCTGTTTCTCCTTCTCTCTTTGCCCCTTTCCCCACTTGTGCTCTCTTTCTCTCTTTGCTCTCAAATGACTAAATAAAATACCTTTTTCTTTTTTTAAGAGCTAATGGTAGTGGAGCAGGTGATGCTTAGTTTCTGGAGTCTAAGAGCTGGTCACACTGCTGCTTAAAACCTGGAACAACACTCTTGGCCTCTCTAGGCCTCAATTCTCTCATTTATACATGGAAATAGTTGTGTCTCATGCATATGTGTGCCATGAAGTTTAAATAAGAAAATACTTCTAAGGCACATAGACAATGTGTGGCTCTTGCTGAGAACCGAATCAACCATTCAGATGTTGTGTAGCCTGATGACCCTTTTCCACACCTCACTTTTGTTTTTCTGCTTCCTCTACTCCCACTATGAAACTCACTGTGTCTGGGGCAGTATGCACAATTATCTTTCATAGCTCCCTAGTTTTATACAGGCTTTTCATTCTCACCATAAGAACCTATCCCCCTGTGTTCACTCAGCAAACTTCAGGGATTAGCTCGGTTTCTACTGGTGAAGCATTCTTCACCTTGCCTCATCAGACTCTCCTCCTGCACTTTGTACCCACCTTGACAAGGGGAAAGGTATGTTAATGGTTTGAAGCCCCATCAGTCTTCCCATTCGATCCTCCATTTTTAAGGGCAGAAATGAACTCTTTTGTATCCCAGTGTCTAGAACAATCTATGAAACAGAGTGGGTGTTTATAAATATTGTTTGAATGAATAAATAAATGAATTCTTTTAATGTCTTTTTCACACACACACACACACACACACACACACACACACACAGAAGGTTGGAGTTACCCAAAAGCCTGTTAGGAGTCAGAAAGGAGAGGAAGAGAGTGAGAGCCAGTCTTGCAAAGAAGATTACATGGTAGGCAGAGAAAAGGAGCATGAAAGATGAAAAGGCGATCTTCCAATACCATTAACTTCTCAAGGAAAGGTGTTTTGATTGTGTACTGAGGGTTCAAAATTTAATTCGTTAAACTGAATTGAATTGCAGGCTTCCTGAGGAGCTTCCCTACCCATGAAGCTTCCTTTATTTGAGTGGCTCTCAACCTGTGGGTACTTATTGGAATAACCTGGGAGCTTTTAAGTAATCGTAGGCCACCTCCTAGCCCCAGGCACTAGCATTTTGTAGTCTCCCTAGGGATTTCATTAAGAAGCCAAAGTTGAGAGCATTTGCCCGTCACATAAAACTGAGGTCAGTTCTTTGTTCACAATGGCGGCTCAGAATCTGTTCTCTGATTGTGTAACTGAGTTTTCACTCATGATCCAACTCCCTCATCATAGCTGAGAAGGAAAGCGAATTTCAGTGTTTTCCAAGTACTGAATTCATCAGCCCTTCAAGTCTCCAAAACAGACAGGAGTGACTAATTTGTAGCTTTAGGGAATGAGTCTTTGTTATTACTATTTGTTGTTGTTGTTGTCTCTGCTGTCAAATTAATATATTCCATTCTTAGAGCGGCTAAGACAACTCTACAACTATTGTAATAGAGGGAGGAGAATCGAGTAATAGCACCTCTGTTTCTACCAGTTGACCATCCTGGCATCCTGTCACCCTTCCCAAAGCCAACAGGACATTCTCCATGCACAGTGGCTGTTGAGCATACAAGAGCCACCGGACGGTCCCCAAAGCTGTTGCTCTGAACTTAATGGTTGGTGTCAGTGTAGAATTGCGCAACGTCATATGGTAAAGGGAAGAATTAGTGAAGATCAAGATTTCTTTCACCCCAAAAGCCAAAAAAAAAAAAAAAGTGCTTATTACACATTTGAAGAGGAGGGACAAGAAGAGAGGAGGAGGACCGTTCTAAACTCTGACTCGCCTTACCATCTTGGAAGTCAAGAAATACTGACTTTCCACCGAACTTCAGAGCCTCCTGTTTCGTGTTGAAACGTGTAATGCCAGTATGTTGCCGGTTGCTTTTGGAACACTTGCAGGCCATGGAGAGAAACTGTTAAAAGCTCATCTTCCATCAGCATTCCTTGAGGGGGTGGAAAGGCTGTTCCTTATAGATCGGCACAGATGAATATCATTAAGCAGATTGCCTTTGCTGTGTTCAGAAGTGCATTACCAGAGAAAAGGCAGTTTCACTCTTTACACAGATGTTTAATGTAGTAGCTTGTACCTTGTGTGCTTAAAACCCATACATTGTAGGGGCGCCTGGGTGGCACAGTCCGTTGCGTGTCCCACTGTTGGTTTCAGCTCAGGTCATGATCTCAGGGTCATGGGATCGAGCCCCGCATCGGTCTCCACGCTGGGCACGGAGGCTGCTTGGGATTCTCTTCTTTCTCCTCTGCCTCTCCCTCTTGGGCTCTTTTGCTTTCTATATCTCTCTAAAAATAAATGCTTTTTTAAAAACCCATATATGGTAAAGATAGATGAATCTATATTAGTTTTCTATTGCTGAATAACACATTACCACCAATTTAAGTGACTTACCCCAGCTTTCGTTTATTACCTCACAGTTTGCATGGGCCCATAGGCCAGACTGATCATAGGCAGGCTTTCTGCTAAGGGTCTCAGTTATAATGTCAGCCAGATGCATTCTCTTCTGGAGGCTTGACCAAGGAAAAATCTGCTTCCAAGCTCATTTAAGATTCAACAGAAATCGGGTTCCTGGGTGGCTCAGTTGGTTGAGCAACTGCCTGCAGTTCAGGTCATGATCCTTGAGTTCTGGGATCGAGTCCCACATCGGGCTCCCAGCTCCACGGGGAGCCTGCTTCTTCTCTAACATGCTCTCTCTCACTTTCTCTGTCTCTCAAATAAATAAATAAAATCTTTAAAACAAAAAAAAGATTCGACAGAAATCATTTTCTTGCTGACTGTCAGCCAGTGACCTCCCTTGGCTCTGCAAGTGCCCACAGTTCCTTACCACATGACCTCCTCACAACATGACAGCTTAGTTCTTCAAAGCTAGCAAGTAAATCTCTCTCATTCCAATCTGGGTAACAGAACAGAATTATGGGAGTGACCTCCCATCACCTTCGACTTCTGTCGGTTAGAAATGAGTCACAGGTTCCACACTCAAGAAGAAGTGTGAGGGGAGGGGTTTACACAAAATTGTGACTCATTGCTGTGACCCCACCGGGTATGTTCACCATCATATTCTAAGCAGGCGGTTTATTGAAGTTGTTAATGCACTAGAATCAACTCGGAAAAGACAGCATAGGGTAGAGTAAAAGAAAGAACCTTGGGATTATGTGTTCTGCATTTGTGTGTCTCCATGGCTTTAGACTAGTTGCTTCAATTTTGAGATTCAGTTTTATTTCCTGTAAAATGGGAACCACTAACATCTCCCATATGAGTTGTAAATATAAAGTTACATATGTGTTTGAAAGTTCTGGTAAGTTGTTCAGTAAATCTTGGTTAATCTTTGGTTAAAAGCAGTGATCAACAGAGATTATTTTAGTATGTCTGTGTCCTTTAAACCCAGGATTGGGTCATTGAGATTCAGGGTCTCTTTGTTTAACTCGACTTCTTGAATTTTAACAACAAATCTGGAAGCACTACTTTATAACTTATTTTCTCTAGCCAATATGAACTGTTCTAGCAGGAGCAGGCTCTAGTTGAATCCTCCAGCACTAGATGATAGAGAGGGAAAAATAATCAGACAAATAGGAATATCCTAATAATAACTTTAGACTTTTCCCCCTTCCTATGAAAAAGATGAAAGAAGTACATTGTTTTCAACATGGAGAGATAATGAAGTTTCTAGAATCTCCAGCTTTAGGTCATAGAATTTCATTCCAGCCCATTCTGTTCCTTTTGAGGGAATGTGTTGGAGACTTGGGTTGTTAAAGGACAATTTTAGGAATATAGACCCTCAGGAGCAAAGAACCTATTTTGTGTTCTATATTCTAGTTGTTGAAATATCACAGAATTTAAGTTCAATTTATGTGTATTCTGGCAATTGTGGCAATCAACATAAGATCTAAATGTTTTGGGGGGGAATAGATATTATGTAAACATAACTATCAGAAAAAAAAATTGTGGGCGTATGCTTCCCTGAGAGATTGCTTACGAATGAAGTAAATGCTGGAGAATCACATGAAGGTTATCTGTGCAGCGTTTAGTCTGTGTTTGACAAATTACCAGAACTGCTTTTCTGTCACTTCCCACCAGCACGTTATATGAGGTGAAGGACAAATAAAATTACATGTAAAACAAAATGTCCTTCCTTATGCCTACCCCCACTCTTTCTTGTGGTCTTTCAAGTCATGCCATCTAAGAGAGACTTTGTAAGCACCTCAGTTCATATTGTGAAAGAACTCCCAAGGGTTGGCCCTTTTAAGAAGCAAGAATTACAGGAAAATCATACAGTCGCCCCCAAACGGACTTGGTGATATGCATTTCTCACAATTCTTCTCAGACTGCTTTTATTAAACACTGTCTGTCATTATGATTTGCTGTCACTGGATGCTATTAAATTCATCAAACACACTCTGTTCCCATGTTTACAGCTTGTAATAATGATCTGGGTCTCTGTGAATTCCTGATACATTAGGCCTGAATGATCACGTAACTGGTATGGGGAAGAAAATTTGCTAGATTAAAAAAATTTTCAAGCATTCTGGTTTATTGTATCTTCACTAGAAAAAAATATAGTTTATATTCCTTTTTTAAAAAAGATTTTATTTATTTATTTGAGGAGAGAGAGAGAATGAGGGAGAAAGAGAGAGAGAGAGAGAGAGAAACCATGAGTGGTGGGAGGGACGGGGGGGGGGGAGACTCCCCACTGTGCATGGAGCTCAAAGCTGGGCTCCGTCCCAGGACCCCCAAGATCATGACCTGAGCCAAAGGCAGAAGCGTAACAGACTGAGCCACCCAGGCATCCTTATGTTCCTTTTTTAAAAAGAACCAAGTCACAAGTTTAGGAAGAGCAAATGACACGTATTTGAGAGTAAGTAAGACCTGCTTCGTGCAAAACTACTCTTATATACAAAGGAACGTCTTTCCCTTTTGTTCCGACTTGGCCCATTTGGATTAACTCCATATCACCACATGCTCAAGTACTAGTCACATGATATAAATCATAAAATGCAGACATTTTTAAAAGATGGGATTAAACTGATTAGAAACACAAGTTGGAATATGTGTTCCTTGCCGGCCTTTGGAGACTACTGGTATGGATGAAAAACGGACTAACAGGTGTTACCCATCATGTTGTGACTCCTGAGTGTCACTGGATTTGACATGTGTGTCTTGCTTGCAGGAGCTGGAGGGTGACAGCAGGACAAAGTGGGTTTCCCTAAATTTCCATCACACACATTACTTTTGGAAAAGTGGCTTGGCTTCCTACAAAGACTTGATAGGAAGACGGAGATATGAAGTGTTAGCTTATAGGCTAACAGGCTGCTTACAGCCTGTTAGGTTAGCTTCCAGGCTGCTCATGACACTCTTCAGGGAAGCTGAGGCAATACATAGCTCGTAAAGCCGGGCAGTATTCCCAGCCGGGTTTGCGGCAGGCTCACCCTGAAATGTGGGAGTTTAGGGTTAATCCGATGAGCCTTCGCTCTCCACACTGTTCAAGGGCTTGTGTAAGAGCCGTGCTTTTTATGGATTTAGGATGAACTATAATAAGATGGTTTTTCTAAAATAATACACAAAGGCCAGGTATTTGAAGAAAAGAAAATATCTTAATAGTTTTCTAATTTTTAGACGTCCCAGAATGACATGTTATAAAATAAATACACTGTGCATAAAACCTTACATAACATCAAGGAAAACATTCTTTCTGGGTTAGAAATTGTACACCTGAACTAGAAGTTTGGATCGAATATGGTATTTTATGCCTTCATTGGTTTCCTTTCACTAAAAATTGAGATAGATGCCTATGTTTTTTGGCTGCCACAAAGACTTTTATTAGTATGTATTTCAGGAATATGATGCAAATTTCTGAGTTGCAAAAATGCTGTGGAATGAATATACCATTACACATTTACATTTGTAAACAAAATTATTTTTATTTGGCATTGACTTTTTGAAATTCTCAACTGAGGGGGCACCTGGGTGGCTCAGTGGGTTAAGCCTCTGACTTTGGCTTAGGTCACGATCTCAGGGTCCTGGGATCGAGACCCGGATCAGGCTCTCTGCTCAGTGGGCAGCCTGCTTCCCCCTCTCTCTCTGCCTGCCTCTCTACCTACTTGTGATCTCTCTCTCTCTGTCAAATAAATAAATAAAATCTTTAAAAAAAATTCTCAACTGAGTTGATAAG
The DNA here is from genome assembly GCA_028533885.1 of Nasua narica. Taxonomy (NCBI): domain Eukaryota; kingdom Metazoa; phylum Chordata; class Mammalia; order Carnivora; family Procyonidae; genus Nasua; species Nasua narica. The sequence goes on from CM052807.1 coordinate 40,430,442, forward strand.
TCTACTTGATCACAGATTATTATGCTCTCCTGCCAGTCTCATAGTTTATGTTAAAATTTAATTGGTATCCTGACTGAAAAGATAGTTTCTAAACCTTTAAAGATGATATGATAATGAGTTGTTATTCCATTATGTATGATTACATAATAATTATATTATTATTATATTTCAGATTATTATCATTATATTCATTGAACTTCAGGTCTTCCATCCCATATCTCCCATCACTTTTTCATAATGCTTGGGCAAGCATCTCCCATTAATACCTTCTTAATGAGATAATGTCTATAAAATATTTTGAGATCATCAGGAAGTGAAAGATCATTATTATTAATACAGAATATAGAGATGAACATTTATATCACTTGATGTTGATGTCATTCTGGAATCAACATGTATGAAAAAAGCATATGTTTTACAATTTAGCAACTGGCTTATCTTTCCTAGAATTTATGTATCTCTCTTTTTTTTTAAGATTTTATTTATTTATTTGACACAGAGAGAGATCACAAGTAGGCAGAGAGGCAGGCAGAGAGAGGGGAAGCAGGCTCCCTGCTGAGCAGAGAACCTGATGTGGGGCTGGATCTCAGGACCCTGAGATCGTGACCTGAGCCGAAGGCAGAGGCTTTAACCCCCTGAGCAACCCAGGCGCCCCAAACTTTATGTAGCTTTAATGGTTATAGATGAAAAGAAATAAGACATGTGTTTTATGTGATCTTATATCTTTGAGTCCATATTTGATTATTATTAACCTTTGAAACTCTTATTAGCCATTGTGGTCCCATTCTGTTTAAGACGGGGGAGGGATTACTTGGTGTAGACTGACAGTTCTTTTTGCAAGAGGCCAGGAAACCCTCCTCAAGTGTAGTCTGCCAGTTATTTTATTCTTCTGAGATAAAATTGTCTCATCAACTGTAATTTAATTCTTAAGAGTATAAAAGAGAAAAATGCCTGAATTTCCAGATGATTCCTGCCAATCATCATCATGACATTCTCCCAGAACTTACTCCGAAGAGCAAATCCATTGAGCCACACCTTTGCAGTGACCTTGCAGTGTGTTTTCCACCTGGCTGTGTGTGTGCCCTGGCTTCACACCTTCTTCTCCTCTTTGATAGAAACTTAGAGGGCTGCCCTAGCTGACTTTATAGTCATTTCCTTTCTTCCCATGCGGGATGGAGAGCAGGTTCTCCTAGCCATAATAATAAAATCTAACATTTATCGAGTTCTCCTGATGCTTCAGGAATTGTTCTGGACATTTTACATATATTAATTAATTTCTCTTTGTATTACTTTTTTAACAACCCTATGAAAGAGCTAACTTTACCTCTGCTTGCAGATGGGGGAAATTGGGGAGAAGATGTTAAGTCAGTGGCACAGCCAGGATTCGAAACCTAGCAAGCCTGGCTCCCAACACCCTACCCTGTGTTCTGACAGTAGATGAGATTGCTCACTCTTTTAAGTCTGCAAAGCCCAGCTATTAGCTGTCTTGACGAACAGGGTATCTGTGAACACAGACCAGGAAACAAACCCCATCCAGCTTTTGAATTGGATATGGAATTTCATAAAAGTGTTCTAGCTTAATACTTCACATATTGTTTGGATTATTAAGATTTTTCAGGATGAAGAAGACTAGCTTGCTGGCTGTTGGGACTAGCTCAGGGCCTCCACTGTTCTGGGAGGGGTGAGGGCTTTATTTAGACTGCTCTGGATGTGCTGGTTCTAAATGAAACCAGTCTCGGATGCAGAAGGTGAACCAAAACCAGATTTCTAAAGCGATTGATGTCTGTGTTCAGTTTCTTCCCGGCGTAGAGACGTTTGCCAAGGAAACAAAAAATAAGTGGAAAAACTGAATGGTCTGGATGCAATCAAATTGTCACTATTAATCATTTGTATCTATATTAGAATGGAGACTGAGAACATTTGAAGTATCTTTATAACTCGTGGTCTGCCTAACAATGAGAAGCAACCTGGCTGTGTGGTCTTCTTCCCCAGTTTAGATCAAGAATACTAGAAAATTCTGCTTTCCCTCACAGAGTCGGGAGCCCCTCCTTCCATTCCTTACCCCGTCAGAAGGGCAGGCGTCCTCCCCATGGAGTCAGGAGCGAGGCATCTATCCTGTAAGTGATTTACAGGATAGATTCATCTTAGAGATATCTTTATCAGTAGTGCAAGGGGTGGATGGTGGTTTCGAAGTCGCTTGTTTCTGGCAGAGAGGAGGGCTCCCCATCACTCCTGTTGACTTCAGCCCGTGTCACTCCAGTCTCAGCTTGAGCCTCTAGTTCGAGGGTGCTATGGATGATTTATTGGATTTGCCTCGAGGGCATGAGATTTTATGTTGGAACATTCTTGGCCACAGTTTTCAGAGCTACTGCTTGCAGGAACTTTGGCTGTTGGGGCTCCGCAAAGGCTCCTCCTCATGCCAGAGCCATAGCCGCTAGCTCGGCCCTTTCCACCCAGGGTCCCAGCTCTCCCATCTCTGAGGCCGGAATAAGAGGGAAAGGTTTGAAGAAGGCTCCTGGTGGATGAATGGCCCAGGCCACGGGCCCTCAGGACCTGTGGATGGGCCTCATGGGTTCATTTCACACTGAAAATAGGACTACATCTTTATTTTTGATTTTATAATTTAAAACTTTAAGGTTGCCTAGGTGGCTCAGTTGGTTGAGCATCTGCCTTCGGCTCGGGTCATGATCCCAGAGCCCTGGGATCGAGCCCCACATCAGGCTCCCTGCTCAGCGGGAAGCCTGCTTCTCCCTCTCTCTCTGCCTGCCGCTCCCCTTGCTTGTGCTTTCTCTCTCTCTCTGTCGTTCTCTCTCTCAAATAAATAAATAAATAAAATCTTAAAAAAAGAAAACAAACTTTATTTACTTCCTATGTCAGTCCTTTGCAGTAAAACTTCAAGATCTCTATTGCTTATATAATAATAACCCTCTCTGAAAGGACCATATTACATTCTATTTCTTGACTTTCCAGTTAGAAAAAGTTCAACTCCTAGCTGAAGAATACTATTGTCCTAGCTTTCTTTCATTTTCTTCCACTGGAAACCTCCTAAGATAGGATCGTGTATGCATGCATGTCATGTCCCTTCCTCCTTCTTCTCAAAACTGCTAAACTTAGCCCACCTGCTTTTCATCACTGCTTCGGCCTGGCCGCAGACCCTGATGCTCTGTGTCCAAGCTTGTGAAGTGCTGTGCCACGTGCTTCATGCAAAGTCCAGACACGATCACTTGAAGCTCGCGCTGTGTGACTGGGAAGCCGCCATAAAGCATGACTATAACGGGAGCTGCCCACACTCTATCCCTCAGTGCCTCCTTTTGCTTTCTCTTAATTGGTAATTTTCTCCATGAGCAGTAGTGAATCACTGTGTTGTGGCTTTCGGGAATGGCAATTGGAATAAGAAACCCATACACATTTTCTCAGGCGTCTCTTTAATGCCTTGATATTTTTGGATGTTACATGGCAGTGAGCAAATGTTTCCTAACAATTTTTTTTCTTTCTTTTCTTTCTTTCTTTCTTTCTTTCTTTCTTTCTTTCTTTCTTTCTTTCTTTCTTTCTCTTTCTTTCTTTCTTTCTTTCTTTCTTTCTTTCTTTCTTTCTGGAGAAAGATGCAACCCAAATATGGATGATAATGCATGTGGGGGAATAAGCCAGATACTTTAGGAAATTTTGGTGGAAATTCAGAAAATCTGTATTTTAAATCTCAGCAGCGTGGGGCGGGAGGTTGCTTTTAAGCAGGAGCAGAACTCTCATCCTGGTCTTGAATAGTGATTGATGGCAAAGACCTTAATGCAGTTCTGTAGTTCCATTTAGATAGATAAAAGCAGTGTGGAGTCCTAGCTTTCAGCCTTTCTCCAAACTGCACTGGTTTTTGAGACCCTTTTATCTAAACTGCCTTTGAGATTGCGAAAGTTATGGCCGATCACGTAAGGAGAAAATAGCTTCGATCTCTAGAAGCTATTGTATTAATTAAAGGACAATAAAGGGGTTTAACTTGGTTCCAGGATAGCTAAGAAGTAGCTCCCCTACCCACTCTCCCCACACAATATTCCCACCATCCACTCTTCCTCACCCCCCCTACCCCACATGAGGACACAGTTTCTCTTGCTCTTTCCCTTCCCTTCCCTTCTTTCTTTTACTTCTACATTTCTGATGTCCAAAATTTTCATTTAACTGGGGTATGGGGAAACAATTGTGATTTAGGCAACATATCATCTAGAGAAAGTAATAAATTATCATTTCAACACAAACGCTTGGTAATTAATTTGGAAACTTTTACTGTCGTATTCACTTCTTGTAACGGAGATAAGAGTTATAGCTGAGCTTTAACACAGCTATAACTCCAGAAAAGAAAACAGTTATATCCTGATAGAGGAGATCTCTTCAAGGAAGCATGTTTTTTTTCACGTGTCTAATGGATGGTCCTTTTATGGACTCTCCATGTAAATTGAGAAACTTGTCTTGGATGAATGTCTTGGAAGTTTGTAGGAGTCACACTTTCCTTTCAATTCAGTCATTTAATTTATGTTTATGATTTGGTTTGAATCTCACAACAGATTTTATTACCTGTCTTTTACAGATGAGGAAATTGGGTCTCAAATATAATAACTTGGATGAGGCCACACAGTAAGAGATGAATCTGGAATTCAAATGTAGGCCTCCATGAATCCAAAGCATATTCTCTCCCCAGATAAAATAGCGTTCTATAAAATTAATGAAAAAAAAAGCCTGATGGATATTGTCTGTGTGTCTTCCTTGATAGTGTATTGATTATTCCTGCTACTTTAGTTTTGCAGAATTTAGATGAAGTCCATTCATTAAGGCCAACACCCTAGTATTCGTATTTTTCTAGGAACCCAGAGAAACATATAATAGTAAATATTGCAGAAATCCCAATGCTGACATTTCAAGTGGGGTGAGGGTAGCGTGCTTCAGTCAGAAGAATGACTGAAATGAATAATAAGAAAATAGACGTTTCCAAATGGCTTCGAGATACCCTTTAAATTATTTCATTATAGAGTCATGTTCTTCTTAATATGTAGCCAAAATGAGAGAATAGCAGAATATTCCTCCAGTATAGCACTTCTTTTTTCCCTTACCTGCTCCACTTCAGCAATAAAAATATGAAATCTGTTCCTTCATTCATTCAGGAAAGGGTTCAACCTATTTGGGGAAAAGGCTAAGGAGGTTTGGAGACTATAACATTTAAATGTCTAAGTTTATGCTTCCAACTCCATTGGTTCCATGTGCTCTATGCTTCTGGTTAATGGCACAAATAGTAAAGTGTAATTTCATGGTTATAAGCAACACGAACAATTTAATAGATGATACATGCTGAAATGAAAAGAGATGGAATCAGCACAATCCCAATTTTAGTCTCTCATTTTGTCTCTTGCTTCTTCATTCCTCATGTCCTTCAAGGCTCCATCTTTCAAAAGATTTTTTTGTCTTTGCCCTAGACTTGTAGGTATAATCTAGGTCTTTATAAAAAGTTGATGATGAATGTTCCTATAAGCTGATAGCTTAGGTGTCTTCAATTCTAAAATATACTGGCTTTTTTTTCTGCTTTTTATGTTCAAACTTGGGGCCATTAAACTTATTAGAAAGAAATATTCTTTGAAGTGTCCCACTAAGCAATGGTATGAATTTCAGGAGAAATTCATTAGTAAGTCTGCTAAATTATAGAGGGAGAACTTTTCTGTATTTGTTTTAAAGTTTTTAAGAAATCAAAAGTTATTATGCCAAAATATATTCTTAAACTTATTTGGAAATAAACAAAGGATTAGGCATAACTGTGTATAATTTAGATATAGAAAAATTCAGGAATGACATTTTCAATAAAATCAATGATATTCATACATATGATAACATTTTAATAAGATGTCATAAAGGTTTAGTGGCCAAAGAAATTTATTTACCCTTTTTGTATTCTTGTTTTATAAGTGTGTGTGTGGTTAGCTAGTGGTAATGAGTTCTTTTATTGAAAGGTCAAACAGTAGAAAGGTATTATAAGGTAATGCATTTCCCAGTAAAAGAAATCCTACATTATTCTAGTTTTAAATTATATATATATATTTACATAAATAAATATATTTAATATAAATAACATAAATTTATTTATATAAATAAGCATATTAATTTATATATTAATATATATTATATACCATTAAATTATATATATATATAATATATATATTATATATATATATAAAATAAAATACCAAGTAAAAATTTGTGTGCCCTGGTTATTTTAAATTCATGATTATCCTTATAGTCATTAAAGATAGATTTTTAGATTTTAGAGAGAAATTTTTCTCTCCATTGTTTCTTAAAGAATTTATGGGCATCACGGCACACAGTTGGAAAAATGTGCTTCAGCAGACTAGACGTCTAGCCATTTTCAAATTCCAATGTACCCAAGTTTCTGAATTCCACTACAGAAAAACTAACCTATCTGCATCTATTTCACAATTTTCATTACCTAGTCCTCCTTTAAGACTATATGAATCTGTGTAGATTCACATACTCAGGCAGGTGTATACACTGATAAGCAACAGCAATATAAACATAGTATCTGTAACTGGGGAAATGGAAAAGTCCTTCTATGTTCTGCAGAGGTCTGATTGTTGAAGGAATATTGTGTTTTGTTCTGGGTACTAATGGTAAGAAAGGCATAACCAAAATAGAAGGAATAGAAAGGAGGTTCACTTAGGAGATTGAATCTTTGATACAATATGAGAAACTATGTATATGAAGAAGGAGCTGAAAAGAAATAGAAAAATTTATGTTTCTGCCACATGTCATAAATTCATGAATTTTGAGCTACACATATAGCCACCTAAATAAAACTGATGAAAATGGAGATGAAGAATCATTTATAATGTATGAAAAGGTTTAGTCAAATTTCCTTTCCCTTTAAGAATGATCGGAGACTTCTGAAATGGCACAGTGAGGATCTCTGTAAATTTCCCCTTCCATAGAAGCAAGGAAAACAGTGGCAGAATCACCAAAATCAACTTTTTAGATAATTGACAATTAACCAGTCCTGTAACAATCTAAAAAGAGCTTATTCAGGGAAAACTGCTGTACCTCATCAAGGACTTTAGGGTTTGTGGCATTTTAACTTGATTTACTATTATCACTCTTTCCCCTACTCTGTAGTAGGGGAAACCAGCAGCCTCACAACCATGATAGCTGTGAAAAATGGCAGCCTTGCAGTCACTGGAGGGGCAGGCAGATCAGATTTGCAGCTCCACAAAAATTTCCATCTGCAGAGCATTGTCACTATTTGACTTATCTCACAGCCTCTGAAAAGCCCATTTAAGGTGGTGGCGTTATTTGATCTGACTTGGAACACCTGCTGAAGGAAAAGCCTATCTTTAGGGCATTTGTCAAAAAACATCATTGGTGATTATTTAACATCACAGATAAATAAGAGCCGGGCCAGAAACTTAAAAGGAAGATAAGGGAAATATAGTGTCCATAGGGGGTTTTGAAAAGCTCTAGCATATTCCTGGGGACCTAGAAGGCTGTACTCATGCACAAAGCTGTATGTGTGCTCAGGAAAGACCCGAGAAGTTCCCAGTCTCTCACCTCTGGCTGACCTTGAAACTGTGGAAGCAGAAAATGAAGTTTAAGACAGAGTTATAAACTGACTGCCAGAGCATTAAAATCATGCCCCAAAACATACACACAGCCTGACAGCAAAGACTTAGTTTTTCAAGACATTTAAAGAAAACTTTAAAGAGACATTAACAGTTACACACTACAGAGAATACAAACTTTATAGGATTGGTCTAGGAAAGTTACAAAACACACAGTATCACGACAACAATAAGAAGAAAATAATAATAACAACAATAAAAACTTGGTTGGAAGGGGATGTTTTTGCCAAAGTTTCCACATTCTATTACTTAGAATGTCCAATTTTTAAGAAAAAATTTTGAGACATACAAAAGAATAATAGAGTATCATTCATACACAGGAAAGGAAGCAGCTAATAGAAACTATTCCTGAGGGATCCCAAATCTTGGACTTACTAGACCAAGACTTTAAGTTAGTTTTTAAAAATATGTTCAAAGAACTACAGAAAAATATTCCAAAAGAATTAAAGGAAAGTATGGCAATGAAAGTCACCAAATAGAGAATATCAATAAAGAGATATGAACTATAAGTAAAGAAAAATTAAAATTCTGGCTTTGAAGTTACAAGAACTAAAATGAAGAAATCACTAGAGGGGCCCAGCTGCAGATTTTATCTGGCCAAAAAAAAATAATTGGGAACTTGAATATAGGGCAGTTGAGATTATACAGTATGAAAGACAGAGAGGAAAAAAAAGAAACAGAAAAAGAAAGAAACAGAAACAGAGGTTCATAGACCTCTGGGAACAATGATGTATCATTGCTACATATCATATCATATCAATGTATGTATCATGGGAATCCCAGAATAGATGAAATTTAGGAAAGTTATTTAAAGAAATAATGACCAAAAGTTCCCAAAATTTGATTTAAAAAACCCCATTAATCCGCATATCCCCCAAAACTCAAAAACTCTGGTGGAATAAACACAAGATGTGGTCTGACACATCTTCAGTCAGTGGACAGAACACAGTCAGTGTGGACTGACATGTTATTATAGTCAAACTTCCAAAAGACAAATTGAGAATCTTGAAAGATGCAAGAGAAAAAGCATCCATCAAATAAATATAATGAATCCTCAATGAGAGTGACAACTGACTTCTGCTCAGAAACAATAGAGACCAGAGGCAGTAGGAAGATATGTACAAAGTGCTTGTAAGACTGTCAACTGAGAATTCAATATCCAGCAACACTATGCTTCAAAATGGGGAAATTAAAACAGAAACTCCTCAAAAAACAAAAAATGGAAGAATTTGTCTCTAACATATCTGTTACGAAACACAGTAAAGGAAATTCTGCGGGCAGAATTGAAAAGATGGAAGGGAGTACTTGACTCTGCATGGGGGAATTAAAGAACATCAGTAAAGGTAATCGCAAAGCTAAATATGAAAGGCAGTGCAAAAGTATTTTTTTAAATAAAAGGCATACAGATTGGAAAGGAAGAAATAAAACAATTTTTATTGGTAGATGGTCTGATCATGTATATAGAAAATCCTAAAAAATTCACAAAAATACCTATTAGAAATAATAAGTTCATCAAGGTTTCAGGATACAAAGTCAGTTTACAAAAATCTTATGTTTTTATACGTTAAGAATTCTAAAATTAAACAAAGAAAAAATTTCATTTACAATAACATAAAAAGAATAAAATGCTTAGGTATAAATTTGACAAAACAAGTGCCATTCTTGTACACTGAAAACTGAAAAACATTGCTGATAGGAATCAAAGAACCCTGAAGTAAGTGAAAAGACAGACAACTCATGTCCATGTATTGGAAGAATTACTATTACTTAGATGGCAAGATGGTTGTACTACACAAATTGTCCTATAGATTTGGTACAATCCCCGTTCAAATTTCATCTGGCATTTTTGCTGACATTTTTAAGTTGATCCTAAACTGATATGGGAGTGTAGTGGATCCAGAATAGTCAAAGACTCTTAAAGAAGACCAGAGATGGAGACCTATAGTAGGAAGATAAATTTCAAAACTTACTACAAAACTACAATAATCAAAACAGTGTGCTACTGGCAAATGGGTAGACATTTAAGCAATAGAATAGAATTGACAGCCCAAAGATAAACCTATATGTATAACTAAATTATTTTTACAGAGGTATCAAGACAATTCAATGAAGAATGAATAAATAGGTCTTCTAACAAATGGTTCTGGGTCAATTGAATATCCACATGTAAAAAGATGAAGTGGGACTTGAACCTCACACCATACATAAAATCTAACTCAAATAGATTATAGATCTAAATATAAAAGGTAAAACTATAAACTCTTAGGAGAAGACCTAGGAGAAGGTATTTGTGAATTTGGATTAAGCAATAGTTTCTTAGATAGTTTCTTTTGTGACAAAAGAAAAAAAATAGATAAATTGGACTTCATCAAAATTAAAAAGTTACTGTGCCCCAAAGGACATTATCAAAGAAGTGAAAGAACTCACAGAATGGGAGAAAGTACATTCAAATCAAATATCTGATAAGGTACTTGTATCCAGAATTTATAAAGAAATTTTATGTTAAATGATAAAAATATAAATAATCCAATTTAAAAAGTAGAGAAAAGGAAACCCTTGTGAACTGTTGATAGCAATGTAAATTGGTATAGTCACTATAGAAAACAATATGGAAATTGCTTGAAAAATTAAAAATAGAATTATGAGCAATTCTACTTTTGGATATTTACCTAAAGAAAATGAAAACACTAATTCAAAAAGGTATATGCACCCCTGTGTTCATTGCAGCATTATTTATGATAGCCAAGGTGTGGAAGCAGTCTAGTGTCCATGGATTGATGAATGGATACAGACAATGTGAGGTATCTATCTATCTATCTATCTATCTATCTATCACATACATATACATATGATGGAATATTACTCAGCCATAAAAAATAATGAAGTCTTGCCACCTGTAACAACATGGATGGACCTGGAGAGTATTATGCTAAGTGAAATAAGCCAGACAGAGGAAGGCAAATATCATATGATTTCATTTATATGTGAAATCTAAACTATAAACAAACAAACAAACACAACAAAATCGAAACAGACTCACAGTTAGAACAAACTGATGGTTGCCAGAGGGGAGGGACATGAGGGGATAGATAAAATAGGTGAAACAGGGTAAGAGTTAGAAACTTCCAGTTATGAAATAACTAAGTCACAGGGATGTAATATATAGCATAGGGAATACAGTCAATAATATTGTAATAACTTTGTATAGTGACAGATGGTAACTAGGCCTATCAAGGTGATCATTTCATAACATAAAAATATCTAATCACAATCTTGTACACCTGAAAATAATATAATATTGTATGGCAATTATAAATCAGTTTTTAAAGTAGACAAAAGATTTGAATAGACATATCTCCACAGAAGATATATAATGATCAATAAGCACAGGAAGAGATTATCAACATCATTAGTCATTAGGAAAATGAAAATCATGAGATACTGTTTTTCACCCACTTGGGATGGCTATAATCAAAAACACAAACAGTGATGAATGTTGGCAAGGATGTGGGCAAATTGGGACCCTCAAACAAAGCTGGTCGGAATGTAAACTGTTGTAACCATTTTGGAAAAAAGTTGGCAGCTCCTCAAAATGTTAAACATAAAGTTACTCTATGACCAAGCAATTCTCCTTGTAGATATATACCCAATAGAAAGAAAAGATAAGTCTACACAAAATCTTGTACATGAATGTTTATAGCAGCATTACTTACAATAGCCCCCAAAATGAAAACAACCCAAATGTTCATAAACCAATGAATGGATAAACAAAATGACATTCATATGATGGAATATTTTCTTTTTTTTTTTTTAAGATTTTATTTATTGATTTGACAGAGAGAGAGATCACAAGTAGGCAGAGAGGCAGGCAGAGAGAGAGAGAGAGAGAGGGAAGCAGGCTCCCCGCTGAGCAGAGAGCCCAATGCAGGGCTCTATTCCAGGACCCTGAGATCATGATCTGAGCTGAAGGCAGAGGCTTTAACCCACTGAGCCACCCAGGAGCCCCTGATGGAATTTTTCAGTAATAAAGAGGAATGAGTAGTCATACATGCTATAACATGGATAAACTTTGAAAACATCATGTGAAAAAAGCCAATCACAAGAGATTACATATGATATGATACCATTTATATGAATTTCCACAATAGGTGAATGTACAGATATAGAAAGATTAATGAATGGTTGCCTAGGGCTGGAATAGAGAGTGACTGCCAATGGGTCTGGGGTTTCTTTGGGGTGATTAAAATATTTTAAAATCAGATTGTTTTGGTGGTTGTGACTCTGAACACACTAAAAACATCGAATTGTGCCTGTTAAATTTGAATGTTATTTTATATCAGCTATATATTTTTAATAAACCTGTTTTTAAAAAAAATATTACATAGCTTAAAAAGAATAAACAAAAAGTAATAGGTCTTATACATGTTAAAATAGCTTATTTCATGAAAATTAGAGGACTGTATATCATAATCCTATTGTTAGATAATTTGTATTACTAGGATGTGTAACCAATAACCCCTATTATTTTAAGTAGGTTGCACTCTTAGAGTGTGTTAATTTCTTCTCCCATGAAAATACATCACTTACAAAATACTTTTTTGTGTGAACTCAGAGAAACTGAATAATTTAATTTTATTGAAATTTCAAGGCCTTGTCCGGTTAACCTAAAACACATTTCAAAATAATTCAGTAATGATATAGAATGCAAAGAAAGAATAATTGCCTTGTAGCTATTCCGTTATTTACTTTGACGCAGCACTCCTGATCACATTCTTTTTTTTTTAATTTTATTTATTTATTAACATATAATGTATTATTTGCCCCAGGGTACATGTCTGTGAATCATCCTGATCACATTCTTATACTAAAGTGAGCTTGATTGTGTTCCTGCCCCACTCAGAAACCTTCAGTGGCTTTTCTCTTCCAGGCTTCTCTGCCAGCCACTCAGGATCTCCTACAGTTTAATTGCAATCCACAGGCCGGCTTTATCGGCTGCTCCTACATAAACTCTATAAATCAATCAAATTATTTGGTGTCTGAGCTCACCTGAATGAATGCATTCATTCATTCATTCATTCATTCCATCAATCTTTAAAATATTTGTTCAATGTCTATTGTGTATCATTTAAATGATACAATTTAAGGCCTTTGCATGTAAGGAGAAATCAGAAGGCCACAAGGTAGAGTAGAAATTAGTGTGGTTAATCCACTCAAACATACGTGGCTGGGTCAACCACCAGCTCTAGTCACCAGCTCTGAGAATAGCCCCCTAACTGGGAGGGGTGCACATGTCCCAAAGCAAGCCAGGGGCGTCCCACTGCAGAGCTTTATGTGCACAGATAGTAAAAGAGAAAGGTAATATCTACTTCCCCCGGTTGTTAGGGAAGTGGTTTAGATTTTTAAAAAGTGGTTATTTAGGGTCATTTTCTCTTGAAGGAGCTAAAGTTGTCAGGAGGCCGAGTGGATGGGAAAACAGGTGACTTCAGTGAGATCTGGGAATGTCGTTTAGACATTAGACGTGCCTTAACCCTGGAGAATTCCACAGGTTTCCTTACAATGTGGTTGTTGTATGTTCTACAAAGTAGATGCATTCAGAACAGAGGTCTACGATCGGAAGTTAAACTAGAGTCTAGCCTCACGACCAGGATATTGTACTCAGAGATTAGAAGCCACTGGCCCCTGCATGTTTGTAAGAAGCACTTAATAGCAAGGATCCTGAAGACCGCTACTCCAGAAAGTGTGCCTTTAAAATAAATTATAAATGTTTCTTTTTTAAAGTACACCTTCTTTTTTAGAGTGTTTTTAGGTTCACAGCTAAGTTGAGTCCAAGGCAGAGTTCCCAAACAGATCCGTCCCTATCAATATCCCACACCAGAGTGGTAACTTTGTTACTATGAATGAGCCCACAGCAACAACATTGTCATCCAAGTCCATCATTTACACTGGGGCTCCCTCTTTTAATATTTATTTTAAAATAATTTAGAGCACTGATTTTATTTAAATAAAATTGCATCTTTAGGTGAAAGTGCTCCTAAGTCTTACTGTTATTAGAAGAGTTGAATTCAGTTGTGAGTGCCAATTCCGTGTGTGCGTATCTCATGTACTTTAAATTTCGTAGGTTTTACAATAATTAGCAATATAAACACTTTGCAAGCTGGGTCTTAATATCTGGTTTCCCCAGAATTCCTTCATTGTAGATCCCTGATACACACAACATACCCAAACACATGTACACACACACACACACACACACACACACACACTTCTAAGTGGATGATGTGTTGTTGTGTGCTCTCCTTGATTCGTTGCTCATGTTGTGATGTTGTGTCTGGCTTCTCTTAAAGTTCCTACCTCCTGCTCTCCATAAGAAGTGCCCATAAATTATTAAAAGGGGAAGTTGAGTATATTCCAGGAATTGGTGTCCCATGAATGCCTGGCTGGAACACATACAAATAAGATTTTGTTCACAGTTGAGAGGGAGCCCTTTCTATGTAGAAGGAATGCTGCAGATGTCTTTATGGATTATCTCTTAGAGAACCCATTGTGAGCTGAAACCATTTAAACCTCACCATTTTAAACCTAACAGGTTTGGGGCCCCAGGGTGGCTCAGTCAGTTAAGTGTCTGCCTTAAGCTCCTCTGGTCCTGGGTCCTGGGATCAAGCCCTGCAATTCGGGGAGCCTGCTTCTCCCTCTCCCTCTGCCTGCCACTCTGCCTACTTGTGCTCTCTCTCTCTCTCTGTCAAATAAATAAATAAAATCTTTTTAAAAAGTAAAAAAATAAATCAACCTTACAGGTTTCAGTTTGAGATAATGGCTCATTTCACTGGCAAGCCAGAAGAACTCCTATTCTCTTGTTTTATTTTCCTTCCTTGGGATCCCTTTGTTGTAAATTAAATCAACCCCTGTCACCAAGTCATTAAAACAATATTATCATACAAAGAAGAAAGCTTTAGTGTATCAAAAGAACACATTCTTTAGTTGACTGTTTGCCCACCCCTCATCCATCTACCAATTCTCTGTCTGCTACTTATGACCTACGTAGCTATCTTTTTATTTTTTTAAATTTGGCTTGCCTAAAGAGAAGAGATGGGAAGACCTTGGACTTTTCGAGAGGCCTGAGTTCTGCCTCTGTCCTTGGGAAAATGGATAATCTGCCTCTTTGCTTCCTAGTCTGTAAGTTGGGGAAATAATGTTAAGTATACCGGGTTTTAAAGGTTAAGAGAGATTACGTATTTGGAAGTGACTTTATTACTTATTTCACAGCGGAGAAATGTTAGCATTATGGTGGGGGTGAGTGGCGTGGAACCATCGTGCGCCTGGTCAGTCCGCGAGTAGGATCCAGCAGCCCCGAAGCCGGGGCTCACGCTGGGAACGTGCACCAGGGTGAACTCACAATCCATCCCTGAGAATACACTGTGCCTGTAACTTGACACCAAGAAGAAGGAAACTGTGCTGATTTTCCAAAGCGCTCTCACTCATGTTGTCTAATTTTTTACTTGATCCTCGGAACAACCCTTTGAAGTAGTCACGGTGCATATTGGCCCCATTTTGCAATTGAAAAGGTGTGGGGAGTCAAGGACTTCCTCCAGGTTCTGGAAGCAGTGAGCATTAAAACTGGTTGGAGGTTCTGAGTTTTCAGACCCAGGGCAGGACCCTTTCGCAGAGGGATTGCTCCGGATGCATTCCCATCATCTGTATGGAACCTGAAAATGGCACATACATCTCAGGAAGTGTAACAACAAAGGTTAATTGGTTAATTAGATGAGAAGCGAGCATAAGCCAAACTTGCAGGTATAACAAAGGAAAAAACTGAGGTCGAAATTGACCTTACCTTCTCTCAAGCCATAATTTCTAATTATTATTCAACTTTCAAAGGACAAATTGTAAATCCATGTTGCCAATCTGAAAGCATTTTGCCTTGTTTGGGGCAGAGAGCCCATTAAAACTTAATTCACTTTTCTAGCCAGAGGGGAAAAAAGGATTAAAGAAACAAACAAAAAAGATACCTGATGATTTTGTGTCTCCATAAAAACGTTAAAAAGAGAAGTCTACATGAAAAAGAATATCTATTTGGATGTAATTGATCCAACAAGATTGCCTATTTTTAAAATTCGTACCCATTTTTAAAAACACCTTATTCTATTCCAGCTTCCATCAGAACCAACTCACAAGAATGCTTCTTTCTGAGGCCCATTGAAAGGGTTACTTTAGATGCCAGTGCCGTGTATGGGCTCCTCTAGCACAGTGATTCTCAATGTGTGGTCCTCAGACCGCCAGCCTCAGCATTACCTTGGGAATGCAAATTCTCAGGCTCCATCCTGTACCTACCTCATTGGAAACTCTGTACTTGGGGTCCAGAATCTCTACGCTATAAGACCCGTAAGTGATTCTGATGCTTTTAAGTTTTAGAAATGTCTGTTCCAGAAGAATCAGGCCTTGACTTGAGGGTGGGGTTCTCTCAGTGCAAAACCTAAATCCCTTCTGATTTCATTACAGAACAAACAGGGAATGCAGGCTAGGTTTAGTCCCAGAGAAATCCTGGTATGCTTGGTTCTCCTAGCAGGCCCAACTGGGAAAGCCAAGTCAGGCTGGCGCACAGCAATCTTCACATCTCCTACACTAGGTCAGAAAATGCATCTTCTGCAAAGGTAGCGGGGTTACACAAGTCTTGCTTATGCATTATCTCCTTAGTAAGATTTACCTTACTTGTAAGGCAGTACATTTTCATTGGTGTTTTGAACTTAGATATTAAAGGAGAGCATGAGTACATGGGATAATAGAACCTTCGGGTCAGGAGGGTTCTTAAAAGTCAGACTCCAGCTCTTTGTCAGGCGGTATTGTGATTACTTACAACATTCTAAATAATAATGATGATGATGATAATAATAGCAAAGTCCTCTATCTTTCATAATTTCATACATGGAAACTTAATGTAGTTTCCAAATAACCTGTATATTTGGGAATGTGAGTATCACCATCATCATCACCATCATCTGGAAACTAAAGCTCAAAGATGCTGCGTCCCATAGTTACATGGGAGAATTCAGACTGCAAAATCACACTTCCCCATCTTCTTTACATCATACTTCCCTAGGATCAAGGAAATAGATTATCAATTGGATGAACTGTACATATATGATGTTTTATTTGTAAAAATTCTCTTTGCAAGACTGCGAGAGTGGATATTCCTTTTCAATATTTGACTATAAGAAACCCTGCGATCACTAGCTATGCCTCCTTGCTCCCCTGCCCTTGGCAGCCACTTCCCTTCATTGCCCCTGCTATGTATACACTATTGCCCAGGCAGGCAGCTGGGCAATCCTTCATGCTTTTGAGGGGTCAATAACAATAGAAATATATTTGGGATTCCTGCTCAAATCTGAAGTGATTGGTGCTCATGGAGCTAAGTCCTTCAGCCTAAGCACACAGAAATGAACACCTTGAATTCTATCTAGTAGTGGTAATGATTATACACCACCTACATAGCCTGCCTATCCTAGTTCTCCTGGACCTCATGACTTACACCTAGGAGGTGATCAGGGGAGTTCATTATAGTCCTGGAGCAGTCTGTGATCCAAGCACCTCCTTGCTTTTTGTTCTCCTATCTCTAAAAGAATGGGAGGGAGGGATGGAGAGGCTAAAGCTCTAAGATCAGCAAATTATGGCTTATGTCTCAGGGGTTGGAGTGAGCGGGTTAGGTGAAGACAGAAGGCAAAGCTGACTTTCAGAGAATCTAACAGTATACCATGCTGAAAGTGGCACCATTGTCGTTTTTATTTTTTTAAACTTCTTGGATCTCCCTTGAACCAACTCCCGAACACCAAGGTCTCAATTTAAGAAAAACATTCCACTCCCGAAAGCCTTCCCATCACCTCTGGGTAGGGCTGTCATTGAAAGCCTCTCCAGTCACTTCCTGCTGCAAATGGAGGCAACTGGGGCACCGTAAGTCTTACCACCCTCCCCGACAACAAAGTCATTGGCCCAAGAGCGGGCGGTGCCTGAAAGGAGGGGCCCCAGGACCCCGCATCTTCCATTCTGCAAGATCCCTTAGGGAAGCCCACAGTGTATGTTTTCTGGAAGTACAGTTTATTATGTTGTTTGAAAATGTTACTCTGAGCAACAGATGTTATTTTTGGAGCCTGAGCAACTTTATTTTAGTGAAAAAAAAAAAATCCTTGGCAGAAGTTAAAAGATTGTTGGCTAGAAGAAGCGGTTGGTATATGGGGTTCCAGTTGAGCCTCCGGTTGTACCGTAACGGTTTACACACAGAGCCAGAAGTCAGTGATTTGCAATCTTTGAGTGGCTGCCGCCCTGCTGTGACTAATGTCACCAGGACTTAGCAGGGAAGCAAGGAGATGTCCTTTCACCTTCAGCTTTGAAGTGCCGCAAGGAGAGGAAGAAATGGTCAAGCAGCTGATGGAGTCCTCAGAATCCACTGGGGTTTCAGTGTACTTCGTTCTCCCTTCTCATTTGGCTTGAAGGCTGTTCTAGAGAAGCAGTTGACGCCTTGAAGAAGGAGCACAATCCTTAGTGCCGCGAGGATTATCTACAATTTGCCCTTACATTTAAGTTTTCAGAGCAGCACTCTGGCTTACAGAAGAGAGCACTTCACTGGAAAACTTCACCAACACTCTTGGATTCTCTCTGCAGTGCAGAAGGTTGAGTTTCTAAAGCAAATTTTGTTTTGTTTCTATCATATTCTCACACACCTTTGACTATTTTGTGCTAATTAACATCTTGCACGGGTGGCAAATTACTGAAGGAAAGCTAAAGAAGGAAAACTCAATTTCACTGCTTAACAGTTCGGTGGCCCCCAAGGCTGACAGCCTTCCAATGAAGGCAGGTGCTGTTGACCCGATCAAGAAGGTCCAGTCTGGTGGGGGGGGACACCGAGGCTGGGGACACTCACTGGTGGTGGTGAAGGACATCCCACTGAGGGCTGCACTCAGGGGCCAGGAGATCAGTCCATTTTGGATCAGTATCCTGGTCCAGATTTGAGAGTTTAAGTTTGTGCAAGTCCCTTGGAAGAGGGAATTAATAAGAGCTGCTTAGACTGTCAGGGTCTTAGGAAAACGCAGCAAGTTCAGAATAGATTCCTCTGGAGAGCTGGAGTCTAACTTTATGATGGTCCAAACACTTTAAACCTTCCCAACTAGACACTGAGCTTGGAGCTTACTTCAGAAGCACCAGAGAGGAGGATGGACACATCCAGACCCCACAGTCACCGAGGTCCTAATGGCAAACTGGCTTCAGTCGGGATTGGCTCAGAGATCAGTGTAGCAGCAACTGCTGGGGTCAGACTACATTAAATGTGCCGGGATCTGATCAACTACCTGGGTAATTTTGGATCTTTTTCTGCTCTTTTCTGGCTCTTCTCTGTTTCAAATGCAATTACATTTTCTAGGCTCCCATTGTCCTTTGCTTTACCAGTGTATTTGGTCAATGTGAGGCAGCGGCAGAAGATTGAAGGGTAGGAAAGAAGAAAACCACAATATTTTTCTTTTTTTTTCTCTCTGCTTCTTTTTGTGTCTCCTGTGGTAGCTTTCTTTCCTCTAGAGTTCTCTTGAAGTTTTCTACTTCAAGAAAAAAAAAATGCCCCTCCCTCCATGATCCCATCTCCCATGGGCAGTCTCCACAGACTGCAGCTCCTTCTGGAAGGTTCTGGATGCTAGGCCCTGGTTACCCACTTCCTCCCATTGTCCTTTCAGCTCTAGTTGGTGTTATAGCTTTCTGCTCTTGCGTCCATATCTCCTAACCGGATTTCCAGTTCTTCCATCCTTTTGAATAGCAGTTTCCCTCTATTAAATGCCCTCTGTGTGAAAGACCTAGAGTGGTATTACATTTTCCTGGCCAGACCCTATGACACACTCCCACTCTGCAGACCGGAAATGGCATCTGAGACCATCTGACTATTAAGTTACTTTCTTTCCCCTATTTGAGATTCATGTCCTATTGCCTATTGAAAACAGTTCTTCTTTCTAGCCTGATTCTTCACATCCCTGTTGAATTTTAGTTCTTTCGGGTCACCTGTCCTCTTAACATATCAGTGTATCCATTAAAAAAATTAACCGGTGTCCTTTGAAATACAATCTAGGAAAAATGGCCTTATCAGTCACAAAATGAAATTATAAACGTTAGTCCTCATCCCATCTTCTTCCCTCTGGCCTGAGTCATTGACTTGTCCTATTATGCTCTTCCCTTCTCGTTTTTGCATATCAGGCCACCTGGCAGGGGTATAGTGTCTGCTCAGGTTTGTGTAGTGCTTCTGGCATTGCTGGCTCACAGGAAAAGGAAAGTTCGTGATCTCCACCCGCATCTGTCATATTTCAACAGAAGGCAGAAAGGCCACATCACCATGAAGCAGAAGGATCCTCATTAACCCAGCCAAGGGTCCCAGAACACATAATGCTCGTGTTGCTTCAGCAAAGGTTGTCAAAATTCTTAGCAAAAAGTTAGGCTGACTTGACTATCTCTACACAGCTACTGATAATGGTAAGAATCTATAAACTGTTCACAATACAAATATATATTGTAGGATTTCAAGGTCCGGCACTACATTGTAAGGAGGCCTGTGCCAGTCATTAGCTATGTGGCCAGAAGCAAGACTTTTTCCTTTTGGGTCCGTTTTCACATTTGCAAAGTAAGGGAGTTTGACTAGATGATCTCTAAGAGCCTAGAGATATAAAGTTATAACTGTGGGGTAAATTCACTTGTGCTTTTTTCTATTCTTCATACCTTATTTTCCCTCCTTAAGAACAAAAGAGATCTTCATGAGCAAAGAGAGCAAAATTTTTCTTTGATTCTTTTCTCCATTCTGATACCCCCATCCATATTGCCCCCTAACACTCTGATGTGTGAAGCATGCGGAATTATCCCTTTGCCCAAGAAGCAGCACTATGGCAGATGGCGCTAAGAGTGGGAGAAAAGACTGCTGGGCTTTGGAATCTGGTTTTCAGTTTGTGTAGTTACCATTCATATACCCATGCTCCCCCACCCTTCTTTGCTGGAGGATTAATTTGGTATGTTGGAAGACCACATCTCCTGATTTTTTTCCCTTATTCTGATTGGCCCACTCCATGCTTTCCCCTGGTAGCAGGGCCCTGTCGGGGCCGTGTGCATCCCTGGGTTCACTTGGTGCTTAGCCAGAGTAGGCACTCATTTCCACAATGAGGTCTGAGTTCTTCTGCCCTCAAACATTTCTCTTCCCATTGCCCTACCATGGTCCTGTGTAAGGACCTTGAAAGCTTCAAAAGAGACTCATTTTGACGAAGCGGTATCTCATCTTTCAAGTCTTAGTTTAGACAACACTTCCTCAGGAAAGTTTTTTATTTCTACCCCTAAGATGGGTTAGTGTATGTTTCCACAATCCTCTCTACTTTCTTTACAAAGAGTACAGAGATTGAAGCCAAAACCGGGTTTAACTTCTGCCTCTGCCAGGTAGTTACTATGTAAAAGTTTCTTAAGCTTCCCAAGACTTATTTTTAAAAATTGTGAAATGGGAATAACAACAGTGTATACATCCATGTTTTGGGGCAGGATTTTTCATGTAAACACTTAGAACAGTGCCTCTAATTAGTAAGTGCTCAACCATATGGTTTCTTGTTATTATTAGATTATTATTGATATTACTGATTGATTATGTCCATTTCCAAAACTTAAGATAATCTCTAATGTTCTCTTCAGTCTTATATGAGCAGTGAAATATTACAATTTTGCTCTTTTGTGCAAGGCCAAGATCCAAAAAGTCTTTCTTTTTTCATACTCAAGAAGATAGACTTGGCTAGAATTCTTTGTTGTTTCTTTTGTTTTGAGTCTGATCTACCCTTTTATCAATAAGTATAAGGAAATAGCTGAAATCAATAACTAAAATAAAGAAAACTAAAAATCCTGAAAAGCTAAATATAAAGTTAAAAGGAATACACATATACACACATATATAGTTAAACCAATCATTAATCATTATTCTCCTTCCTGTAAAAGTAAAATGAATCATCTTTATGTAAGAACTAAAGATATTTTTGTACTAGCAGGGCAGCAAATTATGCAAACGACTGAAATACTGTCACGATTGTGCTCAGCAGATGATGGGGCCTGTCGAAAGGTCACAGGAACCAGCTCGAGAGGGCTCTCAGGGGCCAACACTGAGACAAAATCAATACTGACAGTAATGGATTACAATCCATTGAATAGGAACATAGGAGTCCATGACAATATAAACAAAAACTTACAACAGAATATCAACTAGGAAGTTCAGAAGGAACAGCAGATTTCGAGAACTACCATTTGGGCAGCTTTATAGTCCTGATTGATTCAGACACATCGTTGGTGGTTGCTGAAACTGATGGGTGACAGTTTGATGAGGATCACGGTATTTACATAGTCTCAGAGTATCTTCCCCAAATTATTTATTAATTGCAAATGGGAAAATAACAACTTTACAGTGGAGAAACCTGAAAATTGCTATGTTCATCCAGGGAATAAAGTTAGCATGAGACGAACCAATAGGCTGTGCCTATTTACTGGGAAGGACACAGTGTCACAGTGTGACTTCTGTGGCATTTCTGACCCCACGTGCACAAGATGAATCTAATCATGAGGAAATATTGGACAAACCCAATTGAGGGACATTTTAGTCTGTGCCTTTTCTGAAACTGTATATTCTTCAAGATGCTTTGTGCTCTTCAAAAATGTCAAAAGCTTGAAATATTTTTTTAAAAAAGAAGACTGAGGAAATATTACAGTTTGAGGGAGAAAAGATAGGGGCGGCTGGATGGCACAATCAGTTGAGCATAGACTTTTTTATTTTTAAAGATTTTATTTATTTATATGACAGAGAGAGACACAGTGAGAGTGGGAACACAAGCAGGGGGGTGGGAGAGGGAGAGGCAGGCTTCCCGCCAAGCAGGGAACCCAAGCTCTGCCTCATGGGGGCTCGGCGCGGCCAGGGGTGCTCGATCCTCTGAGCATAGACTCTTGATTTCGGCTCAGGTCATGATGCTCAGGGTTGTGAGATCAAGCCCCACACTGGGCTTCATAGTCAATGGGGAGTCTGCTTGAGAATTTTCTGTCTACCTATGCCCCTCCCTCTGCTCATGCTCATGCTCTCTCTCTCTCTCTCTCTCAAATAAATACATAAATCTTAAAAAAAAAAAAGGAGATGACTAAGAAAATATTACAGTTTAAAAGACAGTAAAGATATATGAAAACTAAATGGAATGGTTGCTCCTGGATCAGACTCCAAACCAGGAGAAAAAAAAAAAAGAATTATAACAGCATTACTGGGACAATTGGGGAAATTTGAATATGAACTATGGTTTAGATAATATTGTATCAATGCTAAATTTTCTGATATTGATAATTGTATTGGCATATTATAAATATCTTTATTGTTAAGTATACATATTCAAATATTTCAAGGTAAGAATGCATAGAATTCCCAACTTACTCTCTAATGGCACAGAAAAATGTGAATATATAGAGATTCCCTCTATGTGTAGCTAGCTATATATAGAGAGATTTGTATACTTATATATTTCTCTATCTATTTATCATCCATCTAGGTATCGAGAGAAGGGAGTGAATGATAAAATAAATGGGGCAAAGTGTAACCAATGAGTGGCTCTCAATAAAGAGTATATGGGAGTTACTCTATTTTCATAGTGTTTTCTAGGTTTGAAAATACGTTCTCCAAAAAATGACAAAAAAAATATATGGGAAAGCAAAATTTCCCCATCAGCAGTTGAAATTATCTGCATCTCTCCAGGATAAGAAAAGAAAGCCCAGCTTCCTGAAATAAGCAGCCAAAACTCTGATTTCCTAATCATCAGTTATCTTTGTGTCTGTGTGTCTTGGAGTGAGGGTTCTGTTTTGCTTTGTTTTTAATCTTTGCATCTTTCATTATAAAGTGGGAACCAAAGGGGATAAAAATGAGACACTCCTGGTAAGTTCAGCCCTACCATTTTAGGGACAGGATGTAGTTGATCAGCTTTAGTACTGTATCTTCATGAAACAGGAATACAGTTGTTTCCCAAGAATGGCGATAAATTAATTACATTCTTCAAGTCAGCTCCAACTGATGGGAATTTGTATGAAGAATTACTTGCTAGTTCTCAAGCTCCTTGCACGTCCCTCATGACATTTTGGCAAAGCAAAACTGGGGGTGGCTGGATTGTAAAGTATTTCCCAAAAATCACAAAATATTTTAGAGCTGATACCAGACCTACACTCCTATCTGCTGACTACACATAATTTTAAGCTATTCTGGGATGCCCTGAGCCTCTGCCTTATGCAATCTAAGTGGCCTTTTCCATTTCTTCCTGCCTTTTGAAACCGAGAAGACTTAAGAGTCCAGAATGAAAACCAGAGCACATCCACTAAAGGGGAGAATTTAGAGCAGGTCCAAGAAAAGAGTCTAAAAGAGGAGACAGGTTGAGATGTTTGACAGACCTGTGGCCAGTCCTCCTCTTCTCATTTCAAAAGAGGCAAGGGATACTCTGTGATTTTATCTCATTTAACCCCTTCACATTTCTGAGGTGGGCACTATTTTTATCTCCACTTAGCAGCTCACATAACTAAAATGTAGAGAATTAAAATGACTCGTTAAATGTGAGTGGCGGGGTTGAGGTTGGAATGAACTTTGGCATGACTTCGGAATCTCACTAAGCTTTAACTATCCTGTTTTATGAACTGTATTGATCAACATGCTCTCCTTTTTCTCCTGAAGACTCATAGCACCACGATAACATCATCCACTCTTGTATAATTTTTGCCTATTGTGGTTTAGATAGAAAACACCAACAGCTGTGATAGGTTTCCTGACCCCAACAATTTCATTCACACACATTCCTCCAGTCTCTATGCCAACAGCACTTGGGACCCACAATGCTACCTGTTGGCCAGCTGTAAGATTTTGAAATGCCTTCTGAATCATCGGAGAGCTAGAGATTAAATGAACACTTCCTCAAAGTGGGTAATCGTAGTACAATTGCTTAAAAACTGATGTGGTGTTGTCATTATTTGTGGTAAACTTCTGCATCAGGGTGGGTAGACCTCTATAGCCTTTTTTTTTTTAATTTTATTTATTTATTTGAGAGACAGAGAGAGTGAGAGAGCATGAGAGGAGAGAAGGTTAAAGGAAGAACCAGACTCCCCACAGAGCTGGGAGCCCGATGTGGGACTCGATGTGGGACTCGATCCCGGAACTCAAGGATCATGACCTGAGCCGAAGGCAGTTGCTCAACCAACTGAGCCACCCAGGCGCCCTCTATAGCTGTTTTTAACCTGAGGTCCAGACTCACCAAGCAGCCAGCAGATAGATTCCAGAGGGTCTATGAACTTGGATGGGAGTACATTTCATCTTAATTTGCACTCACCTTTAAATTTTATTTAAGTGAAAAATAGCACTGCCTTCCATTGTGAATGTCACTCCTAATCACGGTATTGTTAGCAATACCTGTGACTTTGTCACCAATAGAAATCACAGATACTTTCAGTCCTATCACTTGCTGCTGATATTTCAAAATGTCATATATAGTCATAATTACTTTGGGATTCCGGGGGCACCTGATTGGCTCAGTCAGTCAAGAGAGACTGTTGATCTCGGGGTTGTGAGTTTGAGCCCCATATTGGGTGTGGAGGTTATTTAAAAATAAAATCTTAAAAAAAATCCTGAGGTTATGGTAATTTTTAGGTAATTATTAAGCTCACGACTAGCTCTTATTTAAAATGATAACACAGAAACGTATTGCTAGGTCACAAATTTGTTTAAAAAACATTTTTATAATGGTATGTCAATATTTTTGAATATTTTAATAGTGGTATCTCAAACTAGTTGGTTTTATTTGATTATATGTCTTTTTTTAAGACTATTTGTTTGTTTGTTTGTTTCTTTGTCAGAGACAGAGAGAGAGAACACACCAGCAAGGGGAGCGGCAAGCAGAGGCAGAGGGCCCTATTTTGGGGGGGGTGGGGGGAGAATGGATCCCAGGACTCTGGGATCATGACCTCAGCAAAAGGCAGACGCTAAACTGACTGAGCCACTCGGGCATCCCAATTACATGTCTTTTATGTTATTATTTGAGAATTGGTTTATGGCCTATGCCAGCATGGTACCAGGCCCAAGAATGGTTAACAATTCTGCTCTGGAGCGGAAACCCCATCATCCCCTTAGTGGGGAATAACAACTGGCTGCTTTCAGAGTCCCCTGGGGCATTGCAGTGACCCCAGGAATGGAGAAAGGCTCTAAATGCTGGACAAGATACTATTGTATACTAAGTGAGGTACTATTACACACGTCCCACCCAGTGCTTCCCGGTAGAAGAGAAGCAGCAGCCCTGTCCCCGCCCTCGCCCTGAGCCCGTCCAGGACAGAAGCCTGGGCAGTTCCTCTGCGCAGCCCCCTTGCTTGTTCTCCGTCCTGCTCCATTTTCATGAAAGCACATCTTCTGACAGCAGCTGCAGTGGACCCGTGCTCTGGGGAGTTGGGCCTGTGTTAGCAGGCCACGGGGTGGATTGGAGCCAAGGCTTTTGTGATTCTCTCCGCCCTCAACTGCCTGTGAAAACACAGCCCAGAAGGACTATGCTGGAGGGCGGATGATCTTAGCTATATATTTGCATTGCTGGAGACTGAAGTTGTCCTTTTATGTGTCATTTTCTCTAATTTCATTTTTTTAATCCTTTATTTTCCAACAGGCAGATCCTGGTCACACCTCCCCAGGTGGCACCAGGTGCAAGCATATTTTTCTGATAGTTACAATGCATCATAGACCCTTACTGGAAAATGAAAGATGAAAAAACTTAGTGGTGTTAGATTACTTTAGATATTCTATTATTATGCCTGCTTTTTTTTCCCCCCCTTTAGGTTTCCTTGCTTGGTCTTCCTCCCCCACCTGAATATCTCTTAGCTGAGTTTCTTATCACAGCTTATCATTTTAGACTTCTACTATTCAGTGTCTTTTCCCAGTCTCTTTGTGGGAGCAAGGATCAAGAGAGCGTAACCAGCACGTGTAACTTACATTTCAAAAAATGAAAATGTGCGATGCTCTAATCTCACTTAAATTAGCTTCTCTACAGCTTTTTCATCAAATATCAAAACAGAGCCATTCTTGAAGCTTAATATATTTTAAAGCTTATAATAGTAAAAATTCTGTTTGCCTGATAGTTCATATGGCATCATCTTCCCTAGCTAACACACAGAGGTGACATTTATCAGCATGATCGCTGAGCGTGACTGAGGCAAGTTTTCACCTACGGTGATTTCCCCGTCGGGTAGAAAACCAAACGGAAGCCTTGCTGTGTGCTCTTTGGCCATCCGTGGATATCATGGTGGCTTCTGGCTAATCCCAGTGTTTTGTTTTGTTTTGTTTTTACATTCTGCTACATTCTTATTAATCAGACTACTCTAGCTATTTGGCCAAACTTTCCTGGAAGAAAATGAAACAATCAAACCTTGATTCTCCTCTGATTGTTGAGACCACTGTTTCCTTTATGGGGAGCGATGATCAACATAGAATTCGTTTAGCTTCCCCATGCGGTAGGTGACTTTTCACAACCGATTTGCCCTTCTAATTGCGTTGGTCTGGCACATTTTAAAAGGAACTGGGTGGCAGCGTGAGGTGGTTTAGGGCCGGATCGGGTGGCCAAATCTAAGGGCAATCTGGACAGAACATCTGGGCTCTGTTGATTGCCAAGAAGGCTGGGCAGCTCAGTGGCAAACCCAGAGACAGGGATCAGGGACACATGTCTGTGTTTGTTTTCTGGAGCTGTCATGACAAAGTACCACAAACTGGGTGGCTCAAACAACAGAGGTATACGGTTTGACCATCCTGGAGGCCAGAAGTCTAAAATCAAGGTCTCCGCAGTAGACTGGGCTCTCTCTGAGGCTGTGAGGCCTCCGTTGCAGGCCTTTCTCCTGCTGCTGCCGGTCTCAGGCCTTCCTTGGCTTGTAGATGGTGTTCTCCAGTGTCTTCACATCATCCTCCCTCTGTACATATCTCTGTCTGCATTCAAATCTTCTCTTTTTGTAAGGATGCAGTCATGTTGGATACGGGCCCATCCTAATGACCTCATCTTAATTTGATCATCTGAAGACCCTGTCTCCAAACATGGTCACATTCAAAGGCACTGATGGTTAGGACTTAAATATCAATATTAATTCAATATCGATTCAACTCCTTACAGTATCTATCTTGAAAAAATCACCAGAGAAGATCATTATATATTAATAAAATGTGAATCATGTAATTTGCCTTCAGCGAATTTATTCATTCCAGATGTCTCACTTAAATGATAGAATGCCAAAAGCAATGTACCATGAATGTTCTTTTTCTATAAATTATAAATGCTATTCAGTTATTCCTACATTTTCCAGGGAGTACGATTCTTCATTATTTCTTCCTAGGTCTTGTTGGCATCTTCCTGAATTTCATTGCTTTCCCTTCATTTATAAACACCAGACTCTGCCTCTTTTTTGCTGGATAGCATGACTGGTGCCCTGTTATTTGGGAAATTTAATTCACTTCATTTGTTTCAAATAGTTCAAGTCTATACCCCTGGTTTGTATTTTTCTTTATAGAGAAGGGTAAACTTCACAGTGGTTGGCTGTGTTCTTTCCAAGTGGCAAACAATTACAATCCAATCTACAATTAAGCATCCATCATAACTTCCCCTGTTTTTCCTTTCAAGAGAAACTAAAGAAGCCTTGGGTGACACTTGGGCTCTCAGGAATGGCTGGAAAAATACTGACCCAGAAAATAAATGTGTAACAGTCTTTTCCATTACTGAATTATGGTGTTAATTTTTTTTTCTTAATCTCTGGGCTAAGTGTAAATATGTGACTCACCCGAACTACCTCATTCTTAGGCCATAAATATTAGGAGTGATGACTTATAAGGAGGTCATGTTGATGTGTAGTGAGTAAATGCTTGTCTGCACATATTAATTTAACATGAAAGTAGCATTTTCCTAAGTAGCATGACATGAGAAACAGCAGAGAATTTAATATAAGTAAAAAGTGATGATGATTTTGAAGAAAAGTTATGACAAAAGAATCCTTTTTTTCAAGTAATAATAATAATGTAATTGTATCAGGCTTCACTTTTTTAAAGACTTTATTTATTTATTTATTTATTTATTTATTTATTTATTTGTCAGAGAGAGAGAGAGAGAAAGCACAAGCAGGAGGAGCGGCAGGCCGAGGGAGAGGCAGGCTCCCCACAGAGCAAGGAGCCCGACACAGGACTCGATCCCAGAACCCTGGGAACATGACCTGAGCCAAAGGCAGACATTTAACCAACTAGGCTTAAATTAAAAACTAGGCTAATTAAAATCAATTAGGTTTTAATACCTAAAAACATGTATACTAGATCTTGTTCCAATAAAAAAAGTTCGATTAAATTTCAAATGCTATGCAACAATTAACTTTTAAAAAATATAATTGTAGCAATTTTCAATTCCTAGTACGTTGGATACCACATGGAAGTGTTTCAGCTAGATTGGTTCCCTCAGTTCAAGGAGTCAATGTCAAACTTTGCTCCTAGGGCACTGCCACATGACCTGAATTTTCAGGGGTACAGGTGGGACAGTGCCCTGTGTTCCCTGTTCTTAGAGGGAACCCCTACTCTGTCCAGGATCAAGCAGGAAAAGGTGAGAATCTGAGTTTCCAAGATGTGGCTTGCCTCAGAGTCTACTCTGTTAGGGAAACAAAGAAAACACAATCCACGATGGATAACAGCTTCAGAAAAAATGAAAAGCCCACCTATTACGGTAGGGGGGCTCAGAAATCTCACCCAGTCTCCAATTCACCAAAGCAGGTGAATTGGTACATTTAAAAGTTTTCCAGGGGCATGTGGGTGGCTCAGTCAGTTAAGCGGCTGACTCTTGATTTTGGCTCAGGCCATGATCTCGGGGTCCTGGGGTGACCCCCATGGCACGTCTCAGGTTCTACCCTCAGCGGGAGTCTGCTTGAGGAATCTCTCCCTCTGCCCTCCTCCTATTCGCCCCCCCAAAAAATAAATAAATCTTAAAAAAGTTTTCCAAATTCATGTCCAGACAGCCAGTGATATTAAATAAAGGCATTAGTTTTTCTTAGTAATGCAATTTCTAATTCTGTGACTTTGCTGGTGCTGGTTTCTGTTTTCCTCTCTGCTCAGTCTAGTTGCACGTCCTTCTGTGCCCTTCCTCTGATGGCTTTCCAAAATGACTGTGGCCAATATGCTCATCACTGAGCAATAGCGTTTAGCAGTGCAAAGCCAAATAGAATAGATCTTCTCTATGTGATGGTTGGCAAGTTTTTTCCTGGGCTCCCATAGTTTTCCAGATGCCCTTTATTTATCTCTGACCTGCAGGCAAGGAGGCGGTCTGGTAGCTGATTGGTACCATCATGGTGACAAGCTCAGCATTTAGCTCCTGGGAGATACTCAACATTTATGGTAAAATTGCATTTTTACGATCAAATGGTTCCAGCCATGTAAGAGAGTCATAATGGCAAGGTTAATCATAGTCCATTGATCCCTTCATGAGGAGGAAAGACCTTACCTGATTTATGCAAGAAAAATAAGGAGAATAGAAGTGGAATTCTATTGACCTAATCACATTGGTTTTCTCTGCTTAGAACTGGAAAGGGTAGTGGGCTGTTCAATGTCTCCTGAGAGTTTTGTCTGTACATACCGGTAGTGCCCTCTGGTGGACAATAATAATTCTCTCGCACCATTCAGTTCGCGGCCGTTCCCTTTAACCAGAAGGATTTGTACCTTTTGCTACCACTTCGTACTTTGCCCCCCCAACTTGCATCAGTTGGGTTTTCTTTCAAAGTGACTTGGGATGCCACTGTCTACCACAGATAGCACTGGTGTGTGGTTTGTGAGAAATATTTAAGGTGAATTCAACTGAGGCGAGTATCAGTTTTTACCACCGCCCTTCAAAGTCATCCAATTGCCAATGTGGGTGCAATTTAACTGTTGCGTGCAAACCCTTGGCTTGGGCATGTTTGTGTAAACGGTTCAAAGCCATGGACTGTGTGTCTGGCAAGCTGCTTCCAAGAAACAAAGGAGAAATAGGCATGTTTTCCATTTAAAAGACATGTGGTTCTTGTTGCCTCACCGAAATCGGTTTTTGTTTTCACTTCGTTTTATTTTTAAAGTTAGTTCTCCACTGTGAAAGTGTGTTCGTTATAGAGGGGGGAAAAAAATCACCCACAGTGCCATCAAAGCCAACGCTGATTATGGGGAGAGCCTACGGAGGTAGACTGCTTCCCTGGAGTCTCCCGAGGGAGCAGGCTCTAAGGCACCGAGGGCCAGCATGTCAGAACTTTTCCACACAGCTGTTTTCTCATTTTATAAAGTGCAATGTTAATATTGTATTTTTGTACTTTCATTTTCTGCCTCCAATTATGTATGGCAATTGCATAATAATAATAGCAGCCATTTATTTAGTACAGATTTTCCAAGCCCCAACCTCCAATTGCCATTTGCCTCCTGGAAAACAGCAATT
This sequence comes from Nasua narica, assembly GCA_028533885.1. Lineage (NCBI taxonomy): Eukaryota > Metazoa > Chordata > Mammalia > Carnivora > Procyonidae > Nasua > Nasua narica. The sequence goes on from CM052807.1 coordinate 40,461,586, forward strand.
TAGCTCACACTCAATTCTTCCCTATAATCTCCCACATCTCTGCCAGGATTTGTTCTCGTAATATTAATAACTGATATTTAGTAGGTCCTTATTACACAAGATAATACACTGGGTAAGTATGTAGCCTGATTGCATTTTAATTCTGGCTTTTCCCCCTAATAGCTGTGTGTGATCTTGGATGGGGCCTTGTCAAATAAAACCCCTGCCCCACAGGATTTTTAGGAGAAAATTAAATCCCTATAACAGAACTGGGTACATGGGAAGTACCCTATAAATGTTAGCTGTTATTATTAATATTTGATATGACATATTAGGCGTTATACTAGGTTCTTTCTATTTATCATGCCACTTGGTCCTCGTAACAGTCCTATGAGTTAGATAGTCTCATTCTTGTTTCATGGAAGGAAAATGAACCTGTGAACCTCAGAGACTTGTCCAGGTCACATGGCACGTTACCCTGGAGGGCCGAAATCCAGCCAGATCTGACTGTCCATACTGCCTGAGCTCTCCATGTATTTTCTGATGCGGTGGGTTTAATTATTAGTTAGCTTCTTTGATTTTTCTTGGATAAGATACATCAAGAAAAATGCACGCAAAAAAGAAAAAGGTGCAAATCATAAGTTTAAAGCTGTGTGAATTTTCACAAGTGAAAAGCACCTGAGAACTCAGCAGGGCCACTTTCCGAGACACTCAGAAGTCCCCATGTGCCTGTGTGCAGTTCCAACATCTCCAGTGAGCCCGTTTCTAACACATGGATGGTTTGCCTGTTTTTGAACCCTAGATACACGGAAGCAGACAGTAGGACCCTTTTCGTGTCTGACTTACTTAGCTTTATGTTTGCAAGATTTATCCAAGTTGTTCATTCATCTTCATTCCTATATAGTGTTCTATTAAGTGTCACATCACAACATATCTGTTTTACTCTGGGACATTTGGGAATTGCCAACTTGGGACTATTAAGAATATTGTTGTGGTGATAATGTTATATGTGACTTTTGGTGGACATATGTATGCCTTTCCATTGGATGAACACCTAAGAGCTCAATTGCTGGGTCAAGGGATAAACATATTTTTAGCTTTAGTGTGTTACTGCCATATAATTTTACAAAATAGTTGTACCAATTTACACCCGGTAGAGTTGAGTTTTAGCCGATATAAGAGAATTAGAGGCCATTTTTTATTTTTAAAACACATTAGAACAAAAGACATAGTTTGATCTAAATCACTTTTGGATTTAAAAAATGAAATGTGGGGACACGTAGGTGGCTCAGTAGGTTCAGCATCTGCCTTCAGCTCAGGTCATGATCTCAGGGTCCTGGGATGGAGACGAGCATCAGGCTCCTTGCTCTGCAGGGAGCCTGCTTCTCCCTCTTTCTCTGCCTGCCTCTCTGCCTACTTGTGATCTCTCTCTCTGTCAAATAAATAAATAAAATCTTTTTAAAAAATAAAATCCAGGGGCACCTGGGTGCTCAGTGGGTTAAAGTCTCCACCTTTGGCTCAGGTCATGATCTCTCAGAGTCCTGGGATCGAGCCCAGCATCAGGCTTTCTGCTCAGCAGGGAGCCTACTCCACCCCCCACCCCCACCCCCCCCCCGCCTGTCTTTCTGCCTACTGTGATCTCTCTCTCTCTGTCAAATGAAGACATAAAATCTTAATAAATAAATAAATAATGGAATCCATTAATAGTTACTAGCTCCCGAAAAGCACTGGAGTTTAAATTTACTTACATAATAGAAATGACTCATTTGTAACATAGTTAAATTGTATAATATGAATGAGATATCAAGAAATTTAAATTTAAAAGGATAAAATTAAAAGTAAGCGAGGATGTGGTATTTCTGGCAAAGTAGTTCATGAACAGAGTCATCTGTTTCCTTGTGTTCTTGCAAGTTTTTTATAGAGTCATTGTTCTGTAGCCATCTGGAAACTGTGTGACAACAAGTTGTTCAATATCAAGGATCTTGTCCTTATCAATTAGGGAGATTATAAGTCTTAAGAGTTTTCAAATCCTTAGCAGCAAATCCATTGCTCCAAAGAAATCTTATTCTAAAAAGCAAAATGTCGAGCAGAGTTGCTGCTGTAAGAAACCTTGGACTCTCACTCTCACTCACTCTCTCTCAAAATAAATAAAATCTTAAAAAATAATTAATACACTTAGATTATTTCTCACAAAGTGTCTTGTACTGACGTGGATAGAAATATTTTTCCAGTGTCCTTAAGTTTGATTTTTACAGTACTCAGTCCACATTCTTCCAGAAAACAGGAGGCTCACTAAACTAGACTTTTACTGGCATTCTTCGTTATTTGGTGTTCATTGTTTGGGGTTTTTTTATTTTTTTTTAATTTCTACATTCTTTAATCATACTTTATTGTTTTATTCCAGTTAGCATTTCCATTAATCTTTTAGGAATCCCAACAGTCCCCACAATGGCCGGTCTGCTTAGCCTTCTGTGTGTCCTTTGACTTTATTACCTACAACTCACTTGTAATTTATTTTGAAGGCACCGATGATCTTGCCTTCCAGAGAACTTCTCCATATGGCTTTTTCCCCCCATCTCAGTTCACGTTACCTCAGAATATATTACAATCACTTCCTAGGCTGTAAGTCTGCCTTCAACTTTAGCAGTGTTTTCTTGGATTTATGTAACCACACTCTCTGTGAGTGAAGATCCCAGATCCAGACACTCCTCCATGTCATTCTGAGGAAATATGTATGTGTATGTTACGTGTATATGATATATGTGTATGTGATATATACTTTACATACACACGTATGTGTATGCATGTATATGATATACTTTACATATGTGTTTGACATTTCTTGTGCACAGATTACTGTTACCCATCAAGATTTACTGCTGTGTTATCTGATCCCTGAGATGGCATTTTTGATTCTATAGAAATGGTAGAAGGATTAGCCCCAATTTTATAAACCTACATTTTCCCAAGTAGAAAACAATTCACCAGTCTCTCTTTTCTTGTTCGGCACCTTAATAAATGAATTTCTCGTAATCTGCTTTCTACTGCATTCAGATTGTATCTTCAGTGAATCAGTCTGGGCTAATGTTTTGTTTGATGTTTAATGTTTCAAAATAGTTCATTTCATCACGTGTTGATAAATGTATTTGGGTCAGTGGGCACAATTACAGGCTCTGCGTGTATGTGTTCTCTTTAAAAACTTTGAGTTTCCCCCATCTTTTATCAGTATAGAATGTTCATTTATGCCCTCACGATTCTGAAAAATAAATATATATATTTATTTGATTTATTTGTAAATATTTATAAAAAATAAATAAATATATATATTTATTTGATAGCATGATTACAGTTATAAAATGATTCCACTTTTCCTCCATTTTTAATCTGGATTATTTCAGCCTCAATTAACTTAAGATCATTCCCCCAAATATCCATTGTATTTGGGTTATAAAGACATAGTTTTAGTTAAAGAATGTTACAAAATGCTTTTTTGCTTAAAGCAAATTTTACAGTAGGAGTAACCCTCACTTTCAGATCCAGATTTTAATCTTTTTGATTTATAATATTAACCTAAGGTCCCATAATTCTGTAAACTAAAGCCAGAGAGTCTTTCTGGTTACCAGCATAATTATAACTTTCATCCAGTGTTTACCAGAGAATAGTGAATTCATTTTGTTAAAATAAGATCCCACATGAACCTTGTCCAGGCTTAACTAAAGCAAACACAGCTTTTTCTTTCTTTTTTTCTTTTTTCTTCCTTTCTTTTTCTTTTTTGTTAGGTTTCACTAAATTAGATTTACAAACCGGACACAATTAAAAGCTTTAGAATATCAAGGAAAAGGCAGATTTGAGAGAGATGTAGATTTTTCTTTTAAGAATATTTGACTAAAACCCAAATAAAAAGAAAAGAAAACTGAAGGGGGGTTGTTAGTGTAATATTTCTAAGTTGATTTGCTTAAAGCTAATCTGCATGCTTTTTACAGTTTGCCATTCCAATGCAAAGGCCAAATCGATAAAGGTAAACAGGATTTGGAAAGCTGCCTGTTCAGGGATTCAAGGATTAGCCTTTATTCTGCCCTTGACTTGCTGCTGTCAGTCCAAATGGGGTCCCACCCTCTGTGCCTCTTAGAAACTGCTTCAATTTACACACATGTAGTTCTAATGCCAATCAAGAGTAATATCTTCAGTCAGAGAAAGACAAATACCATAGGATTTCACTCACAGGTGGAATTAAGAAACAAAACAAATGAACAAACAAAAAAAGCAGATTTAAATGGAGAGAACAGACTGGTGGTTGCCAGAGGGGAGGACGGTTGGGGGGGATGGGTAAATAGGCGAAGGGGATTAAGAACACACTTACCTTTTTTTTTTAAGATTTTTATTTATTTATTTTTGCGAGAGAGAGGTGAGAGAGAGAGAAAGCATGAGCGGGGTGAGGGGCAGAGGGAGAAGCAGACTCCCCACTGAGCAGGGAGCCCCATGTGAGACTCTTCCCAAGGAACCTGGGATCAAGAACTGAGTGGAAGGCAGATGCTTAATTCACTGAGCCACCCACATGCCCCCAAGGGTACACTTTATCTTTATGGGCACTGAGTAATGTGTGGAATTGTCGAATCATTATATTGTAGACCTGAAACTAATAGAATACTGTATGCTAATTATGCTTCAGTAAAAAAAAGGAATAAAAGAGTAATACTGTACCTTACCTGAGGGTACAGTAGGTAAAACAGCCTGACTTTTCAAGTTGGTGGACCCAGATTTGATTTCCGATAAAGCAGCGTAACTAGTATATGTGTATTATGACATACCGTATATTAAATATAAAAATATAATATAAAAATACACATAATATTTACCATATACGAGGATCCTGGTACATTGCAGCACCCGGTATGGGTCTCTCTCTTTACCCTTTATTTTGGAACATTTAAAGTTTATTGAACACTTTTACATAGAGTATGGCATTTTATAATCACAACAGTCTTGTGAGGCGTATTTAGGGCACCAGAGCTCAGAAAGCATCATTACTTTGCTTGAAATTCTAGGGAAAGAACAGAATTGGGATTCCCATCCAGTTCTTCCCAGCCCAAGTGCGGCCTATTGCACTTGTCTACCACAGTTTCTCCCCAAGAGCTTGTAAACACGTCGCCTGTGTGATTGTGGGCTCACGTCGCTGGTATAAATTTCTCTAAAATGACCTAATTTCAATCTTAAGGCTTCTGAGTTCCAACACGAACCTAAAATAGCCAGTTTTATGTGAGTTTCATCTGAAAGTTCAGGCTTGCCTTAGCGGCTTTATGGTCCCGGGTAGGGTTGTGCTGCCCCCATTTCACTCCCGAGTGTGAGATAGGAGATATGCAGGCTTATGGGGAGCACCGGAAGCTCTTTCCCACCTCGGCCGGCAGATGTCTACTGGCGTCCGCACTCAGGAGCAGCCAGCCCTCTGTGTAGCCACACCACCCATGAACTGGAGCACATTCGCTGTTGAAATCCCTCTGTCAGACTGCTGGATAGGTCGGGCCCACTGGCTCTGGGTGGCACACCCTGGGCACCTTCTGAACTATGGAGCAAGCTTTTGCAGGTGCTTTGGGTCCTTTTGGGACAGTAGTTCTGAGATTCTGTTTGAAATCCATCTGCTTGGTCAGCCCATGAGGTGCCCCTCCTGTTCTTTCTTAGCCATGGGGGGCTCTGCGGGACAGACGGGCTGTGGAGGAGAGGTTCCCCGTGTTCTAAATCCACTAAAGCTAACTGGCGAGTCCTCTGCCTTTTTCTCCAACCCCAATCTCTGGCTCAGCCTAAGGCAGAGGGGATATAGGTCTTTATCAAAATTTTCATTTGCTTTTCTCTCTGTTTTTTTTTCTCTTCTTGGTATGGAAACAGGGTTTATCTGTTTATTTGATATTTGGGATTGTGGGTAGACAGGGTCCTGGTTGCAATCTAATTACTAATGCCAAGATCTTGGCTTCTGGATGCTCAAATCCGGGAATAAATACCCGATTTTATTTTGTATGCACGCTCTGGCTTCACTTTCCTTGGGTGAGCAGAGGTCAAGGTCTAATTTAAAGTGGGGGGCGGGGGAGGGAAGGGTGGGAAAAAAATTTCTGGTAAAAAAAATACACACACACACACACACACACTTACGTAAATGCTTCATCACGTTATCTCCCTTTCTCATCTCATAACTTTCTGTCATTTTGTTCTAGTCTTGTCACTATAGCATTACACATTTAAACTATATTTGGTATACTGCTAAATAGTAGCTGAATATACCATTAAATTTGTGTGATTCAGAGCCATTCGATAATAGCTTAACAGCCTAGATTTACTTCTCCATTTCCTCCCCTCTGTATTCTCTTGAGCCCACTCCAATCAAGCTGTCATTCATACCATTCCATCACCAATGATTCCCCACAGTGAAATCCAGTTCGTCCTCCTCTTACTTATTTGCGGCATTTGAAATGGTTGATCACTCCTTTTCTTCACAAAACACTTTCTTTGTATAGCTTCCAGGATTCTGAACTCTCCTGTTTTCCTCCTCCTTACCTTTCTAGTCATCTTCACTGGTTTTTACATCAGCCCAACCCAACTGCTAAAAGTTAGAGATGCCCCATCATTCAGGGAAGTCCTGTATCTATATTGTCTTCAGGTGACTTCATCCAGTCTTGTGTCTTTAAATACCTTTGTTATTCTGACATATTTACAGATTTGCATCTCTGGCTTGGATCTCTGCCCTCAGCTCCACATTCTTACATCCCAGTGGCTCCTAATGTCCCCGTTGCATGTCTAAAAGCTATCACACACTTACCATGTTTGAAATTGACTCCCGATCTTTCCTCTACAATCTTCGCTACCTGTAGTCTTTCCTCTTCTCACAAATGGTACTTCATCCCTCCAGTTTCTTAGACCATAAACCTCGGAGTCATCCTTCACTGCCTCTTTCCCTCTCACGCTCCATCACCAGTTCAATGAAAAATCTGATTTTTCTGACCGTGTTCTCTGCTCTTCCCTGGTCCAAATGCCATGATTTCGGTGATCACCACCACCTCTTAGTTGCTCTCTCTCTCTCTTTCCCTTGCCCTAGCCCTCATAGTGATCAAATCATGTCACTTCTTTCCTCGTAATGGTCTGATGTTTCCCTGCCTCCAGCTGACATCTGTACACTCACTTCCATGACTCTGCATGACCCCACCACCCTTTACTTAACTTTCCCCTCTCTTTCCACTCTTCCCTTGGTTCTCTCTGCCCCAGTCACAGCGGCTGCCTCCTGTTACTTAAACATGCCAAGTACCTTTCTTCCTCAGGGCCTTTACACGTGCTCATTCTTCTATCTGAAACATTCTTCCCCTAGATACTTACACGGCTCACTCCATTACCTACTTTGGGTCTCTGCCAGGATGACATCTTACCAGTAAAGCCTTCCTTGATCACTCTCTTTAAAATAGTACACTGTTCCAGCCCTTACACTCCCCTCCCCTTTTCTCTGCTTTACTTTTCTCCATAGTACTTATCTCCATATAACACACTATTTATTTACTTGTTTTTTATTTAATATCTGCCTTTCTGTACTGGAATCTAAGGACCATAAAGCTTGTGGGATGAGACTTTGCTCTGTTTGTTTAACAGATCCTAAAGGCACATGGCACATTGTAGTTGCTCCCTAAATATTGAATGAATTAATGAACAAATAAATTCAGGCCAGTACTGTTACTCAGCAATGAGCTCAATGACATCCACATAATGGTTATTAGTAAAACTAAGTCCCATGGATGAATGAAATGGGTTAGACTTATGAGAATTTGTCTTGAACTCTAAAACTCACAGAAAAAAAATAGATCCTTAATTTATCTCTTCTATAGTTTTTGTCTTTGTTCTGAGATTTTCTATGGAAGGAACATTAATCATCGCTGAATTATCCTTTAGTGGGCTTATGTACAAACCTGGTGCATATACAGTGTAAGTGCTTTTGGTAATAGCTACTAACATGACCTACCACTTTAATATACCATCTCGAGTGCCAGCACCCAGCAGAGCTTTAGAAAGCCTGTGCTGAAGAAGATCATTGCGCCAGATCCCTTGGATTTGAAATTAGGGTTCTGTGAGGTCACTCTGTTCTGCGTCCAAATGTATTCCCTGCTATGGTGCAGATTGCTTTTTTATCCCACACTGAAAAATGGGTTTGGAACAGCTAGAAGAGAGTTGGTTAAGTTGTGTGCTTCTGCCAATATATGTATCGAATTGGTGCCAATTATTTCAAAATGAAACATAACAGATGACAATATAGTTTTAGAAAGTGTATAAAGCATACACCAGTGAATTTTTTAAATGGTTTAGCTTATCTAATTATAAGGACTAGTATTAATTTTTAATTTCTTTTCTCCCACCCTTCTTCTCTTCTCCTGGAACTCAAAATATTGTTATTAGCCAGAGAAAATGCTAGAAAAATCAAAATGAAAAAAGACTAGTTGATAAATCATCACCCAGTAATCCACAATTGAGACTCAAATCACACCACATGAGCCTTATCAACCATATATTCATCTTAAGATAATGTATGTAATAAATGAACATGACAATGATTTGGTGAGCTTTTATATTAATTTATTCAGAACAAAGGAAGAAAACAGATAAAGTATAAAGTGAAATCTTTTTAGAAAATACTCTAGTGGGGGGCATGGAAACTTTATAAATTTTTAGCTGTCAGATTTTGGTTTTGTCTGGCAATTTACTCTTAGAGAAATTTCTTTTTTTTTTTAAAGATTTTATTTATTTATTTGACAGAGAGAGATCACAAGTAGGCAGAGAGGCAGGCAGAGAGAGAGAAGGGGAAGCAGGCTCCTCGCTGAGCAGAGAGCCCGATGCAGGGCTCGATCCCAGGACCCTGAGATCATGACCTGAGCCGAAGGCAGAGGCCTTAACCCACTGAGCCACCCAGGCGCCCCCTTAGAGAAATTTCTCACAAGAGAATATGCTTGTGTCATTTGTGTTGAAAAGAAAATAAGATTAGCAAACTGAATCTGAAACGTTACTTTTCTATTTGAATACATCGATGGCTCTGGGATTATTAAGGCTAAGACATAACACGTGTAAGGTTATGAGTCTATGAAAAATTTGAACACAATCTTATTTATTAATGGAGAATAATTAAGGGTTTGTGATTATATATATAATAATATCTATCAACTAAATACTCTTGTACAATATGTAAAGTTGGGTAAATATGAGTAATTTGAAAAAGTTAGAAATAAACTAAATAATACTAATGATGGAATCTTAAATACTTGTCAGTTGGGTTCCGTTTCCAGGCCTATGGTGTTGATGTAGGTCAGTGAAATCTGTCTTTACATTGCGCATTTAAAAATATGTGAGTAATACATTATTTTAAAATGCTAGAATAAAGATAATGTATGGCTGAGCTAGAAGAAGAGTGAGAGAATAGTAAAAAGACAGAAATAACAACAGGGTAAAGGCGCTCTGAGACCTACTTATTATGTAAAAAAAAGCTGGACAAACTTCCAATTTCAGCCCTGAAATGTAAAGAGCTTCTAAATCATCACTCCTATCCTTAAAACAAGAAAAGAGCTGAACAAACAAAATCGATTACTTTTTTGGACCAAAAAAGTGAAGCTGCTGGGCAATCCACCATATCCTAAACTCTGGAGAGAGGCCGATATTGAAAATCACAGCCAAGTTTAGCTTACCTGGATAAAAACTAATGGAACCGTAAACTGTTCTCTGTGAACTGTAGACAACACACAAGAATAGATAAAAAGTGTAAACAGAGATGGAAACCTTATGAAAGAATCAGAAGAATATGCTGGAAATGGAAAACTTATGTAAAAGAAATGAATGCCTTTGATGGATTCATCAGTAGACTGGACACAGCTGAGGAAAGAATCAGTAAACTTTAACATACGTCAAAGGAAATTTCCCAAGCTGAAATGTGAAGAGAAAAACACAGAATATCTAAGAACTGTAGGATAATCCTAAAAGATATAAAATGCATAGAGTTGGCATACCATAAGGAATAGAAAGAGAATGATGCAGAAGAAATATTTGATATAATGACTGAGACTATTCCAAAACTGGTAACAGTCACCAAAACTATAGTTCCAAAAATCTCAGAAAACACCAGGCAGGGTGAATACCCGAAAATGTATACATATGCATATCATACTCAATCTTGAAAAAACCAAAGACAAAGAGAATATCTTCAAAAAAACTGGAATGGGGTGGGGTAACTTACCTGTAGAGGAGTAAGTATAAGAAGTATACAGTTGACTTTCTCATCAGAAACCAAGAAAGAAGAGAATGTAGTGAAGAATTTAAAATGTTGAAAGAAAAAAAAAAGCCCACCAACCTAGAATTTTATATTAGAAAGGATATAGAAATAGAAATTATCCTTCACAAGTGAAGAGGTGGAGATTTTCTCAAACAAAAACTGACAGAATTCATTATTAGCAGAACTGCCCTACCTAAGAAATGTTCAAAGAAGTTCTTTCTTTTTAAAAAAATTTTATTTATTTATTTGACAGAGAGAAATTGATCACAAGTAGGCAGAGAGGCAGGCAGAGGGAGAAGGGGAAGCAGGCTCCCTGCTGAGCAGAGAACCTGATGCAGGGCTCGATCAGGACCCCGAGATCATGACCTGAGCTGAAGGCTCAGGTCCTCTTCCTGAAGAAGAAAAATGATATAGATCAGAAACTCAAATTTACATAAAAAAGGAAAAGCATTGCAGGAAGAATAAATGAAGGCAAAATAAAAATTTTTATGTTTCTTATTCTTAATTGACCTAATAGATAACTACTGTTCAAAGTAATAATGGTAACAATGTACTGGTAATTATAACATATGGATAAGGGAAATGAGTGACAGTGATGTTATAAGAGATGACAGAGAAGCATTGAGAATATCCTGATACAAAGTAACTTGCATTACCCGTGAAGCAGTACAGTATTATTTTAAAGTAGACTTGGTTGTAAATTTACATTGCAAACTATAAAACAACGACTAAAATTTTCTTAAAAAGAAATAATTGATAGGCTAACAGAGGAGCAAAAATGGAATTATATAAAGTTCTCAATGAAACCCAGAGAAGCCAAAGAAAGACGAAAAAAGAAAAAAGAAGCAATAATTGCAACAGATAGAGAATGATTAGAAACATGGTAGATATTAATTCAACTATTTAAATAGTCACTCTAAATGTGAATGATCTCCATACACCAATTGAAAGAGATTGTCCAAGTAGATAAGAAAACCAAAACAATGAGGTATTGTCTACAAAAAAATTATATACCACAACCAAGTGGACTTTAGCCCAAGTATGTAAGGCTAGTTCAACATTCAAAAATCAATTAATGTATTCATCCTATCACATGAACAGACAAGAGAAGAAAAGTGACATGATTGTAATAATGGATGCCCAAAAAAGGCATTTGACAAAAATCTAACAGCCATTTATGATGCAGACTCTTAGCAATCTAGAAATAGAGAGGAACTTTCTCAATTTGATAAAGAACAGCAGAAAAACCTACAGCTAATGACAATTAATAGTGAGAAACTAGAAATTTCCCCGCTAAGATCAAGAACAAGGATAAGATGACCCCTAGTTCACCACTCATTTTCAACCTATAGATATAGAAAAACTGATCGTGAAGTTTACATAGAGAAGCAAAAGCCCTGAAGAACCAACACAATACTGAAAGAGAGGAACGAAGTTGGAAGACCAAGAGTACCTGACTTCCCAAGATGTTCTAGAAGCCACAGTAATCAAGACCATGTGGTACTGGCAAAAGAAGAGACAGATAGATCTATGTAACAGAATAGAAACACCAGAAATAGACCCACATAAATAATTTCAAGTATCTTTGACAGAAGAGCAAAGGCAAAACAACGATGCAAGGAGTCTTTTTGACAAATGGTGCTAGATCAACCAGACATCCACATGCAAAAAATGAATCTTGATACAGACCCTATACTCTTCACAAAAATTAAGGCAAAATGGATTGTAGACCTAAATACAGATATAATTGCTGAGCTGAACTTCTTCAAAATTAAAAACTTCTGCTCTGAGCAACACACTGTCAAGAGAACAAAAAGACAAGCCACAGACTGGGAGAAAATATTTGCAAAGGATATTTTGATAAAGAACAATTATCCAGAATATACAAAGAACTTTTAAAACTCAAAAATAAGAAAAATACCTAATTTTAAAAAATGAATGAAAGATCTGAATAGATACCTCACCAAAGAAGAGATACAGATGGCCGAGTGAGTATATAAAAAGATGTTGGACATCATATGTCATTACAGAATTGAAAACGCGAGCAACAGTGAGATACCATTGCATATCTATTAGAATGTACAAAATCAAAACACTGACAACACCAAATGCTGATGTGGATGTGGAGAAACAGGGACTCTCATTCACTTTTGTTGGGAATGCAAAATTGCAAAGCCACTCTAGAAGATGGTTTGATGGTTTCTTACAAAATTAAACATACTCTTATGATACAATCCAGCAGTCACACTCATTAGTATTTCCCCAGGTGAGTTAAAAACTTATGTGCAGACAAAAACCTGCACATGAATGTTTATAGCCGCTTTACTCATAATTGCCAAAATTTGGAAGCAGCCAATGTGTCCTTAAATAACTGAATGGATAAATAAACTGTGCTACAACCAGACAATGGAATAGTATTCAGGATGAAAAAGAAATGCTATATAAAGCCATGAAAAGACACGGTGAAACCATAAATGCATGTTACTAAGTGCAAAATGCCACCCGAGAAGGCTACATATTATAGGATTCCAACTGTATACCATTCTGGAAAAAGGCAAAACTATGGAGACAAGAAAAAGATTAATGATTGCCAGGATTTATGAGGAGGAAGGGATAAAAAATAAGCAGAACATCTAAAACTGATCTAAAACATAATCTATTTTTTAAAAATGAGCAAAAGATCTGAACAGACACCTTATGAAAGACGATGTGCAGATGGCAAAAAGATCAAATGAAAAGATTATCAATATCATGTATCATTAGAGAATTGCAACAAACATACAAACAAATCAACAATGAGATAATAATGCACACCTATTTGAAAGACAAAACAATTTTAAAAATCAAAACAAAATGGACAATCAAAAATAGGGAGCAACAGAGTAATCTCATTCATTATTAGTAGAAATGAAGAATGGTACAACCACTTTGGAAAAGGGTTTTGCAGTTTCTTATAAAATTAAATATAATCTTATCATAATCCATCAATTGTGCTCCTACTTACTTACCCAACTATCTGATAACTTATGTTTACATAAATGCCCTCATATGAATGGTTATAGCCAAAACACAATTAAGATGATTGTCAAACATTGGAAGCATCTAAGATGTTCTTCAATTGCTGACCAGATAAACAAACTGTGCTGTACAATGGATTACTCAGCAGTAAACAGAAATAAATTCTTGGGCCAGGACACAAACATAGAAAAACCTTAAATGTATATTGCTAAGTGAAAGAAGTCAGACTGAAGAGGCCACATACTGTATAACCCCAATTATGACTCAACACATTGACTAGTGGATTAGGAGTGAAGGAGGAGCGGTTTCACACAAAAGTGGTTTCACTTTTTCTTCTCTCTTAGTATTGGAATTTCTCCCCTCTTGGTCCTCCTGTCTCCAGCCTTGCCTGCATCCCCCTTGTTCATCCTGGCACTGAAACAGCCATGCCCTCAATACAGCAAAACGATGATCGGGGCATCTTTGTGTTTATAATAACTTAATGGCTTCCTATTACCATAAGCATAATTTGAAATTTCTGAGTTTGGCTTATCAACTTTTCAGGACGTGGGTACGGTTCCAGCCCAATCTCTCACAATGTCCCTCTAGTTCTCTAAACACACTGGGACTTTTGAAGTTCCCATTTAAGTTCCATTCTAGCCTATCGCTAGAAGTAACCCCTCTGGGCTAGAGTCATAGCCACAGCACATACAAATCTGTATGTGCCCACGTAGGCAGGAAGCAAACTGAGTCTGGGGCAGAGGCCATAAGGGAGCAGAGTAAATGGTAAGCTCCCTGGTTCTTTATAAAAGAAGGGGATTAAATGAGATATTCCTCTGCTTCTCTGGGATACTTAGGAACTCTGAATCACTTTTATGTCCCAACAAAGTCCGAGTGTTTTCAGTTGCCCGTTTCTCACATGCTTTAACAAAAAAACATAGAAAAATTTCAGACATTAACACCATATTATATTTTCCTCTTTCAGAAAAAAAAGTTAAAAAATACAAATTTTATATCCAAATTCCTTTAAAATTTAGAAAAATACACAATACAGTATGGATAATTCTGTTTAACTATAATGCCTTGGCATAAAATATTATTTATTTATTTATTTATTTATTTTAAGATTTTATTTGAGTGAGAGAGCACAAAGGGAGAGTGAGAGGGAGAAGCACACTTAAGCGCATTCCTTGCTGAGCAAGAAGCCTCATGTGGGGCTTGATCCCAGGACCCTGAGAACATCACCTGAGCCAATGGTGGATGCTTAACCGACACCCCTAAAATATTATTTTTAATAAAAAACATAATAAATTACACATTATTAAGTTAAAAGCTGGTTTGGAACATTTAGTGATTTCTTTTTTTTTTTTCTTTCTTTCTTTTTTGGAGAGAGAGCATGTAAGCAGGGTGGGGGGAAAGGTGAGGAGGAGCAGAGAGAGAGAGAGAGAGAGAGAGAGAGTGAGAATCTTAAACAGGCTCCACACCCACTGCAGAACCCAATGGGGCTCGATTCCCTGACCTTGAGATCATGACCTGAGCTGAAATCAAGAGTCAAATGCTTAATCCACTGAGCCACCTAGGTGCCCCTAGTAATTTAATTCTTAAGTACCACTTGTAACTAAAATGAATAATAATTTTCAACTTATGTGAAACTGGTTTGAATTCCTGGGCACAGAATCCATAGTTTTAGGTTTTTTAACCTTTATACAAACAAAAAGACAGAGCCAAGTCAGTTGATTGCCATATCCCAAGTTTAATTCCTCTTGTTTCTACTTTCAGTTTAAATTCAGAAATAATTTATTGTTATTCAGTCATACAAGTTAATTTTTAAATTTAAAACAAAAACCTTTTTGATTTTACATTCTTTAAAAGTATCCCTAACCTCTGCTTCCTATCAAACATGTTAGGAATTAGAATTCATGGCTCTGCCTTTTTTCCCATTCTCATTTGTCATCCTAAAACCCAGTTATCATATCAAATTAACCCTTACCTTACTAATTCTTAAGACTTGAAATGCACTGAACTAGATTCCCAGGCTAGGGTTTCAGAGACAAGTGTTTGCCTCATAATTCTTGGAGATTACACCATTTATCTTTAAGAAATTCCTTGTGAAGAGAACTGACATTTATTCTGTCACTCTCTCTCAGAGTGACATTTTTGTCAGAATGCAGGACAAGTCAAATTTTCAGGCTTAAATCTAATAATTTAAAAGCAACCCCAAGACACCCATCTGGAACTAATTTGCTTCTCGTTTTAACTTGTGGTATTGTAAAAGCACTCACTTTTATATTGCACTAATTTTAAATTTCCATTAAATTGTTCCATTTCTATGTTTTCATATGGCTTAAGGGTTTTTTTATGTCAAATTATTTTGAGCTTCATAGAGAGTAGAGCAAGGTGGGGAGGGGAGGTGGGAGTGGGGGGGCAGACTGCTTCAGAAATTACAGCTATATGATCAAATTTTTGTCCCTTGGCTTGATCTGTCAACTTTTGTAGTTTAGCTAGAAATTTTGAAGAGTTGAGGTGGGGGAAATCATAGGAAGCAAAAAAGATCACCATGAGATGAGGCTGAACATAGGATTTTGTGCTAAATCCTCTTTCCCTGCTTTAAACTACCTATGTGGTACATCTTATCCATTGCATTTACAAGTCACTACAAAGTGGCAAAGATCACTTCCTCCAGCTTCAGGAGTGTGATGTCAGCCTATGTGATAATATCAAGCAGTGTCTGGGACATGATACATATTTAATGAATATATGTTGAATGTGTGATAAATGAATAGATGAATGGAAGGGTAAAGGATAGACAAATGGATGGATGGATGGATGGAACTTCTCTAGCTGGATGTTCTTATTAATGTCTCATATTCAACATGTTCAAGCCTAAACCTCACTTACTCTTTTTTTTCCTCACTTGCTCCTATATCATTTCCCCATTAAATTCTGCCTCAAAGAATAATGCTATCCCACACTTTTATTTCATATGGATTGATTTCTCTGCCTCACTCTCTACCGCTAATCAATGAAAAATTTATATAGATAACCAGTTCATATTGAGTCATTCCCCTCCTCAGATGACTGTGTATTCATAGACTTCAGAGTAAAATCCAAGCTCTTCAAAGTGACATCTGAGCACCTTCCTAGTCTGGTTTCTGAAGAACCTCGCAAGCTACCCTCCACATAGCTCCACCCTCATATCCCTCAACCTCCCTGAACCACATGCATTTCCTAACTAAACGAGACTTTTCCATGTCTAGGCCTTTGAATATTCCTCTTCACTTAGAATGCTCTTCCTAAGTTCGTGAGCTTCAACTCATCCAAGATTTAGCTCTAATATGAAGTCATTTCTAATATCTTGCTTAGAGAATCCTCTCGGTCTTGCTTTCTTTGGTGCCTAACACAGCACTCGATAAATATTTATTGATTAACTGGATGTGTGTAGAACTCATAGGGGAGGAGGGAGAAGCAAAAGAAGAGCCCAAAGGATAAGCATTGGAAAATTATTAAATTTAGATATCCGTATTTCTGAAATCTGAATTCTGTGTACCTGTCTTCACTCTGAGCCCCTCTCCTTAAGATCTGACATTTTAAATCACACAGTTTGCCGGAGTTTTTTTGACACTTCCTTTCTAGTCCATCTCCACAGTTCGGAAAGGTCCTGAGATTCCAAACTGCACATTCTTGGTCTCAGCTGTCACTGACAGTTGTTAAGCCAAAACTTCAAAGAGATGTCCTGGCCCCCACATGACATGACCCTACTAGACCAAGGCTCAGGGCTGAGATCTCCATAGTTGACTTTGATTTTAGGCACAATGGCTCATGTTTTTTTAGAAAAGCCTAGAGTAATCAAGAAAAGAGAGGACTGCTAAAAAGAAGAATATGAACTTGAGGGTTGGTGGTTGAGGAAAGACCCAGGAACAAGGTATGAAGGACCAGAAGTATTGGATCCAGGAGGTGGGGGAATGGGGAGATTCGATTCTTTTTTTTTTTGTGTGTGTGTGTCTTGCTTTAACAGGAGGATGATAGAGGTCTAGGTGATAAAGGGAAGAAGGTGAAAGTGATTTCCTCTTATGTTTTAGGTAAACCTTCTGGTTTGTTGTCTATAAGACAGAACAGAAGCAGTTATAGGCTTGATGCTTTATACGTACTATGAGGATTTTGTCTGTTACATTTTCTCTTCCACAAAACACAAGTTTTATGAGTTGTTTTTTTTTTTTTTTCTCTGAGGCACTAAAGTCAGTTGGACTCATCTGTGTCTGGCTTTCCTTCTTTTACCCAGACATCATAAAAGGACTTAAATTAGATAATATTCTACCCATGAATCTTTTTATTTTTCCTGAAACATGCAAAGCCATAGACCCACATCCTCAAGAATAGAAACTTATTTTCTTCACTGTTTCCTTCATTGCCTAAAATGGTTCCTGACATTCTGGGTTTTTTTTTGTTGTTGAAAGAATGAACTTGCTAGTGTCTGAAGAAACCAGTAAGGAAATAGTTGCTTATCACGTTCTACTTTACATTGATATCATTATACAATTCTTTTCCTCCTTTGCTGCATCCTTAAGATCTGCTCAAGAGAAAAATAAAAATCTTATTTACATAAGAGTTTCCTTTTTGAAATTCATATTCTCTTTCTGTGTTGCCATGGTTTCTGATCATGGATATTCCTCCACTAAGGATGAAGAAATCTAGTGATGAACAAAAAAATGTGCTTTTTCAAAGCATGCCTCTCCATAGAAGTATGCTTATCTGGAAAACAATGTCAACCATTCAGAATTATATCATGTCCATAGAAATATTAAAATATAGTGGTGTGTATTCAATATTGGACAGATTTTTTTCTAATATTCAAGGTTTAAAGTAAACGAAACTGGATTTAATCTCAGTTCTGTCATTTCTCTGCTTTGTAAAATACACAAGTTTATTTACTTTTCAGTTCAGGTTTCTCACATGTAAAGTAGATGCATTAATTCCTACCTTTAAGAGTATTTTGAGAAATAAATGAGCTTGTAGTCAGGATTCAATACAAACTTCCCTTCTGATATTAGCATTCCAAAATTCCCATTCATGTTTTTAGTTAAAACATAACTAAAACCTCCCTAATGAGATTTTTGAAAAGTATATATCCAACAACTAATACCATTAATAAATGGAGTCTCCACAAATTTATTTTATTCTTCAATAAACTATCTTCACAAATATAGAGTACAATTCCCTCTATTTTTGTAAGTATGCTTATTTTTACTTCTGTGAAGCTTTTTACCACTGCAGGGTTGGGTTAAACCTAAGGCTGCTATTAGTTTGATATCAGGGATCGTGGTTCTTCTCTAGCAGAGAAGAGGCATGGTGGGGCCCGCCCTTCTCAGTCCATCACGCTTGCAATGGACAGGTGAATGAGGCATTGGACCTGAGAAAGGGTGGTGTATATTCAATGGAAGTTACCTTGAAGTTTTTTAAATAGTAAAAACACCCTAGAGTACACACCTGAATACACTGGTAATATGGGAGCCAAATAATTTGTCCAGCTTTTCACTGTTTTCTCATTTATTTCTCAAATATTTACTAAGCACATGTCATGTATCGGGCAATGTGTCAGCCACTGGAAATAAAGGTGAACAAGGTTCAATCTACAACCCCAGAATCTATAAAACATACAGGAATGTAAATTAATATTTACAAGACAATTGTACCTGTTCTACGATAGAGAAGAAACAAATGACAATTTCTTGGCCAAAAGGGAGTGATTTGTGGCATGGAAAGGGAAGACTTTAAGAGGGAGGGGGTAGCTACTTAACCACAGATAGAAATGCTACGTGGTAAATAGTAACCCCATCTAGGAGTCTGTTCCATTCTAAATACATCTTTTTTTTTTTGTCTTTCTTCGATTTAGTTCTATATCACCTACTTACCATGCTGACTAGGTTTTAGCTTATTTGGACTTGCAAGGGTGCAAAGTTTTAAAAAAGAAATGAGCCCGAACATATTTACGGAGCACCCGAAAGAAGTTAAGATCTCTGCATTATATTGAAAATAATAATAATCATAAACTCTAAAAGACACCTTAAAGAAACCGTGAACAACATTAAAATGAGGCAAAATGGTATCATGAGGATGACTGCAGTGTCTTGTGGATGTCTTTATAACCATGGGTTACAGAATGAGAACACTGTTAGCACTCCACGTGGACAAAAGAGAAGAAACTCACGAATGTTCACAAACTTATGTCTGCAGAGTCACTTTTTTCCTAGAGGCGTTCCAGGGTTTGCTGTGTACCAGGGTTTTCATTCTTTTCTTTTGTACTGAAAGCAGCGTTTGTGACTGCACAATATGTTTTCTTCAAAATGCACCCCATAGGTAAAGTACACACAATTCTCACCCCCCCAGATTTTTCCAGTTAAGAGGTTAGTAGCCACACAGGAGTACATCAGCAGGACTCGTCAGCTGTCTGATGATGAATTCCTCATCTGCAGAAAGAGGGGATTCTGCTGGGTCAGGGTGATGAGGCACTGAAAAGTGGGCCTGTATTTCAGGAAGAAATGTAAATAGTCTGAGCTTCAATTTCTTCACCGATGCACACAGATACATATACACAGGGATATGTATACACATTTATATATATTCTGCGCTATCAGGAAATGAAGGGGAAAGACCCGCAGTTGGCCCTTAGCAATGTGGGGGTGAAGAAAACCAAACTCTTGTGCCGTTGAAAATCCATGTATAACTTTTGACACCCCCAAAACTTAAGCAATGCTTACTGTTGACCAGAAGCCTTACCAATACCATTAATAGTCAATTAACACATATTCTATATGTTATGTATTAGCTATTGTATTCTTACAATAAAGTGAACCAGAGGAAAGAAAATATTATGAGAAAAAACGTGAGGAAAAGAAAATACATTTATGGTACTGTACTGTATTTATTGAAAAAAATGTGTATATATTGGGGCACCTGGGTGGCTCAGTTGGTTAAGCGTCTGCCTTTGGCTCTGGTCATGATCCCGGGGTCCTGGGATGGGACCCCGCATCGGGCTCCCTGCTCAGGGCAGAGCCTGTTTCTCCCTCTGCCTGCTGCTCCCCTAGCTTGTGCTCCTTCTTTCTTTGTCAAATAAATAAAATCAAAAGAAAAAAAAGAAAAGAAAAAAGGTGCATATAAATGGACCCACACAGTTCAAACCTGTGTTGTTCAAGGATCAGTTGTGTGTGTAAAGAGAACGCATAGCACCTGACGTAACCATGCACACTCACTAAAGGAAGGTGGGTAACAATACTAACAATACTGAATTTATTTTTAAATGCTTTCTCACTCTGATTTTTATGATATTTATTAAATTGATGTGTTTAGTAAACTGAGAAAATGTTCTCAAGTGGTATGAAACTCTATCATCCTATTTTTTATTATTTTTCAAATACTTTATTTCCTGTGACATTTTACTATAGTTCATAAAATTCAAACTGGAAGCAATTTAGTGTTGATTTGGCCACCCGTGTAGGCTTGGGATGACATACCACTGACTCCTGATCTAGGCCGGCCAAGTAATTCCACTGTAAGTCTGTAACGGAAAGGGGGAGAAGAGGGGAAGAGAGCTACTCTATCTCCTGGCTGCAGCCTGATTTTGAGAAGTTTCACACTTAGGATACTGTGTACGTCTATTATAATATCTTCACATAATTTTCAAGCTTTAAGAATTCTATTTAAACACTGAAAAGTGTTGTAAAAGAATAGAACAATGATTTGGATAACAAGCTGTGACTATACTCACAACCGATAGTAGACTCTGATTGTGCTAGTATTATTTACATTTGCCTTCCTTTGCAATAACAAGAACAGTTTGTTTTTCACAGAATCATTGAAACTCTTTGAGACATAATTGTTCTGAACTTAGCAGACTCTCAGTGGAAGGTCATTAAAGACTATCTCAAAGCTACCAGGTCTTACAACTTAAAAGTAACTATTTTTTATGAAGGTCCTGCCGGTTACCAGAATGAAAGCCATACACATCCCTTAATAACATATTTATAATAACTTTTCATTATGATATGAATGTAGGAGATAACAAGCACCATCTTTGAGCATATATAAAATCAAGGGTTTTCATGGGGTATGTTAACCAGGATTACAGGCAAAATTCAAGAGGAATTCAGTCGAAGAACAATGCTCCTTGGGGGCACCTGGGCGGCTCAGTCAGTTAAGCATCTGCCTTTAGTTCACGTCATGATCCTGGGGTCCTGGGATCCAGCCCCACATTGGGCTTCCTGCTCAGCAAGGAGTCTGCTTCTCCTTCTTCCTCTTCTCTTCCCCCTGCTCATGCTCTCTGTGTCTCTCTTTCTCTCTCTCAAATAAATAAATAAAATCTTAAAAACAAAACAGTGTTCTTTTAAGTACTCTTAATTGACACAGAAATTTTTTCTTGTCCTAAAAAAATCTGAACTGGCCGTTTTAAACACTGTTAGCTGGCTTTTTCCAGAGCAGTCAGTTGACCGCAGTCCCATAAGCACATTATAATTTCCCCATAATAAATGCTCGTTGTTACATGCTGCTGAGTTTGGGGTGTATTCGTTCAACAGCAATAGCTAATTGATACAGAAAGAAAGGAAGGGTTTCACAAAGGAGAATATCTTTGAACTAGATTTTGAAGGATGATTAGGATTTTATTAGTTGGATAAGGACCTTCAAGGCGGCAAGGACAACACGATTAGATGCGTGAAGAAAAGAGCGTGCATGATATTAAGTAGTACAAGCGATCTGGAGGGCTGCTGTAAGCATCAGGAGTGCTACTGGAAATGACTGAAATTCAGGTTGCAAAGGTATATGAGGATCAGGAGAAGCAAGGGAATCAACTCTGAGCCACAGGGTAGTATTGCTATCCATGTATTATAGATGAGAAAGCTGAAGTTTGAAGAGGACAGGTAATTGGAAACTGCTTCAAGTGATAGAGCATTCAATACACATCAGTCAGGAAAGTTCCCTTCAGACAAAAGGACTAGATTTTTACATTAAGGATACTTCTTTAAGAGACCTGTAGAGAAGAACAGTAATCGCACATATTTAGGAGGTCATACATGCTTAAGGATCTACAACACAATTGCATTATAAACATTGTTAATCAGGTAATTTCATAAACCATATACGTGAAAAATAATGTCATCACAAGAATTGTTTTAAGACTATGAGCCTAAAAAGTAACATTTGAAAGTGCTGTTGGAATCTCTCTTGAGTATATTTTGAAATTTTTTTAAGGCTAGCATGTGTGTTAGTTTTCATTTACCTTGAAAAATTCATTTCTTTCCAAAAGTTGATTTGCTGTACTGATCATATCCAATCAATTTTTATAAAATATTATTCTGACCATTAAAGTTGGTACTTTTGATGTTTTCCTCATCTTGGTAATGACATCAGAACTTATTTTGAATAACTAGCCCAGATGTGTTAATTTTTTAAAAATGGCATAACTATTTTAATGTAGAAATGTTGCCTTTTAGCATTTGCTTATAAACTAAATATTATCCTATTTTATTATTATATTGATGTCACTTTAATATTTCCTTGGCTTAAACTCTACTTAGTGAATTTTCCATTTTGTTAGAAACCAGCTTTCATAGATAATCATGAAATTTGGTTCTAGTCATATAAAAAATAAACCACATATAATGAAGAATGATCCAAGTAGGTAATATATTGAGCAAAATGTTCACTAGATTAACTTTTAGACATGTTTGGCTTATTTAGTTTCAAGGCACTGGAAAGAAAGTAAGATATTTCAGAAGGCAGAAACTTACCTGCAACCAATCAAACATGTCAGACCTCAAAACTTCAGAGAAAACAAGATCTTACACCAGACTGCTAGCAAAAGTAAAGGTTACCAATGCCACCAATTTACCTTGAAAGAAAAACCTTTGCTCAGGATAATTGGGATAGAGCGGACAGGTATTCAAAAGAAAATTAAATCAATTTTGCACTAACCCATTAAATAAACTACAGAAGTATAATTTGTAGAAGGATTTTGAAATGCCCATTAGAAGGCATTTCAGAATGTATATTGCTATAACCTTTCAAGAAAAAGCTATGGAAACGTGGCATGGTTCTGTCGTGAATTCTCTTGCATTGTTTGTGCTGCTGCTTCTCCCAATGCCTGGTTATTATTTCACTGCCAAGAAGAGTGAGCTGTGACATGAATTGATGTATCTTTTCCACCCATTCAACAAGTATTTTGCAGTCTGCTGTGTGCCACACACTGTTCCAGATACTAGAAGACAGTGATAAATTAAACAAAGGTAATGCCCTCATGAACATGCATTCTAAAGAAAGAATCAAGTAAAATAATAATAATAATAAAAAGTAGCATTGCAGTTATTATTATTATTATTATTAGTTGTGGAAGCGTTGATTTCACGGTAGTAGAAGTAGTAATAGATTTGTGGATCACATGACGAGAGGAGTGCCAGGGAGTGACCTCCTTTCCAACCACACTCATTATTGCTCATTCTGACTTAGGCGCACTCGCCTGCTTATTGTTCCCTGACCATATCAAGCACACCTTCCTGCTTTAGGGCATTTGCATTGGCTGTCCCCTCTCCTTCAAACACTGTTCCCCCCAGGGATCTTCTCTCATCTGTTTCTTATACCACCTTTTCAATGTGGATTATCCTGGTCACTCTGTCTTAAATAATAACTCTTGTACCTTCATCCCCCAATGCCAAATCCTCTTACCTTGTTCTACTTCTTTTATCCCATAGCACTTATCACCTCTAGTGGATTATAGTTCTTATTCCTTATTTTTATTTTTTATCTGTCTCCTCCTAGGAGACTCTGAGCTCTGTAAGGTCAGAGATCTTTGAATTGTTTACAGGATGATTCCAAACCCCTAAAACAGAACCTGATACAGAGTAGGCACTCAATAAATAGTTAATTCAATGAGATGAGGTCAGGGAGAATTTGAGAAAAAGATGTGGGGCATGAGATTGTTTAAGTTTTAGCGGAGACATTGTCTGTGTGAAGAGTAGTTTGAGGAAGCTGAGGGGGTGCAGCTGAAGGAGGGGCCCCCCTGAGGAAACAGTTGTATTATCGTGAGTGGTAGTGGCAGAGGAGGGGAGACGTGGCGAGATATATCCCCTGTGAACATTACGGTTCCTCATAAAATTATAATCAAATTTGTGGGTAAATAATACTGAAGTTTTATGGTTCCATCAGTAAATGGCGAATGTCAGTAAGCACCTCAGACCCAGTGGAAATAATAGAGACTTTAACAGATAACACTTCCACAGATGTAAGGTTATTTTCATTCTTTAGACTAATAATTTTAAATTAAAATATTTTTGAAAACAAAAATATAGACAATGTGTTTGTCTTTTCCATGAACAGTCTGTGTGTGAGAGAGATAAAAGCGTGTCTTTTATAGAATAAACATAAGAATAAACATAAGGCATGTCAATTTTTCAGTGTGGTTTTGGTGTTTTTAATCCTTTTGAAATAGACTGAATTTCAGGCGCCTGGATGGCTCAGTCAGTTAAACATCTAACTCTTGACTTCAGCTCAGGTCATGATCTCAGGGTCCTGGGATTGAGCCCCACATCAGACTCCCCACTCAGTGGGGAGACAACTTGGCTTCCTCTCCCTCTGCTCGTGCTCTCTGTCTCAAATAAATAAAATACATCTTAAAAGAAATAGACTGAATTTTTTAAAAAGATATATGATCCTTTGGTCAAAATAACCATCACATAATAATGTGCATCTCTTTAAAAAATATTAGAAATGTTTTAGATTGATTTCGTTGATAAATGAAGTCTAGCAACATTGCCCCACTGAAAGGTGGCTCTCTGAACTTGAGCCAATAACCCTGCAGTGAGCAGGAACAACTGCTCAACAACAAACATGACATCTCAAAGGTCACCAGAATCCTGTTTATAGTCATAGAACAGCTTCTTTAGAATCCAAACCCAGAGCTACTTTAATATGAGAAAAAATTCTAACAATCTTGTTAATACGGCTCATCGGTCTTTGGAATAATAAAAATAACAAAGGAGACATATCAATGGGTTGGTTATTGGAGGTGGTCTCAGGCCCAGTGACTGTGGCAAAAAGAGAAAGCCAGGGGTGCCTGGGTGGCTCAGTCAGCTAAGCGTCTGCCTTTGGCTCAAGTCATGGTCCTGGGGTCCCTGGATTGAGCCCCAGGTCAGACTCCTTACTCGCCAAGGAATCTGCTTCTCCCTTTCCTTCTGCCCCCACCTTCTCGTGCATGCTCTCTCTCTCTCTCTCTCTCTCTCTCTCTTAAATAAAATTTTTTTTAAAGATTCTTTTTTAAAAGATCTTATTTATTTGTCAGAGAGAAAGAGAGAGAGTATAAGCAAGCAGAGCGGCAGGCAGAGGCAGAGGGAGAAGCAAGCTCCCTCTGAGCAAGGAGCCTGATGTGGGATTCGATCCAGGACCCTGAGATCATGACCTGAGCCTAAGGCAGCTGCTTAACCAACTGAGCCACCCAGGCACCCCTCAAATAAATACATTTTAAAAAAATCTTTAAAAAACAAAAAAGAGAAAGCCATGGTATTTGAGGGAGGAAAAAAGGTGTGTGTGTGTTTGAATATGTATATTCAAAAGCTAAACTATTTAAAGCATTCCAGAGTTGTGTGGCCTCAACCATTCTATAGCTTCTCAAAGTATTACTGTGTAACTGCACAGGACACTAATCCAGGTTGTTAACTAAGATCGGGACATTTTAAAATGATTCAGTGTTATTCAATATACTCAGTTTTGAAAGGCAGTTGAGTGTCAAATACATTTTAGAAAGATTTCTTTGAAAAATAATTGAACTTGAAATGTCCTTAGAATTGGGGAAGTTCAAACTTCAGTTATGTGAAGCTTTATGAGTTTTACTCCCTCATTGCTTAAAGATGCCTGACGAGTGTATTTTTCAGGGTGAAACTTGTAGAGTTAAAACTACATACTCTAACAAAAGGTGAACCTGAATACTGTCGACAATTATGTTTACTAACATGCTAATTTAAAAACAGGAAAGTATCTGTCTACTGCTTACTGCTTCTTACACGCAAAAAAAAAAATGCATTCTCAAGAGAGTGAACAGTGACAGACTCTGAAAATTGCAGATAAAACCACAAGTACACTCACTGTGGGAAGTATTATAGGGTCAGTGGCCTTGCTACTTTAGGCACTGCAAATATTTTGGCTTCAGTTCAGACTCACACTCTGTAATTAGAAAGAACATTGCTCCTTCAGTCTCCAGCCAAGCCACATATGTTTGTGGTCTGTTTTATGAGGTTCTCATTGCAATTTGCGCTGTGATCTCTCACATAAGACGCTATGATAGGGGCGATATACTTCTGTTGATCCTACAGTGGCAACAAAGGACAGACTGATAGCAACTTCCAACTAACTAGTTCTATTTCATCAAGGAAGAAATAGCCTACTACATACAGGGCATTTGGTAAAAATAAAAATACTCTAATAATAGGTATTTTAAAGCTATAAAATATAATAGACATTGATTTTCTAGTGAAGGTTGGTGGGATCCCAGGAAGATTGCTGAAGGTCTTCAGAGGGTTTATTAGCCTGCTGAAGTTATCTGCCAAAATGTGTGTATATACAATTATCAGGGAAAAGATTCCAAGCTTTTGTTCCACTTTCAAAGTGTCTGTGACACCCTTAAAAAAATAAAAAAAATAAATATATATATATATTTGACAGAGCAGAGAGAGAGAGAGATCACAAGTATGCAGAGAGGGAGGCAGAGAGAGAGGGGGAAGCAGGCTCCCCACTGAGCAGAGAGCCCGATGCGGGGCTCGATCCCAGGACCCTGAGATCATGACCTGAGCCAAAGGCAGGCTCAACCCACTGAGCCACCCAGGTGCCCCTAAAAAATATATATATTTTTTAAGGAGGTTAAAAGCTGCTATTTTCAATACATCTATAGGAAAATGTTGAGCATGTGTCCCACCAGTTTTTAAGGACAGGAGGGCCCACTCATTACATCAGTTCTCCTTCTGTCACCGGCTTCCAGTCAAGTATTATCTGGATGGCCCAGCCTTAAGTTAAGTTGAGAACAGTGGAAAAATCACAGGCTTTGGAAACAGACTACTTGAGCTCAAATCCTAACTTGGTGACTAACTAGCTAAGTGAGCTCCATGAAATTTGTTGAGTGGTCAGAGCCTCAGTTTCCTTATCTGAAAATGGGAACAATCATAGCATCAGCCTCATAGGGCTGAAATAAGGGTTGACAAGATCATGCAAGTAAAGTGTTTCACATGGTTCCAGACCCTAACTCATCAGTGTCAATCTTTGATGAGCTTTAATGAGTCACTAATAAAATCCATAATTTTAAGTATCTGGGGTTTTTTTTAAGATTTTATTTCTTTATTTAGAAAGAGCGAGCATGTGTGCACACATAAGAGAATCTCAAGCAGACTCCCCTCTGACCGTGGAACCCTATATGGGGCTTAATCTCACAACCTTGAGATCTTCACCTGAGTGAAAATCAAGAGTCAGATGCTTAACTGACTGAGCTATCCAGGTGCCCCTTAAATATGTTTTTTTGATAATACAAATTATCAGCTAGTGATCTTTTCATTGCAGTTAAAGATCATCGTGTTTTCAACTCACTGTTGTTAATCGTTATCAATATTCAAACTCTAGACATCTGTATTGTGATGCTTTATATCCAAAGTCATTGTTTTGCTAAAACCGTTGTAAGTGAACATTTTCACGTTGTGATGTCTTTTCTTTGTTTGCTTATTTGTTTTAACCCTGTAACTAAAGGAACAAATCTAATCCGTTGATTAATGCACCATTAAAACTTTATACCAGGGGCGCCCGGGTGGCTCAGTGGGATAAAGCCTCTGCCTTTGGCTCAGGTCATGATCTCAGGGTCCTGGGATCGAGCCCCGCCTCAGGCTCTCTGCTCAGCAGGGAGCCTGCTTCCTCTATCTGCCTGCCTTTCTGCCTACTTGTGATCTCTGTCTCTGTGTCAAATAAATAAATAAAAATCTTAAAAAAAAAAACAACTTTATGCCTATTTTAGGCCACCATCTGAAGTTGCAAAAGTACTTGAACAAACATGAATAAATGCAACGGGTGTTTGTATGCCAAGAAATGTAAAGCACTAGAATTGTCTGGGCTACTTCTCTTTCTGGGGAGGGTGAGAACTACAAGGAAATTAACAAATTTGTTTGAAATGTTGATCTTTTTTTCCACAGCTCTTGTTGTGAGATTCCTGACCAAACGGTTCATCTGGGAATATGATCCCACTCTCGGTAGGTCAAATTTTTTTTCCTCCTCCTTTCCAGTCAGAGTTTATGCCCCAAAAGAGACAATGGCTTTTTCTGTTGCAACATTTGGAAGCACCTACCAGCTGTTTGGGAAGTATCTTATCAAACTAGGCAAAGAAGTCCTTAAAGAAGCTGGTCATGTATCTCAGGCTGTCTGTGCTCAGAACCGTGCAGGATTTTCATGCGTAAAGGAAGACCAGAGCCAGGAAGCAGGTGGGTACAACACGATGCTCTCCCATCAGGCAATGTAGCTTCATTCTCGTGGGAGGAGGACACAGTGGCCAAGGCTAACCTGACGTGGAAGAGACCGTCATGTTGAGGGGAGTGTCACAAGAAAATAAGCCTTCTGAATACTGATTTGGGGAAAATATAAAAATAAACTGTATTTCTCGCTAAAGAATTTGATTAAAATCTACTTAAAAAAAAAAGCAACAAAAATTGGTGTCTGCAGATCTTGAAAGCAGCATATTATTGGATGAAGCAATCATCAAGTTTTGTAAATAGTTCAAAACAGAGTACTTATTAGATACCTGTTTAGTCCTCATCCTCAAAACAATGCCAGCGATCCAAGGGTTCTAATTTAAGCCTTGGATTTTATTCCAAATTAATCCTTTGAGTTTTTGTTCTTTATGCCTCAGGGACCCCGGCTGGGTCTGTAAAGGGCAACAACTTTGAATCCAGAGGAGGAGGGAGAAACATGCATCTTTCATTTCATTACCAGCCCCAGAGTCCAGTCTGAGCTGGCCTTACTCAGAATAGTGAAAAGGGCAAAGATTATTCTTTTTATTGTTTTTTTTTTTTTAATTTCATTCTGTTTGGTTTAGTTATGATTCCAAGCTTACATACATTCAGGTTAAAAGGGAGATTTCTTCCCCTATGTGCCTCCTTTCATCATTTTTATTCATTCAGTCAACAAATATTATTAAATGCCTCCTACGTGTCAGATTATTCCAGGTGCTGAGGATAAATCAACAGACAGAAAGAAAAAGCCTCTGGCTCTTTTGAGCTAACAGTCTAGTAAAGACAGAAGAGTCAATAAACAAATAGAGGACAAATAGTGATAAGTACTATAAAGGAAAACTGAACAGAGACGTGAATGCAGAGTGATCTTAGAGTTTATTTAATTTATAACTTTTTTAACCTATCTGGGACTTATTTTTGTGAGAAGTGCAGACTGAAGATCAAACAGTGTTTCCAAATAGTTGACAAATTGTCCTGCTATTATTTACTAAATAGTCCCCACTTTGCCTCACCACCCCCCACTTCCAAAGCTATTTGTTTTTTTAATACATTGACTCATTTATACCAGGATGCAACTCTAGATTTGCCTTTTAGATCCACCCCCAGTACCACATTCTCCTGATAATTGTGCTCTCTGGAACATTTTGACACATAGTAGAGAAAGTCCTTTTTCTCTAACTTTCTGCACAATTATCTTGGCTAGTATTTCTAGTTTATCCTTCCAGGCCAATTTTTAAAACTCTATCATAACATGACATGATATTGATTGGAATTGCATTAAAACTATAAATTACTTTGAGAAGACTCACATCTTTATGGTCTTCAGTTTTTTTTTTATCTAATACCACACCTCTACATTTATTAATCTTTACTTCTCTGTTTTTGCTTTTATTTTTTTAAAGATTTTATTTATTTATTTGACAGAGAGAAAAAGAGAGATTACAAGCAGGGGGAGGGGCAGAGGGAAAGGGGCAGGGAGCAGGGAGCCCAGTGTGGAACTTGATCCCAGGACCCTGGGATTATTATTTTTTTTTTTTAAGATAGATTTATCTATTTGTTTGTTTAACAGAGAGAGAGAGAGAGATCACAAGTAGGCAGAGAGGCAGGCAGAGAGAGAGGGGGAACCAGGCTCCCCGCCGAGCAGAGAGCCTGATGGGAGCTCAATCCCAGGATCCCGAGATCATGACCTGAACCGAAGGCAGAGGCTTTAACCCACTGAGCCACCCAGGTGCCCCAGGACCCTGGGATTATGTCCTAAACTGAAGGCAAAGGCTCAACTGTCCAAGCCACCAAGGTGCCCCTGTTTTTGCTTTTAAATAGTTTTTCAACATCAAAAATTTTTAACATGTTTTTACCATAGCCACAATCTAATCTTAAAATGATATATTTAGATCCAAAATGCACCTGGCTTTAAAAAAA
>CM052807.1:40492775-40590568 GCA_028533885.1 Nasua narica
ACCACTACTACCACTGAATTGGAGGCACCCTACTCTGTGTTTGAATGATGGATTATGGGGTCTCTATCTCATGAATAAAGACTCAGAGAGGAATGAGGGTAGGAATTGGGAGACAGACCCACCTGCACTTGGACTTTATGATTGGCTCTTCCTTCCTGCATAACAGTACCCTCTGTTTGGAAAGAAAGTGTTATAGGAGAGAGACACACCCAGAACAAATTCTCTGAACTCGAGACTAAAGCAGAAGTGCTTAGCCATCTCATGGAACCAATCAGTATCGACACACCAAGTAACCTTGAGATCGTCATTTGACGCATAAGGAAATCAAGTCCAGTGAAGTAAATTTATTCAAGATTATGTGGCTGGTTTGTGGTTAGACCAGTAATAGAACTCAAGTCAGTACAATTTCCAATGTAGCATAAATCAGCATTACTAACCGCTGTTGTTACTGTACTGGCTAAATGTCTATATTAATATGTTGAAATTTGCAAACAGGCTAAATCAGTAAAAGGATCAACTCTCTACAACATCCCTTTGAGTATCAACTTATCTTAGAGTATACAAAAATTACTTCTATTTATAAAAATGTTACTGAATAAAAATGTTACAGGTTTTAAATCACGTATTGCTCATATACAGTGAAATTTAGTATATTTTTAATACACCGAATTCCATCTTGAAACTTATATTGGTCTTATATGTTACCTTGGTTCATTTAGATATATGCCTTAAACAATCACCCCTCTTCCCTTTAAAAAGAAAAAACTCAGAATTTTCATTTTAGGTTAGTATGAACAAAATAAAAAGTGTGTCCACTCTCCACACACATATACATTTTCTCTTATGTTTTGGAATGACTAGTAGAGTTTAATTCCAAAAAGTGCTTGGTACATTTTTTCGAATTAGCTTCATTAAAGCTGGCACAGGGAGGCACAACATTTTGCTTATGTGGGCCATATACTTCCACTGTTTACATGAAGATATGAGCTTCTAAAGAAAGAGAAGAGGCTTAAAGAGAAAAGGCTCAAAATGGCCCGAAACGAGTACTCGGCTTCGATGAAATCACTGCTGCTCCCCGCTGCTCTGTCTGTGGCAGACATTCCCTCATTTCCTGCATTCCATCATTTTCGTTTCAGTTAACAAACAGCCAAAGAATCACACAACTTCATACAATTTTCATTATATTTTATTTCCCCCCTACTGTGGCCTTCTGTGGTTGAAATACATATCCTATTTATCATGGAAGCAACAGAGAAAAATGTCCCTGTCTGTCAGACAACTTTTGGTGTGAAGAGATGGAAGAGAGCCCAGAGCGCTGTTTTCCAGGCCCCAGGGCTGATGTCAGCCCCCTTAAAAAGGAAGGTAGCGCAAAGGCCACCACAGAACTGGAGTGGAAGAAACAGAAAGGGCAGAGACCCTACCCTGCCTGCCGCTGTCTGGGCCTCTGCTCCTTAGGCTGGAGGACTGAAGATGCAAAAGGAAATAATTGAGAGAACATTTAGAGATAAGAAGTTGCTATCCATCGTACTTTAGAGTGTTATTATACAAATCATACAAAATAATAATCTTGCCTGTAACATAAAGAGTAGGGGGATGGAATGTTCTAGAATTGAGAATCATTGTACATACCACATACGGATTACCTATTCTAACAGAATGACAGTACTGCGAAAATGTGCTTATTCAAATATATTGAACACAACTTTATTTTTAAATTTTGCTGTTCAGAAAAGACTTCAGCCATGCGCCACGCCTGTGGCAATGATCGTGACGTAGCTGATGGCAGGTAGAAGGCTAGGTTATGCTACTTAGCTAAGCCTCCTTTCTGCAGTTTGTATTTCAGGTTGGCAATTATATTTGTAGCAGAGTAACAAAAAACTATGCTCAAAAAAGAACTGTAAAAGAGTTGATGAGATGAAGAAATGAAAGTCAGAATAATGAACAAATAAATAAAAGGACTGGCTTACTGGTCACCCTGATGAGAGAAACTTGCAGGTTTACTCAGTGGGTTGGTTGGTTGGTTGGTTGGTTAGTCATTTGGGCAGTTTAGATGTAAAGAATTAGGTGAATCATGTTATTCTATCCACGGCACCATGTCATGTGTTTGTGAAGCCTTTTTATCATTATTACATTTATATTATTTTGCGTTATTATATCCTTTATATTATATTTTTCTATTATTATCTATATTATTTATATGATTTCACTTTATTTTTCCTGCATCCCCCATGCCAACACCATTGCCCTCCTCTTTCCCATAGTTATATAATCCAATATGTTTGATTCTTAGCGTAGTGGTATAAGCCTCATTCCAAAGGCAATCTTCCTTAGTTCCAATGTCAACTCTATGGCTTACCACTTACTCTGTGTGACCTTTGGTAAGTTATTAAATGTTGTTGCACCTCCATATCTTTGTGTAACATGGAGATAGTAGTAACACCTACTACAGAGATATTTGTGAAGATTAAATGAATTAATATGAGTAAAGCATTTAGAACAGTTCTTGTTCAAATAGTAAGCAGTGTATACTAGATATTAAATATTTTTGGAAAAAGGTGTATTTTCTGTGTATCCATAAACTTTAACTTTATAGAAATTTCATTATGCTATAGATCTTCTTATAAGGGTAATCATGTGATTTTTTTTCCTTAGTACTTTTTTTTTTTCCTTTAGTGCTTTACCGTGTTAAACTGCATTGATAGAGGGGCGCCTGGGTGGCTCAGTTGGTTGGGCTGCTGCCTTCGGCTCGGGTTATGATCTCGGAGTTCTGGGATCGAGCCCCGCGTCAGGCTCTCTGCTCAGTGGGGAGCCTGCTTCCTCCTCTCTCTCCACCTGCCTCTCTGCCTACTGGTGATCTCTCTCTCTGTATCAAATAAATAAATAAAATCTTTAAAAAAAACTGCATTGATAGAAACAATATCCAAATTATGGAAAGAGCCCAAGTGCCCACAGACTGATGAATGGATAAAGAAGAGGTGGAATATTACTCAGTCATAAATAAGAATGAAATCTTGCCATTTGCAATGATGTGGGTGGAGCTAGAAAGTATTATGCTAAGCAAAATAAGTCAGTCAGAGAAAGACAAATACCATATGATTTCACTCATATGTGGACTTTAAGAAACAACTGATCATAAGGGGGGGGAAAGAAAGGAAAACCAAGAAACAGACTCTTAACTATAGAGAACAAACTAATGGTTACCAGAGAGGAGATGGAGGGTGGGAATGGGGGAAATAGGTCATGGGGATTAAGGAGGGCACTTGTGATGAGCACCAGGCATATAACTAACCGGAATTTAAATAAAAACTTTAAAAAATGCATTGATAGACTTTAAACACTTTTTGCATTTCTGAAACTAACTGATTGTGATGTACTTTTCTTTTTACACTGAATTCAATTGGATAATATTTTATTTAGGATTTATGAATCTATGTTCAAGAATGAAGTGAGCCTATAATTGTCTTTTCCTTTTCCTCTTACTACTCTTATAATACTTATTAGAGTCAGAATAATGCCCCAGAAAAAGGATTGGATGACTATCCTTTTTCTATTTTCTAGAAAAATTTGTTTGATGTTTATAGAAATCTCCTTTAAAACCAATTGGATGCAGTTGCTTTTTATGATCAGAAGGGAGCTACAATTAATGTCTAAGTTACTTACCAGTTATTGACTAAGTTAAGTGTTCCAGTTCTCACTGCAGAATTTATCACGGTTTGAAATTTGTTGGTATATAGTTCATAATATTATTCTATTTTCATTTCATCAGAATATGTACTTATTTCTCCTTTTATGCTAAATTGTGCTTGATTGCTCCTTCTCTTTTAATTTATGAGTCAGTGTTGCCAGATTTTTTATCTCTACTCCCACCTTTTTTATTTTTAAATCCCTTCAAACCCCATGCTTTGGTTCTGTTAACCTTGGGTCATTCTTTCTTTTGTGGTTTTCTCTTTTACTTCTTTCCTCATATCTTTTTGAACTTATTCTATGTTCCTCTTCTGATTTGTTGAGTTGAATACTTACATCACTTCTCTTTCTTTCTTTTGATGTCATCTTCAGGAGTGAGGAGGACAATTATATTGGCTCACTCAAATCTGCCTCTTGTCTCTCCCCACCCCGCCCACCCCGATATATTGGTATCATCTAGAATTGTAATTCCCAATTGCTTTCGATGTGGTCTGATTGCTTTGCTTTACAACATTGGGATCTCGAATCCAGTTTGGCTGGTGAGAAGTCTAATGTCAGTCTGAGTCATGTCCTTCTGTAGGTGATGTGGTTTTTTCATAGATCCTTTAAAATTTTTCTTCGTCATTGATATCCCGAAATTTTGCTGTGATTGTTTTATATATGGGACTTTCTTCTTTGTGTGTCCTTTTAGTCCTTCTTTTTATTTTTTTTAACAATGGTGCCTCTTTTTCTTTTAAGAGTTTATTTATTTATTTGACACAGAGAGAGAGAGAGAGAGCAAGCACAAGCAGGAGGAGCAGCAGGCAGGGGAGAAGCAGGCTCACTACTGAGCAGGGAGCCCAATGTAGGACTCAGTCCCAGGACCTTGGGATCATGACCTGAGCCGAAGGCAGATGCTTAACCGACTGAACCACCCAGGCACCCAAGTCCTTTTGATCTGACTGTTTTAAGGCCTTTCATCCTGGGAAATTCTCAGTTATTTCAGCCTCAAATATTTTCAGCCCCTATGTATTTTATCCTCTTTGAGGCTCATTTTGTAAGAGATAATAACATGTCCATTTCTATTATCCATCTCTCTTATATTTAACTTTTTACAGTTTTCTTATCATGTACTGATGCCTTCTGGAAGAGTTCCTCAGCCTGACCTTCATGAGCTCAGTCAATCATTTATTGAGGCCGGTATTTCAGCTGTTCTAGTTTTCCTACACAGCGGCACCAGTTGGTATTTATTTTAACCTCTGGTTTCCATTTCATGTGGTGAAAGGCACACTCAGACCACCCAAAGTTCTTGCATCTGCTGACTTCTCCTCACCCCAGTAGAACTTGGGGACCACTCTGATATTAACCCACCAGCCTACAGCTGGTACTGTGCAGTTGTCATTTTTCTACCCTGAAGAGGAAATATGAGCAGAACTCTGCTTTGTTGCATCTCCCTTCATGCAGCCCAGTCCTCCTCTGCTTCCCTCACAACCACCAAACATGGAACCCAATGGCCTTCCACCACCACAAGGGTTTCTCATAGCTTTGCCTGGTCATTTTTTACATGGATGGCTATCCACCTCTTCTAATGTCTAGTACGTTTCCAGGGTTCGGGTTTTGAAGGAAATGAACAGCTCCTGCTTTATATGCCATCTTGTCGGGAACACTCATTAATAGTGATGTCCTGAAACTGGACTTTAGGAGTGTCAAGGTATCCTGCATTTTGTGGGAATCACTTTCTCAGTCTAAGATGTAGAGGCCTTATTTTAGACATGAGGAAGCTGGCCTCCAAGGACAATAAGATGAATGAAGAGACATAGAGATTCTCCCATTCTATACCCTGAAAGTCTGTGGCTCCCACATAAGAACCCAGACTTCCAGGAGCTCAGAGAGTACAGAGACGGCCTATTCTTGCCTGTCCACCCTCTCTTGCCTAGAATGCACATTCCCTTATGCGATACAAACAGACATACTTCTGTAACTAGTTTGTAATTTAAGGATCAAATTAAATCATGCACTGATTTACTTTTTTGCCTTCTTTTTTTGCTCATTCCTTCAGAATCAACCTACCGACACCAAGCAACCATTGATGATGAAGTTGTCACCATGGAGATACTAGATACTGCTGGTCAGGTGAATAAAGGGTTCAGCTAAAATGTTTTCTAGATCAAATAAAAATGAAATGTGTACATGCCTAGTATGAACAAAATTAAGACACTTTCCTCCAATTAACTAATGATGCCTCAAGACTTTTCTCGTTAATTATCTAGTTATTTATGTACTAATATATTTGAAAGAGCTTATGTATGCATCCTTATATAAATTACCCAGTACTTCGGTGGGGTGGGGGGACGATTGATAATACTGTAACATTACGTGAAATCATCTACAATAGAATTACCCACATATATTTTGGGTAGATGGCAAGATATTAAGAGATTCATGGTTAAGTATGTTGAAATGCTCTGATAGAGTTAAGCATTTATTTTTACTAGAGAAGTTCTCAGAGCTGTATATGCCCATGTATAAGATGAATCTTTAAGAATTTCAGTATATATTATATTCTAAACTTCTATAACCCCAGAATCCTTTTTCAGAATGCTTTATTTTAGTGATATTCTTTCCTGTAGTATTCTTTTCAGACCTCAACACATCCTGTTGAAAATTTGAGTCACATAATTGTACAACAATCCATTACAAAGGAAGCTAATATAAGTTTGCCCTGATGTCAGTCAGTTCTGAGATTACAGATAGGTTTGTAGAGTGGCTTAGTTCTCAAGAATAAAATGACCACTAGGAATGAAAGTTAAGGAGCTGAAGGGTTTCATGGTGCTCTATCAGTGGCCTATGATCCTAAGAGGACTTGAATTTAAGCATTTAACCCAAGAATGACACTTTCATTTCTCTTAATCACCTCCTTTTTATATATGCTTTCCCTGGCACCCAGCCCTGATTCTAGAGAGAGGTGGCAGGGACTTACATGCCTGCAAAGGTTATTGGAGCCCATGAAAGCAATGCATTTTCAAATCTCGCATGCCACTTTCCTAGGAAGGAGTGATCACCCCCTTTGAAAATCACTTCCATTGAGTTTCTATCATTATTGGGACTTTATAATATTTTGGAGGTGTTTAGAAAAAAAAATAAAAAAGCCAAAAGCCCCTGGCTTTGAGACTAACTCTCTCTACAGTTTTTCACTGTTTTTCCTGTCCCTCGTACCTAATTGTCTAGAATCTGAAGGCAAAAGAGATTAAAGTAAAAATGAAATCAAACCATTCACTAAGCTGTGCCTCTAAATCTGATCTCTAACGGTGGTGTAAGGTCTACTTGTCTGTTACCTATTCGCCAATTCTTTAATTGTGATGAAAAGCCTCGGAGGCAGTGTGCCCAACTAAGATAATTTCTTTATACTTCTTGTAATTACGGATTTAATGATATGGCAAGAGGAAAATTAGAAGCAGAAAGTTAAAGGTCTATGCAGTTAGAACATTTTTGTTCCCCAACATAGCTTGCTATGAGTAATACTCCTATTCCAAACTGATTGAGAAAGGAAGCTTCTATAGGCAGACTATCAAGAAATTTTAATGACACCGAATATAAAGAATAGTACTTAAGGACTCACTACTGGCATGAAAAACATCTATACATTGTGATGACTCTCAACTCCCCAACTGCCATTGTTTCCTTGTCAACAGGAAGATACCATTCAGAGGGAGGGACACATGCGATGGGGGGAAGGCTTTGTGCTGGTCTATGACATTACTGACCGAGGAAGTTTTGAGGAAGTGCTGCCCCTTAAGAACATCCTGGATGAGATCAAAAAGCCCAAGAATGTGACTCTCATCTTGGTTGGAAATAAAGCTGACTTGGACCACTCCAGACAGGTTAGTACTGAGGAAGGGGAAAAGCTGGCCACCGAATTGGCCTGTGCTTTTTATGAGTGTTCTGCCTGCACTGGCGAAGGGAACATCACCGAGATATTCTATGAGCTGTGTCGAGAGGTGCGTCGCAGGAGAATGGTCCAGGGCAAGACGAGGCGACGCAGTTCCACTACACATGTCAAGCAAGCCATTAATAAGATGCTCACCAAAATCAGCAGTTAGGTGGCTCTGTTCTTACAAAGGCTCACTGGAGGTGGGTCGGGTCGTTGGAAACACTTTCTTGCCCCTTTTTCCCCCCAAAGTAAAAGAAAATACTCTATTCCTTGTTCTGACTCTGAGAAATGTCTGGGCTTCCCATTGTTCCCAGTTCCCCCATATGTTGAGAAGTTATAGAGTGATTGATGCAATTTTAGTGCTGACAATTTCTCCTTTTCCTGCTTAAATAAGATACACTCTATTGCAGTTTGAACCTGTAATCACCAGAGATTCTGAAATGTCTGGGTTCATATTAAGCTATTTTTAGGGATCCTCACCTTGCTTCAATAGGTTGAAGTCTTTTCTAAGACATTTTGACGTTCCACTCCTTGTCAAAGACTTCAAATGATCATCTTAAAAGTGGAAGGTAAAAGAAAATACAGTAAAAATGCGGGAAGAGCCGCCGAGATACCAGAGCAAGGAGTAGAGCCCTAGTTCCTCTTTGAAATGAGGATTTTCTTAATTATCTCAAATTGTCTACTTTTTCTTTAGTCCTTATTTTGTTCTTAAATTCAAACACGTTGTCACAAAGTTTCCCACTGTAGTAGAGTTCCATTTCTGTTTGAGTGGGTTCTCTCAATGAGCTCTTGGTCATTGGACTTTGATTCTTCTTCTGTGGCTTTAGTAAGATTTCATTTTAAGAGAGGCAGAGGGATCCTCCAATTCAGATTCTGCTGGGTCATTTCTCACCAAGCCCAGGGTAATGTAAAGACATTAAGAGACTTTTCACCAAACTCTGACTTCGCTGAATGCTAACAGAGGATTTAGAATTGGAGATGTCGGATTCATTTCTCTCTCTCTGCTTATCATCTTAGCAGAAAGACAACAGTCCAAAAAACAGGAAAATTAAGAATGAAGCTGAACTGGCCTTCCTTTGGGGAGCCAAGGCTCAAATGCTGGGCACAGTAAGAAAAATTAGTCTCTGATTCATTAAATTGGCTACATGACTTCTTCTACTATTTTGGATAAATTAATTCACTTAGAATCCAGAAAAGAATGAGTGATCGAAGTTCAGTATCCCTGAATAAATGTGTATAAAACAGATTCCTATATTGTGAAAGTACAGTCTGTAACTGATTAAACTTTATGATTTTTTTTCCCTATTATGCCCCCGTATATCAAGATTTGGGCACTTTATTTTAGAAGAAAATATATATCTTTTACATATGTGTGTATTTATAAATGCATAGATATATGTATAAAAATTTGTAAGAGCTGGAAGCTTTAATTCACCAATGCATTTGGACAACTTGGTGTAACTATTTTATGTGATATAATAAAAAGCATAATTTTCACATTCTGTCACATTCGAGCAGTCTTTCTTATGATAGCATGAAAAGTTTGGAGTTTTAGGAGAAACTTGAGTAGACAGTCAAATTGTAGAGTTGACAAAGCCGTGAATGTGATATAAAAAATAAACTCTTGTTCCTAATAACAGCTACTTTTGTAGCATGCTTAGGTGCTATTTTAGGCACTTTATGTATTATCTCATTGAATCCCCAAATACCCTACACAAGTGATATTGCTATGATCACAATTGCAGGGGTGAAGATATTGAGCTACAAGGAAAAATGACTGCATAGCTATTTAGTGAGTAGAGCCAGGATTTGAACCCAGAGTGGCCCGAGACCGGATATATCCAATATAGTATATTAGTAGACTGACATATAGCTCTTGTTCTGGAACTGTGGGGATGAAGACACAAGAAGGAGAAAATCGAGGGAAGATTTGCTTCATTTATGCTTTCATGCATTCATTAGGAAATATTTATATATAAGTTGGGCATACCTTAGAATAATTTGGTACATTCGTTAGTGTCTTAGCTGAACACTGCAGAATACATACAAGTAACCCAGGAAAGAAAGATGGTGAAAATATTCTAGCCAGAAGGAATAGCATGGAACCAAAATATGGAGACATGAAAGGTGATTGTGAGTGTAGTACCTAAAAGCAGTTGAGACAGCCATTTATATCATTCATCAGGACAAAAACAAAACATAAACAAAACAAAAAAACAGAATATAGAGCAGAGGGAAGGAATTAAAAGAAAGGAAAAAATAAGGCACATAGAAATAAGAAAACATGTCAAAAATACATAAAACTGCAAATTTAGGTAACTACATATTCGAGGACCAAGTAGGTAACCTGGCTGTGATTCATTTTCAGTAATGTCTGGACAGTATTTAGAAGGGAAAAGCAGAGTAAAATTATTTTCTATGTTGCCACCTTCCAGAATCACAGCCTCTTTCACGGTCTCCTACCTATACTTGAAGATGAACCTCAGCCAGGTCTTATGAAGAGCAAGCTCCTAAGAAAGCATAGTGAAAAACCTGGGTGCCGTTTTGGGTCAAACACTAAGGAAGTGAAAAATTCACAGTCAACAACACCAGCAACTTCCCTAGACATATACATACAAATCCAGACCTGTTAAAAATTCAAAGAGCCACTGGCATACGTGCCAACGGATAATTACAGAAGAACATGAGATTGCACAAATATAAATTAGTTATTCCTCTCATGCCCCAGGCTTCTCCACAAATGAAGGTTATAAATAAGTTGGGTTTTTTAATAGAATATTTTAATGATGGAAACCTGTGTGTTCTTGAATAATAATGGGTTGTTATCACCACACTACCACTACCAACAGTTGCTGTTTGTAGTTGTTTTTCTTTTCTTCCAAGATTCAAAAAACGTTATTTCTAAATAAGCTTTATTTCTTTAGTGTGCCTCATAGCACTGGAGAGGAACTCATAATTCAGGATCTTCCTTTCAAATAACATGTGTAATACTTACCTGTACATAGATAAACACAACACTTGATATTCAAAGTATAGTACCAAATAAGATTTCTTCTTAAACCAGCCTATGTCCGCTTTGAGGATTATAAGAAAGTGGACAGTTCATTGGGCCAGGTTTAATCAGAGTAATGTCACATTGAGTTGTCCTGAGCTAAGAACTTACTGGAGGCTTCTGAGGGGGGAAAAAATGACATAAATGTATTTTATCCATAGATTTTAAATGTTATGTTTAGCACACATATATGTCTGTTTTTGAACTGTCCATTCCATTGGTCTACTTGTCTGTTCAGGCTCCAGAGCTATGATATTTAAAAATTGAGTCCGATGATATGTTAAAATAGCTCCTATTGGGTGATCAACGTTAAGAATAAATTTTTAGGTTTGGGTATTACTATGCCTTGATACTATATAACTGTTCTAAAATGGAATTTGAAGGAAAATTTGCTGGTTATGCTTGGAAACCAGTGCCCATTTTTTTTCAGCTTTATTGAGATGTAATTGACATATAACATTGTGTACATTTAAGGTACACAACACGATGATGTGATATGTGTATGTATTGTGAAGTGATTACCATAATAACGTTCATTAACACATTCATCATCTCACATACTTACTTTTTATTTTGTGGTGAGAGTATTCAAGATTTACTCTCTCGACAACTTTCAAGTATGTAATACAGCATTTTAACGATAGTCACCGTGCTAAATATTAGATACTCAGAACTTATTCATCTTATAATTGGAAGTTTGGAGAGTTTCACCAGCTTCTCTCTATCTCCCTCACCCACTACCCATGACAACCATTATTCTATAATCTGTTTCTATGACTTTTTTTAGTTTTCACATATAAGTGAGATTATATAACATATGCCTTCTCTATGTGACTCATTTAGCCTAATGCCCTCAAAGTCTACCCATGTTGTCACGAAGGACAGGATTTCTTTTTTCTAGCTAAATAATATTCAAATACCTGTATGTATGTATCTATCTCACTTTTTAAAAAAATCTATTTATTGATTGACAAACACTTGTTTCGACATCTTGGCTATTGTAAATAATGCTGCAATGAACATGGGGGTCCAGCTATCTCCTTGAGAGAGTGATTTCATTATCACTGGGGTGATGGAAATGTGTTCTACTATAAACATAGCAGTAGTTATAGGACTTTATACACTTTCTAAAACTCATTGATTTGTAAATGTGAAATTGGTTAACTTATTATATATAAATTATATCTCAAAAATTAAGAAAAAGAAACCTGTCTTTCATTTGGGAATTCAGCAAGGGAATCAAGTCAGAGAACACCTCCCTGAAATCTACTTAAAACAAATGTTCGACATCTCAGAATAGGTTTCTAATTTGCTTCTTTTCCACTCCTAAGAAACTGTCAATATTTTATTTTAAAATAATAGTTTCATTTCAATTCTCCATGCTCCTATACCATTTCAGGCTCCTTGGCTGAATACTTCCAGTCAACAG
The DNA here is from genome assembly GCA_028533885.1 of Nasua narica. Classification (NCBI taxonomy): domain Eukaryota; kingdom Metazoa; phylum Chordata; class Mammalia; order Carnivora; family Procyonidae; genus Nasua; species Nasua narica. The sequence continues at coordinate 40,504,851 of CM052807.1, forward strand.
AGACCCATTGCAAGTGAACGTTCCATTCTATTCTAGTGAATCCAAACATCATTTCATTTTTTCCTCAGGAGTGTTTGGGCTTCCTGAGTTTGAGAGTGTGCATATGTGCATATGTCTGTCTCTTCCTGACATTGTCATGGAATGTCATGTTTTATGTTTTATGAGAGAAGAACGTTGTTTGGTTATTTTACGAAGGAGTAGTTTTAAGAATAAAACCCTCACTATTTAGTAACCTAGGGATGTGTGTGACAATACTTCCTGACACCCTTTTATGATTTATGAGATCCTATAAATATTGTCATAAAAAATGTGTGTTCTGTCATTCTTCTCTTCTCCTCACTGTTCGGGAAAGCAAGGGGCTTACTATGAGAAGCAAGGTATTGAAATGAACACAGGATATCGATTGCTTTTATTCCCTGAGCTTCTGAGTCAATCTACGCCCTGGTAGTGTCCAACTTACAATTTCTGTTCCTAACATTTGCTTGTAAATTGGCTGCTTGGAATGCTGGACGTAATTTCTCTGGAAAGCCACATTATAAATCCTACTTAGGTTTCCCAGCTAGTCCATAGCAGCCTGCTTAACCCATAACAGCACTTTTCTTGGTGAGAAATACATTAAAAGTAACATTTCAAAAAGGAAAAATACCTTTCAGAATCCCTCACCTCTCCTGTTGCCTTCCCTCACACTGTGGTCCTCCCCTCCACCCCTCCCCACCATCTTGAACCTTTGATTACATACATTCTCTGGGGAGTGGGGCAAATTAGGAATTCTTCAAAAGGGGTGATTGATAACACAAACACACCTAACTGGTAATATTTCAAATCACCTAAAAAAGTGAAAGAAAATAATTTATGTAGAAGAGAGGAAGGCTTTTTTAGAAAAGAAGCATGCATACACAGAAGCAAGTACAATCTGTAAGGCTTGAGCTTCTATAAACTGCTTGTAAACCTACAACAGACAAAAGGGACTTGGGGATTATCCAATCCAATAGCATGTCCCAAAGTAACTTTTTTGAGTCTATAGACTACTACCAATTATCATTTAAAAATAAAAGGATTAAAATATAAATAAATAAGGGGAGCCTGGGTGGCTCAGGGGGTTAAGCCTCTACCTTCGGCTCAGGTCATGATCTCAGGGTCCTGGAATCAAGCCCCGCATCGGGCTCTCTGCTCAGCGGAGAGCCTGCTTCCCCCTCTCTCTCTGCCTACCTCTCTGCCTACTTGTGATCTCTTTCTCTCTGTCAAATAAATAAATAAGATTGTTGAAATAAATGAATGAATGAATGAATGAATGAATGAATAAATAAATAAATAAATAAATAAGGATTGTTTCAGATGAGTTTGTGGATTCACATGAGAGAAGTAGCTTATTAACCGGGTGACTTAGTTGAGCTTTCATTATGCTAGTGAATCAGTACATGGGACACAGTGTTGCCTAAACTCACTTGGCTATGGTGATATATCTCACAGGACTAATGAATTATACTTTTAGAAAATAATGTTTTAATCTTATCTTCAAACAACCTCTTCTATACCATTAAGGCTGTCCACCAGTAATGGGGAGAGTTCTCTGATCTTCAGGAGGGTTCTTTTGTAGGATATGCTATCCCTTTAGAGCAGTGTGTCTAATAAAAATATAATATGAGGCATAAACTTTTATATTTTAAATATATTGGATCATTATTAATTGCCTAAATTTAAATTATTTAAAGTTAAAAAGGTTCATATTAAAAATTAAAAAAGAAATACATGGAATTTATTTTAATATGATTTATTCAATGCAATATTCCCAAGATATCATTGTAACATATAATCAACATGAAAGTTATTAATTCATGAGACATTTTAAAAGATTTTCATTAAGTCTTTGAAGTCCAATGTGTATTTTACACTTACAGTGCATATCAATTTGGACCAACCATATTTCAAGAGCTCAATAACCACATGTGGTTAGTGATTATGGGAATGGATGGTACAGCTTTAGAATACTTTAACATCTGTTGAATCTTAATCCTCCTTTATTTTGAACAAAGCAAGTCACTAAAAACTTGATATTAGAATACTGGAATTTTAGATATGAATGTTTTCTTAGAAATCATCTAATACAATCCTCTCAATCCTATAACAAAGTAATGAAATAGTGATGAAATTGGAATACAGTTCTCTGGATGCCTAGTGACATTCTCCTGCCCTTCATATACGATACTGTTTTAAAATGGAAACATTAGGACTGAACTTATGAAAAGAATTGCTAGCTTTCCTTTAAAAAACAATCACTAGAAGATCCCCTTTAAAAATTGTCCTCCTCCAGAAAATTTAATATGTGATTTTTTAAATAAAAATTCAATTTGCAAACACATTTTCGAGAATTCAGCTACTGCATAAAGTGATGCCCCCTGCTTATTTTTAGTACCAAGCTAAAAGCAGAGCATATTTTATAGATTATAGAGCAACTCTTCTTGTCTGTTGCTACATTTTCATTGTATGAAGCACTTGAGTCAGTAAAAACTTATAAGAAAATCAGCTACTGTAACCAAATTAGTAACATGCTAGTCCTCTATTTCTCTGTTGAGAAGGGGTATCCAGCTCTCATTTACCTGCTCAGCTTTGGTCTCTAAGCCCAATTATATCACATACAACTTGCAACTTAAAATTCATTTTGCTAGTTTTTCTAGCTGACTCATTCTATTGGATCTAAGGAAAAAATAGAAATATGAAAAAATTGGCAAATTGAGATTTATTTATCCACACAGCATTTACCAAACTATTTTTCTATGGAAAACTGAGACATTTCATATCCACATTGACTTTTCACAAAAAGTGGGTTGCCAGTTTGCAAGCTTCACTTTACTACTCCAATTCTAGTTAATAGTAAATATTATGCACTCAAGTCAACCGGAATACTAAGTGAAACCTTTTACGGGAGAAAAGGAATACCATCAAGGGATAGGTGAGAACAAAGCAGGCAAAGCACTGTCCATCCAAGTATCTTCAAAACAATGACATAAAACAAACAAGACATTGGCTGCTGTGGTTCTCTTCCCAGCTGAAATTAATTAACAGTGAAACAACATCCTATCTCCAGCTACCACCTTGGCTGGAAACAATCTGTTAAAATCACGGCTTAGAGCAGGGAACATAAATTATGCTGAACCAATGTAGGATGCGGATGAATGACCTGACCGTGATCATAAAGCATCATGAGCAATTAAAGCAGATTGGAACTCTCCTCACCAACTGTAATTTCTGGGCACCAGCCCACAAATGGTACTGAATTCTGCTTGGCCTAACACTAAACTACACTCTGGACTGCCAAGATGCCAGATATTACTTCTATGTTGAAATCGTGTCCTTGTTAGAGTCAAGGGTAAAACCATTGCATGGGGGCCAGGAATCTGAACCCATCAGTAAATAGCCCTTGCCCCTCCATCTTTCTCCATCTTAATTAAAACCTATCAGAGCACTAGTAACAAAACACCTTATTCCCTTTCTACACAGCTTGGAGGGACTGTAGGAATCCCTGGGGTATCATGAAACAGCTGAGCACTCTATCCCCTAGGGCAGTGTGTCTCAAAATATAGCCCGTGGAACACTTTCAATAGAGTGATCTAGGAAGCTTGTTTAAAATTTTTATCTTAGACCCACTCTAGGACTACTGAACCTGATTATATGGGAGTATTGCCCAGAACTCTGCATTTTAGCAAGCTTCCTAAGTGGTGATTGTATACATTAAAACATGACAACCTCTTCTTTTGGGCCAAAGAGTGCAAGAAACCAATATCAAATATATCGAGTATCTATTTTCTGAAGAATCTATGACTTTTATGGGGCAGGGAAGTATCTAAATTGTTATTGTTTTTTCCTGCCCTATAAAGTGATATGTCAGATCTTACATTGCAGGAGCCAAGGTTATCCCGTGTTCTTAGAGTTATAACAGCTTTGACCAAAGCACCTGGGTAATTTGTATAGTTCTTGGAGATGGAATAAAGTTGAGTTTCTAATAAAGCCACTCACCTCCAACTTTATAATAATATTTATTTAATTAAAATGGTAAAAAGAACTGAGGCCAACATCATGAATCTGAATACCCAAGTCTCTATAATCATCTTGTTTTTATATCCAGAACAGATATTGTCTTAAAATAGCCTTGGCATCAATTTATCAGTTTTCTTTAATGGGCAGTCCTCACTTAAATTGAGCAGAAATATATCAAAAGAATGGGGATAAGAAGATAAATATATTAATTTCTGATGCCTACAAGGCAGCATCCCAAGAAGTCAGCTCCTCCCAGTAGCCCGTGAATAATTAAACTCCTAAACAACCTTAGCGATGTCAAAATCAGGACAAAGACTTCTGGAATATAGTCTGTGGGGAGAGAAAGGAAGCACTCCAGAGCTCGTGAGGAGGCATTGAGGCTGAATCCTGCCTGGACAGGACGGTGATTGTGCTACAGCCTAAACTTATCAAAAGAAGAGTGAAAATTATTTAGCCCAGGTGTTGAGAAAAACATACAGAAATAATTAGAAAAGTTACATGAAGCTTTTCCCATCTCAAGCATTCAGATTATTCTGCATCATTGGAAAGACTGGAGATTTAGGCACAAATGACTCGAAGTCATAAAATCTAGAAAATGTTGACCATTTGGAAGGAGGCTTAGACTTAATACTTCTTAGTATACTATAAAGCAAAAGAAATTTATGACCACTTTATTGGGAATGAGGAGAAACACTTTCTAGAAAAATTTCAAGAGAAATTCTAGCAAAGAATAGTATATAGAAATTGACATCTATATTAAAGCTTACTTTAAAAATCAGTAACATTATATGTGTATTCAGTGTTAAATTGCTTGATTCCTGTGAACTTAATAAATATTTGTAATTTATTTGACCATCTAGCCTTGTTTTTATTATATAAGGTCCATGAACTTTTCCAGGGCAAGTTCTGCTGTCGTGGGGATTTTGGTAACTTGAGCCTAATGATTCAAGAAGCAGTGCAATATATTTTATTTTCTTCCTTCACTTCAGAGTTTTCCCCATAAATATTGCCTTTTCTTTAACAAACTCATTTCTGTGGCACATAGGAAATACATGACCTGTATTAGTACATTTTTCGTCATAGCTGACAGAAACTATGCAGTTTGGCTTAGGGATGAGTGGGAAGGTCAAGGATAAGGGCTTCAGGCATGGATGGATCCAGTGAATTAAAACAAAATAAGATATTGTCTCTCTTCATTCTCTGTTAAGAAAAACAAAACCAGCTATGGTCAGCCAGGGGAAAGGGGGCTAGAAAAAACTCTACAGACCTTGATTGTCCTGATGTGGATATTAAGCCTATCCTTAAACCATTCACTGTGGTCAATAGGTTGGGTACTCTAATAGCTCAAGACCATGTTTATTTCTGACTCCTCTTGCTGGAGAAAAGATCAGCTCCATGCAGTGGAGCTGGATAACATGCAGTGATTTCCCTATAAGAGAGATTTCAGTTCTAGGAGAAAGGGGATCTACAACAGGGTATTTTTTTGTTTTTGTTCTTTTTGTGTCTAAAACATTAAGGCAAACAAAATGGAGCTCCATATGAAACTGCTAATGTTTCAGTGGATGTATTTCTCTCTACTTCTCTCACCCAGAGGTAAAAGGGGAATCGTTTCTGGCTAAAGAACATAGACTAGTTGGTATTTTCCTTTCATTATGGCTATTACCAGGTGGTAGGTAAGAACTGTCAACTTTCCATTCTCTGTGGATGGGTTGGGGCACACTGGTATTTCCTGACCTGGGAAGAGATACCCCTATTAGATCTGAAGTAGTTTCCTCCCACTCAGCAGCCAAGGTCAACTCCCTATCAAAGTACTCCAGAAAATCTTCCTAAGATTCTTCCTGTGATCCCTCTAACCAAAAGAAACTGCCTCAAGGACCCACTCCTGGATTGTTCTAGCTCTTATCTCTTCTTCTTCTCCCACTATTTCACCCCTAGAAAAAGATCTTTTTTAGATTCTCTGTGTGAATTTTGTCTGGTGCTTCATCATTAGCTCTTCCTTTATATGATTTTTGAATCAGAGCCTCTGGTACTCTGTGTTTAGCTATCTAGATTCTCTCTATTAGCAAAGTTATATCATTAGCAGCTTCCCCTAGTCTATCTTAAAATCACTTTTTGCTTGTAATTCACAACGTTCTGCCCACCCAAACTGTAAATTTCCTGTCTCTCCCCTTGAGAAACATCTGACCTCTATAAAATGCTTAGAATTTAAAATATGCTCGCAGACTTCTGCTTTATCTTTGTTTTCATATATAGAGGACTCCATGTTCACAGATTAATATAGGACCTACGTGGAAAGTCAGCTCTACATCCGCAGTCGCCCTTCTAGATGAAGTGTATTTTTTTACGGTTATTTTCACAACTAGGGAAATAGCCTGTGGTGACCAAGCTGTACCTGAAACAGTATTTCTGTATCCATCCCTGTATACCTTCAAGTGTTTATACTCAAGAGGCAATTTCCAGAAAATGATTTTCAAGAAACTTTTTAAAAATGGCAGCAAACATTTAAAACTGAAGGTGTAAGTCACACTTTTGAGTCTCATCACAATAAAAGACAAACAAGCAAGCAGATGAAATTTTTTAAAAGGAAGTCACTTCCATATCCAATAAGCGGTTTGTTTCAAATTATACTATAGGTAAATACATTGTATACAGACATTTCAATTATTGACAAAGTTTTGAAAAACAAGAGGAAGTGCTTATGACATTTTTTAAAAAGATAAATGGAATATAAATTATCTAAATAAACCTTAACCATATAAAAACTATGCATAAAAAAAAAAAAAAGATGGAGGGGCGCCTGGGTGGCTTAGTTGGTTAAGCGTCCAACTCTTGATTTTGGCTCAGGTCATGATCTCAGGGTTGTGAGATCAAGCCCCACATCAGCCCCTGTGCTGAGAATGGAGTCTGCTTGAGATTCTCTCCCTCTCCCTCTGCCCCTCCCATCCATCCTCTCTCCCTCTCTTCTTCTCTCTCTCTAAGACTGAAATAAAATGCTATTGGGCTTGTCTATTACTGGATTATGATGTTTTGGTGTTTGTCAAATAGGCTGCACATGTATAACTTTATCCTAAAGAAGCTACAGACAGTATTAAAAATAGATATTACCCAATCTTAAAGATTAATCTTAAATATCATCCACTTAAATATCATCTTTTCAGTGACCTTTTTACTGACCTTTCTCTTTTTCCTTCTTTGTAATCACAGATTACTTGGCTTATAATGATCATTTTTTAACTTGCGTTGTGATGATGTATGTTTTTGTCAGTTTCATGAACCAGATCATCATTCATTTAATTGTAAGAATCATGCCTTGTTTTGATTTTAGCTTCCACAGCTCTGAAAACATGATCTTTTAAAACCATGGTGCTCATTTGTAGTATATTATATTAAACCCAAAGCACAAGTATTAGAATTAGTTTTCTTGACTTTATTATGGCTTCTACCTCCTATATTAATGAACTTTTAATTCGGCCAGAAACTTAAAGAAAATAAATTGGATCAGCATCTGGTCCATAAATAAGAGAATCAGCTACCAGCTACCTGGACCCAAGATCAGTCTCTGGATGAAAACTGCCATTGTTTCCAGGAAAAGAGTTGGGGGACATAAAGACAATGTACAAGAATTAAAATTATAGCCCAAAGGCAAAGTCAAAATTTAAAACTCAGGAGCATTTAATCTGTGATCTTTGTCCAAGAAGAAAATGTTGCTTTTTATTTGACGTGTCTGTATCCACTCACTCATAGTCAGGGCTTGGTTCTGGTCCCTGATTCTGGCTGTGATGATGGAGCCAAAACCACCAGCTTAAAAAATGTCTCGTTGGTAAAGCCAGTTTTTGGTTTCCATGAGACCCAAAATAAACCAGTTGTTAAAGACTTTTTAGAATCTGAGGTTACCAAATTGATCTGTGGTCTTGCTTGCCTAAAATATGACCTTACATGTGAACTCTGAGTAGCTGAATATGGATACAACCAACTCCTATTGCAGGGTCTGACCCCAGGCAGAATTCTGAAATGAGCAGTTCGTCTTGTCTCCTCTTTCCCTACTCACAGCCACTCCTTCTAGTCTCTCTCTCCTCCTTTCTTTCTCTCTCAATGTCTGCTGTGTTGCGATCCTAGCTTATGACAACTTGTGTAGCAAACGAAAGGTTCATCACGAAAACCTAATTTCAAAATAATAACTTCTTAATGTATTTCTTAACATCTTAAAGTAAATACGTAGTCCACAATCATTCGAAAGTTTTTAAATTCCCTTACTTCTTTTTATTCCTACAATAGCTCCTCTGGCGCATTTCTGCTCAAATCCTCAAAAGCTTAAAAAAAAAAAGCCTCCCCACCCTTCCTCATCCCATCTGCCCATTTCTCCAGATTCTGCACTATAAAAACTCAAAGGACAAATCTAAAAGTGAAAGGCCTTTCTTTTGGTGGGCAATCAAGAGGAAAAAACTGATAGAGAAAAGCTGACCATCTTTGGTAGGGAGGAAAAGAGGAGACACCTGGAAAATGCTTACATTTTTAAATTTGCTCACCATGTTTGTTTCCCATAAATGTCTTCAGGTCTTCACGTAGGAAAGAAAAAACTAACTTTTATTAATTATTATCAATTGAAATTATTCTCCTTTCCCATTTTCTTCGTGACAGTCATTTGGAAGGCTGAAGACAAAATATAGTAACAAAAGTTAAATACTGAGTGCTTCATTTATGCTAAACATTGTGATAAATGTATTCGGTGCATTGTTTAATATTGAAATCAGACATATAAGTTGGATATCATCACCACTTAACAGGTGAGGAAGTTAAGGTTTATATAAGGTAAAACGTTCTCAATGTCACTCAGCTAGTAAATAATAGCAGACCAAGGGTTAAACCCTGATAACTTTGACCATAAGGCCCAATTCTGAACTACTGTTTTCTATTGTATGACTGTACTATATCAAATGATAATATGCATTAGTTATTGCTTTGTTTCCCATGCATTGAGCAGGTCTGGCTTCTACATGTCTATTGGAGAAGAGTAACAACAACCAAAATTCATCATGTGTACTCTCAAATTATATTCAGTTTATTTTACGCTAATATGTTCTGTCTTCAAAGGATCTTAGAATATGCTATTAACCTCAGTATCAAGCTTAGTATCTAATAGATAAGGACCATGTCTAGGTTCCAGTTGTTTTTTGTTTTTGTTTTTGTTTTTGTTTTTCATTTTTGTCTAGAACAGTCAGAGAAAGTGGTGTCTTGTTGGTTAAAAGATGTGGTAGTGATTGTGGTACCTTTCTAAAGTATAGAACTTGAACCTGGAAGTCAAGAGAGAGCTATTACTAAATAAAAGGGAATCACTGAGGTAGGAGTCATGTAAGGGGAAAAAAAGACAGAAAAGAAAATATAAGAATTATATCACAATAAAAGGAGAATTTTGATGATCAGTCTTTGTTTCTCATATGGCTATAGAATAAAGATAAGAAATCTTATTCATTGTAGTATTGTTACTCTCAATTAAGAAACCACGTATTAAATTTTTACAACCAACCTCTCAAGTTAAGGGCAGTGACAATAATATATCCATTTGATTGTTAAAGAATTGGCTCAGAGAAAATGTGTGCAAAGGTACTGTGGCAGGCAGAATAATGGCCTCCATTATTGTGAACCAGTGAGTATGTCAACTTGTGTGGGAAAGGGGACATGGCAGATGTGATTAAGTAAAGGACATGGAGACGGGGAAATGATCCTGGATTGTCCAGGTGGGCCCAATCTAATCACGTGGGTCCTTAAAAGCAGAAAATCTTCCATGGCTAGTGTCAGAGAAGAGATGAGACAATGCTAGAAGCAGGGTCAGAGACATGTTGAGTCAACCCACCATTGATGGCCTTGTGGGTGGAGGAAGGGAACCATGAGCTAAGAAACTCGGGCAGCCTCGAGAAGCTGTAAAGGAAAAGGAAATGTATTCTTCCCTTGAGCCTCCAGAAAGAAACACAACCCTGCTGGCTTCTTGATTTTAGCCCAGTGACACCCATAGCAGACCTCTGACCTCCAGAACTGTAGGATAATAAATTAATGTTCTTTTAAACCACTATGTATATAGTAATTTGTTATAGCAGCAATAAAAAATGAATACAGGTATACAGTTAATAAGTGGCAGAGGCAGGACTAGAATCCTATTTTTGCTAATATTGAGCACTGCTATCAGTCACTATATTATCACTTTAAATATTGTTATAGCTATTCTGTAAAATAACATCTGAGACATCATTCCTATTTTTCAGAGAAGAAAAGTGAGACTTAGCATGGTTACCTTCTCATCGATGTAACTAACAGTCAACAGAGCCACCTTTGCCATTGACAAATCCCGTATGTTTCCAGCATCTCGTACTACCTTTGTAGCTCAGAGCTTTTGACCTGTAACACAAGCTGACATCAAGACTCAGCCTGTTATTAGCCGAATTATGAAGTATATGAAGTATATTCCAAACATTCCTGGGTGTGCAGAGCTCTTTAAGCAGCCCGGAGATCCTCGGAAGTAGGACTTCTAACCCAGGCATGCTGTAATGAGCTGAATCGTGTCCCTTCCAAAATTCATGTGTTGAAAGTCTTAACCTCAGTACCTCCGAATGTGACTGTATTTATAAGTAGAGACTTTTGGGGCACCTGAGTGGCTTAATGAGTTAAAGCCTCTGCCTTTGGCTCTGGTCATGATCTCAGGGTCCTGGGATCAAGGCCCCACATCGGGCTCTCTGCTCAGTGGGGAGCCTGCTTCCCCCTCTCCCTCTGCCTGCCTCTCTGCCTACTTGTGATCTCTCTCTCTCTTTGTCAAATAAATAAATAAAATCTTTTTTAAAAAAAGAAGTAGAGACTTTAAAGAGGTAATTAAGGTAAAACGGGGTCATTAGAGTGGGCCTTGATCAAATCCGACTAGTGTCCTTAGGAGAAGAGGAGATTAGGACACAGACAACCAGACGGAGAAATGACCATGTGAGGACAGAGCCAGCAGGACCGCCTGCCAGCCCAGGAGAGAGGCCTCAGAAGAAACCGAGCCTGAACGCACCTTCACTGAGACTTTTAACCTCCAGAGCTGTGCGAGAACGAATTTCTATCGTTTGTCTTCTAGTCTGTGGTATTTGGTTATGGCAGCCCTAACGAACTAATACACATGCCCTTCCCCAAACAAGGCTACATCCCCATCCCCCAGAGACAGATTTAGTTGGCCCGGGTGGGGCTTATGCACCAGCTTTTTATTTGCTTGTTTGTTTTAATGTAGATCACTTCTGTCTGTGGAGATTATAGAGCTAGTCCTTTATATACCAATGAGATTTTAACAGATGGAGAGTAATTTCCAATCACTCAGATATATTCACAAAATGTTCATTTGACCATATATAGGGCAACACTAGCTTTTTTTTTTTTGATAGTGGGAAACTTGCTTTACCTAGTTTCCATGCAAGTGTTTCTACTGAGAATTTTTATTGTATCTGAACTATGGAAAGTATTTACATAAAGGAAGGTTTACTAGATTGGATGTGGAGGGAACAGTTTGAGTTCTGACTTTGATCCCATTTGGGTAAGCTTTCAGTCGACCTTACTTTTCTGGCTCCCCATTTTCTTCAGAGTTATAGCTTTCACCTTTTCTTAAAAGTTCAGACAAAAAGGACTTCAGTGACAGACTTCTTTGACTTCCTAAAATCATTGAACACAGCCTCAAATTTTACTACCTTGAATTTCACAAGAAACACTTTGTTTCCTTCAATAAGGAAACTTTGTATTTCTGTTTCTTGCCTAAAATTCTACACATAGGAATCCCTTTCTCAGTGAGACTCTCATGAAAGCTTTAGGAAAAGTAGCTTTTAATGACAGCTGCACTCAAGAAAAGTAATACTTTCTACTCTGGCCTAAGTAAGTGGAAATAGAAAAATTAGTCCATGAGTTGCCTGGATGGTCCAATCAGTTAAGCATCAAACTCTTGGTTTCGGCTCAGGTCATGATTTCAGTGTCATAGGATTGGGCTCTGCACTGAACATCTCAAGCAGAGATTCTCTCTTTCCCTGTCTCTTCCCCATTTGCACTAGCATGCTCTCTCTCTCTAAAAAAATACATAAATCTTTAGAAAGAGAGAGAGAGAGAGAAAGAGGAAGAAAGAAAGAAAGAAAGAAAGAAAGAAAGAAAGAAAGAAAGAAGAAAGAAAGAAAGAAAGAAAGAAAGAAAGAAAGAAAGAAAGAAAGAGAAAGAAGGAAAGAAGGAAAGAAGGAAGGAAGGAAGGAAGGAAGGAAGGAAGGAAGGAAGGAAGGAAGGAAAGAAGGAAGGAAGGAAAGAAGGAAAGAAGGAAAGAAGGAAAGAAGGAAAGAAGGAAAGAAGGAAAGAAGGAAAGAAAGAAAGAAAGAAAGAAAGAAAGAAAGAAAGAAAGAAAGAAAGAAAGAAAGAAAAGAAAGAACTATTCCTCCTAGGAAGAGAGATAAGAAAACTAGAAGCTGCCATTCTGTTGATGCCAAGTTACTTGCATGGTCAAGGTTAACTAGCTATCTTCTGCCTGCCAGGACCGCGGAGGGCAAAAAATTCCAACAGTTCCATGCCCCTCTCTGTTTTAAAATCTTCCTGAGGGGAAAGGAGTTTTTAAGACTTCCCAGCATGTATTTACTTGCTCTTCAATGGCATATGTAACCTTAAGGAAGACAATTCTAAAATGGATAGCCATTTGGAGTTTCCAGAATGGCTTTATTTAAAGCCAGTCCTATCAATCACAATTTCTTCTCACGTTCTCAGAGCATTAGTTACTTCGATCTCTTCCTCCCTTTGTCCCCATGGCCAGAATTTCTAGAGAGCAACTTCATTTCATGTGGAGTGAAATGGCCATGAAGTGTGCATAACAGACTGGTAAATAAAAAGGAGATTTTGTATTGTGCCTGCCATTTGTTTCATTGCCGTGCCAATTGGGCTGCAGTTTGTTTGAGCATTTGGCATAAGTGCTGCTAAACGGTTGACATTTGGCACAGAAGCACTGACCATGGGCATTTTGTACATCATTTGAAGGCCCAAAGAGCAGGCAAATCCTGGTTGCCACCTCGTTAAAATTTTATAAGTCCTACGTTCCACAGCACAACCATATATCCCGTTTACTGTAAATCTACGTTTATATAATTGCCTTGCATTTCTTTACTGAACTTTAAATTATCTTTTTATATACTCTAGTGCTTAAGGCTGTACCAAGAACAAAGTTGGTGCTAAATATTTCATTTACTTGAAAGCAGTATTGGGCTTCTCAGAATATAATTTTATGACGAATTTATGCTGTCTATTGATACTGGGAGGTAGTATCTATGACCTAAGTAGATAACGAGCATAAGGAGATAATAATAATATAAATAGATAATGAACAGTAGAGAGAAGACCCCTTTTACGAGGAAACTTTCTGCTCTTCCATACGTAATGGACCCTCTTATGTGGAAATATCACCCATTACAGTTCTTTTCTTTTTCTTGAATAATTAAAAAATATTTGCTAGAAGTTATCTGAGCTATACACAGTAATAATAATAATTCAAAATACATTTAGTATTATGTTAAGTCATTTTGTCCAGATATATATAAACAATATAATTTCCAGTCATCACTGACAAAAGGACGGGTGTCACCAAGGACGGGTTGTCCCATCTTGCATTTCATGGCCATTATACCTTCAGTGTGTCTACTGGGGACTCTCTATGAGTCAGAGGCCAATTATTTGCTGAAGTCAATGCCAATTATTGTCCCATTGTTACAGAAATTATGAGCATACAAGGAGTCAGCTCAAATGAAATGTTTACAACTTACTTATTACACAAACAAAGTCATTTTTTGAGTAGGATTTGCGCTTGCTAGTAAATAAGATGATAAGATGTTTACCATCCAAACTGAAGCACTTTGGGTCAAAAAGAAGCATTATTAATAAGTTTACCAAGGAGACAGGCATAAACCAAGACTGTCCCAGGCAAAATGTCCTCTATGATCATCCTACTCACAAATACCCTTGTGCCATAATATCAAGGAAGCATACTTTGTATCTGAAAGTACATTAGGGCTCTCAGTGTACCACGATTTTCATTAAAATTTTGCAGTCTGCTACTGCCTGCATCATTTTATTTTGCCTGCTGGAATCTAAAGATCACTTCAGTATATAGAACTTATAAGGATGCAAAGCAGAAAACTCAAAATTAGAGCTAACATCAGATGTGATTCCTAGATGCTGCACGAGTCCCTTCTGCAAGGCGTGTGGTAATTCACAGATAAATGGTGCCAAACTTGCAACTCAATTCCTTTCAAAGCTCTGTCTATCCTACCCCAAACAACAGAGTGAGAAATATAATCAATTTTGTCTAGACAGTATCAATCAATGTCAACCATTGGAAAATGAACAGGCTTGGAGATTAATGGCAAGAAAATAAACCTGAACTGCTCAAATTGACTAAATTACATACGTATCATCATATGGAAAAGCTCAAAATTAATGGTTTAGACCTTGCTTATGCCTTCAAATTATGTGACTATTATACTTCAAACCAATTTCTGCATATGAAGGGCCCCAGAAAGACATTCTGAGCCTAGAGAATTTGAATCTTTTGGGAAAGGGAATGGAATAAAAATATTTTTATCCCACATGGTTGACTTTCAAACATGAATCTTGCTTATAACAGAAGAAAAGACATTTAATTTGAAATGCTTTTGCTTTGAGAACTTGGGGAGGGGGGTAGTATTTCATTCATTGTGGATGACAGTTCTGACCCAATCGAGGTGCACAGGCACCAAGAGCTAAGGTGCTCCTTGGGTCCAGACAAAGATCACTGATCCTTCTCCTGTGCAGCCTGTCCTCATGTGATATGGAAGGAGAAAGACTAGATCCCCATCTAAATCAAACACATTCAATATCTTTGTACTACAAAAGGTATAAAAGATTGATCAAGGTCAAGTTCTGGCTTTTGCTCTTCTTATTTTTAGTGCGTCATTTCCGCAGAGTTTGGCTGATGATTGACTGCTGTAACAAAAGCTTCTGGGGGGAAAAAGTAACTGAATCACTAGGGTTTAGTTAATGCTTTTCTTATAAGGCTTATGTACTTTTGATTCTGTAGTGAGTTTTCATTCTAGCAAAACTGGAAAGAGCTTGCAAAATATGAAAGTTACCATGTACCCTTTCATAAAAGTACAAATAGAAGTGGTTTACCACCCATGAGTGGGTGGCAGAGCTAAGGATGTACAATATGGGAACTGCTGCTTTGTTATGCTATAGGGCAGTGAAGGATATTTTAGACATTTCAAGAACAAAGTGTTCCTGCAACGTTATGTGAGAAAAGCATGCTGTATGTTTAAATCACCTCGATCAGTGGTTCAAAGTATGATCTCCAGATCAGCATCATTAGCATCTCCTGGGAACTTGTTAGAATTGCAAATGTCTTGGGCCCCACTCCACATCAACCTAATCAGAAACTATGTGGAGCTCCCAAAATGTTTTAACAAATCCTCCAGCTCATTCCAAAGCATGCTAAAATCTGAGAACTACTGATCTGGTTGTTTCCCAGAGTCTAGATGTTTGGTAACGCATTTAGAATATTTCCTCTTTGTCCCTAATTTTTTTAAAGGTACTACAAAATCAAAGCAAATCTGATCATATATGGCCCCCAAAAGGTGAGAAAACAGCTGAAATTGATGAATGTATACATTTCATTCATTCAAACTGACCAACTGTAAACTTCATCCTATAAATCACTTGTTTATTTCAGAGATGGGAGAAGAAGAAACAAAGAATGTATAAGATATGATTCTATCCTTCAGGAGCTCAAATATACCAAGAAAAAAAGAAACTGCCTTTAGCATTACTTGGAAAGTGGTACTTGGTAAGCGGCGTTACTATTGTCTAGTAATTAACTGAGACCCTTCCCACCGTCAGATCCACGTAAAAGACTTCAAAATTCCTACCGCCTTTCCAGGTCTACAGCTTTTTTCCAAGATTAACACAAATTGTTCTTGTGGGCACATCCATCTTCTGTTGCCTGATCTCTCTCATCCTTAATCTTTTGTTCTTAGTATGAAATACAGTCTTCTTCAAATTCCAAAGCTCAAAGTAAAACAAAATACAAAACACTCACCAAAATTATTAAGCAATACAGCCAGGTTCAACTGGAACATCATCTGAGAGTGATGAAAAATGGTTCTATACTGAAGGAAGGCAAACAAATTCCAGTCAGAGGCAGGAATTTTTTGTGTGTCCCTAAAAAGTCCTTATGGTTTCCCTCTGATTTTATCCCTCACACTTAGCCCTCCAATCTCCTGATTCCTCACTTCACTCTTACCCTTCCCCCCCGCTTTTTTTTTTTTTTTTTCAGAAGAAAAGGTCTCTGTTGCTTGTCTTCCTACTTGCCAACCATACTTAGGAGTTCCATTTCCTGACCCTATGAAACATTTTCTTTTTCTGTCAACAAATAAATATCCTCTAAGAGATATATTTGTGTTAGATGTTTGTAATAAAATAGTCATCTCTTATACCCATAAAAATAACTCAAAATCTCATTGGTGACTAGCAGAACAATTTGTACTCAAGATATTAATAGGACTTTCGATAGCACATGAATGATAAGCATTTACTCAAGAAAATCTTTAACAACTGTGTCCAGAACACTGTAAGTCTATGTAGCTGAGTGGACCTATCTTTGTCTTTATAGAGCTTGTGAACTCGTAAGTTCTTGAGGGGGAAGGATGTGGGAGGAAGAGAGAGATTCCCAGATGTTGGGTAAATTGCTCTCAATTTTCTGTGAAATGACATCAGAAATGTTCATCCCAATACTATTTCAGTAATTCCATAACTCCAAAGAAATCAGTATTTAAGGCATGACCCTGAAAGTTTAGAGTTAGTACTCTAGACCAGAAAGATCATTTGCTTAGTGGTTGAAGTCACAGGACTTGATTAGAATGACTAGGGAGAATAGAGAAAGAATACGTTCTGAGACAGAAACTGTAAATATCTATAAGGTACATGAAATAAAGGAGTTAATAAATATTATGAGAGATATAAATACAAACTAATATGAGGAGGATAATATTAAGAATAGTGTGGTCATTACCAATAAAAAAATGCTGCAGAGGCTAAGGAGGTTGAAAGTTGAGATAAACCTTTTGTCTCAAATGAACTGAGT
Organism: Nasua narica; assembly: GCA_028533885.1. Taxonomy (NCBI): domain Eukaryota; kingdom Metazoa; phylum Chordata; class Mammalia; order Carnivora; family Procyonidae; genus Nasua; species Nasua narica. Next base: position 40,522,027 of record CM052807.1, read on the forward strand.
CATTGAACTTGTACAGAAGATACTGTAGAATGAAGAGGTTGAAAATCAGATTGGCAGGGTCAATGGCCTTAAAAACTCAAAAGATCAAGTTCACACTATTTTGCCCATTCCCCACTTCAACATTCTTGAGAGAGAAGGTGACAATCTAATTAACTAAAACACAAAGAAAATGAATTTCACACGAAAAGAACTTTTCTGATAAAAAAAATTTTGAAAGAATTCATATTATCAAAAGGCAAGAGGGATTAGCTGGCATTGGGCTTATCCTCTTGTTATGAATAGTTAAGAGTTAGAACATATAAACAACTCTTTGCAGGCACTGAACAGCAACTAGAGCAGAGCTCCAACCTGGAGAAAAGGAGAGAACACAAGGTGAACTCTGTGTTCTCCCTGGCACTCATTGAGGGTACCTCCCAAAACTCAGTGCAGAGAAATAGAGTCCAAGCAAAGAGCAGTGGTTCTTGCCAGCAAGAAGATACATGTCATTGTCTGGGGTTGCCGAGGCGGGTAAGATTTGAGGGTAAGGTCCTGGAGCATCGGGCTCTCTGCTCAGCGGGGAGCCTGCTTCCCTTTCTCTCTCCCTCTGCTGCTCCCTTTGCTTGAACTCTCTCTGTCAAATAAATAAATAAAATCTTTAAATATTGAAATCTTAATTTATAGACTATGGACCAAAAAACGTGAAAGCGAACTATATTATAAACCAGGAATATATTATTAAATTTTATTTAACATTAAAAACATTGCTTAAACATTATATAAACACTATCAGGCAATATTTATAAATATTATAAATCCATTCAGAAAGATTTATTTGAGAAAGAAATCAAGAGTCCTAATACAATTGCATCTGATATGGAAATTATTATTTTATTTTTGGTACTTGCACATATTATAAAAATCAGTTTCTTAAAAATCAGGTTTTTATAATTTATCCTTTTAGACAATCTAATTTCAAGTGAGACAAATTGTGTCCTAGATATCTTGTCATACAGTCAAAATTGCTTTAAAATGCCCTTTCATCTTAAGCTATATCACTTGGCAAGGCACATTCTTTAAAGTTAAAATGAAAAATGGGGAGGGGAGAAGTGGAATGGCAAAATAATTTTAAATTGAAGTTCTACTCATGCTATTATAGTGGTCTTTGATCTTGCCCTCAAGCAGTACGGGCTGAGAAAACATCACTAGAAAACATAATTTGGAAGCTTAATCTTAAAAGAATAGAATTGAACACAAATGACATGAAAATCATAGAAAAGAAGATATTTCACCATCTCATTCTAGTAGTATCTAGCCATAGTATCACTAGCAATCAGGGGGTCTCAGAGTAATCCCTATTATATGCACTGGATTTGGAACTACTACAGAAAATACATTGGTCTAAATTCCTGATGGTAAAGCTATAGCGTCCTCTTTCTTTTATTTATTTTAAATATTTATTTATTTATTTTAGAGAGAAAGAGGACACACAAGCAGGTGGAGGGGCAGACAAAGAGATAGAGAGAATCCTCAAGCAGATTCCCTGCTGAGCATGGAGCCCCCCATGGGGTTCGATCCTAGGACCCTGAGATCATGACCTGAGCCAAAATCAACAGTTGGCCAGTTAACCTACCAAACCACCCAGGTGCTCCAAATGTAGTCTTTTAGAATCAGTCTAGAATTCCCTTTTATCTAAAGCTAAGTCGGCATTCCTCCTCCAACAAACTGTATAGTCAGTTTTTTTAAAAAGTTGAAAACTTGTGTTACAGTAACTCATTGTTAGATTTTAATGAGATTGCTTCTCTGATGATCTTAATTTATTTTAAACCAGATATTTCTGTTTGTTTTCTGTGAAGACACTTAAGATACCTCTGTGTACCTTAAGTACCACAGCTATATACATAAGAAAATGAGAGGTATGAGAGTTTGACTTTCTCACAATTTCATTATTTTGATGTTCCCTCTGGATAGAAGTGTTATTCCTGGTATTTTATTTTGCTTATAAGTCTCTTATCATGTGTTACGTTGACCGCACTGCCATATATGGTATAAAGATAAATGAGACAAATTTCTGCCCTCAGAGGTCAGAGTCTACTTGAAAAGAAAGATAAATTATAACATTTTCTTAGTATTGATGTAATCTCATGCTCTGATAGAAGCAATTTATACATAAAGGATCGGATCCACATGGCAGGATGGGTGTGAGAGTGACTCAGAACTTCGTGGCGGAGAATGCACACTGGGAGTGCATCTTGAAAGCCAAGCAAAAGTCAGCTTGGTGTGGGTGTTTGGAGGATAAAAAGAGGGCAAGCAGTTCAAGAAGGATCATACAAAAAAAATGTGCAGAATGAGAATGGCAGATCATCCATCACATTGTATGGGTTGGGAGCAAATTATGGGACATATAGGGAAAGTGGTTTGGCATAGAATTTTATCATTGTCAGATATAAATAGTTATTCCTGAAATGATACAGCTCCATAAGTCTACAGTGGCCAACAAAAGTGTAAGTCTAGTAAAATACGATTATAGCACAATATCTTTCAATTAATAAAAATTTCAGATTCACTGGAAGCTTTTTCTAATCTACCTTCTTTAAAAAAACATGTGACAGTTTTTAGCCTCAAATTATGATAAATATCCCTTCCATCCAGTGAAACTTCTAACTACACCCCTTCCCAAAGGAAGAGAACTACAAGTATCCTGTTCACTACAAGTATATTGAGATACAGATATTAATTATCATAAATGTATAGAAGGAAGTATTTGGTGTTATTATTTCCCTACAGTCATTAGGATTGTATCTCTTGAGAACCAAGGAGACATCAATTTCCTCTATAATTTTCCAGAGTGATCAAGCTATTGCTCCATTTGGGTCTGGCTAACAACAGAAGACTACACAGTTTCCACAGACTCTGTGTCCCAAACCACTTTAGGGTTTTAGGGTCACACATGCATGTTTGAATTTGACACTAAACAGTGTGGAGAAGATAAACACTGCTTTCTTGCAATAAGAAGAAACAATACAACCTATCAGCCATTACAATTTTTTTAGTAGGCTCCGTGCCCAGCATAGAGCCCAACATGGAACTTGAACTCACAACCCTGAGATTAAGTCCTGAGCTGAGACCAACGGTTTAACATTCAAGCAAGTGAGCCACTCAGGCGCTCCAACTATCAGCCAGTTTTACTCATAATGTCTCTTCCATTCCTATTTCAATCTCTATTTACTCATTAGTCAGGTTAAAAAAAAAAAAAACATGCTGGAATAAATAAGGAATAGAAGGCGTTGGATAAGATCAGGAGTGAGAAACATTTTATACTCTAAGATGATCAATGAGGGATCTGGGTGGCTCAGTCAGTTAAGCAACTGCCTTCCGCTCAGGTCATGATTCTGGGCTCCTGCGATCAACCCCACATTGGGCTCCCTGCTCAGTGGGGGGTCTGCTTCTCCCTCTCCCTCTGCACCATTCCCTCCACCCTGCTTGTACTCTCTCTCTCTCTCTCAAATAAATAAATAAAATCTTTAAAAGAAAAAAAAAAAGTCCAACTCTTAATTTCAACTCAGATCACGATCTCAAGGTCCCAGGGTCCTGGGATTGAGCCTTAAGTTAGGCTCTCCACTTAGCAAGGAGTCTGCTAGAGGATTGTCTCTCTCACTCTCTCTCTCTGCCCCTCCACCCACTCTCTCTCACTCTCAAATAAATTAATAGAATTTAAAGGAAAAAGATCTAGCACTATTTAATACTAGTCATCCCTGCTGGAGTTTAGGCTAGTTTATTTTCTTTCTCTGTAAGTTCCTCTACCATAATCACGATCTCCAAGTGGGACCAACCCTTAGTTACATTTTATATCCACAATTAAGTACATCTAAAAGAGAAATGACAGTCATACTTTCAGAATTGGTTTATGCTTTCCTTCCGGCTTGAAGTTTGTTGTTGTTTTAAACAAGATTAGGAAAGGAAGAGGATACATTTGAAGTCTAATATATTTAGCATTTTTATTCAAATGTTCTTATAATTTCTGAAGTTAGTTGTCATGAAGACCTAGGTACGTTCAAATGATCACAGCTGTGCCAGAAGCATAATAGCTTATTAATGAAAATCAAAATACAAGTTTAAATATCAGAAACTATATAATCAACATCCTTAGTTTATAAGCGAGGAAACCAAGACCAGAAAGGATATGTGACATTCTTAAAGATGTCAGAATGCTGGATTATTCCATAATCTAATCTTTGAGCTAGTTAGACTAGCCCTGGTTTACTAATAGTGGTTGTTAGAAGTAATATTTAGCACTGAATTCACTCTTTCATCATTCCCTTTTCAATTCTTCTGAAAGGTTCAATGATATACACAGGCATTTTACAAAGGAGGAAATTAACAGACATAAAAAAAAAGTTTAAATTATATAAAGGTAATTATACCAAATGTTCCTCACTTCTTTTGTAACCAATATCATCTAAATCAATTCTATTCCAATCATTCTCTCAGTGTTTACAAGAGTTATATTGCATTGTAGTATGTTTTGTTTTACTGAATTAATTTTACATCTTCCCCCAGAGCCTGAAAAATTCCAATAGCTTTCTTTAAGTATCTCACAGGACTCCATACAGGAGAGTAGAGGAATTAACTAATCAAAATAATGTAAAAAAAATATTACATATATCTCTTTTTTTAAAAAAATTGTTTTTTTGTATAAATACTTTTTACCATCAGAGCAAAAATGAATAGCTACTATAATCCTATCTCAAACTTAATTTGGCAGGGGAGTTCTTTTAGCAATAAGTACAATACATCTGGCTATTGCTAGCTGATTTGATAGAATTCATTTCAAGAAATACACAAAATCCCATATGTGAGTGGTAGTAATATCAGCATCAGACACTCATCAGCATGTTATAATTTTCATAGAAAAGAAACTTCAGTTTCCATTGTAGCAGTGAATTATTTTTTATGAGTCCTTGTGATACAAATAAAACCTATGATTCCACCCCTGAGAGTTCATTTAACAAGACTGAGTTGAATCAATCCAAAAAAAAATTAACTTTGATAACCAAGGAAACATAAAAACCAGTCTTTTCAAATTGGAAAATGAATACATAAATTTATAATTTTACTTAGCAATTCAAAATGAAAGGTCAAACCGTGTCCCTGGGCCAACAAGTAGGAATGACTATTGTTAGACAGTAATTTAATAAGTGAATGAATGGGTAACTAATCTTGCAGTCATGGTAACTGACTTCTCTGTGACTGTACTGAAAACACATTCATCTTAAGAAAGGAAACGCTCTCATTTTATTCATACAGCCTGGTTCTCATACAAGAAAAAACCAAGACATAAACAAGTTTTGCTGTTAATATTTTCAATATTTGCTGTTGAGAAAAATGATACCTAGGATGTCTAGCAATAGCGAACATTTGGTTATATTTGATATACTCTGGTTATTTTCATCAAAGTGGCAAATATGCATATATTCAATGACAAAGTATAACATTTTTAAAGATCCCAAACTATGTTCCTGAATCTGCTGATATGAGAAGCAAATTTGTATGACAATGTGTCTATCTATAAAACAAAGCCTTCTTATTAGATTTAGAAAAGACAAAAGATGAAAGGTAGATTTGGACAGGCAGACAGGCCACATAGAAAAAGCAATAATCTTGCCAAGTTCTAATGACATCTAAACATATATTTTATTTTAAAATAATTTTTATTATATATTAAGATATATAATAGTCAAAAATATATCTCACTAAATTGAATATATAAAGTATGAATATAATTTATATATAATTATAGAAATTATTTATAAATATAATTTAATTACAAGTTAATTTTTATAATATATAAAATTATACAAATAAATTTCTATAAATAATATAATATTGCTTAACAATATTGTTTAACATAAATATTTGTTTATATAAATTTATTTGTATAATATATGTGTGTGTATGTGTACATACATATCTTTGCCATAATAAAGGTAGGAACAGATAAATGATGTAGCAAAGCATGAAAATCTGAGGCTATAAAGTTAATAGAAAGACACTAAATACATAACTTAGAAAAAATTAACAATCAGTTAGGGTTCATAATAGAGATTCATGACAAAGGTCGTGCTATGGATTCAAAGGCTTGCATCCTTTCTTCTTTTAAGTAAGTTTTAATGGAACTTAGATGAAATGGTTAGATTTCTTGAAAGACAAAGCTTAATCAAAATTGAAAAAAATATGAAATAGAAAATCTGAATAGACTTTTTCCTACTAAGGTAACCATAATAACAAACAAACAAAATTCCATGAAGAAAACACCACACCTAGATGATTTCCCTAGTGAATTATATTAAATATTTAGGAAAGAAAGAACACCAGTTTTACATAATGCCCTTCAGCAGAAGGGAAGAGGATGGAATACTGCCCAGAATGTTGGGGCCAGCATAATTCTGATACAAAAAGCCAGACAAAGATATAACAAAGAGGAGAAAACTATAGACCAATGTGCGTCATAAACATACAAGCAAAAATCCTTCACAAATTTAGCATATTGAATTTGGCACTATGTAAAGAGAATAAAACATAATGGCCAAATGGTGTTTATCCTAAATATGCAAGTTGGCTTAACATTGGAAAATCACTGTAAGTCTGCGCAATGACAGGTTAAAGGAAAAGCCATATGATTATCTCATCTGATAAGAAAACATTTGACAAAATTATGTGCCAGTCATGATAAAAGTTCACAACGAATAGGAATAGAATGGAATTTCCTTACTCTGATAAGGATATTTATTTAAAAAAACAAAACAAAAAACCTTGCAGTTTATTTAATGATGTAACACTGAACACTTTTTCCTTAACATCAGGAACAAAGCAAGGATATCAATTTTCAACATTTCTATTTAATAATATAAAGAAGATCTTACACAGTGCCACGAAGCAAGAAAAATACAACAAACTACATAAAAATTAGGAAAGTAAAGTCTTTATTTGCAGATAGCATGACTGTATATGCTAGAATATTTGGGGTCATTCATGGAACAACTACTAAGAGAACTTAGTAAATTCTCCATACAAAGTCAGTATGTAAAATCAATTTCTATCTGTACACTTTAAAAAATAAAATTTAAACATCAACACAAAATGCTTAGATATAAATTTAGCAAAATACCTAAATACTTGTATACTGAAAACAACAAAGCACTGCACAGAGAAATTAAAGATCTAGGTAAATGAAGGATATATTAAATTCATAGATGAAACACTCAATATTGTTAAACTGTTAATGCTCACCATTAACAATTGTTAATGCTCACAACCTAATTATCATTGTAGCAGGATTACATGAAAATTAATAAGCTATTTTTAAAATTTAAATGGAATGCAAAGAATCAACAGTCATCAAAATGACTTTGAAAAAATTATTAGAAGACACCACCATATTTCAAATTTTCCTATTAATCACAGTAAATAAGATGTGTGGTGCTATCATAAGGATTGTCAAATAGATTGAACAAACAGAACAGAGGGCCCAGAAATAAACATACTTACACAACTGACTTGAAAGATGATAAAACTATTCAGTAAGCCAAATAAATGTCTTTTCAAAGAAAGATTCTGGAACTGGCTATCCACATGGAAAATAATTCAACTCAATATTTATCTGAAAAATGGACATGTGTAAATGCTAAACTTATAAACTAAAATATAAAATCTAAATGTATAAAAAAATTTAGGAGAAAATATATCTTTGCAACCCAGGATAAGGCAAATACTTCTTAGAATATGAAAGTAATAACCACAAAAGAAAAAGTATTAGATTTCTGTACATCAAGACAGCCTTAGAAAAATAAATTGGCAAGCTGCCAACTCAGAGAGCATATTCAGAAGACATGGATCTGACAAAGGTGTATATGCAGAATATATAAAGAGTGCCTACAACTCAATGACAAGATAATCCCACTTTAAATTGGGGGGGAAATTGGGACACTAAGATACAAGAATGGCATATTCTTGACTTTAACCAAGTCAAAGTTCAAAGTGTTCAAAGTGACTTTGAACACTTTAACCAAGGGAATGCAAAATAAACCTCAATGAGATCCACGACATACCCAGTATAGTGCCCAAAATTTAAAAGACTGACAGACAACATTAAATATCAGTAAAGATATGAAACAAATGGAAGAGTCATAAGTATTCATGGGAATATAAAATAGTACAAAATAGTACACTTTAGGGAAAACTTTGGTAGTTTCTTTCATTTTCCATCATCTTGCCAATTTTTACAAAAAGAGAAAAGAAAAAGGAAGGAAGGAGGGAAGGGATATCCACAAACTTATACACAAATGCTTATATTGGTTTGACTTACAATAGCTAAATTTTAGAAATAACCCAAATGCTCACCCATAAGAGAACAGATGAACAAATTGTGGTGTACTCATACAATGGAATAGTACTCAACAGTTAAAAGGAATAAGATACTTATGTATGCAATTTACATACACAAGGTGGGTAAATTTCAGACTGTGTACTGGGTGTTAGAATTGGGCCACAAGAAAGTATCAACTATGTGATTCTATTTATAGTTAGTGTGTGTTGGTGGAGTGATGTGTACTGTGTAGGACTCATGAATCATAGATCTGTACCCCTGAAACAAATAATGTGTTATATGTTAACAATAAAAAAAGGTAATTAAAAAAAAAGTCCATCTAGGCAAAACTCACCTATAGTGGGAAAAAAAATCAGAACAGTGATTGCCTGAGTTGGGGGTTATATGGGAAAATCAGGGAATGTTGGGGAAATGAAAAGACTCAATATCTTCACTGGTGTGTTGGTTGTACAGGTAAGTGCATTTTTCAAAACTCGAATTGTATACTTAATATCTGAACATTTCACTTAGTGTAAAATTTACCTTAATAGCAACTAAAGCCTTAGGTATGATCGGTGTGGTATCACATATTGAAAGAACCTTGCCCCGTGATCTAGAAAAGCTGAAAATGACTCCAAACTCTACCCAATGACCTTAGAAAATCATTTTAACTTCTCAATGCTTCAAGTGCCTATTTTTAAAAATAAGACATCAGTATCTACACTTCATTTAGTCATCTTTAAGAACCTACTACATGCCAGGGGCTTAATAAGTGATTCTGCTACTTCATAGGCTTATTATAAAGTTCAAATGAGAATATGAAAGTGATTTACAAATGATAAGACAGTATACAAATGTTATGATTTGTTACTTGGTTAGGTAACAGAAACCACCTCATAGGAAAGAAAAAAAAAGATGTATTTAGGGCTTCAAATTGGAGACACATCTTGTATATAGCAGACACTAATTTCTGCCTTTTTAACATGAAAGAACATGAGAGATCTTAGATGAGAGAGAATATTTTAAAAAGCAAACTACCCGGACTTTTTGGTTTATGATCACAGAAAGGACTCATTTGTGCAATTAAAGCCATTTCCCAAGGGAAATAGCAAACCTCAAATCAAAAGCTTAAGGATCAAGAATTTAAATCCCTGAAGTAGAACAGCTGACCCAGAATGAACCAGAAGGAAAGTTTCTAAACAAAAAATAGAGGTAAAACTAGGATTATATTAGATAAATGTTATTCTCATTTTAACTTTAGTCCATATGTACAGTAAATTAAAATATGAAATTTTTTAAACAAGAATAATCATAGATTTTAAAAAATTATTTAAAGTTAGAAAATGAATGGTTTAAATCTACAGCTCATAGAAGATAAATAGTCCATTATTTTTGAAGTAGAAGTAGCTGCTTCCATTCAGCTTTGAACCTTAATTAGAATATCAATTTAGTATCTAAAATGCGGGGAATAAGGCCCACACCATGCTAAAATGTCTTAACAAATTCTCCCAAATTTGGCTCCGTGGGATCTAAACTAAGTTTATAAAATAGTTTCATCACCCAAATTAATTTAGTATACTTTGTTTTAATGAAGACTCCTTTCCTTTTTCATTCCAATCCTGACAAACAAATTGAAAAATTTCAATTGGACATAAGGCAGTGGTGGAGACAGAATCTAATTCAAAATAGGGAGTGGAATTATGGAGCTGGTAGCTCCCCTCCCTGGACTTTGTTAGCTTTCTTCTTGCAGTAAATATTTCTAATGTAAATGCTACAAAATGCTACAAATAGATACATAGATAAATGCTACAAAAAGGTACATTATTTGTATTTCTCTACATTTAACTGATGTTTAAATCTTGTTTTCCAAAAAGGTGGCATTGCCAGTCATGAGCTAACTTATGAATTTAGGAAACCAAGAACCATTGAATAAAGATCCAACAGAAAGGTCAGCCAACTTCTTAAGTTAAAATAAGATAAACTATTAGAAGATACCCAAAGTCAACGGGACAATACCTCCAATGAGTGTCTTGCAGAGCAAGGGGTTCTGGAGAGTTCCATTTGAATATTAAATATCCTTATATTGGCAATGTAACACAGCTTACAAACCAAAAAGGCTGACATAGATAGTTTGAGTCTGTTTTTACACAATTTCAGAATAATGATAAGGCATAGCTCTGTGTCCAGTCAATAAGGAAATACAGGTATAGGTTCTTCGTCCAAGACAAAACAAAACAAAGTTGCAACCATCCTAATGGCATGAAGAGGTTCATAACACCCATGGAAACTCTTGAGAGGTATTGGCTTGCCTTTTGGGCTAATTAAGACCCATTTATAGGGAATCAACCGTTAACATAACATTAACATAACAACCATGTTTGTTACAGATTTTTGAGATCTATTTCTTTGGGTGCTTGGATAAAAGTATGGGGTATACAGAATCATCATGAGGATGATAGTAAGTAGATTAAAGAAAATTTAGAACTCTATAACCTTAATATTAATATCTATTATATAGGAATGGTCTACAACATGCCTACCTTTCACATGCTTTATTTTCTCCCCTCCTTATACTACTTCTCAAGGAATATTTTTATATCTCCATTTAAAGAATAGAAATAGGCATTCAAACTTTAAGTAACTCGCTTAGAATGACATAACTACCAAGGGCAGAGGCAAGATTTGAGCCCAAGTCAGCCAAACTTTAAGACTCATGGTTTGTTGTGTTTTTTGTTTGTTTTTTTTTTTTTTTACCATATCCACAACTGAATTCAATTTTTTCACCTACTGTGTTTATAGTCCACTCTTTTCCATATCATAAACAATTCATTGTCACAAAGTGAAGGTACCCTATGATACCTTAGCTTAATCAGTTCTAATGGATTTGGTCACCTATGTATGGTAGTAGTTTTCCATGTGACTGAAGGATCACATGTAGCCAGGTGACTAAAAAGCCTTTTCTACCAGATTTTGAACATAATGGTTCAAAATGTATATTGTCTTATCTTTCTAATCAAGACAGCCTCAGTTTAAGGTTGAAAAAGAGTTCTAAAATCCTCCAAAAAACTTGTTACTATTGAGATAAGACTAGTGAATACGTTGTGGACTAACAGGTATAGCAAAACACAGAGGCTTTTCAAATGCCAAGTTGAAACACGAAAAAGTTTAGCTTGTGGCCATTCCTAGTGATTGGCACAAGTGAGAATAAATGGAGATTAAATGTTTTGAATAATGATACTTAGCTGACTCAGTCTCTCATAGTTGGATATGAGATAGGTCCCCAAGGGGTTTGCAGATACTTTGCTAATTTCCTTCTATGTGGCTTTTATTTGGCAACAACAGGACATGGAAACAAACATATCACTTTTAAAGAAACAGAGATAATTTAAGCTTAAACAATGAGTAGCTACTCCACCCTTGTTTTCCATTAAGTGGATATTTTTTTCATTTCAACATCATGGACACTAAGGGTTAGATCATTTTTCAGAGGGAAATATTCTGTTCTTGCTTATATTAAAATAGTTTTTGGTTCCAGCTAATATTCATTCATCCTCAGCAATCTTCGTGATTCCATTTTCTAAAAGGTAACCATTACTTGCCCAATAATACAGGAAGGACTGTACTCCTGCAAAGAATTTTAGAAGTAAATGAAAACAGAAACTCTTTAAGCAAAAGAATCATATGGGCAAAAATTAATTCAGGGCTCTGTCCCATCTTTTGCTATCTTTCCTCTTACTCAACTGAAAGATTCAAATGTACTGGCTGTTTACATGTTTCCTAATCCTGCCTGCACAGAAAGTAATCTAACTTGCTTTTGCATGCAAGTTGTCATTTTCCCCAAAAATAATTAGTAAAGGAAGAGGCAGTTAGAACAGGAGGCCAAAAGGGGATATTTTTTGGACAGAGGTGAAAAGTTGCTGGTGCCCTTCAAATCATGCAGCATAAAAACATAACACTACGAGCCCAGCCCCGAGCAAAAAGGAAAATTTCTACTGCAATCCTAAACTTTGCAGCTTATGTTTGAATATTAGACATCTAACTACTTGGCTGACATTTAAACATATGGCTAACATATGCCAAATTTGTTTAAAGTTGTGTCCAAAAGTTCAAATGTAGAAGACTAAAGTCCTTATTCATGTTTTCTTATTATATTCTCCTGAAGATAAATCAGTGCCAACATGTCTGTGTGTGTGGCGGGGTGGGGGTGGGGTGGGGAGAAATGAAGGAAATTTAGAGGGAGGGGAGACAATCCTTCTTTGTTTTTCCTCCTTCCTCAGCAAATGGGGAAGTAAGGCACAACACTGAAAGTCTTGCAGCAAAGCAGGTCTTTGTGACCAGTAGAATATACGTTTTCCATGATAGCTGAAGATGAGAGCACAATTTATTCAGAGGAATGTAAAACTACCCCAGTTCCATGAATGGGAGAAAAGAATAGGGTGGATTTAAAAAAAAAAAAAAAAAGCAAATATGTAAAAGCGTGTCAGGGTTCATTTCATTTAAAGTTTTACGGTTATATTTTGCCTGTGTAGGAGCGAGTTTTTGGTAGTAGAAAAAATATTACAAAACCAAAAAGGTAACCTGAACTATAATTACATAATAGTGCTCCTACTTGTGCCTAGCACTTTTTAAGAAGGCATGTATTAATTATTTAAATCTCTCAGAATAATGCAAGAAAGTGGCTATTTATTATCATCTCCATTTCAGAGGTAAAGATACAGATGCACTGAGGGACTAAATATTTTGACCAAGTCAACATTGCAGGAAATGATGGAGCCAGGATTCAAACTAAGGCAAACTTGCTCAAGAATTCATAGGCTCAGCAATATCATATTGATGCTTTGGGCTGAACTGATCCAATTCTGCTACTATTGCTTTGAGAGGGCAGGCAGTAAGTGTCATCCTTAGAAATCTAAGGATTATTTTAAATTCTTCCTATATCCCTCTATCCATCTACCTCCATGCAGTTATTAGGCGTAAAAAAGATCTAAAGAACAAGATGCCACATCTAATGTATTACAAAAGAACTATAGTTTATCAGCAAAGGGAAGTAGGCAGCCCCATGTGAAGTACAGAATGAGCTAGCTCTCCAGCATCATTAGAAAAACACACAAAAGTAGGTTGATGGAAGTGAACAGTGACTAGTGAAAATACGGTGCTCAGCCTTCTACCATTACCAGAAAAGGAAGATTCCAGAAATCAATGTTAACTAGTACTATAAACATTTAGAAAAAAAAAATTAGAAGAGATATGCTCTTAAAGTACACTAAAGAAGCATCTTCGAAATGACTTCTGTGTTAATGAACAAGATTACATCAAAAGGGCAAGTACATTTATCAATGGATTTTTCTTAAAAGGGATCTGAAATTGAACACAAATCTTTCCTTGAACTGACATATCTTACTGTTTGTGATCATATCTAACATTTCTGTGGAAATACCTTTGTTCCTGTCATTCCCAAATGACAATAATCTTGCCAAAACTACAACATCTTCTTCTAGGCTTTTCCTTCAAGCCATTTCTTTCTCTTAAAGACTTATCAGACCCTCTGTCTTATCTTTGAAAAATGTGACATCGAATATTAATACAGCCCTGTATATTGTCTGCATTTTATGTGTTACCTTGTTATCTAAAGAGTAATATTATAATGACCTGATATTCTTACTGACTCAAACACTGATATTATAAACTTATAAATAAGAGATACTCAGCATCCATGATTTTATAGTTTATAATTACTATGAAATATTTTAAAGGTGACAGAAGATATAAAGATTGATTATAAGTTAATAGCTAGAACCCCAGGTAATGACCTTTGGTGCAACCAAGTAGATTAGAATAATTTTACAAACCACAGGGATACATTGGTACTCTTGCCAAGATACATTTAAAATATTCTCTCTTACAGTAGTCCAGACTCAGAGGGAATCCACATCACTCTCTGTTACAGTTTCATTGAACTCACATTTACTTTTTAAACCAGTGCAACAAGGAAGCTATAGTACCGGGGGAACTGATATAACCTATTAGCCACTTCTTTACTGATTTTGTAGGTAGCTCCTGGAGTCATGAAGCTGGCCAACAGAGGTTCTGTGGAGACTTTCAAAGACTCTACCTCAAAGCATTGGCATGTGGCCATTTACAGGTTTTGAGTTTCATAAGCTACAATCCTCCCCCAGGGCCAGAGTCACAAATATTCGGCTCATTCCACAAGCAGCAAGAATTTGTTAATTCTGCCAAGGCCCATGAGTTTTCACACCTGTAGTCAAATTAGGTTCAGTTTGTGTTCTACCATAGAATAAAAATATTTGGGTAGCTTTCAATACATTTAGCCAAGGAAACATTATTTAGGCTACTAGACTCGAACAGCGATGGCCTGCAGGGATTGAAAATGAGAAATGGGGGTAAGGCAAAAGATGAGAGCATAGGTAGATCAGTGGAAAACCTTAGTACACAACATCTAAAATCAGTACCTAAAACCAATAACCCAGTGCCACTTAATAGCAGTAGCACTTTAGCATCATGTGAAACAGAAACTATGAAAGTGACCTTTCCCTAAATATTTTAAACATTATACTGTGAAAAAAAATTTCCTTCACTGTACAGTTGGATAATCACACATCTAGAGTTACGGGAATAAACAAAATGATATTAGTGCCAGAATAAGAGCAAATGCTCAAAAAACTTAAAACTCCCTATAAGTCTTTCAATGAACAAATCCTTTTAATAGGGGTCTGGAATTGACCTATCTTATTGGGTCTTCTACTCTGATGAAGGTCATCAGTGTATCAACATAGAACTTTCAGGTATTACTAGTGCAGATATTACTCATCAAATACTCATCAACACCAAGATAATAGCTGACATTTTGTTAATTATGATTATGTTCTCAACACTTAATTTATATGAATATATTTAATTTTCAGAACAAAGCAGAAAGTATCCCCACTCTCCAGATGGAGAAATTGAGGCGTGGATGCATTAAGTAAACTTCTCAAGGTTACACAGATATCACAGCTAAGACTTGAAACAGTGCAGTCTGGCTCCAAAACCTTTGCCTTTTTAATCACCAGCCTATCCCACCTCTGGCACTTGGAGAGCTATAAGTAATAACCATGGTGAAATTTCACCCTTGACTTATAACTAAAGATACTAGTAAAGGCATCTTTAACAGTCCCCTTTCTTAAAAAAGCTGCAAATAACAATAATTTCAATAAAAATACAACACTGACATATAAACTTTAAAAACTATGTAGCAAAAGAAGTCTGAAAATAAAATAATGGTGTAATTCAAACGGACCAGTGTTCTAATCCCATTTTTCTTATCAAACTTAACATGGTGGGCTTGGGAAATGTTTTTACCTTTAGCTTTTGATTCTTCAATAAGATGAAAATACATCTATTGTGGTAAGGATTAAACAGCTGAGTCCATGCCCTTTACAGTTCCTTGAAGACGTAGAGTCTATAAATTAGTGATGCCAGTTCTGCCGTGAGGACGCCAGGGTGAAGGAATGGGAGAAGGAAAAAGAAGCCTTAATTAAAATAGCATTCTTATCGCTGAGAAGCCGTGTTCCTTGCCTGTCTCAGGTGAAGTAAGAGAACTTGTTCAGCTTCTATTTTATTTAGGTCTCAACTCTGCTGCATACTAGAAATTCCAAGAACTTTGCAGACACGATGATGCTAGGACCCCCAAGTCAGTCCAATTAAATCAGATCTCTGGAGAGCAAGGCTGAGCATCATTAAGTTTTTAAAATGCCCCAGGTGATTGTAATTGAGGTTCAAGCCCCACTTTACTGTAGGCTTTTCAGGGAGGCCCAGCTCTGCCTACAGATATGCATGGCAGCCACAGACGCAATGGCTCAAGTTACTTTTCTAGCTTTGCAAAGAAAGGAGTGGTAAGGCTCATGCTCCCCCTAAGAAAGAATAGGTACAAGGATATTAATAGCTAGTGGAACTCAAAATGTTAGCTTTATTTATGGTTAGTCAGGTGCTCATTCCTCCACTAAAGTGCAGTGTCCTTTGGTAAGACTGACTTTAACATGAAAGGCCATTTTTCCACGAATCTCAAACTGAAGACATCAAAAATATACAAGGCTGGCTTGATTTACTGATCCAGGCTAAGAAACTGGAACAGAGAAAGCAGAGACCTAGTTGGCTCTTCCAGGTAAAGCCTCTATCTATCTTTTTTCTCAAGGGGACTACAAGAACAAGATAAGTCAATTGCCTTTTTGGCCAGTGGGGTCATTTTCCTAGTTGTAAAGCAAAGTACTGTATAAACTAGTAAAAAATCATGACGCAATAAATGCGCAGATTCTCATTATTCATCCTCCATCTGAACAGGAGAACAAGGATGTGAGGTAGAGGTTAACACTCTCTCCCTATTGCCCAAGTGTGATGGAAAATTGAAATATCCTCCCTCCTGGGCCAAAATAATGTAGTGTCATGCAGTGTCGCTAAGATTCCACAGATTTTTGTTCTATCATAGCCAGCAGACCATACAGCCAGGCATCTGGTCAACCAAGAGTGTGAATGGCCCTCTTGCCTGTCTTTCACGGGGCCATGCCACACTGCGTTCAAGGTCCTGATACATTCTCCTGCAATTCATGAATGGTCACTCAGTGGTTCCCCCCAGAATGCTCTGATATGGATTAGAACAGAACATTAACTAATTCAAAGTTATGCTGCCTATACAAAAAGTTAACTTTATTCTAATGTCCCATTTCCAAAGTATGCTCAGTATTTTTGTTCATTATAACTCATGCAAGATTATAGTGATACCCAAATGACAGCATAAATATTATCTCCAAATGATACAATGTGCTGAAAATTAATAATATATAGATTTTCCGTATATGAAGTTGCCAGAGAGAATTCAATTTTTAGATGGCATATCCTTCTTATGCACTAAAAAATCGAAGTTCAAAATTTGTTTTCTCTTTAGCTCAACTCAGAGGACACTCATTTAATCTAAGTTTCTTCATCAGCTGCTGTGTCCTGTGCCATTCCCCACTGGTGCCTCCCAAATTGTTATTTATATTCCAGAATTTTTGTGTACCTCTTTTTCCAGTCCTACTGAAAATGATATAGGCTATTATACCACTGGCCTCATCATCTCCATTAAAACACATTTTTGGCACCCATGGCCAAATTCCTAGGAACAAAATTATTCCAGAACTCAAGACGACCCATACCTATGAACGTGTACCAAGGCAAAAGCTTGGTCTTATCTTGGAAAGAAAAGTAAACAGGAAGTATAGGAGGTAAAGAGAAAAATATATCTTGCCTTCAGTGGATCAGGATGTCATTCATTCTCTGAACAGTAGTCTGAAGCTTGCAATCTGTGAGATGAAACTTATTTCCAAGAAATCTCCCAGTGAAAGGTAAATTGTCAGTATATCACACTTCCCTCATCCAAGGGGAAAAAATATTTACCATATGCACTTCTTTCTTGCTCAGTCAGAACATTTAAGACATTCCAGTCTCCATGAGCCTTCTTTTTGCCCCTTGATCCCACATATTTTAAAGTTTTAATTTCCATTTTCCCTTTGAGCTCTAGGCATGTACTTAGCACTCTAGGCATGGAATTTGTATCAATTATTTCTCATGCAACCACTGGTGCTTCTTATGAGTAAAGCTCTTCTCGTTTTTAACCTTCAACTTCTCAAAGAAACACCTACTGCTCTTCTTTCTTTGCAGACTTTTAATCTATTTCTGCCTCCCTGTAAGATCCCAAGGCATTTCAGCCCTCTGCCGTATGTTGCCTATGAATCCTGTCTTCTAGGAGCAGTTTCCCCATTGACCTCACATACATGACAGCTGGAGAACTACTCTCAGCCAATTCTAGAAATGAAGTTGCTGCTTCTAAAGCCCATGCCCTCAGAGGTGCAATGAAGTTCAATGCTTTCTTTCACCTTCTGAAATTTGTAGATACATTAAAAAACTAAACAAATGAAAAAAAAGAGCCAGTTGTTGACTCCAGGAGAAATTAAAAGTTATACAGGAAAAAAATGTAATCATGATACACCAAGTGCCTCAGTGAACAATACGTGCATAGTTCTAATAATCTAAACCTAACACTGATTTAACCAAAATGTGTCCAATAAATATATTGGAATGATGGCAAAGCAGAGGTGCATGAAAGCAGTGTATAATATAAAAGGACTAAATCACCTCCCCAAGTAGGAAGCCATCACAAAATATCCTAACTTGAAATAGATCAAGATATAGCCAATAAGCATACTACTCAGAAATATGAAAGTAAATACTAGGAGTGGTAGCTAAGAATGCTGAAAAACAATTTTCCCTCGGAAGTAGGACTCTGGACAAGAAGGTGAGTCATGGGACTGCTCTGTACCTATATGTGTGTGTAATAGGAGCCCTTGGATCTACTTGAATTTCTAAACCACCTACAGGGACTAAAATGAAAATTGAAAGTTAATGTACAATATTATACATACCAAACTGAGGGGACCCATTTTCTTATTTTTTAAAATATTTTATGTATGTATGTATTTATGTATTTATTTAAGAGAGAGAGAGATAGAATGAGTGGAGGGGAAGGATAGAGGGAGAGGGAGAAGCACACTCCCTGCTAAGCATGGGGCTCTATTCTAGGATCCCAGGATCCTAGGATCCCAGGATCCCAGGATCCCATGACCCTGGGATCATGACCTGAGCCAAAGGCAGACATTTAACTGAGCCACCCAGGCACCCCTAACTTGTGTTTTTGTCAAGCCACATCACGTCATCACCTAAATACACGAGAAGTGGAATGCTGAGGGTCTGATGGTTAAGTCCACACCCCAAATATTTCACATACTGCACATCTTAATTCTAAACGAAATAAGGACAGGCTGATTACGTGGCTTCCACCTCTCCCCCACATTTTCTTCTCTTCTGTGTGTAATTCTTCTAATTCTTAAGCACGGGAAGCTATATGTGCTTTTTCATTTCCATGAAGCAAAGAAATAAAAGCTATCTGGAAAACCCTATACATTTTGAGGAAACTTTACTTGCTTTGGCTTCATAGTACCTTGAAGTTGAAAAGTGTTGGTGAGGGGAGGCAAGAAAAAGAGTTGAAGATGGTAGGTGAATGCCAGAAGATGTTTCTGGATTTGCGCAAATGGAAAATGAACACACCACGTTTGAGGCAGACACAAGCTCCACCTTTGGAGGGAGTAGTTCCCATAGGCCAACCCAACTGACAAATCCTGCTGAGCCTGACAAGGACTTTTCACAAGCAAAAAATGTCTTCCTCAAACTTCTGTGCTCCGGTTTAAACGAGAGGGGGAATAGAAGACCGTTTCCACCTCTGGATACAGGACATAGCATTGCACCTGTTTCACAGACAACTTTGCTTTGTTGAAAATGCCCGTGTTACCTGAGCCACTGCCTTTAGCCGCAGGCTGGTTCCATGCCCGATCTGACCATACGACTCCTCCGACTCCCTGTTAATGTCCACAATTCTTGCCCTTTATTGAATTCTTGTATCGAACCTTGAAGCTTTCCTGATATTCATATGGTATTTTGCTTTTCCCTGTAACTGAAATTTAGATCAGGAGGCTTGAAAAGAAGAAAAATGAAAGGATTGGAAAAATAAAACAGAGGAAGAGGCTAACAGAATTCTAATTTTTGAATCTGAGTTCAGGGTTGAGAAGTAAATTCATCATGTATTTCAGTATGTAAGAAATTATCAGAAGGGGACAGCAATCATAAATGTTTTTGTTTCATTGAATGAACACCAGAAACAACTGTAACTTGCTTCAGTTGTAGATCGAATACATAACTGTTTGTCAATTTCATTTTATCCTGAAACAATCAAACAAGGACCAGGCCTCATAGTAAACTTGCCAACATTATCTTCCTGCCTCCAATTATCTGGTCAGTTGAGACCAGCTTTGGCCTGATTTCCGGTGATAACTTCTGCCTGGAACGTTGGCATTCCCCTGTATTGTAGGGCCTCTTGGCAGCTGGTCCCCTTCATACTCTCCCTGCGTATATAAAAGCTAGTTTTCTGAATATCTCCTAAGGGTATTAATACAATTCTGTGCTTCATTCTACAATAAACATATAATACTTTCCAGGGAATAATGTAGTTTTTTTCAAATCAACAATAAAAGTATTCAATAAAGTTTAAGATTTCTTTCAGTTTTTAGTCCTTAAGTTGTACATAGCTGAGGATTTATACTCACAGTACTGTGTTCTAAGGTCAAGCAGAAAAAAAATCTCTTCTTTGTAAGGTTTTTCTAAGAAATTAATATATGGTTATATTCATTTGTTTCTGTTGTTTTCAATTCTCAACAATACCAAAGTATTCTTTTTATTCATTACTTAATTACATTGCTATGTAAACTACATAGTTCTGAGTTCAAAACTCAATGAGGGATTTCAAAGAACTCTTGCATTAACTCTATATTTTCCTTCATTGTTTCCTCTTGCAAACATGGATGTTTTGCAAATTATATATATCTTTTCCCTCTGTTTCTCTTTCTTATAGAAAAAGCTAACATCTATACATATTTTTCCGTACTTTTTTTTTCACTTAACGATATATTTTGGAGATGATTATAATGTATGGCGATCCCTCGAATACCTTTATTCCTTTTCACCACTGCATAGTAGTCCATGGTGTGATTGTGTTATGGTTATTCAACCAGTTGCCTGTTAAAAACCATGCAAGTTGTTTTGGTCTTTCACTATTGCAAATAATGCCACAATGAATTAATCTTGTATATATGTCACTTTTCATTTTTGAAATTTACATTTGTGATAGATTTCCAAAAATAAGATTCCTAAGTCAAAGGAGAAATTTTAGTGGGAATTCCCCAACCCTGGTCAAATTCTCCTCTACATGCATTTTCACTAACAAAGTGGGAGAGTGCCTACCTTCCTGGAGCCACACCAACAGAATATGCTGTGAAACCGATGTTAAGAAACAGTATGTCACTGTGGTTTTAATTTGCATTTCTCTTATTATGAGAGAGATGGAGCAACACTTTCTCATATTCATCATTCATCAGGGTCATTGTCACTCTTTTTTGAAAATTGTCTGCATTTTTGTCCATCTTTAAAATCAAGTTTTTTTTTCTTATTGATATTTAGGAGGTTGTTACATATTAGGGTTATTAGTCAATAGGTTTTCCCCAGTGTGTCATTTGTCTTTGTTTGTTTGTTTGTTTTGTCATGAAGAATTTTGTTTTTGTTTTATATGACCAAATGTATCAACATTTATTGCTTCCAAATTTTAAGTCATGATTAGGAAGTTTTTCCCTGTACCTTGGCAAAAAAAAGGAATTCACACGTGATTTCTTCTAGACATTGTACAATTTCATTTGTACCGTGATGCTCTTTTTGGAATTTTTCTTAGTTTGTAATGTATAATCTGGATAGAATTTTGCCTTTTTCCAAATGGCTAACCAGTTATTCCAAAACCTTTTATTAAAAAGTCTGTCTTTCTGGGGCGCCTGGGTGGCTCAGTGGGTTAAGCATCTGCCTTGGGATCAGGGTCCTGGGATTAAGCACTGCATTGGGCTCCCTGCTGAGCAGGGAGTCTGCTTCTCCCTCTCCTTTTCCCTGTGCCCCTCCCCCCTGTTCCTTGCTAGTGCTCCCTTTCTCCCTCACTTTTAAATAAATAAATAAAATCTCAGGAAAAAAAGTCTGTCTTTCCATCCTTGAATTTGAGTTTCCAAATTTATCATACACAGAATTATGATATTCATGTTCTATTTTTTAAATTTCTTTATCCTATTCCATTAGCTTTCTATGTATTCAATAATATCACACTCCCTTAATTATAGAGGCTTTATATTATGTTTTAGCATATAACAGAACTAGTCTCCCTCAAAGTATTTTTTAGGTATTCTTGTTTATTTACTCTTCCATATGAACTTTTTAATCAATTTATGTGGTTCAAGAAAATAAAAACTTATTGGCATGGTTATTTTAACTACATTAAATACATAAATTAGTAAGAGCTGGCAACTAAGTGATATTAAATTTTAAAGAGGAATTTGGTATATTTGTTTAAGTCAACTTTTATGTTTTTCACCAGTGTTTTAAAACTTTCTTCATAAGGAGATAGTTTATTATGGTTGTAAATGGATTCTTCTACTTGATTATATTGTCTGGTTATTGTCTGTGTATACAAAGGACAGGTAGATAGACAGATATTATTTTTGTATTCTACTTTAGTAAGGAATCTTATTTTGTAGTAGTTTTTCTATCGATGTGCGATTTTCAGATATGTATCATCTATAGATACAGTTAGTTTTACCTTTCTTTTTACAAACCTGATGTCTCCAATAATTTTAACAGTCTTTGTTAGTAATACTTCCAGTGCAATGTTAAATAGTAGCAATGATATGGGAAATTCTGTTTTGTTGCTGACTTTAGGAGATATAGGTTGGGTATTTAATGCTCTTCTGTTAAATAAAATGCTGGCATCAGAGTGTGTATGTTATATCGTTTTAGTCTTTTATCATTGATTTTATTTTAATCAGGAATAGGCATTGATTTTTGTCAAAAGCATTTTCAGAATCTATGGAGATTACCATATAATTCTTCCCCTAGAAATATCAATGTACAGTTTAGATTAGTGGAACCCATAATATTAAACCACCCTTGCATCACTGAAATAAACCTTACTGAATCCAAAAGTAATGTATATTGAATTCTGTGTGCTTTGTGATTTTATAATTGACTGTTTTGCATCAGCATTTATAAGCAAAATTAGTTATTCTTTTGTGAAGTTTTCATGTGATATTGGTCTTAGTGTTATATTTACATTATAAAACAATTTGGAAATTTTTTTCCTTGTACTAGAATAGTGTAAACAATAGCGGGGCTATCTAGATTTTCAAAGATTGAGTAGATTTTTCCTATGAAGTCAACTAGGCCAATGATTTTGTGTAGGGAAGCTATTGCGCCACTTACTGTATTATTTCAATAGAAATGTGTCTGCTTGGATCTGCTATATCAACTACATTTTTTTTTATCAACTACATTTTTAATAAAGTCTATTTTCCTAGAGACTTATTTATTTCATTAAGTTTATACATTTATTTGTAAAAGATATATAGAGTCAGTTACATGATAATTTAAAATTATTTGGCTTTGCTATTTATTCCCTTTTGTCAATTTATTATTGTATTTGTGTATCTGTGCCTATTTTTTTTAACTGCACTAGAAAAATGCTTTCCATTTTGTTGATAATTTCATAAATACTATATTTTCTTTATTCTGTAATTTTTGTTTTCTAACTTATTTTTTTTCACTTTTATTAATCACCCCCTTCTGCTTTTGCAAAGTTAATGTTGATGTTCTTCCTCTAAGCTTTTGAATTGGAGGTCTGGTTCACATACTTTTAATGGGCTATGGCTATCTGCTACCCCAAGTCTTGCAAGAAATGTGTTCAGGAAATGGCTGTAAAATTTGCGAATCTTACCTGTTGTATTTTCCATCTTTGAAGGGTTGATTCCCTTCAATCTGCATTTGATCACTTTCCAGTGCCTTCAAATAGTTGTGTTTTATGTACTATCCAGATTTTACAATTGTCATCTTAGAAGAGTTCATTTGACCAAACTCTTGTGCCGATACCAGAAGCTAGAATGTCTGTCTGGTTTATGGAAAGGAGATTGGGAAGACTAAAAATCAAACCAAAACTATCCTATTTTTCTTTATCATATTTCCTTAAATCTCACAGCCTCTGAGTTAAGCAGAAGCAAAAAGAGGTAGGTATTCTTCATGTAGTGTGATTTTCATAAGATTTTGAGGACACATGTGAATTAATAATGGCTTGCACTAAGGGAAATAAGCTTGCCCTCTGAGTTTTAAAAAATAAAGTAAACTTATATTAGACATCAAATAAACAAAGTTATCTTTCAGAAAATGAAGTGCCCTGCCATGAAAAAGAAATGACTAATAAAATTAAGATATTTCAGAAAAATCACACAGATGTAAAAATCCTTAAATATATTAGTAAGTTCCTGTAATTGAACAGGTTTATTATTTAAATTTTTAACGTTTAATTTTAAACTTTTATTGTGAACATTTTCAAACTTCCAGAAAAATAGAAGTAATACTGGGATCAGTCCCTTTCTACCTCAATGTTTCCTTTCCTTTTTAATGCATGATGGTAATGTAGGGTTAAAACTCAGGAAAATGGGGAGGTAAACATCAAAAAAAATCTCTCAAAGTAATTCATCACATTATAGCCTTAAAAAAGAAAAATACCAAAAGATTTTCTTAAAAAAAGCTTCCTGTAATGTTTAAGATCTATTAATAATTAAAATTATTAGAAAATTATGAATAGAAGAGAACTTCCTTAATCTTATTACTTTCTCCCAATCATTTTTAAATATGTATTTTAAATATATTTGTATTTTATTTTTTATTTAAATATGTATTTAAATATATATAAAAATTTTTGACAAACTTTATATAAATTTAGGAACCAGACAAGAATGTTTGCCTTTACGAGTGATTTCTCAACAAAGTATTGTAGGTCTTTTAGTGAAAAAAAAAAAAAAAAAAAAGAAAAACTATAATAACAAGTAGATATTATTTATTAATGATTTAATTTACAGTGAAACCCCAAGAAAATTACTGTATAAACTATAATAACTATAAGAAGTTCAAAAAGTTTACTTGATAGAAGAGCCATGTAGAAGAATTAATACTAATCCTCTAGTCCATTAACAAGCAACCATATAAAACGATATTTCACAAAATCAGCGACATTCCTAGTAATTAACAAAGAAAGCATAAGACATTTATAGAGAAAATTTTAATATTCTGTTAGAGGATATAAAAGACTATGGATGTCTGGGGCAGCTAACAGCCGTTCACCTCTAAAATAACTGATAAATTATACACTCCATGAAATTCTAATCAAAATCTCAGAAACTTCTGAAAGGAGAAACCTTCATAAATTAATTCAAAAGTTAATATTAGTTCGTAAAAGATCCCTGTATAGCTAATACAGTTTGAAAAAAAGAAGAGCAAAGGTGTTTGTGCTTAAGCAACACTATAAAGACAAATATTCAAAATCATTTGGTGCTAGAACAAGAACAGATAAGTAAACTTGTAAAACAAGTGGAGAATTCATAAATAGACTTCTGTATACATGTAACTTTTTATATGTATCTGAGAGATAACTGATAATGATGTAGTCAAATGTACATATTTATTTTTCCTCTATGGTTTGTACTTTTAGGATGTTAAGAAATAAATATATACATTTGACTACAGCAAAACCAAAATTTCTCTTCAATTAAGGACATCTTAGACAAAGAAAATGGATAGGAAGCAGACTGGGGAAAGTATTTGTAATTTTTAAAACTGAGAAGGGTTAATATTGAGAATATATAAGAACCTCCTAAAGTGAGCAAGAAAAAAAATACTGAAAACTCAATAGAAAGTTTAGGTATATATATTTTTAATGAGCTAAAAAACTCAATCAAAAGATTGAGGGCACCAGAATGTTCACATAGGTATGCTTGTGGTAGCAGAGTTGGAAATATCTCACATGATCATTGTTAGTGGAATGGCCAAGCAACATCCGAATTATACATAGGATGGAATTATTACTGTACCAGTCAGAGGCCATAACTGGACTTCCTAATTCTGTTGGTCATCAAGAACATAGTGTTGTATGAAAAACACAGGAAAAAGAAAGCAGTTGTGACTTTTATTTTATACCATTAAATTTATATGTATTTTAAACTGTCAAAATCACACCTTGCATTTTTCAAGGATTAAAACATGTATGGAAGATGGATTGGAAGAACAAATACTAGGGTGCCTGGGTGGCTTAGTCGTTAAGCATCTGCCTTTGGCTTAGGTCATGATCCCAGGGTTCTGGGATAGAGCCCCACATTAGGCTCCCTGATCGGCAGGAAGCCTGCTTCTCTCTCTCCCAATCCCCCTGCTTGTGTTTCCTCTCTTATTGTTTCTCTCTGTCAAATAAATAAAATCTTTAAAAAAAAAAAAAAAGGAGAAGAAGAAATACTAAAGTGGGTGTCTACTTAGGGGATAAGGAAATGGAATTGAGCTTGGGGGCTGGTAAATGAAAAAATAATAAACATCACAAAATAAACATGAAGTCTTGAAACACTGACCAATTAGTCTGAAACTGAGGAGTGTAATCAATTTTATTCTCCTAGAGGAAGAGAAAAATACTATTCAGTGGGTTTTCAGGAAGAGAGGCTGTGGTGGTCAGCAATAAAAGTGTAAAGTAAGAAACACTGACTTTATTATTCATTTTCCAGAGATGAGAGCATCCTGAAACACTGACTCAAATGTCCCATCCACCCTGCAGATTGGACTGGTACCCAGCAAGAATACACCATTTTGGTAGATTATGGCCAGAGACTTCATTGGTAACAGTATCCATTCATCGGGTTTGAGACAATTCCATGGTGGAGACTGAATAGTAAAATTATCAGAATTTGATAATAGTAAGCATTTCGATCATATAATTAATCCCTCTGTTCTGAAACCGTGCCTCCTGGTAACATCATCATTAGTTTGCCTGTGGGAAAATATGTATCAATCAGAATAAGGAAATAACTGTTGGACCTGACGGCCTTGGTGTTGGGTGTAAATTAACCCGGGGGGCCTGGGTGGCTCAGTGGGTTAAAGCCTCTGCCTTCGGCTCAGGTCATGATCTCAGGGTCCTGGGATCGAGCCCCGCATTGGGCTCTCTGCTCAGCAGGGAGCCTGCTTCCCCCTCTCCCTCTGCCTGCCTCTCTGCCTACCCATGATCTCTCACCTCTCTGTCAAATAAATAAATAAATAATCTTTAAAAAAAAGAATGTTGATATTACAGTTAATTTTTTATAATACAATGCCTAAAGACACAAAGTTGAGGATGAAAACCTAGGTCCTGATAAATTCATCAAAATGAGATTGCTTTTGATGTTCCCTTATTTTAAAAAATTAGATGTTTGTTTGGATTTTTTAAAATGTTTCTTAGTTCCTAGTCCCATTTCAATATTTATGAGGAGTCTGAATTTGAATAATTAAAAATGGAATTTCCCAATAAGTTTTCATTGTTGAGAGAATCCTCCAATTTAAAAAAAAAAAAGAACTAAAAAAAAAAGAATTGTATTACCTGGATCATTGTCTGAAGTGATTCTAAATTGTTATAAGATAATAATCAAGTTGCCCTATGTGTGGACATGTAAAACAAACCATGGCTCTCACCCTTACCTCCCAAAACATCTCATAAAAACAAGGCATGGTGTTTAAAAATCAAGTGCCTTCTTCCTTTTTTTTTTTTTTTTTTTAAGATTTGATTTATCTATTTGACATAGAGAGATCACAAATAGGCAGAGAGGCAGGCAGAGGGAAAGGGAGAAGCAGGCTCCCTGCTGAGCAGAGAGCCTGATGTGGGACTCGATCTCAGGACCCTGAGATTATGACCTGAGCCGAAGGCAGAGGTTTTAACCCACTGACCCACCCAGGTACCCCTTTTTCTTTTTAATTCCTTCTCAGAGTTGACATTTTAATTACATGTTCGACCATTTATTTTTTTAGTCTTGCCAGGAGTAATTTATGTGGTTCTTTGCCATTTGAAATACAAACTAAGGAGTCTCTGAGTTGAAATCATCTTTCCCTTTTCCTAGAGAGAAACTCCTTGACCATGTGTGACTTGCCCTCTCAAAGAGAGGAAGATCCAGGGTGCCTGGGTGGCTCAGTGGGTTAAGCCTCTGCCTTCAGCTCAGGTCATGATCTCAGGGTCCTGGGATCGAGCCCCACATCGGGCTCTCTGCTCAGTGGGGAGCCTGCTTCCCCCTCTCTCTCTGCTGCCTCTCTGCCTACTTGTGATCTCTCTCTCTCTCTCTCTGTCAAATAAATAAACAAAATCTTTTAGAAAATAATAAAAATATAAATAAATAAGAAAATAAATAAAAGAGAGGAAGACCCAAAGGACGTTCAACCCTTGTTACTTAAACGGTATCTCCTGGGAAATGCAGCACCTCAGTTCCCACCCACCCCAGGTCTACTGAATTAGAATCTCCATTTTAACTAAAAGCCTGAGTGAATCACATGCACTTTAAAGTTTGAAAAACCCTGGTTTCCCCAAATCTGGGCAATCATCAAAATCACAGTAGAACACTTTTGAAAACATTTAGTCTTGGATCTCGCCCATGGGAATTCTGATTCACTTAGTTTGGGGTGGGTCTAAATCTGTTTTTAAAACTTCCAAAGCTTGGTCAAATTCAGGAACCACTGTTGAAAATGTTTTCATCAGTAGTGCCCAAAGATTAATTCCGCCAAGTGTATATGGCTGTTGGTTGCACACAGGAAATTACTGTCCTCTAAAACGAGAGATGCCAGTGAAACTCTGAGGCACATAATAATGTATCCTTTGGAGGTAAATATTTTGCCCGACAGAAAACAAAACTGTAGCTAGAGATATGAAGTGACTTATTCAAAATCACATTCTCAGACCAGAGATTAAACATAAACATCCTGCCTCAAAATAGAGGAATCTTTCCACTATACAAGAACTCTTCTTCCATACATCTTTTACAATCATGAAGCCTAGATTAAAATTTTTCTTTTACATTTAGCGGAACCCTGATTGTGATCGCCCTCCAGCTGGGAGGGAGTGTAAGGAGGTGGGCAGAAGACCCCACCTCCGTAATAAGTCTTCTCTGTTTCCTACTAAAGCTATAAAGTATACAATTTACTAAGCTCCAAACTTTAAATTCGAATATTATTTTCAAAATTCATGGGGAAATAAAATCCCATAATCTCACCGCCCTACCACAACTTCTATGATTAGATTGTCCCTCCTAGGTTTTGTATTATATACATTATATGTATTCACCTAGTGACAAGTACTAAAGCTTGAGTTCCAAGAATTCCTCAAAATCTCCTCCAACCCCAAAACAGACTGTGGTGACCCCAAAATCACTGGGTTCACACTGGTGCAGAAGGATAGCAGTAAAGGTGAGGAAAGAGAGTCTGGAGCTCACAGAGAGAACTTCCAGTTCTGCAGTCAAAACTCAGAGGTGGGGCATGTCTTTCATCACAGTGACGTTGATGTAATGTCTGCATAGACATTCTCCTTCTTCAGTCCTGCCTAACATTCTGTTTTATTTTGGTTTTAAAGGTCATTCGAAAGAGTGACATTAGCATTGATTTTGAGTAGGCTTCCATGTCCAGATTTGAAAAACTATGTCATTTTAACAAGAAAGAACTTGTTGAATATTTCCCCACCCCTTCAAACAACCATTCTCCGTATTTTTCCTAGAAAATGGGTTCAGACAGTGGTTTTTGAACTGTTGGCAGAGAAAAATGGGTTGGGCTTGAGTCTCCTCCCCAGCCATCCCACTTTTTCCAGAACAATTCAGATCTACATGTTTTATTTATGTTACACATCCATGTTAAATTTTGAAAAAACATGGGGTGCCTGGGTGGCGCAGTGGGTTAAAGCCTCTGCCTTCAGCTCAGGTCATGATCTCGGGCTCCTGGGATCGAGTCCCACATTGGGCTCTCTGCTCAGCAGGGAGCCTGCTTCCCCCCTCTCTCTCTCTCTGCCTGCTTCTCTGCCTACTTGTGCTCTCTATCTCTCTGTCAAATAATTAAATAAAATCTTTTTTTTAAAAAAAAACAGGTTTCTGTGATTTTAAATATTTGGAGGATTGGTTTGACAATGAGGCCTCGATGTAGTGTGTGTTGATAAAGAGTAAGAGATAAGAAATGCAAGGATAATGGGTGGCTAGGAGAAGTGGCAAATGCCAGATTATTTCTAGGTGTTGTCATTCACAGTAACCAATAGTAAAGGTTGTCTGCATCACTACTTTTCCCAAGGTTAAAACCTGCAGACATATTTTTTTCCCATGGGTGTTTTGCATTTTAAGCTGTTTATTTCTAATTATAGAATTAAATAATTTGTTTCCTTGTAAAATTTTTTAATTATCGGCAAGCAAGAGGAAATGTATGATAAGACTCTTTCCAGTATCTCAAAAATCACATTTCCTCACAGAAGTAAGACTGGCTGGCCTGAGAGAAAATCATAAAATCTGTTTGTCATAGGTTCCGAATATCTGAAACTCTCTGATCCTAGTGAGAAGCAGAATTCTGGAACCTCAACAAAATTTTAGCAATCAATTCAAACATTATATAAAAGAAATAATACATCACCACCAAGCAACATTTATTCCATGTATATATTCTGGTTCAATATTCAAAATTTAACCAACCTATTTCACACAACAACCACTAAAGAAGAAAAAATCAGATGATATCAATTAATACATAAAAAATATTCAATATAATTCAACTTTCATTCATAATTAAAAAGTCCCAGTACACCAGGAAGAGAGGAGGACTTTTCTAACATCGTAGAGAGCATCTACAAATAATTTATAGCTAACATCATATCTAATAGTGAAAGCATGCTTCCCCATATGATCAGAAATAAGGCCAGGAATATCCTCTCTCACAACTTGCATTCAACACAGACCTGGCAATTTTAGCCACTATAATAATTAGGCATGAAAAGGAAACAAAAGACATACAAATTGGAAGGAAAGAAAATGACATCTATTTGCAAATGATAGTATGTACGTATAGAAATTTCCAAGGAATCTACAAAACAAACCTCCTAAGATAGTCCAGTAGAGTGATAGGACCGGTGATCAGCACACACTCAACTGTTTTTTATTTGTTTGTTTTAAAATATTGTTTGTTTGTTTATTTATTTATTTATTTATTTATTTATTTATTTATCAGAGAGAGGAGGGAGAGAGCACAAGCAGGGAGAGTGGCAGAGGGAGAGGGAGAAGTAGGCTCCCTGCTGAGCAAAGAGGCCGATGCGGGACTCCGTCCCTGAGCTGAAGGCAGCTGGATTAACCGACTGAGCCCCCCAGGCGTCCCAACTGTTTTTTCTATATATGGACAATGAACAAGTAGACACTGGAATAAACTACGTCGTACCATTTATAATTGCTCAAAAGAAAGTGAAATAGATATAAACGTAACAAAATATAGTGAATCTGTAAAAATTATAAAACCCTGGGGGAAAAAATATCAGGCTTAAACACTTGGAGAGAACATACCATGATTATGGACTGGAAACTGCCACATAGCAAATACATCAATTCTCCCCAAATTTATCTGTTTATCAAAATGCCAATCAAAATTTCAACTTCATGTAGACACAAACTTATTCCAAAATTTGTATGGGAAGGGAAAAAGTTCTAGGCCTTTGTTTTTCAAAAATAATTTTGAAAATTAAAAATACAGTAGAGGAATCATTTTTCCCAATGTTCAGGCTTTCTACATAGCTGAAATAATGAAGAGAGTATAGTACTAACAGAAGGATACAAAGATCACTAGAATAGAAGACAGAGCCCAGAAACTGACCTACACAACTATGTCCAATTAAATTTTGACAAATGAACAATTCAGTGGAGGAAGGATTGCTTTTTCAATAAACAGTGCTGGAACAATTGAATATTCATTGGCAAAAAAAAATGAACTTTGACCTCTATCTCACATGTTATACAAAAATTAACTTACACAAAATTTAACTTATACATGGTAAGTTATGGACTTAATGTAAAATTATAAAATTTGTAGCAAAGAACATAGGATAAAAAATTTGGGACTTAGGACTAGCCAAAGGGTTCTTAGACTTGACACCAAAAGCACATTCATGAGAGGGAAAAAAATTGATAAATTGTATCTAATCAAAATGAAGAACTTTGACCTGCAAAATATCCTGTTAGAAGACAAAGAAAACAAATTATAGACTGGAAATATATTTGTTAAGTTCCATACATGACAAGGGCCCTATATTCAGAAGCATATGAAAATATATTCTACATCACTAGCAATCAGTGCAATAAACATTAAAATCACAAGGAGCTATCACTACACACCTATCAGAATGACTACAGTGAAAAATGGTGACAACACCAAATGCTGGTAAAGATGCAAAGAAACTGAATCCCTTAACTTTTGCTGATGTGGCTAGACAGTGATAAAGTCACTCCAGAAAACCATCTGGCAATTAAGGGGAAAAAAATTGAACATGAAACTGTTACAGAGCCCAACAGTTGTCTCCTGGGCGTTTATTTTGGAAAAGTTAAAACTTTTGTTCACACATAAACCTATGCACAAATGGTCATAGCAGCATTATGCATAATAGCAAGGAACTAACAAAATTCTAGTGTCTTCCAACAGCTGAATGGTTAAACAAACTGCGCTACATTTGTACCAAACTACTTAGAAATGAAAAGGAATGAACTATAGATACATGCAATTTGAATAAATTTCCAGAGAATTATGCTGATTAAAAAAGATCCAATTCCAAGACGTTCATACTACATGATTACATTTGTATAACATTCTTAAAATGACAAAACTGTAGAGATAGAGAACAGATCTGTGGTTGTCAGGGGTTAAGAAAGAGGAAGGAGGGAGGTTAATTTCAGCAAACCTTTCAACAAAGGTTAATTAAAAATTTTAAAAAGAGCTCTTCTGATATGACCTCCAATGCTGAGAAAACACACTCAATTATCATACTAGGCTTCTCCATCCAAGAATAAGAATTTTCTATGCCTACTCTTTGAGTACTTCTCTCCCACTCTTGACCTTTGCTGGAGATACCATGATGCAGTCAGCACTCCCCCGCACTCCGTATGATTGTATCACTGGAGTGAAAACCAACCGATTTCCAGCTGACTGTGGCTTTTCTCTACAGGCTGGAACCTGCATAAATCTGGCTACAAGTGCTGAAGGATCAGTTTCCTCTTTACACAATCTCTGCAGCCTCCCCTAACCCTCACCCTTTGGATGAGCTAACTATGAAGTGCATTTTCTTCACCAACTCCAGGGGGTTCCCCACCAGAATTAAGATCCAGTAGCAAACAGTGGTAATTGGCTTTGATCATGCATCCTTTATTGGCTGGCTTCCCTTTCTTTTCTCGATTTCCCACCCTCTAATGTTTTTTTCTTGAAAATACTGCCTCCCAATTAAACGTCTTACACTGAATTCTTCTATTTGGGTCTGTTTTGGAAAAACCTGAAACAAGGCACTTAACTTCCCAATTCTAGGAGTGAACGTTGGTGAGCTTGAGATGGTCTCCTTTCTTCTCTGGCTTCTGCACTTCTCATTTCTGCACTTACCCGGACCCTGAAAGCACATGAGATCTGAGGTCCCATTCTTTTCCTCTACTTCCTTTGAATTACGAGCAATGAGTACAGTAGCTTTCCAAGCTTTCCGGGGTCTAGTACAATTCTCACTCCTGGCTTATTAACTCCCTGAATTTAGCCAATACAGAGAACTTTGCTGGGTCTTTTTTTTTCCCTTTTTTCTTGGGTAAATAAGGATAACAGTACTTGCCCTAATGCTGTCACAAATTCGTCATGAGGATAAAATGCAAAAGTAGCTGGGAAAGAATAAAGCATAATGAAATGTGAAGTCAGAACATTTGTACCTTCGTTTTCACAGGGAAACTTCTCTTTGAAATCCCACCGCCCTGGTGTGACTGCTCCAGAAAGGAGCGAGGCTCTGAGTCACCCATTTAACCTTCTCCTAAAAGGCTTTCTCTGCCTGCCACCAGCACCAAATGGCTTTTGTTAGCAGTGTCCTTCTGGTCGTCTTCTATCTTGTTAGGAACATCAAGATATCCAATTCCCTTTTCACAAATCCTGGTCCGACATCATTTCAGGTTCAGCCTAAGCCAGCAAAGGAGCTTTGGTTCTGTAAAAAGCAGCTTGTTCACTTTGTTGTTTTGTGTGAATATCTAACAAAGCCATCCGAGTTTTACGACTTTTTTCCCCTTCCCCACAGTCATAACAGGGATATGCTATTTTCCCTCTTTTTTAAGTGCAGAGAGACGGTGTTGCCCAAGGCAGAGAACACTTATCAGATACTCATTTTTCATGGAGCTTTCCCCCTGCTGTTGCTTTAATGTAGAGATGATGAAGCTAAAGCTCTCATATAATCTGGGGTTTAAATAAGGGTGACAGAGGTCTCTCTCTCTCTCTCTCACTCCCCGGCTAATGTGATGCAGAGCTCTTGAAATGAAGGAAAGCTTAAGGGTCAGGAAATGAGACATGTTTGGTGGGTCAAGTTCTAAGAAGTGAGGCCTCCAAAGCTTTCTTCCAATTCCAAATTCTCTGTTTCTACATTCTCTTAGAATCAGTAGTAGCTATAATACCAAAGAGGCTTTTACATTATACTCTTATTTCATAGCTGCATACCCTTCAACAAGAGATTGAAACTTGTGAGCCTTCCTCTGAAAATTGGGGCCAGGAATGATGGTACCTACCTCTTGGGCCAAATGTTTAGTTCCTAGCTCAGAGCGGGCTTTCAGCAAATTTTCACTGCTGTTATCATTATCAGCATCATAGTGATATTAATACTATTTTTTTTAAAGTAGCGCTATGATCATTTAGGATTTTCTTCTCCGAAGATGTGTAGCTGTTGACTAATACTTCTTCTTTCTTTAAATGGTATATTACCCATTTACTTCCAATGGCATAGAAGTACTGAATCACTTGAGAATCTATCCCACTCCATAGATAGACAAAATTTTCACTAGTATCTGTGAATTGTCAGTTCTCCCCCTGTAATGCTTGGCACGAACAGTCGATGACAAAAGAAGGTGTCTGCTTGTGTTGCACTAATATCATCTTTACTTTAGCTTTTCAAGATTTTGTGCCCAGTACCATCAGGTGTGTGATAAAGCAGGCATAGATGGTAAATAAATTAAATATATAACTACTTTATTTCTTTCTTTAGAGGTAGTTTTAGGTTAATGGGAAAATGGAACAGAAAGTAGAGAGTTCCCATATATTTGTGTACCATTAAAATTAATGAAATAA
The DNA here is from genome assembly GCA_028533885.1 of Nasua narica. Taxonomy (NCBI): domain Eukaryota; kingdom Metazoa; phylum Chordata; class Mammalia; order Carnivora; family Procyonidae; genus Nasua; species Nasua narica. The sequence continues at coordinate 40,557,215 of CM052807.1, forward strand.
TAAAACAATAGTTATGAGCTATCTATAACTAAGACTTCATATGGCTAAGAAAAGTACATTCTCTTATAAAAAAAAGTTCACTTGGCAAATCTGTAAGAGAGTATTCTAGCCAAAGGAAATAATAAGCAATGGCACAGAAGTGAAAGCAAGTGTGGTAGAATCTCAAATTAAAGAGCAATTTTGTGGGGTGCCTGGGTGGAAGTGAAGCCTCTGCCTTCTGCTCAGGTCATGATCTCAGGGTCCTGGGATCGAGCCCCGCATCAGGCCCTTTGCTCAGCAGGGAATCTGGCTTCCCCCTCTCTCTCTCTCTCTGCCTGCCTCTCTGCCTACTTGTGATTTCTCTCCCTCCGTCAAATAAATAAATAAAATCTTTTAAAAAATAATAAATAAAGAGCAATTTTGCTAAAGGATAGGACACAAAGATAATATAAATAAGAGAAGGTGCTTGAGAAGAGGGCCAGGAAAGAACCCAAAAGATACCAAAAAAGTTCTGAGAATCTAACAACACACATAAGTCATACAATTTCCAGTTAAGTAGGAATCATGAAAGTTTGTCCATCCATTTTGTGGATATCCTTAACATAAAAGAGAGCATTCTTCTTATCGGAAATCACTTGGTGATAGGGAACCCACTAATTTTGAGGGTGCCTACGGCACTTTTCTATAAACCTCTCCATCAAAAGCTACAATACTCTCTGTCCTAATCTGGGGTATATTTATTGAAATCCTAGAATTTGACAGACATCTAGGAGATAACTAATGCCAGTTTAGAGCACTTTTCTTTTTCTTAAAACCTTGTAACATTCTTCAAGTCACCTTTGTCTTTCTGGTAACTACCCCATTCTATTCCTTGTATCATTAAACTGTGGTTTCTCATTAACCACCCCCCATGAGATGGCTACCGTAACACCGCGCACATAGGTTAATCTTCCTGGTTTGGGAAAATGAAAAGAGGGAGAAGTACAAAAGCGGAGGGTTAGAATCCCTCCCCACAGACCAAAAACAAAGGAAAAGCAGTCTTGCATCTCAGCTGCTACCTCCTACACTACTAGTTTTTTACTATAATTAAGCTCTCAGCTTCCAACTCAGTATGACTGTAGTTTCCAGCGGCATTTCGGATATAGAAAGCCTAAAACACATTTCCACATATTTTTATTTATAGCTTGGTTGACAGAAAGTTTGAAAATGGAAAATGAACATTTGAAATAACGTCTAAAACTTTCTACATAAAGAGAAGGTGGGGATAATCCCATCCCTGTGCTTGTATCTACACTTCGCCATTCTACCACACATGGTATCTTCCAGTAAGAACTGGGTTAATCTTAGCCGATGCTGTTTTTCCTTTTGGCCCGGTACAAAAGTCTAGACTGCCGAGGGCAAACGTGTTTAGTTATTTTTACTAGGGTTGAGCAAATAAGCACTAAGTCTTGCCTTAAAACTTGAGCTGATCTTAACAGAATATTTTAGGAAGTTCTAAGAGGTGTTGTTTTTCCACCTGGAGTTTTCACTTGTTCTCCTGCTATCTACTAGCCAATCCTAGTCTTAAAAAAGGGGGGGAGGGAGCGCCTGGGTGGCTTAGTCATTAAGCGTCTGCCTTCAGCACAGATCATGATCCCAGGGTCCTGGGATTGAGCCCCATATCAGGTTCTCTGCTCAGCAGGAAGCCTGCTTCTCCCTCTCCCACTCCCCTGCTTGTGTTCCCTCTCTTGCTGTTTATCTCTCTGTAAAATAAATAAATACAATCTTTAAATATATATATGTATACACACACACACATATATATGTATATGTATATATATATTTGTATATGTATATATTTGTGTGTGTGTGTGTGTGTGCGCTTTAAGAAAGATTTTATCAGCTCTCCATACAGCATATAAGTGGGGGAAAAAACCCATGATTGTTCTGTGTACTGAGTTACTGAAACTATCTAAATTTTTGCCAGACAAGTATTGTTTCCAGCATGGAACACAAACAGTATAGATGCATCATGAGCTTATTACTAAGATTTAAGATTTCCTTTTTGGGAAGACCTATACAGGCACATCAAGATCAACAGAAATTCCTATATATGAAAGGCGCTACGGGTTGAATTTTACTCTCCAATCTACTCAGATTTAACTGTTCACTCTTGGTTCCCCTCTGTAACTGCCGCTGTGCCAGGAACCTGGGGTTAAGTTATGAAGCATGACCTCGGTTTTTACAAACCTACATAATTCTCCTGTAGGATGGATTTGACTCCCTCTACCCCCAGGACCTCCACAGTGTTGAGTTACATGCTCTCAGCCTCCCAACTTATAGGTGAAGCACAGCCATACAAAAATAATGACTCTTGACACTTTTGTAGGAAACACAATTATAAGATACATTCCCATGTATTACCTTAACACTCTGAGACACTCAGGTCCAGAAACAGAGATACATTTTAAAGATGAGGAAACTAAGCGTAAAGCCACGATCTAAAAACCAAGCGGTGAGCAGAGCAGAGACCAGATTCTAGGTTTTCTGACTGTCCATTGTGGCTTTTGCCTTTTGGTTATCTGTATAAGCCCCACAGGGAAAGGCACACTGTTCTCAATATACCGTCTTCCTTTCAGTTGTCTTTCTCATCCTTGTCTTCCCCTCTTCCAGTCTGCTGTGCTTCTCTGGAAGTTTCCTCCACCTCATATAGCCAGTTTCACATTTACTCTGTGTAGGCACTTCCTACAGCTGCCTGAGCTGCTGGTTTTCCTGAGCTCCAGAAACGTCTCATTCTCTCAGTTCTCTGCTAGGCTCTGGGAGCCAAGTCCCATGGAACTAATGAGAGAGAAGAGTTCAGTGCAGTGGTTCTCAACCTGGGTAATTTTCTCCTACAAGGCAGCGTTAGCAGTATCTGGAGATATTTTTATACCGCTGGTTTCTATCTGATAGAGACCAAGTGCTGGTAAACATCCTACAATACACAGGCCAACCTCCAAGACAAGGAATTACCTAGCCGAATGTTAATAGTGCCCCAAACGCCAAGGTTACAAAGCCCTTGACTTGGAGCAAGAACACATCCCATTCCACCTTGTCTATTACAAGCACTTACCGGGAAGAACTAGCCAAAGTCAAGCCTTTTTATCGCCATGGTGGTGGGAGAAGATAACAGGTTTCAGTAGAGGAGGTGGCGGAGTTTTCAGTCAGGTCACAGAACTAATAACCTACTTGGACTGTGTTGACTGACAACTCTCGATACCATAAGGCCACATTAACTCTGCAGGTTTGTTCCATGGCAACGTGACAGAAACTTGCCGTGAAGGGAAAGAAGAAAAGCCAATGACCCCGGAGGTCTCTGTCTCAAAGACACTGAAGGTTTGTTGCGAGGAGGCCCCCCACGGGGGGGGGCCTCCTGCTTCTGGAGGTGAGCTCTGGACAAATGAATCCATGGGAACCATGTGCGATGGTCATGGGTTGGGCAATGCCTTGACTCCTGAGGGTTAAGAGACAAAAAAATATCTTTAATGTGGTATCTCATGGTGAGGAACAAATTACAGACAAACAAATTACAAAATTCGAGTGCGAAATCCACACTCTGCTCTTACTGGATCTATCAGAGCCATTGGCCATCTAATTCCATTCCATCTGTAGACTAAGACATTGAAAAAAAAAATTCATTCTGGGACCAGTGCCATGCACGTTTCTAACCAACAGTGCAAATTCCATTTCATCTCAAGGACAAAGAACAATTTGGTCTCAGCTACAGCTTCCTTTCGTCCTTCTCCGACAGCAACTCTGTTCTTCTTGGTTCCTCCTCTCTAGCCTCACATGGAACCAGCTCAATGGACCCCACTGTCCCTTCACTTTCAAGTTCATGACATATCTTTACAATATTTGAGTGAGTGATCATCCTTTAATTCTAACACATGTCTTGAAAGAACATTTTACTTAAACGTTTTACTTTCCAGGTCCGACTCTCTCAATCCCAGAAATTTCTCCCTTCCCGTTTGGCCCCTCTTTGCCCTCTGCTTTCGTGACCCCAATCTGATGTTTGATACTTTTCTATGCTCTCTGCTTGACCACTTCCCAGCCACAGCTGCAGACGCTCTTGATTTTTATCTTACTGCTTCTTTCTGTTTCTTATTGTTTCTTTTGTACCTAACATTACATGCACTTATCTCACTCCTTTTCCTTCCATGTGTGCTATCGGATTGGCACTATATGAGGTAAATTCTAGCTGCCATGTGGAAACCTGCATTTATTATGAACTTACCTCCCAACTAATGGTAACCCACTAGTTACAGGCTAATTCGTCTACCGAGATAAATGGGCTTGAGCCCCATTAACGTTCCTCCTTTCCACAATCAATTTTGAGAAAAACTACATGCAGGGTGTGTGCTTGTGTATGTGTCACTATAAGAGAAAGTAGGAAATTATTTTAGCCATTTGAAGGTGACAGAAGTTCTTTTTCTTAAATAAGATTCTGTCTGTGGAGCGCCTGGGTGGCTCAGCTGGGTGAGTGTCTGACCCTTGATTCCGACTGAGGTCCTGACCTCAGGGTCGTGAGATCAGTCCCCATGTCCAGCTCCACACTCAGCACAGAGTCTGCTTGAGATTCTCCCTCCCTCTGCCCCTCCCCCATCTTAAAATTAATAAAATAAAAATAAATAAGATTCTGTCTGTGACATGGGCTAGGGTAGTACATAAAACATAAACACAATTTCTCCTGATTCTTCCATCTCAAGATTCAAAGTACAAGAAGCATACTAAGAAAAGAGGGATTCGGGGCTGCCTTAGTTTCAGTTCTCTATACGAATCTCTTCCAATGGTTGACCCTTATTTTTCCTTCGGCAAGGACAAACTTGTGTTTTGCTTAGAAAATCCTTTGCTGCCAGTAGTGGTAGGTATTTCAAAGAAGGATGGAATGATGGAGACGGAAAGAACTATGTGATAGAACATTTTCCTTGATTTTTCCCCTCAAAGTAAAAGAATGAGGGGTCATTTAGGATGAGAAAAATATGTGTCTTGACCTCCTTGAAGCAAACACCATATTATTTTGCCTTCCCACAGAGGCTAATTAAATTTCTATTACCAGTTAGTGTCAGGAAATTATTGTTATCTAGCTGTTTTTGTCCTGGAAGTCTAATAAAAATACTCAGATAAGAATTTCATGTCAGAACACACATTTTCCCCTTTATAATAAATAGCTGTTAAGAGAGTTAAATGAATCCACTCTGTGAAAGCAGACATGTGGCTTTAAACCTTTCAATGTGCTGCCCCCTAGTGAGCATTTGTTAAAAAGACAGCTCTGCCTGAACCCTATCACAGGCACCAGCAGGGAGACCACCTGTGGGACCAGATAGGGGGTGGCGGTGGCCATGTGCAGCAGGGATCAGGAGAGACCAGAAATCCACCAAAGAGCCTGAGACAGAAGATCAGAGACATGAAATCCAAGAAGCAAAACAGGGTGTTCAGTGACTATTCATCGGGGACATCGCTGCATTGATAGATTTTGCAGACAAGCCAGGCCCAGACCTCGGCCAGAGCAAGTCCAGTGATGACATTGGCACTTTCTTGTGCAAACCAGTACTGATGGGAGAAACTGAGCGGCAAAGAGCAAGAAGTTGGTTTCCAGTTGGCGGTAAAATAAACCACCCTCCTGAGATTCTCGTATGTGGTCAGAGTCCTGTCTGAAAGGGCTAGCTGGGGACTCAGAAATACTCCAACTGCCCTATATTACCTTCTCTTTGTGAGTGGCATCTTCTCACCTACTTCTAGTCTTCAGACTTGCCCAATTACACAAAAGAATTATGGCAATAAAGATGGAGTTTGTGCCATGTGGGGGGAAGTGTTGGGTTTGGACCCCAGCAGTTAGCAGACCCAACACTGGCATTCTGCCAAACATGAGTTGTGGGTAAACCGAACCATGGCTTATCATGGATGAGGAGTTTGGAGGTTTGACCACCCCAATAAATACTCAATCTTTTGTTTCAGCATTCTACGGTAACCTACTGTCCCTTTCTTGGGTGTACAATATAGGATTAACTTCCTCAAAAACATACAAAGTAAAATGCATTTTAGAAAGCATCTTCTTATACAGCAACCCCACTCCCTTTTGAAATAATAATAATAATTATTATTATTCGAAACATAGAAGCTATTATTTTCAAATACCTACTATGCCTTTTTTTAAGTTTATTTACTTTTTTAGTAATCTCTAATACCCAACATGTGGCTCAAACTCACAACCCCATCAACAAAAGTCTCCTGCTCTTCCAACTGAGCCAGCCAGGTGCCCCTACTGTGTCTTTCTTTGATCTTAATAATGACTAACCCTGGATGCACATTTAATTGTCTAAGAGATTGCTGCTTAGCGAGTTGCCCATGATTAGGAAACTGGAACATGGCGGTACTGAGAATTAAATGTTTTGTCTGACACTAAAGACACCATGCTCTAGTTGCTTGCTTCCTTGCTTTTTAACAATCATTTCCTTTTAAGACATACTTAATCCTGTTGCTCTTTGGAAGATAATTAATGAAGTAGATGAATTAATCTGACCAAAGCTAACCCTCCTCTTCTCCTGAGTCACATGGGCACTTGTTACCATAGCTTTTTGAGATGATATCCGGACCCAAGGAAGTCACTGGACATTTCCAATCAGCCAAAAAGGGAAACTGAAACTATGACAAAATAGTAGAAGTAATTCTGTGCAGATAAAACCTTATAATTCCTCTGAAAATGAACCAGTATTTGTTTGGACGAGTAGACCTTTCCTCCTTCCTTCTTTTATTGAACTCATTGTACTGGATTGAATAGCGTCCCCCACAATTCATGTCCACCTGGGGTCTCAGAATGTGCCCTTATTTGGAAATAGGGCAATAAACAGAAGTAATTAGTTAAGAGGAGGTCATCCTAGATTATAGTGACCCTTAGGTCCAGTGACTGGCATCTCTGTTAGAGAATGGAGAAGGATGGGCACCTGGGTGGCTCAGTTGGTTAAGCGTCCCACTCTAGATTCCAGCAGGTCAAGGTCTCAGGGTCGTGAGCTTGAGCCCCTTGGAGCCCTACACTGGCTCCGCTCTGAGCACGGAGCCTGCTTAAGATTCTCTCTCCCTTTCCCTCTGCCCCTCCCCACCAGCTCACACATGCTTGTGCATGCACGCTCTCTGTCTCTCTCTCTCTCAAAAGAAAAAAGAGAGAGAGAGAAGGCAGAAGGAGAGGGAGATTCAGACAGGGAGACACAAAGGAGACATAAGGAAAAGAGACTGGAATGGGGCAGCTATCCACCAGAAGCTCAGGAGAGAGAAGAAAGTTTCCCTTCCCCACAGCCTTCAGAGGGAGTACAGCCCTGCCAACACCTTGACTTTGGACTTCTGGCCTCCAGAATGAGAGAGAATAAATTTCCCATTTTGTGGCACTTTGTTACAGGAGCCTTAGGAAACGAATACGCCCACAGTCACAAATTGGTTTATTGAGGCAGTTATCTCCTTGAACACTTGAAAAAACCATAAAATCTGAAAGAATTAAATAGAAAATAGTGAAGTTTCAGTGGCTTTCAAAAGCACAGGAGTGAGACATCCCAAGTGACTCAAGACCAATATGGCGATGTAGGAGCTGAAGCGACAGCAGACAAGATGGAGGTGATGGGTCAGAAATACGATATGGGGGTGGACCCCCTGCTGTTCATTTTCGTCTAAGGGTCGAGGTTGATGAGAGTCAGCCCTGCCCATGTCCTAAAAAACCATTTAGGAAAATCAGCTGCTTATTTTATGTAAATAAAGCCAATTTTCCCAACAAAAACATGGAACGAACTTTGATTGTGGTATGCTCAGCCAAAACCTACATTTTTAGATAAATGAGTGATTTTTCAAAATAAATAAACTTCAAAAACTGATATTCACATGAAGGCCTTCCTAAAGTCAACAGCCAATGTACGTTTATATTAGTTCTAGCCAGAAAACTCTTTCAAAATGGTATTTGTACAAACAGTTCTTAGCTTAAGGTTTCATAAAACCCTTAGTGAATACTTTTCGAGGCTCTTTAGAAAAACAAAGTTGGAGTTAAAGTTGATTGCTTTCTCAGAATAAGCAAGCAGGAGTCTTGGATGGAGTGTGGAAATCCCTTCTAGTCCCATTCATTACTAAGGAAAAAACAAAACGACTTCATAGTTTAATAAAAGGAGCCTTGTGCAGAGAGTAGGGAGACTCCATCTGAATTATAGCCCAGGCTCCGACATTGATTTACTGTATGACTTTAGGGCAAATATGTCATCTCCCGATATCCCAAGTTTCAACTTAATTTTTTTGCTGTGTAACATTGGACAAGTTATAACAATGCTCTACTTCGGTTTTCTCATCTATTAAATAAGGCTGACATATTCTCGTGAAGTTAGCGTGAGGATAAAATGAGTTCATATGACTAAAGCACTAAGAAAAATACCTGGCACCGAGTACCTAGTATTAGTAACAGCAGTATTACATGGCTTCTCGCCCTTCTAAGCCCTAAGCTTCTTGAGGATAGGAATCATATCTTACTCATCTTGGTATCTCTCAAAACACCTAGAAATATATCTCGCACATAGTAGCTGCTCAATAAATATTTGCTGAACTGAATCTAAACTTCGAGGACAAAGACTATATATTATCTAGCTTGTGGGGGTTGAACTCATTAATTCCTTTTTTTAACCCAGTTGTCTGGGGAAAGAAAAGAGAGCATCTTTTGGGAAAACATCTGGGAGCAAAGCATTCCCGTGAGAAAGTTTCTAGCAGGTTTGGAAAAATACTTGAAAAATCTTCTCTTGGTGATGGCAGAAGTCTTTAGGTCTTTCAGGCGCCAATCTCTGCTTTCTTAGAACAGCCTGGAACATATTCACTGTTTTTCTCTTGATCCCTTCTCTCCTTTCTACTTTCCCCTTCCCAGTCCCATGCCTCAGCCCAGCCTCTATCCCATTCTGCTGGTGGCCTCCTTCCCCCAGGAGAACTAATAGTAAATTCTTTATTGCTTTGGCTTGTTGCTTTTAGCTCTGGAAACTGTGTGCCTTCGGGCAGTAATTATATTTCATGTATAAATATTATCTCTAAGAGAATAGCTAATAGATTTTTTGTAATGCTATCTGTAATTCTGTAGCTGTTAAATTTATGTGTCAACCCAAATCTTGAAGTAAACAGAGTTTAGAAATTGATTCCTGCAGAATGATGTAAGATCTTGCTAGACTCCACTACTGCTCAGATAAGAACAACTAAATTGGACAGCTAAACCAACAGTGAAATTAAAGTGCAATTGAACGTTCTGAGCAATCTGAGAACTGTGACAAATTACAATAAAACCAAACTGAGTGAATGTCAGTTGCTTTGTAAAGAAGTCAGGTTACAAGTTAGTTACGCAGCCTCCCACTGGGCCACAGTTTCCTATGTTTCTTCCCAAGTTAACTTCAAGGTAGCTTTCCCATAAAAACAATTCAGATGGGAAAGAGCCTTTGACCTTCACAGCAAAGAGTTCAAAAAGAATATCAATTACAGGGAGCACTACTGACCTCTACATAAGGTCAGTGGGTGGAAATGCCTCTGGAGGACAGGTTAATGTCCACGCTGGTGTCTTCACTGTGAGGACAGTGTCATGATGAGGACAGGATAATAGCAGGATCCTATCCTCACACAGTGGGTTCCTAAGGAAAACTGTGCAGTGGTCTTCTCGACACTGTTAGCAGATGTTAGCAGATATCTGCATACTTTGATAAAATTCACTTTCTCTGGGGAGGTAGCATTATGTAATGATAAATTTGCATAAGGTCTGAGGACAGAACTTCATGGATTTATATAAAAAACTGAGTTGGGGGACACCTGGGTGGCTGAGTCAGTTGAGCCTCTGCCTTGGGCTCAGCTCATGATCTCATTCTCCTGAGATAGAACCCTCCCGAGCCCAGGCCCAAGAGCACCACCCTCCACCCCTGCAGGGCTCCCTGCATACCAGAGAGTCTGCAATCCCTCTGTCCCTCCTTCCACTCATGCGTGCGCGCGCTCTCTCTCTTTTTCTCTCTCTCTCTGTCTCTCTCAAATAAGTAAATAGGGGCTCCTGGGTGGCTCAGTGGGTTAAAGCCTCTGCCTTTGGCTCAGGTCATGATCTCAGGGTCCTGGGATCGAGCCCCACATCGGGCTCTCTGCTCAGCAGGGAGCCTGCTTCCCCGCCTCTCTGCCTACTTGTGATCTCTCTCTCTGTCAAATAAATAAATAAAATCTTAAAAAAATAAATAAATGAATAAATACATTCTTTAAAAAAACTGAGTTGGACAAGCTGTATCTGGTTTGGTTTAGGTTTTTTTTTTTTTTTTTTCACTTGTAAAATGGATAGTCGCTGGGAACATTAACTGGATTAATACAACTAAAGCACCTGGCAAGGCCATAAAAGATCCAAAAGTGTTTGCCATCACATATTACTATTGTTATTATTTAGGACTATTTTATTTAGACTAATGATTAGGATTATTCAACTTTGAATTGTTACATTATTAGAATTATCATTTAGCACTCTCTTCGCTCCTGCTATCTTAACTTTAGCTCAGGAACTGCCCAGCGGCTGCCACCGACCTGACTGTCCCGAAGCGGCATTCTGACAACCTTCTCTCTACGCCGGCCCCAGCCAGGACCATTCTAAGTAGCCCTATCAGGAGGGAAAAATCTCTTAAAAAAAAAAAATTAAAGGACGAAACGTGCATAAAAACAATTACAGTACAAACAGAAAGATAATACAGTTGTCGCTCCTTATCCGTGATTTTGCTTTCCAGAATTTTGGTTAACTGCGGTCAGTCACGGTCAGGAAGTGGAAGAGCCTCCTTCTGATGGTCGAGGGTAGCCTAAGTGTTCCCACTGCCCCTGTCCCTCACCTCACTTCAACTCATCACGTCAGCCCTGTCGGCATGTCACAGCATCACAAGAATGGTAAAGACAGTAAGACATTTCAAAAGAGGCAGCACCCACATTCACATAATTTTTATTAGTATATTGCTATACTTGTTCTATTTATTTGTTGTTGTTGTTAATCTCTTACTGTGCCTCAGTGACACATGAGGGTCTATCATAGTTGTGTATGTCTAGGAAAAACCTTCATATCTATAAGGTTCAGTACTACCCATGGTTTCAAGAACCCAAGGGGGGTCTTGGAATGAATCCCCTGCAGATAAGGGGGGCAAATAGCACAGAACACGGCATTTCAAAGTGACTTGTTACTACTTCTAAGGGAACTAAGGTCCCTGGGAACCCTCTGTGGTCCCTGGGGGCCCTCTATTGTTGGCAGCGGAATGAATTTAGGTAGTTTTCCTCTCTTCCTCTGAGCTGGGGCTTCTGTTTTCAACTAGATGGATGCTTTTTCCTCAAGACCGGTTTCAGAGGGGATCACAATTCTCCCTGACCTTTTCCTCTTTGTGCTATCTCCCCAAATTAACAAACACCACTTTTTTATCCAATGATTTTAGTACTAATTGCCATACAGTAAAAGAATGTTGCTTAAAAAAAAATTTTTTTTTTTAAATATAATCAGAAGCTAGAGAGTTCCCAAAGTTCTTATGGAAATCTGGGATTTTGACTCTGAATGTCTTTCTTGGGTAGAGCACAGATCCCACTGTCCTCCAGTTCTTTTGTAAGTCTTAAAGATGGATTTTACCGAAATATCATCCATTAATAAACTTTCACCAAATCCTTCTCTTTTTGAAAACTCTTCCAAATAGGGACAGAGATATAATTAAGGTGGATTAATTAAACTCTTCTCAAGTGAGTAAATTGTACCACAGATGAATTCCAGGCATAAATCTCTCCTTTCGGCCCATCTCCATGTTCCTCCACTTCTGTACATGGCAAGGTCACTGGGTGGAGCCTATTTATTTCATGACTCAGTTTCCATCCTTTACTCCAGTGATTCTCAAATTTTAGTGTGTATTCACAATGGCTTGGAGGGCTTGTTAAAGCCCAGATTACTGGTCCCTGTTCTCAGAGTTTCATAGTCAATGGGATCTGGGATAGGGCCCGAGAAGTTGCATTGGTGATGCTGATCTTCTGGAAGAACTCTAAGAACTTTTGACTAAGGTCCTCCTCTCCTAGTTTCCTCTTTGGTCGAATGTGGAGAGCTTTTTTGTAGAGTAAAGTCAGAATCAGAGACATGCCCTGATAATGATATTAAATCATTAATATTAATATGTTTAATAAATATATAAATTTATTAAATAATACATATTAAATAAATGAATTATTATTATAAATAAATAAATAAAGAGAAAAGAAGGGGCACACAGGGAGAACAAGATGTATAGCTCCGGGGTCCATCAGGGTCTGAAGCCAGCTTCAACACTCTATTTCCCAGCAATACATTAAAAGTTATAAATATAGTCTTTGCTAAGCTAGTGTCAGTTGAGTTTATGCCACTTGCCACAAAAAAAGACACAACCAATATAATCTCAGTAAAATGTATTGTCATAAAAATGTCCACTCAAGAACATTTCTCATCGCTCCTGCAGATAATCGGAGAAGTAATTTCTCCACATCCCTTAATCAGCTTTGTCAACAACAAATATCCATTAGCAACTTGGCAAAGACTCCGTGTTTATTTGTGGAGATCTGATGGAGGCTGAAGCAGATGGAAATTCTCCCAGGTGGATACGGGCGCAGAAGGTGAAGCTGAGCATATGTTTGGCAAGCCTAGGCTCACTCATCCACTTAATTAATAAATATTTGTTAAATCCCAGTTCCATGCTCCTCACTATGTCAAGTACTGGAATGAAACAGTGAAAAACCTCTTCACGCCCGTCACTCCTCAAGTCGAGGTGACAGAAACAGTCAGTTACAACGGACTTGGATCATTGTTCTATGGACATCCCACGGTACCACCTACACCGGAGTGAACAAACATGGCCACCGGGGCATCACACACGCGCTCTGTCAACCGTTCCTCAGTCAAGTTTTGGGCAATGGTATGATGCAGCGGACATGGAAGGCTGATAGATTTTAGTGCTTCAGGGAACAAGCTTTGGGCTTTGGATAGATTCGCATTTGAGGAACTGCCTTACCATCTAATAGTCTAGTCGGTGACACTGAACAATTATCTTCTAAGCTTCAGTGTCTCTTATTTATAAATTGGGCTATTCAATATTACCTATTTAGGTTATTTTTCAGGAAGAATGGCACTCTAGCACCAAACATATACTAAATATCCTTTCAATGTTTGCTAAAGAAAATACCCCAAATTATAACATTTTAGAAGAACAGTAAAGGAAGTGGCCATCTTCCACTGGAAAACTACTCACAGAGCAAACGTGAAACCTGAAGTTCTAAGGACAAAATGTGATGTTAAAATTAAAGAAGGAATTTTTGAGTGATCAAAATCTTCAGATCTGAAACTCTAAGGGACATCCTTAGGGATCAATACAGATGCCGTACAATTTATTGAAAAATGTAAGATATGGCATGATAATCTGTTTTTGAAATGGAAAAATAATGCAACTAAAGAAGTCGTGAGAGACCTAAGTCCTCTGTGGTCTTCATTAATGGGACCTAGAGAAAATGCTCCGGCGAGATGACATGCAAAGGCACACTATCCGTGATAGTGGAAAGGACAGAAAATAAAAAGACACAACGGCAGATTTTAGACTTAGACTTGACCAAGGACTAGCTCCACCACTTTCTAGTTGTGGGGAATTAAATTCTGAGCTCCAGAATCAGAATAAATTCTGCCATCATAACATCTACAACACAGGTTTGTGGAGAACCAAGAGAGAAAATGTGTGAAAAGCGCCTACAGTAATGCTTTGTGTCTAAGAGGCAATCAGCAGATAGAAGCCATAGAAATTGGTGAGAGAGAGAGGAATGCTTTATGCCCTCTCCATAGGTCAAGCCATTCTCTCTACTGATGGCTGGAACCTTCCCACTGCAAAAAAAAAAAAAAAAAAAGGTGAAACCTTTTGCAGAATACAAGGAAATGCTGTTATTAGCAAAGTCAAGGGGTTGCTGGACCTTAGGTCACAATTCTGAGGCACAGTGCCTTGTGGCCCTGTCACAAATGACAAGGAATGTCAGTCACCAGAGAGGGCAGTTTCTGTCCCTGCTCTGGCCCCCGCCCAGGGGTCCTATTGAACTGTTTGGGAGCTGCCGTGACTCTGACCCAGCAGGAAAGGATAGTTTCCTAAAACTGGCTTCTCACATTCTGTGTACCTGCATCCTCCTGGCCGTGAATAGACTCTAGCAGGAACAAGCAAGTGGTCTGTGGCGATCAGGCCCTTCTGAAAAATCACTCAAATTATTCAATCTGAAAAAAAATGTTTTTCACCTGTCTGGGGATGGGATTATAAACCCATGGGCAGTTCTTCTCCCCTCCAAGATCACAGAAAGAGATGATGATGTCAGAATTTATGGACCATTCATAATTTTTTAAAATAGTGTGCTTTAAAAAAAAAGAGTTGTTCTTAAGAGTAAAAAATACACTGATTCAACTGAAATGTGTTAAAGTGGATAAATAAGATGATGGTATTTATATTCTATACACGCTTCCATGTATTTTATACAGTTAAATACCCAACATCAGAAAAATATTTTTAAATTAAAACAAATCCTGCAATTACAATTAAATTAAATTTGAAAAAGTTCTGCAAGTTTGGGGTTAATTGTTAGAGCTTTAAAATATAGAATTTGCCGGGGCACCTGGGTGGCTCAGTTGGCTAAGTGGCCGACTCTTGACTGGGGCTCTAGTCGTGATCTCAGGGTCCTGGAATCAACTGCATCAGGCTCTGTACTCAAGGCAGAGTCTGCTTGCCCCTCTCCTCCCCCCTCAGCACCTCAACCACCCTCCCCGCCCCCTGTCCCCGTATAAGTGCCTCCTCTCTCTCTCTCTCTAAAAAATAAATAAAATATAGAATTTGTAGAAACACATATAGCTTTAAGATAAAGAACATAATGAGACCCTTTGTCCATTAGAGTCCAGTTGAGGAAACTAGAAGGCATATCAATTATTTCACAGACAGAAATAGTATAAATTAATTATAATCCATTAAGGAATTTCCTAAATAAATGTTAGAGGGTAGAAAGTGCAAAAAGGAGACGGGGAGGTAGTGAATACAGAGAGAACTTCCAGAAGTAAGGACCACCGTAGGGAAGGGGCAGTAGCGATAAGAACACAGGGATAGAGAAGGGGCCCTCGGAGCTCACCAGACCGCGGGGAAGGCACCGCCTGGCTGGTTCTCACGGCTTTGCAGAAGTAGGGGGAGTGGAGAACGAACTGGAGACAGAATGGAACAGTCAGTGCTGCCAAGAGAGAGCAGCTGCTGCTGGGTATGCTGTTGAGAGGAACGGGAACTTCTCCTTCTCTCCTTCTCCCTCACACCTCACCCCAGGGCCGTCTCCTCCAGGCAGCCCAAACTGTGTTCCCTCGCCTCTCAGCCTGGCGTCACAAAGACGAGGATAGAAAGCTGGGTTTGGAATAGAGATTAGCTTCATGAATCAGCACAGTATCTTCTTAGCATACGGGTAAACTGAGCCAGTCGCAAATCACGGCGAGTGCTTCAATGGGCGCCTAAGTTTGCAAACAAAGAACAGCATTGTGGGGTGCCTGGGCGGCTTGCGGGTAAACGTCTGTCTTCAGCTCAGGTCATGATCCCAGGGTCCAGGGATGGAGCCCCACATCAGGATCCTTGCTCAGTGAGGAGCCTGCCTCTCCCTTTGGCTGCTACTCCCCCCTGCATGTGTTCGTTCTCTCTCTCTCTCTCTCTCTCTCTCTCTCTCTCTCTCACACACACACACACACACACCAATATATAAAATCTTGAGAAAACAAAGAACAGCACTGCTGTGTCTAGAGTAGGGAAGCCCTTGCTCACGCCATGTTGAACTTTCCATCCACGCTCACAAATAATCATCCCATTCACTTCTTCATGTATTCGTTCAACAAGAAGTATTGATTTGATGTCCATTTCCAGGCACTTTTCGAGGTTCTGGGATGGTTATAACAGCGAATAAGACAGACAAATTCCCTGTCCTCGTGGAGCTCATGTTCTAACGGGGTAGATGGACGGCAACCAAACATGTACCCCATGGCCGTAGTGCTAGGACCACGGGGGACAGGGGTCTTCAATCCACTTCCTTTTTGTAATGTGATGAACACACGGAATATTTTATAAAAATAACTTATGGCTCCAGGGCACGCGGATTGGCATGTTACATAACTTTCTCTCTCTCATAAGCTCTTGTTCCAACTGTCAGTGGCTCGTATGAAGCATTCTGGTTGACAACACGTCCCCGACAAAACAAGACCTAAGCTTTGCTGCCTCCTGGAAAAAGCCAAGGACAGACACATCAGCTCAAGCCCGCACACTGAAGTGGGTCCACAGAGGCACACTCTCTTGGAGGATGTTTTTGTGCCCCACACATACCCCGCGGAGCCTGACATGATCCTCTCCAAGAGATTTAGTGAAGAGCTCTGGGCACAACTTATGAAGGAGAATTAACACCCAGAAATGTTTCAGGAACTTGTCCTTTCTTTAAAGCTTCGGTGGCAAATCACCTATTGGCAGCTTAGTGAACGGTTAGTTGCTGACATAAAAATACTGTAAGATGGTTCTTCTAGCTCAGTTATATTTTTACTCTGGCAAAATAAATATTGTCTGGTTTTGTTTCTTCTAGGCACCATGACTCTGAAACTATGGAGAACATTAATCCAATCTGTGTGTGTGTGTGTGTGTGTGTGTGTGTGTGTGCGCGCGTTATGGTAACTTGTGTTAGAAAAAGTAACTAAGTTCCAGCATACATTTATTGATCCTTAATTAATTTAAATGCTATAAAACATCTGAGGGTTGTATATTCAAACTATTTATTTTTAAGATTTTTTAAATTTATTTTTGTGAGAGAGAAGGAGAAGCAGGCTCCCCGCTGAGCAGGGAGCCCATTACGGGGCTCGATCCCAGGGACCTGGGATGATGCCTTGAGCTGAAGGCCGACATTTAACTGATTGAGCCACCCAGGTGTGCCATATACTAACTATTTAAAATGCTATAAATATAAACTTTATTTCCAGAGGGATTAGAAAACTCTTCTCACCATATTCCCTCTCATAGCTGACATTAAAACCCATATTCTGACTCCTCTTCTGAGAATCTGATACCACTAGGGCTCAGTTTCCAGTGGTGGCCCTTGAAGACGCCCTCCGATGAGGGTGCTGTCCTGGGGTACGACCTCACAACCTCTGGTCCCGCTCAACCTGCTGCACCCAGTTCCATCACCTACTGGCCTCTGGGGACATTGGAGTTTTATAGACTCTATACTTATTGAATATCTCAGAAGAGATATTAAACATCTTTAAGAACCAAAAAGGTTTGGGTCCTACAGGTCTCACACAGGGTTAGGTATTAACCTGTTGTTTCCTGACTGTGTAGAGAAGAGGCCAAGGTGCAGGGGTGTAGGGGACATGTAAGAGGCTCAAGACAGTAGTTCTTACCTACGTTATGGAAAAATCAATGTCTAGATAAGCCATATGGTCGTATTGACTGAATGAATATCCGATCTAGGTGTGCATTCTTTAGGTGAAGTTTCATGAGATTCCTTCATGAGTTTAAGGCAACTATTGAGGGAAGAAAGATGTAAAAGGGAGAGAAGACATGGAGTAAAGAATGCGGTTAAGAGGTCTTTGGGTCATAGAACATGAAGAAAGGTAGAAAAAAGCATGTGCATATGTGTGTGTGTGTGTGTGTGTTTACCAGAAAACCTACGGAAAGCCATAGAGCTTAGAAAGAATACTGTTTCTAAGGGCCTAAGCATACGGTGTACTAGATGCTAGATTTACAAAACATCTGAGTTTCCTATTTTATTTTATTTATTTTTTTAATTTTTTTAAAAGATTTTATTTATTTATTTGACAGAGAGAGATCACAAGTAGGCAGAGAGGCAGGCAGAGAGAGAGGGGGAACCAGGCTCCCTGCTGAGCAGAAAGCCTGATGCGGGGCTCGATCCCAGGACCCTGAGATCATGACCTGAGCCGAAGGCAGAGGCTTTCCCGCTGAGCCACCCAGACGCCCCTGAGATTCCTATTTTAAAATGGATAAGAAGGGGCATCTGGGTGGCTCGGTCAGTTAAGCGTCAACTCTTGATTTTGGCTCAGGTCATGATCTCAGGGTTGTGGGATCGAGCCCTGGGTCCCCCTGCGTGCTGGGCATGGAGCCCGCTTGAGATTCTCTCTCTCCCTCCCCCTCTGCTCCTCTCCCACCCCACTCGTTTTCTCTTTCACTCTAACAAGTAAAAATAATAACATAAAATAAAATAAAACACAATAAAATAAAACGGATAAGAAAAGCAATGGTTCTTTGGTCCCATAGGCCTGAATAATAGAAGAACTAAGGTGACAGGAACCTCCATCTGATCCCTTATCCCACTTATCTGCCTCCTTCCAGTGCACTGAGAGGTTTTTTTGTCTTTGTATTTCCCAGACTTAAGACAGTGCCCGGCACACAACGCCTCCCCCCAGTCCCTCCCAACTTCAAGTTGATTTAGGTGTTCTCCCTTTGTTCTAGTTTATCTGTCTCATCTAGAAGATCCCCGAGGGAAGAGACTGTGTCTTATTTACTGAACGTTGTGCCTACCGCCTGACTCAGAGTAATATATTTGTCTAATGGAGAAACAGACGAATATCAATCGATCAGTGATCTTGGCAAATAGCTGTGGGGGGAATCCGTAATAGGACGCATGTATTTGTTCAGAGTAGCTGCTGATTTATGAAATAATTGGGCAGACCTTGGTGATTGGCTCCCCAAAAGCCACTCCCAACCCCTGCATCCTTATGGTCTCTTCATGCAGCAGCTGGAAATCTTTGTCCTCCTCGGCTTGGAGGTAACTGTGTGATGCAGTTCTGATCTAGAAGCAGAAGTATGAGGGTAAGGACGCCTCGGGGGCTCAGTGGGTGAAAGCCTCTGCCTTCTGCTCAGGTCGTGATCTCAGGGTCCTGGGATCGAGCCCCATATCGGGCTCTCTGCTCAGCAGGAGCCCGCTTCCTTCCTGCCTCTCTGCCTGCCTCTCTGCCCCACTCTCTCTGTCAAATAAATAAAACCTTAAAAAAAAAAAAAAATAGAAGCAGAAGTATGCTGAGGTGAGGACCAGAGTAGGTGTTATATCTCTGGCTATCTTTGCTGCTTCTCCTATTTCCTTCATCCTTTCTGAATGTGATGACTGGTGCTAAAACAGCTCGTAGCTATGAAAAAAAAAAAAAAGGACCTGGAAACCCAGAGGTACCAGCGATGACATGTTTTAGCAACCCTGACATCTCTGAGCAATTGAACTGTCACTAGGACCTACACCCTTTCAATCTCCTTTTTCATGATTAAAAAAAAAAAAGTGGGTTTTTTTAAAAAAAAAACTTTAAAGCCGACAGATTTCCTGTTACTTGCAGCTAATCAATCAATTTCAGATGTTAAAGTTACCCAATTCCAGAACATAGTTTCTCTGACAAGCACGTTGTGGGGATGGGGACTGTAAATGTATTCAGGGTACCTTGGATCTTAAAGAGCGAAGTGTTAGAAACCAACGTGTATTTTCCCAGTGCTCTCTACAGTCTTCAGATGATTTCCCTCCTGGACACACACTAAGAATTAACCTACTCTGCTGGAAAATGGGAAAAAAACATAGACATAGAAATGTACTTCTCTGTTTCTCTGGACTAGATGCTGAAGTCCCTAATTAAGCTCCTTCTCACTGTAGGGAACGGTGGTTAAATTGGGTGTGATTTCCCTCCCTTTCTGTTTCCCAGTGGCCTTTGCCTCAGTTTGATCAGCAAACAGTAAGTTTCACCCCGTCCAAAGGCACAGTCCCTCTGTATTTTCACAGTAAGACTGTCTTAGCAGTAAGTGCTTTAATACCTTGTTACAATGTTACAAAACCAATTACAGTGGTGAAAAATTTCATCATTATATTTCTATCCACTAATATTTGCCTTTCAAAAACTAATGAATATTGATGATCTGTTCTTGCCAATATCCACAGCAATCTGAGAGCTCCT
The DNA here is from genome assembly GCA_028533885.1 of Nasua narica. Taxonomy (NCBI): domain Eukaryota; kingdom Metazoa; phylum Chordata; class Mammalia; order Carnivora; family Procyonidae; genus Nasua; species Nasua narica. The sequence continues at coordinate 40,577,184 of CM052807.1, forward strand.
AGATCTGAAATAGAATAAGCCAACCACTTTAAGTACTTCTAACTGTGATTCTTGAATAACAAGTCATAACCGTTGAAAGGAGGCTTAGAGTGTCTCACGCCTTTGTTTTACAAATGAGGAAACTGAAAGACCTAAAACGGGCGCTGTCTTTACATATGTGTTCATGCTCCCATCAACTGTATCTATTTATATAAACAGAAAGGGAAAAGGATTGCTTTCCCTGCCGTACCCATCCAGGGCCCACCACAATACCTTACTTGCACACAGGAGATGCTTAATTAGTGTTTATTGACTAAAGAAGTCATTCCACACATTCGATTGAATTTTGTCTCATTCATTAGACCAGAACAGGGTGGTCTCCACTGGGTCCTCCGACTGTGCCTCGATCATTCACCTCTGCCCACCTTCTCTCTGACTGTGGTCCCAAGCATGCCAGCGCAGCTCCTAGCTTCTCCTCTAGGGAACCGTCCATGCTGTTTCCAGTCTTCATGGCTCTCACTCTTGCTGAAAGAGCTTAAAAGACAATTGGCCTATTTCATACAGTTTGGGATTTAATTATATAATCTCTTTTTTCGATTCTTGTTTTCCTGAATAACTCTGTCCCTGCCCTTACCATTTATATTCCCAGAAGGCAGCAACAATCTGCTATATTTTTATGTACCAAAGTGCATATCATGTTTCAGAACACACAGAGGCCCTCAGCGTGTCCTTGGTTTATGAATTGGAAAGAACAGAAACCATTTCCTAAGTTCCTTTGGAAATCCTTACTCAATAAAATAGAGGTGAAATGATTCCTGTGTCATGAAACCAATATCGTAAACAAATACAGAGAAGAGCATTTTATTAAGAATCAGAAAAGCACACACAGGCACTAGTGATTAGAACATTTTTTAAAAAATAATTTAGAGAGAGATTTTATTTTTTTATAAGATTTTATTTATTTATTTGACAGACACAGAGAGAGAGAGAGAGAGAGAGATCACAAGTATGCAGAAAGGCAGGCAGAGAGAGAGGGGGAAGCAGGCTCCCCGCTGAACAGAAGAGCCCAATGCGGGGCTCAATCCCAGACCCTGAGATCATGACCTGAGCTGAAGGAAGAGGCTTTAACCCACTGAGCCACCCAGGCGCCCTGAGAAATAGAACATTTTAACATCAAAGGGAATCAGGGACACCTGGTGGCTTAGTCGGTTAAATGTCTGCCTTCAGCTCAGGTCCTGATCCCAGGATATGACTTCTTTTTGCTCCAGTCCCTCAGTAAACTGCCACCCGTGTCCTGTCTTCTAGGGATTTCCTGAAAGCTCTCACCTATTGGTTATTCTTGCCTCTATCCCTGCTGTTTTCTTGACTTCTTGATGTGTGTGTTTCTGAAATATTTCAGTCTGTTCTGGGAGATATGGGAGATAAAGGCATGTGTTCTTGAACAGTTTGATTCCCTTTGATGGTTTTTTATTATCTATCTATCTATCTATCTATCTATCATCATCATCATCATCTATCTATCTGAGAGAGATTGAGAATTAGCAGGGGGAGTGGCAGGCAGAGGGAGAAGTAGGCTCCCCATTGAGCAGGGAGCCTGATGCAGGACTTGATCCCAGGACCCTGGGATCCTGCAGGATGGGGGTGCCACCCTCTGCCAACCAGAATCTCAGAGGGGCTCTGGACGAGGATTGGTCAGGATCCTGGAAACTGACAGGTTTCCTGAAAATATGAACAGAGAAGAGGTATGCCAGTTAAATTCTCTCTCCACCTCCCTCATTGCTGATGTCTGCAAGCCGTCTGGGGAGCTAAGACTTCTAGTTTGATGTCAGCACCCACAATAAAGTCCCCTCGCTCTGACCTTTGGAGAAAGTGCCCCTGACAGCACCTCCACAGCTTCTCCTGTAAAAACTAAGCTCGCCAGTCCACAGGCTCCGCTTTGGTGAACAGAACTCCCTCTCGGAATTTCCACTCAGTGAAGCAGCTGTCTGAGAGCCAATACTGGAAAACAATATATTGGGAGGTGCTTTTACCAATTCCCGTCCTTCATTCTTAAATATGAAGAAACAAACCAAAAGTGACCCGATATGTGAGGAAAAGAACCCAACAGCATGAAGAAAAAAGAGATCAACAACAACAACAACAACAACAGCATCACAACAGGGGATAAAAGAGAACTCTGGCGTACAAAAAGATTTGACATCCATGAACAGGATGCGAAGAAAAGGGAGAAAGCAGAGACCAGGAAAGAGGTTGAAAATAGGAGAGAAGAAAAAAAAAAAACCACAATAAAATGATAGGAAATATAAAGGACAGAAATATCAAAAAATGTAAGCAAAACAAGAAGTGGAAATACAATATGAGAGAAAACAGAAGAGGAGAAGAGGAATAGAGAAACCATCTTTGACTTACAATCTCAGAGATGGAGAGAGAGCCCAGAAAATGGGGGAAAGAGTATTATCAAAGAAACAGCAGGGGGCAGAAAATCCTCCAAATTGAGAAAGATGTTTTCAACAGAGAAAGAGTTCCATTCCTGATTGCTGAGTAGACTAAATGAAAAATCCTTGAAATTTTAGAGCACCAATGATAAAAAAAAAATCACAAATGTTTCCAGGAAGGAAAACACAAATCTGATCTGGAATTTGAGCTGTTGTCTGAGAGAACACAGCTATGCTACCAGCTTGGAAAACAGCCAGTCCAGAAGAGCCCAGTAGGTCAGACATCCGGTAGGGAAGTAGTCAGAGGACTTGGTCCATTATACAAAATAATCATCAAGCTAGATAAGCTGCGAGAGTATGACAAAGACATACAGTTTTTTTTGCCAGACAAACAAACAAACAAACAAAGATAACTGGAAAAACAAGAAAGAAAGAAATGAAACAAAGACTTTACAAGACTTTAAGTAATGGATGATGTTTAAGGAAGAGATTTCTCTTTCTTTCTTTTCTTTCTTTCCTTTCATTCTTTCTTTCTTTCTTTCTTCTTTTTTTTTTTTTTTTAGACTCCACACCTGGGGCTGAGCCCAACGTGGGGGCTTGAACTCAAGACCCTGAGATCAAGACTTGAGCTGAGATCTGGAGTAAGATACCTAACCAGCCAAGCCACCCAGGTGCCCCAAGACTTCTTTTGATCTTGATGTTGGAAAGATGTTCTCCTGTGCAGCCCAGAAATGTAGATACTGAATAATAGAGAAGAAATATTTACTAAGCATGCTATTTGGTCCTACTTTGGGCGGGGGGAAGTATATAGTCATAATAATAGCAACTGCTATTGATTAGTTTTGGTTTTAGAATCAATTAATAGGAAAAATATTGTTTAAATAAAGGTATAAGCTTACCAACCAGGAGATGAAAATAGTAGGAGTAATTAAAGAATCGCCGTTTGAAAGTGGAGAATAGAAAGGGTATGATGGGCATTTTGCTATTGATAATAAGCTCTTTAATTTTATTGAATATATATTTTACATTGGTTTTATAACAGTAATTTTGTAATAAAATAATGTACAAAGAACCACCCCTCAGCCTCATCCATTTCTGAACGTCATCCGATCCTTATTTACACCCCAGATCTCATCTCTGTCCAACCTGCGCCTCTACCTTTAACCAGGTCTTTAGCCAGGTCTTTACCTCCTCCTGAGCTTGGGCGGAGCACACCGCTGACGTACAAAAATGGCTTATCAAGGTGGCTAAATGAAAATATTATGAGTGATCCGTCATTTCATGCTCTGCGCCTCCAGTTGTCCTTTTGTAAAATGAGGGCATGCAGTGAATCATGTAAAGTCTGTTGCACTTTTAACATTTCCCGCGAGTATTTGTGCCCATTTATGTGTTTGCTGACACTCGACTATGAAACTAAATGTCCACTAGATGGCAGTCTAAGTCCAGTTCTAGTAAGAGTCTGCTTTCTTTTTTAATTCTCTTCCTGGTAGAAACCACAAAGTGCAAAGAACTAAGAGAAAGATTTTGAGGAAAAGCTTATCAATCAAGCCATAAATACCATTCAGAGACAGGCATACTCTGGGCAGCCTTCCACCTTCACTAAGCCTCTCCAATAGCGTGGAGCTACATTACCGCAGGTCTTTGACAATCTGAGCATTAACATAATTTCAGAATAACAATCCCCAAACCCTGATTCTCTGCTTTGGGCTTCCACTCCCACTGTGGGAAATTCAATCTGCTGCTCACTACCCGAGCCCCTCCAGTTACTTCTGAGATTCCTAGCAGGTGCTTCATCACCAAACCTCCTAGCACCTTCACTTCTGCCTCGGTCAGCCTTCTGCCAGAGAAACAGAATGAGTAGGATAGAAAAGTAAGACATTTTTACTAAGAAATTGATGTATGTGGTTGTGGGGGCCGGCTAGGCATGCCTGAAATCTTAAGGCAGGCTGGGAACTCTGAAGCAGAAATTGGTGCTGTCGTCCACAGGCCGGATTCTCCTTCAGGGAAACTTCAATTCTGCTCTCAAGGCTTTGCAACTGATCGGGTCAGGCTCACCCAGGTCCTGGAGGATAATCTCCTTTATTTTAATCAATTGATTGTAGACATTAATCACAACTACAGAATATCTACCTCGACTTCGAGCTAGTGTTTGAATAACTAGGCACTACAGCCTTGCCCAGCTGATACATAAAACCCACCATCACAATTTCTTTGCCATTTTCTCTTTCTCTTGCTCAGGCTTTGGAGGGGGCAATGCTGGCTCTCAAAAATGCAGATGTTGCTGGTGTTGCCCTTGCATAGTGTTTCTAGAACCACTGAAGTGACAGCCACCTAGGCTTTGAATATGCTCATGCTCCATCGTCTTCTCAGTGCTTCTCCCAGATTTCAGGAGCCTCTCTGGCCCAGATTTCCAGCCTCTCTGGCCCAGGTCTCAGGACACTGGATAATCTGGGTGGGGAGAACTCGGGACATAGTCTTGTACAAACACACACCGAGCCACTAGGTCTTTTCTTGGGAGTAAACTTGTACATCTTGGCTTTCTCTAACATTCTCTTCGGATGGATGAATAAAGGTCTAACTTATTCTTGGCATGATATACAATGCACATTGTCTGACTCTGTCTCTCCAGTCTTGTCCTGTGATGTGTTTTTCCTGCATCCTCCCTGCACTCCTATTTTCATGGTCTTTGCACAATTCCTTGAACTTGCCATGTTCACTCCTCCCTGGGCTTTGGAATGCGCTCTCCTCTGCCTGGTATATTTCACCACATCTTCATACCCCATCATCTAGATGATGACATTTTTCCTTTGATCTCACTTCAGTTGTCATTTCTTCGGGAATATCTGTCCTGACCACCTTACCTGGTTATTTCCCCCATTATATACACTTAGAGTTTTATGGAGCACAGATTATTATAAACCTAACCACTGTTGAAATTTTGTTTTTCTGTATGTCATCTGTGTTTATGATATTTCTCCCCAACTACAGTGTAAGTGTCACAAAGGCAAGGATCATGTCTGGTTTTGTTCTTTATTATGTCTGCAGCACAGATTATGCCTGTGCAAGAGTACTTGGCACAAATTGGTGCTGAAAATATTTGAGCCCCATGAAAAGGGATTCCCATGTGGGACTCGATCCCATGACCTTGGGCTCATGGGGATCATTACCTGAGCCAAAGGCAGACGCTTACCACTTACCCAACTGAGCCACCCAGGGGCCCTATGTTAACCCCTTTTATTCGGGTTTAGAAGTTAAAAAGCAAAAGCAGAAGGAAACTGTAACTATAAAAATATGTTCAAGGATCCACAATAAAAAGATGTCATTTGTGACATCAATAACATAGAAAAGAAGAGCAAAGTGTAGAGTATCTGTACACCATGGAAGTTAAGTGGTTATGAGCTTAAAATGCACTGTATCACTATCAGATGCTTTCTGAAAATACCATGCTAAGTAGGAAAAAAATTACCTATAGATGATGCACAGAAGAAAATGAGAAAGAAATCAAAGCATATCACTACATAAAATCAATGAGATACAAAAGAAGACAGCAAGAGAGGAAGACAGGAGCAGAACAGGTACAACACAGACAAAAACCATTTAATAAAAAAGTAATAGTAAGGGTGCCTGGGTGGCTCAGTCAGTTAAGCATCTGCCTTGGGCTCAGGTCATGATCCCAGGGTACTGGGATCGAGCCCAGCATCTGGCTCTCTGCTCAACGGGAAGCCTGCTTCTCCCTCCCCACTTCCCCTGCTTGTATTCCTCTCTCACTATGTCTCTCTCTGTCAAATAAGTAAATAAAATATTTTTTTTAAAAAGCAATAGTCTTTCCTTATCGATAATGAAAATGGATTGAATTCTCCAGCCGAAAGACATAGAGTGACTGAATGAGTAAAAAAAAAAATTTGTTTTTAATATCCTGTGTTCATGGATTAGAAAACTTAATATTGTTAAAAAGTATGTAGTATGCAAAGCAACCTATAATTCGATGCAATCTTTATGAAAATCCAATAGTGTTTTTGACAGAAATATAAAAAATAACCCCAAATTCATATAGAATAACAAAAGTCCCCAAGTAGCCAAAATGATCTTGAAAAAGGGCAAAGCTGGAGACCCTAGACTTCCTGATTTGAAAACATATTACAAAACCACCATTATCAAAACGGTGTGGTATTGGCATAACCACAGATATATAGATCAATGGAACAGACTAGAATGCCCAGAAGTAAACCCATACATATACAGTCAAATGATCAATAAGCGTGCCATGCTTCACAACGGGGAAAAGATAGTCTCCTCAAAACCACAAATGAAGTTACTTCATACCTGTTAGAATAACCATTATAAAAACAAAAACACAAACAAAAACAAAACAGAAAATCAGCATTGGCAAGGATGTAGAGAAATTGGAAGCCTTGTGAACTCTTAGTGGAAATGTAAAATGGTGCATCTCCTACGGAAAACACTACGCCAGTTCCTCAAAAAATAGAAAAAGAAAATGGACCTATCACATGATCAAGAATCCCACTTCTGAGTATATATGCAAAATATTTGAATCAAGATCTCAAAGAGATATTTGCATCCTCATGCTTATTTGAAACATTATTCACAATAGCTAGGAGGTAGAAACAAACTAAATGTCCATTGACAGATGAATGAAGAAAATGCTGCTATACATGCAATGAAATATTATTCAGCCATGAAAAAGAAGCCAATATTGTCATACTACAACATGGATGAAATCTGAGGATATTATGCTAAGTCAAATAGGTTGGTCACAGAAAGACAAATACTGTATGATTCCATTTATATTAAATAGGATGGTGGTTACCAAGGGTTAGGGGGAATGGGAAGTTGCTAGTTAATAGGTATAGTTTTAGTCATACAAGGTGAGCATTTCTAGGGATCTGCTGTACAACACTGTGCTTATAGTTAATAATACTGTACACAAAAATTTAAGAAGGTAAATTTCACATGTATTTTTTTATCACAATGAAAATAATTCCAAGATATTTTTTAGGGGGGGTTCATGTGCAGGATGGGATGAGAAGGAGATAGACAAGCTGATTTTAAATTATAAATGAAAAATAAATATACAATAATATCCAGAAAATGTGTAAAAAAAGAATCATAATGGGACAATGAAAGTTTTCTCAGATCTTACAACATAGACTGAAGTTGGTAACAATTTAAAAATGGACAGATCAGTGTAAAATAACAGAAACAGAGCCATTGTGATGAACATAGCTATTTAATAAAGTAGTGGGAACATAGATTGTGAAATAAATAAATTCTATTAGGATATATGGCTCTTTATCTGGGAAAAATATTCTCTGCAATAATAATTTTCAAATGAATCCAAGATTTTAAGGTAAAAAAAAATGAAAGAAAAATTGGAAGAAAATATGAAAGCTTTTTTTTTTTTCAAATTTGGAATGGGAAAAACCTAAGTAAAACAAAAATACACAGAAGTCATTAAAATTTATAAATATGACTACATAAAATCTAAAACATCTACATGGTAAAAAAAATAAAATAAATGAAAATAAGCTAAGAAACTAAATAAGAAAAAATATTTACTACACATAAAAAACAAATTCTTTCAGATAGATTGACAGATAGAGATGATTATCTTACAGTTCAGTACAAAGATCAATCATCTTATCAGAAAACAAGCAAAGCACATAAGAAGAAAATTCATAAAGACATAAAATGATTTTTTTTCATAAAAGTGATTTTTAAACATGAAAACCTGCTCAATCTCAGACAAAATAAAAATTTCGTAATATTGTATGAAGACAAAAGTGTTAGGAAAATTGTGGGTGTATATATATATATATATACACACATATATATATATATATATATATATATGTATATATATATATATATATGGTACATGAAAACGTACAGACCTGGAGCAATCCCCAAGATAAGAAGGTGACCAAGCAAGGTATGGAACAGTGACTATAGTTCATGGTCGTCAAAGGAAAAGATGTATACACGGAAGATTGTCTCTGGAAGTATTCACACCAGACTAGTAACAAGGATTGCCTGAGAATGGGCAGGAGACAGAGAGCAGTGGGTGAATATTAGCTTTACCTTGTTCCTGTGTATACCCTTTTAATGTTCACCTTAGGCACGAATAAGCATGCACTTAATGCACATGAATACCCAAGGAGTACAACTGAAATTGGTCAGTGAGTGGGAACAAATTCAGACCTAGCTCCACGGATTTACAAGTTTTCCAGTAGAAACGGTCTTCCAATGTCCATGAGATGTCCATTCATTACAGCAGGTGGTAGTAATGATACATGAAAAGAGCTGGGGACTCAGTGCCTTAGGACTTCTGGCCAGGGAAAAGAATGGTTTGCTCATGTTTGAAATGGGCTCAGATGTATTACCTGGTTTTTAGAATTTTATACTGCAAGGGATCTCGCTTCTTTAGATATTTAGTCCAATATCTTTGCTTTATTCTCAAACACTGAGCCCAAGAAGACGTTTCAAGTTTATGATTGTTGTTTTGAATTCCAGTTTTCATCATCCCGATGAAAGTTCTGCCTTTAAAAAGTAAAATTTAGATCTGCCCTTAAAAAGTAAAAAGAGAGGGCGCCTGGGTGGCGCAGTTGGTTGAGCGACTGCCTTCGGCTCAGGTCATGATCCCGGAGTCCCGGGATCAAGTCCCACATCAGGCTCCCAGCTCCATGGGGAGTCCGCTTCTCACTCTGACCTTCTCCCTTCTCATACTCTCTCTCACTCTCTCTCTTTCCTAATAAATAAATAAATAAATAAATAAATAAAATCTTTAAAAAAAAGGTAAAAAGAGAGTCAAATAACTCATTCAGAGAGGCAGAAAGCACTACGCTAGTTTACACAAGCACACAAATTTTGGTGGCCTACGTCTCTCCCGCTAGCCTTTTCTAAAATATAAGTCCTTTTCTGTTTCTCTCTTTAAAACAGTTCAGTGTCGTATTTGCTCAGTTGTCATATTAGTTTTTGGGCTGATCAGTCTCGAGTGATTGGTTTTGCTCTTGTGCAACATCTTCGACTTACTGATTGTCTTTGTCTATGTGTGTTTTCCCCTCACTTCTTTAGTTGTTGAGAAAATACTCTCCCTCTTTTCCTCAGTTTAGGGTGATTCTTGTTTTTCTCATTGTGCAAAGACAAAAAATAGAGGTCAGTCTCACAGATGCAATTGTTTAATAACAGCTGCGTTTATTTGCCTGCAGTGGGGCACTCCGGAGGAGAATTTCCTCCTTACGCATTATTTTCTGCTCTGACGGTAATGCTACTGAGCCTCCAGAATGAGGGTTGGTGCTTATGTCACCAGCACCATCAACTCCAACTTCTACCCAATAATGTGAAGGGAAGGTTACTGTCTCCACCTACTGGGACAAAGCTCTCTCCCTCCGCTGGTCCCCCCTACTTCAGTCAAAGGAGGAAGAGACGTAGGCTGCAGAGGAAGGTGACCACCACGTGAGACAATGGCAAGAGGTTCACCTGGGAGTCATGGCACCTGTTTGGCCCTACATTTCTTGAAACTGCTTCAGTCTAACACCTACCTTCCAAACTCTCTGACATTCTGTGCAATTTGAGAAGCGTTTAAACTGGGTTAGGTCTGAAGTCATGAGGCATGTCTATCCTATCAGTCCAAGAGTCAGGACACCCGAATGTTAACTCCCGTTCTCACATCTGTTACCTACGTTACGAGGGGCACGTGGACCCTATGTCAGCACCCAGACCCACCCATCAGTCTGGGTGGCAACGGGAATTCTCTAATTCCTAGTGTTCCCAATGTAGGCTGGGACCACATTCATGTTTTCAAACAGACACAATTTTAAGAATCCCCTAGAGCCACCCTTCTTGAAAATAAGAGATTCTGAGATCTCACCCCTGGAGACCTTTATTCAGAAAGTCTGGAATGGGGCCCAAATTCTGTGTTTTTCCCAAGAAATCCTCATGGTTATTATTATCAAGAAAGTATCAGAACGTTTCCAGAAATTCTCCAAACCCTCAAACACTACGATAACTTCCTCTTATGATTGTTCTCTTTTGTCTACTGTGTTCTTCTATCTGACATTGCCCTTCCTCTACCTTCGCAGGTTTTACCCATACCCAGGCTTATCTCCCAACGCCAACTAACAATTGCTGGAGGACAAATGGCTTCTGTTCTGGCTTCCCGTGCCCCGCTGGATAGTTCCCACTTGCCCCTTCGCATCCACTCTCCACCCTTCTCCACCTGATCCCTCTGTTGGGAGTGAACTGTGGACCACATCAATGGGCTCCTTTGTGTTCCGACTTCCAACTGGGTTTATCCAACGGGAGGCGTCAACAGGAGAGTAGAGACCAGGAGAAGATTAACACTGGGTTATTGATAAGCCTCACCCCCACCTCCTTCTGATGACTCACAGGATCACTGTGGGGGCATTGTGTCCTTCGACGGCCCTCTTGGAGGCCTTTCTTACCGAGAAGACCTACTGGGATTCCGTCAGGTATAAGGTGGGAAATGTTGTAGCCCCAACACTGTTGCTAGCCCCAAGCCCCTACTTTTATAGATATGCCTTAATTTTTCCCAAGCCTTTTTTATCTTATTCTTTTTTTTTTTTAAGTAAGCCCTACACCCAATGTGGGGCTTGAACTTAAGGCCCCAAAGCCTAGGGTCACATGTCCTACCGACTGAGCCAGCGAGGCACCCCCACCCCAAGCCTTTTTAAATAGCCCCTTTGTTTAAACTTTCTCATCACTCTGAGTGTGGTATCTCAGCTGCCAGCACTTTGATGGGGACCGTGATTTACCTTTATCTCTTTCCTATGTGCTATTTATAAAAGAAGGGCTTTCTTGTTTCTTATTAGAATCAATAGAAATGGTAGATGTAGAATTAGAAATGGACAGGATAGGATTCTAGGATTTGAATGGCTTTCAAATTTATCTGTTCCAGCTTACCACCAAATGCCAGAATACTTCATAAAATAGATCTGCTTCACCCTGTTTATTACAACTTCTCAAATATTTGTTGGCAATTATCATTTTCCCCTCTAGGCTAAATATTATCAATTCCTTCAACAGTTCCTCATGTAGCATGGTTTCTAGATCTTTCTCCAGCCTGGTCATTGAGTATGTTCCTCTGGGAGCAATGTTTAAAAAAACATTTGCAAAGTAAGCCAGATGTGGACCAGAGTCTCACCTAGCTGGACAGGAACCCAGACCTCCATAACCAAGAGGCGTATAATGGGAGTGAAGGAGGGCAGCCCGAGTCTCTGGCCATCAAATGGAGCCGCCGGATGGAAAGCAGGGACATGGGTAGAGGCAGGAGTCCCTGCTGGAGGGGGAAGCACACATCCCCGCTACACTTCCTGCGGGTCACGGTTCCACTCTTGAATTTATGCTTTACTTTTTCTTCTGTACTTTTTCTTTTCTACTAAAAGGGGAAGAGAAATGGAATTCTAGTCAGGCCAAGAATTAAAATTTAAAAAAATAGGAGTGCTTAAATTCCCATGGCCTGGAAATCCACGGTCTCCTTACCACATACCAATCCAGATGCCTTCTTTGGGCTTCTAGGCTTTTGACTAGAGATCAGTAGGTCATTTGTGCCAAATGGGGCAGATCCTGTAGCACAAGACATTTTCTTGAGTGCGAGCTCCTTGAAGTCTCTTACTTAGACTGTTCAGGCCTTGTCATGGAATTATCACTACCTCAAGCCTTACATTACCTGATTCAGGAAACCTAGAGGATCCAAAGGGAGAAACGTTTGTCCCAAATTACAGAGTAATTTACTGGTCGAGTCAGGATTAGAACTCAGATCTCTTTCCTCTCTATAATCCCGCCTCTCTTTTCAGTTAATTTACTCCATTCTTTCACCACAGATTACAAAACCGAAATGAAGAAATTAATACAGCTGGTACCCAAGGCATCTAAGTCAGACAGAGGCAGGCTTTGAATTGCACAATTGCCTTGAAAGTATTGGGGAAAGATAGCTATGTGCACATTACATTTGACACAACCTCAAGGATGAAGCAACCCATTATTTTATTTAGAGGTTCAACCATCTGTCCTTTGCATCTAAGTCTAAACTTTATAGCATCTAAATCTTTTCAATCAGCTGAGTCAAGGCCCTGAGAGGAAGGATCACATTATCAGATTCCTGAGTTTAAGTCTCCAGTCTTCCATCAAACATAAGGCTGCGTAGGACCTCAGGGATAACCCGCTTCCATAAAATTTAGACCCAGAACATGCATGATTTAAAAGAAACAAAGCAGAATCAGGGCTTTGCCTGATTGCCTCCCTTTGCCTCTTCCTCCTACGCTCTTTCATATGCACTGTGGTGCATATGCTCTTTCATATGCTTGTTTCCTGGAGGACTGTGCCTCCTTTGTTTAATTGGCTCTCAGGATAGGGCATCAGATACTTGCATATAGCATTTACTACAACTGCATTATCAGATTCAAGGTGAGTACGTCCTTTATTAAATGAGAAGGGGAAGAGAGTGACATAAATGTTATCTTTAAAAGTAAAACTACTAACTACAGGGAACGCCTACTACAAATAGATTTGAAGGACTTCGCAAATAAACAAAATATAGAGAACTATCAATGAATTCTAAGCAGCTAATAGGAAAAGGTGGTCAAGTTTGAAATGGCCTAACAAGTCCATTTGCATCCACTATTCTGAGCTGACCTATATGGCAAGAGAGAGTCTGCCACTAAGAGAACTCTTCACAGCAATTTAGGGGAAATGACTGTGTAAGCTGAAGAAACCACTTCCGAACAGCTGAATTTCCAGACTCTGACAGATCAATAGGGCAAAAGAACCAAAACTACAGCAGATGCTGTCGAGAGTGGCAGAACCTCAGGTGCCTCAGATGATCCCAAACTGAGCAAGCTCATGCAATTCCAGGTGGCTGAACGCCTCCCAGGGACAAATCACCGTGATATCTGCAAGAGAGGGAAGAAGAGTTCGTAAGCCAACCTCGCCGCC
>CM052807.1:40590668-40665476 GCA_028533885.1 Nasua narica
CCCCCCCCCCCCCCCCCGCCCCCCGGAGGTAGGCATCTTCATTGGTTTCATTCTTTGGAGATGTGACCCGAGGCTTTGGACTGGAGCTAGCCTGAGGGGGTGCAGGTCACTGATCAAATAGGGTCAAAGCACAACCACTATGCAAGGAACACAAGTGGAATTCTAGTCAGGCCAAGGGTTAAAATGAGAAATAGAAGCACTTTAAATCCCCATGATCTGGAAATCCACTGCCTTCTTACTCCCTGCCCATTCAGATGCACTCCTGGGCGTCTCTGACTCACTCTTTAGTTCCTTTAGATTTTGAAATGCCTACTATATCCAGTCGCATACCGAGAAGTAATCTCAAGGCACCTACTAATCCAATTTTTTGCTTCAAGTAATAAAATCTTACTATCCTTGAATTACAGAGGAGCTGACTGGAACCCAAAGAGATTAAATACCTACCAAAAAAAAAATCAGAGTTATAGAGATGGAACTAAAGCCAAGCCAAAGATCCCAGGTCTCCCCTCAGTATAAACCTCTTTCTAGTATTCCCAAATATGTGGGCAGAGTTAAGCATATGCTCCAGAGACCAAAGCAAATCTGCTGGTCTTATATACATCTGGCCAAAATACAGAAAGCAGTTGATTTAGAAGAATAGCAAATGAGCTTTAGAAAATAGCTGGAAAATGTATTTGAGATCCCAGGAGCGACATTTGACTATAAAAAGCAAATACACTGAGAATTGCTTGGTAAGGACACTGATTACTAATTACACCATTTATCAAACGTGTATTGGATGAGTTGAAAATATGTTTACTCGGGGCGCCTGGGTGGCTCAGTGGGTTAAAGCTTCTGCCTTCAGCTCAGGTCGTGATCTCAGGGTCCTGGGAACAAGGCCCCACATCAGATTCTCTGCATGGCGGGAACCCTGCTTCCCCCTCTCTCCCTCTGCCTGCCTGTGATCTCTCTCTCTGTCAAATAGATAAATAAAATCTCTAAAAAAAAAAAAAAAAAGAAAATATGTTCACTCAAAAACCTGCACAATGGGGCGCCTGGGTAGCTCAGTCAGTTAAGTGTCTCTCTTAAGCGGCTCAGATCCTGATCCCCGAATCCTGGGATGGAGTCCTACATTGGGCTCCCTGCTCACCGGGGAGACTGCTTCTCTCTCTCCCCGCCCCCCGCCCATGCTCTCTCTCTCTCGCTGTCTCTCTCAAATAAATAAATAAAAATCTTAAAAAAAAAAACCCACTTCACAATGTTGTTTATAGCAGTATTATTCATAATTGTGAAAATTTGGAAGCAATAAAATGTTTTTTAGTAGGATAAGCAAATTGTGATACAGCCATAGAATGAAATCTGCAGAAATTATTCTGCAGTTAAAAAAGAAAAAAAGAACTATCGGGCCATGGAGGAACCTTAAATGAATAAATATTGCTAAGTGAAAGAAGCCAGGCTGGAAAAGCTATATGCTGCATAATTCTAACTATATGACGATCTGGAAAAGGCAAAACTTCTGAGTAAAAAGATTCATGGTTGTCAAGAGTTTGTGGAGGGCAGGAGAAGGGATGCCCCAGGTAGAACACAGGGCATTTTGGGGGCCTCTGTTCTGTATGTACCTGTAGTGATGGATACACAACATTGTGCATTTGTCAAAACCTGGACAACGCAAAGAATGAATCCCAATATAAGCTATGAATGCTCATTAATAATAATGTTACCAATACTGGTTCATCATTGATAATAAATGTACCACAGTAATGCAAGACGCTAATAATAGGAGAAACTTCGTGCAGGCCTGTGTAGGAGCTCTATACTTCCTGCTTAAGTTCTCTGTAAACCTACATCGGCTCTAAAAAATAAAGTGTAGTATTTTTAAAAGGAAGATCCAGTCATTTTCATTCATTATCCAACAAATCAAATTATTCTAGCCGACTGAAAAATATTGGATTGGTTACATTCAGTGTGCAGGCCGTGTTGTGGGTGCCGGAGGCTATGTAAGAAGAGGAAGTTGGTTAGGGAGTGCTTTGTTTGGTAGAGTGACAGTGACAAAGTTCTCCAGGCCCCTCCCTTGTTTCCAATACCTCATTCTGTGGCCTCAGAATGGCACTTCATTCCTCTGTGTCTCAGATTTCTCTTCTGAAGAAATGATGAAGTTGGGATAGGCGAACCCTGAGAATCTTTCTACCAAGAAAGTCTACCACTCACTATTAGATGGCCTCAAGCTTTGTTTAACTGAACAGACAAGAGGATTTAGTATCTTTGGACCTTAGCTTGATTTCTATTCGAGTTCTTGCCTCGGGGCACACGTGTATTTACTTAGGAGATTTAACTAACCCCCGCACTTCTGTGTCTTCAAGGATCTGCTTGCGCCTTAGCTATTTCTTGTAATTTTTCACGGCCCTTTGAGGCCTAAAGTATGAGAGTCGTGAAATTCCAAGTGGAAGTCCACAGCCTTGGACGGCTCACCTGTTCCTAGCCCCTCCATGCCGGGAATGTCATCTCCAAACCTATGGGAGAAAAAAAAGAAAAATTAGCTGACATCAGAGTGAAAGGATCCTGAAATGTCTCATACTGAGAGCTTCCTGACTAAGGGGGAAGGAAGGGGTTTAAGTTTTTGTCTTTGAGAAATGTTTTATTTGCATTGACCTGGGGAAAAGACAAAGTTGCTCAGGCTGGTTTCAGATAGTGTGTCCCTGTGGGGAGATTTTTCCCCTCGTAAAAATTTAGCCTAAGACAACTGAGAGCCAACTAGAACTATCCCTGAGGCAATTTAGTCGAGCTCCACCTTTAAAAATAGAAATTGGAATGAGGGGTTCCCCGGGTGGCTCAGTTGGTTGGGTGTCTGCCTTCAGCTCAGGTCATGATCCCAGGGTCCTGGGACTGAGCCTCACATCAGACTCCCTGCTCAGTGAGGAGACTGCCTCTCCCTCTCCCTCTGCTGCTCCCCCTGCTTGTGTTCTCTGTCAAACAAATAAATAAATAAATAAAATCTTAAAAAAAAAAAGAAATTGAAATGAAAACAGTACGAAAGACATTAAAATGATTGATTCATCTATTTGATTAGCTACCCAAAAGCATTTATCAAGCATTTACTATGTGCCAGGCATTGTACTAAGCATAGGGAATTAAGGGAAAAACAAATTTTCTCTGAGGAACTTCACTCTCAGAGAACAGATGTAAATAAACAAATGTAATGTAAAACAATACAAGTTATTGCAGCTGAATGTACGAAATGCAAACACGGAAGTCATGACCACATTTGTCCAAGAGAGTCAGTAATGGCTTCAAAAGAGAAATTAACATATGAGGATATGTTAAAGAATAAATAGAATTTTGCCAAGAAGAGAAAGAGAAAAATAAAGAACTGAAGACTTAACATTTGAAACCATAAAAATAAACTCTATGTTCTGGAAACAGCCAGTGTTTTAGTATTCCAAATTAAACCGCAGGATGTACTGGTGAAAAGGAGCAGTCAAGAAAAGTCTGGAAGGTCAGGTCAAAGGTTGCTGCGAGCGGCTCCACTTGCCATGTTAAATGTGACCACAGACCTGGTGAGTGAGAGAGAAAGCATTCCAGGGCTAAAAATGTGTTTCAGTAAAGAGTGTGGTAGACAGGAAAATAGAGGATGGGGTGAAAATCTCCGTAAGTCTATTTAATATGGGGAGGATTAATTTCTCAAACCCAAAGCAGGCTTGTGGGGGAATAAAATAGAAAGTCTTCTTTTTCATTTTGGTCTTACCCTTTAACACCTTTCTTAGGAGGCTTGCTCTTGAATTGGCGAGTCTGTCTCTGCTTGAACTTGGGGGGCCCCTTGCGTGGGGTAGTGGGACCCTGGTTTGAAGCCGGAGGAGCCAAAGCAGTGTTGTCGCTCATTCTGATGTCGTTGGGTGTCTGATAGTTCTCTTTCAGGATCCTTAGATGGTGAGAGGAAAAAAAAGGGCTCTTCAGGGTACAAGGACCATTGCTTCTTAGACCCTCACTGGAAATGCCAGAAAAGCTCAGGACTTTGTCTTGGCACAAAAGGGAAGAATCTACCATCTTTTAAAGAGATTTTCAAGAAAATATGGTATAAGTCATGGGTGCACTCAATGTAGTGGAACGTAGACTGACAACAGATAGATTTACAAACCAAAAATCTAGGTAGACGTGTTGTTTCAATAAATTGTCATGAGCGTTCTATGTGAATTTATTATATGTACTTCCCCTCTGTGATCACCACTTTAACCATCTATGAAGACAGGGAAATGGACTGAATGCTATCTATAGTCTTTACAGCACTGATATGTTCTTTAAGCTTTATATATTTTTCCACCCAACTACAAATAACCCGACTCTTAATGTTCATTGCCTCACATTTTATGGGCTTTTTACTTTACAGTCTTTGCTTTGTTTAAACCTCATGTAATCAAGATACTTCTCTCCTAGTTCTGGGAGATAACAATGTAGTCACCTGGACAGGGGGAGCTCTGAACCGGAGACACTAACACCCATGTAGTATCTGATACATTCCAGGACACACACATACACACACACACACAGAGGAAAATCAATGAAGGGTGATTCAGTAGTAAGTTTATGCTTTAACTCCATATTCAGACATGAGGTTCTTCAGTCACCCATTTCTCTGAAATGGTCAACATTTTCTCCTATCCAAATAATGGCCTTACCCAATATGATTTTCACAGACTGATTTTAGCTATAGAAACGTACATTGTCATTCTTCAAGTACAAATAGAGTTGTATTAACAAAAGACATTTTTAAAGTAGAGATGCTAAGCTAAAGGATGACTTTTTTTCTTTCTCCTTTCTATCACAAAAGTTGATAATACTTCTCCTGGGAAGGAAGATTCTAAAAAACTCCAAAGAACTTCTAAGTAACCCTAATCTCTTACCCTGAGCCAAACACTTCCATGCTCTGCTACCCGTAAGATTTATTTATATGATCTATAAATTATAGATTTATGCTAATATTCTTAGCTTCAACTCTTCCTGACCAGCTTTGACCCATACTAACCATCTTCCTCTTTCTCCACCACACTGAACATGCCTCAAATTTTATATTGTATGACTTCAAGTTCATCAACTTTTCCTTATTACTTTCAAAATCAGTTTAAATTATTATCCTTGCCTAAAAGATATATTTCCTTATCTTCTTTTCCCCAATTACTATTTTCATTTTCTCCTGCTAGTTCTCAACTTTTTCCGTAGAAGCACGTCGACTAATCTGTGAGTAGGTACCAGGGATAATGAACCTGGCCAGAGCTCTAGATTACTTGCTCATGCTGTGGATCTTGTCTTTTTTTTTTTTTAATTAATTTTATTTTATTTTTTCAGTGTTCCAAGATTCATTGTTTATGCACCACACCCAGTGCTCCTTGCAAAACGTGCCCTCCTTAATACCCACCAGGTTCACCCATCCCCCTACTCCCCTCCCCTCCAAAACCCTCAGTTTGTTTCTCAGAGTCCACAGTCTCTCATGGTTCATCTCTCCCTCCGATTTCCCCCAATTCACTTTTCCTTTCCTTCTCCTAATGTCTTCCATGTTATTCCTTAAGCTCCTCAAGTAAGTGAAACCATGTGTTAATTGACTTTCTCTGTTTGACTTATTTCACTCAGCATAATCTCCTCCAGTCCTGTCCATGTTGATACAAAAGTTGGGTATTCATCCTTTCTGATGGAGGCGTAATATTCCATTGTATAGATGTACCATATCTTCTTTATCCATTCATCTGTTGAAGGGCATCTTGGCTCTTTCCACATTTTGGTGATTGTGGGGACTGCTGCTATGAACATAGGGGTACATGTTGCCCTTCTTTTCACTACATGTGTGTCTTTGGGGTAAATACCCAGTAATGCAATTGCAGGGTTTTAGGGTAGCTCTATTTTTATTTATTTAATTTATTTTTTAATATTTATATTAAAATATTTAATATTTTAATATTAAATTTTTTATATTTATAATATAAATATTATAAATTATATAATTTATAAATTTTATAAATTTATATTATATAATTTATATAAATTATATAAATTTATAAATTATATAATTATAAATTTATAATATAAATATTATAAATTAGAATTTATAAATAATAATATTTATAAATATCTATATTTATTTATTTAATTTCATGGATCTTATCTAAATTCCCCACTGGAATGTGCTCCAGTGGGCTTCTTTTTCCATTTTTTGTTCATTTCTGTGGCCTCAAAACCTAGAACAGTGCCTGGCATATAGCAGGTGTGCCATATATATTTGTCAAATGGATGAACAAATAGATGGAGACATTGAACTAATACCTTGAACTTTGGGTGATGAGAGCCTGACCCTGTGATTTCTCCACCAAACCATAGAGAAGGCATCAGTTGGTCTTCACCTCACAAAGCTCTCAGTGGCTTTAGGAAATGGGCTGTCAGTTCATCTGTTCACTGAATCCAGTTCTTGTGCTATGGACCCTCTCCTGCCCTGGTAAACAGGCAAAGTTTGTGTGTCTCCAAGTGTGGTTGGGACCATGGAAACTGCTACTGGCAGCCAATAGCAGCATTATTCTCAGAGTTTACCATCAGTAACTAACACATCCCGGCTCTGACAAAGCCACAGAGGAAAACTAGGAAATTTCTCTCAGATTAAGATTTTTGAATTCTCAATTCTTTCAAAACAGTAAGAAAGCAAAAATTTTCCTTTCTCTCATCTGGAGAGTTTACTAGGATTAGGATTACCAGATTTAACAAATAAGAAAGCAGGATACGCAGTTAAATTTAAATTTCAGATAAATAACAAATGAGGTTTTTATTATAAGTATATCCCAAATATTTCATGGTACATACTTATACAAAAAATTATTTGTTGCTTATCTGAAATTCTAATTTTACTGGGCATCTTCTATTTTTATCAAGCAGTTCTATTTAGGATCCCACTGTGTTAGATCTAGAGTCTATAATATGAAGGCCTAAGGGAAACTAATCAGTCAAATTACTCTTTGGGGGAAATGCAATGTAAAGACTTTGTGTTTTAAATTCAAATAGACATAGTTCCAAATCCCTGCTCCACAAAATCTGTCTATGTGACCTTGGATAAGTTGTATAACTTGTCTGGACCTCATTCCATCTATAAAATTAATCAAATATACCTTCTTTTTACAGTTATGGAGAAAAGTAAAGGGCATAATGTAAATAAGTGTTTTGTACAAAGTGCTCAAAAAAACCCCAATAACTATGTAATAGATCTTCAGGGAGTCAAGGAAGCCAGGCAAACAAATTTATGATTGAGACACAGGTACACCTGCCCTCTCTCTACCTTTTCTCCTAGGCCAACAGTTGAAGAGCCCTTGTCATGTACCAGAGAGGTGACTGTCATTGGCACTTGCTGTGTAATCCTCTGTATCCCTCCAACACCCTATTGATTTATGACTGGCCTTGAAATTCTGCCTTAAACTTGGATGCCTTTGACACCCCCAAAAGCCACCCCAAAGAACTTAAAAATCACACTTGGCTTCCATCTTTCCTTGATTATACTTCCCCTTTTTTCTTATAAGTTTCTTTTGCATATTTGCATATATAATTTTGAAGTTGCACCTCTAGGCTCAGATGGCGTTCCTGTTCCCGTCTAGGTGTGATGCATTATGTAAAGGGATTCTCTTCCAGAAGAGTTAAATAACAGCCGCCTGGTTAATCCCTGGATCCTCCTGATACTCAGGGTTTGCACCATGGGTAAGAATTTTATGTTTATTGTGCATTTCATGTAAAATACTTCATTTTTGAGTATGTAGGACAATCAACTAATTCGTAGAGTGTTTCCGTCATGGATGTGCCCCCCCAGTTCTCCCTGTAAAGCCATTTGGGAGGAACAGAACAAATAGGACCCTTCCCTGCCTTGGAAGTTAGTCTTGTCCATGTCACATGTCACAAGAGGTTAAACTTATCCTGGCCATGCTTTCCCAGGAATTAAAAAGGCATCCCCAGGCTAAATAATCCTTCACCCAGTGTCAGATTTGCTTTTGGCTGTAAGAAGATGTTTTACATTTTTGCCTCCCAGAAGTGTCAAGTAATTCATTCATTCCCTTGTGAGATGGAAAGACTTTCTATTTTTAAAGCAATGTTAGCCCTTCCCCTTTTGAAGAGTATGAACTATCGTTCTGCAGAAGGAAGTGGATGCAGCAAAGTAACATGTCAAAGCATAGTTTAGTAGGGAATCAAGATTAGTGTCACCTTGGATGCAAGGCAGCAGAGCTCAGCTGTAAGAAGCTATGGAGGACGACCACCCATAAATCCCAGCTAAGGAAGAGCAGTTTCAGAAGGTCCTGAGTCAGCATCTCTGATGCTGCTATTATCACCCCCAGACTTCCAGGTCTCTCCTTCTTGGCAAAGATATGGGCAAATACACAATTCTATTGTTGAGGAGGAGATAGGTGCAGGAGTGGTCTCCTTGCACTGATGGGGTTGGGTCCATAAATGTCACCAGGGTCCTGCTAAGGCAGAGAACCATATAACTTGGAAAGCCAAGGAAGACCCAAACCAAAGCCATGAAAAGACAAAAACAA
The DNA here is from genome assembly GCA_028533885.1 of Nasua narica. Taxonomy (NCBI): domain Eukaryota; kingdom Metazoa; phylum Chordata; class Mammalia; order Carnivora; family Procyonidae; genus Nasua; species Nasua narica. Next base: position 40,599,194 of record CM052807.1, read on the forward strand.
AAGTCCACAAGTACCTTCCTTCGGATTGGAACAAACAAACACTTTGACCTCAGAGGGAGAAGGCTAAGCCACCCACATTGCACTGGGGTCACTCCGGCTGGCTCTGGATTCTCTTTCTCCTTATCCTCACACTCTCATGTCCCCCCTCTTGTATTTTGGTCTTTTTCAAGCACACCCAGGGAGTAAATAACTGCTTGCTCTGTGGTCATTTAGTGCCCCACATCCCTCTTTTCCCAGAAGACTGGGAGCCACAAAAAAGAAGGAGTCAGTTTGGGGCTCTTTCAAAATGAGTTGAGTAATCAAGTTTTGCAGCAACCTTGTAATAATCAAGTTTCACTTATTAGCTGGCTGCATGACATTATAAGGCAATTTGGACATATTTCCTTCATGTTTTCTCCCAGTTTCATTCCCGGCCCCAGGCCAGGCACACTGGTTCAGTGTGTTTTCTTCCATTTCTTTATTTTAGAGCCAGATCAACCCTCCACCACCCACAAAGTCTTTCAATTACAATCTACTTAAACACCAGAAGTTGAGAAATACTCACAGGGTTGAATGTTGCTCCCATAAACTGCCCAGTTGCCCTCTTCAAAGTAGATGAATAAAGATCTTTGCCTCCTGATTTATCTCCCTGTAATACCCACATGCTTCGTAATCCCACTGTTAAAAGCTTAGAGCACCAATCCAGGTGCAAAGAAGTTAGAAGAATAAAGGGTGAGACTGGGACAGGCTTACGAGGTTTCTGACAACTAAATACTCTCACAAAACTGACTTGGGTTGTCTCTCGTCAATAAATAGGTATTAAAACTACAAACACACAGAAGGTGTTGATATCCAGGGGTATATTCGTAGTTTGTGATTCAATATCTCTTGTCTTCCTCCATTCCTACCATTAGTCCTTGCTATCTACCATTCTATCCCTTTCCCTGGCACATACACCCCCAATCATAAGTCAATCCCCACCACACAGGCATCATGTCATCATTCTTATGGGACTCTAGATAACTGGAAAGAGGAAAGTGAATCATAGTGTCCCTTGCTGCAATGGGGACACAGGGATGCTGATTGTGTAAGCAATGACATTGAAAAGTATATGATATCACAGTCTCTCCTGAGGGTTTTGGAGGGGAGGGGGTGGGGGGGTGGGCGAGCCTGGTGGTGGGTATCGAGAAGGGCACGTATTGCATGGAGCACTGGGTGTGGTGCATGAACAATCAATCTTGTAACACTGAAAAATTAAAATAAACATATCTGGGGATAAAAAAAAAAGAAGAAAACCAAAAAAAAAAAAAAAAAGAAAAGTATATGATATCTCTCCCTAATAGGTTCTTTATGTATTTCCTCAGTAAGATGGAACCACAAATCAAAAATGACACAAAATTCAGTGATACTTGACAGAGAAAGAGCCCAACTTAGAGCTGGTAACTATAAACTGATGGCATGTATTTGAAAATGGATTGCTGGATCTTCCACATCAAAGCCTTCAGAGTATAGGGCTGAGATTACAATTCAATTCATTGGTACCCTTGGCTTCAGTCTTTCCGTTACACTGAGCCACTAGTGTTAATTCGTACATCACTTTCTATAGACCTTAGTCCATACGCTAGCATCATTAAGTTCTTTTGACAAATTTATCACAGAGAAATAAAGTGATTTACTCAAGACCGCATATAGAGTTAGTAGTGGAGCCAGGATCAAGGCCCAAATCTGGGAACACCTTGCATATTCCTCTATCTTTCTATTAAACTACAGCAAAGCAGAATAGACGAAGATGCACGTGTTGCTGGTCTCTCTCATGCCTTGCCAGTGAATTGTAATGTGCCTTCCCTAAATTGTTATTTGTTAGAGAATTGCACTCCGTAAGATTATGGAGAAAGAAGGTCAGTTTATCCTTCCTAGGCAGGGAAAGATTCTTAACTGACAGCCCCAAGCAGATTGATTACATGAGCAGCTAAACAGCTTATGGGAGGGGGGGTTATTAAAAAACAAACAAAAAACACACACACACAAAAACCCAAAAAATCTTTGTCTTCACCAAAATAGAAGAGTTTTGAAGCAGCAAATGCATTGCAGAGGCAATAGAATGTTTGATGTCTGGGTGAGTCTTCCCACTCCCGCCTCTGTGTCTCCATTACCATTTAGACCTCCTCTACTCTTAGACACCAGGTACATGGATATTGAGATTCTTATCTGTGAAACACTCGCCCATTCCCTATTTCTTTGTTGAAGGACTGCAATTCATATAGGCAGTGAAAAGAGCAATAAACTGAATGTTCTAGAATGTTGCTACTCAAAGTGTACCAGCATCCACACCACCTGAGCGTTTGCTAGGAATGCAGGACCTCAGGCCCTGCTCCAGATTTCCTAAACCAGAAGCTGCATTTTAACAAGGTTTTCACCTGATTTGCTCGCCTAGTCCTATTGTAGACCCATGTGCAGGCTCGATTTCACCACATCTCCACTAGGTGACAAGATTGCCACTTCGTCAAGTCTCAGTTCCTTCATGTCATATGCCATAATGTGCCAAGGTGCTCAGTTTTTTCCACTCTAGCACACTTGAGAAATAGAAACCACATGGATCAGTAACAGGATTTATAACCAGTGATTCTCAATGTTGGAGGAAGGAGGACGGTGTTGTACCATGACACTTGTCTCTCCCAGAGAGAGCCAGAGAAATGGAATGTGAGGGGTGAGATGTATGACCAAGTATATAGTTTGAAAAACTCTTCTAAAGTGATTCTAATTTAGCTTTCAAGGATTTATGATTAGAAAATTCTTAAATTGCTTTAAAGACTTAAAAATTTATTTTCTACCCGGTTTTGGACCAAGATGGAGTAGATATACTTCTCCCCATTCCTATGCTAGGTACAGCTAAAATTCTTAAATATTATATATAGAACAAACATAAGAGTATTTTTAAAAGTCAAGAGAAGAAAAGAAACCGAATAGAGAATTTAGTGCCCTAGGAACAATGTGGCAGTAAATTCCCTGAGTTCTCTTTTAGTTTTATATATCCTGAACTAGAGGCAAGAGAAGCAGCAACCCAGAAACACAAACAGGAGCAGATAAAAAAAATCCTCTCAAAAAGCCTACTGTTTCAGGCACCTGGGTGACTCAGTTGGTTAAGCAACTGCCTTCAGCTCTGGTCATGATCCTGGAGTTCCGGGATCGAGTCCCGCATCAGGCTCCCAGTTCCACAAGGAGTTTGCTTCTACCTCTGATCTTCTCTCTTCCCATGCTCGCTCTCACTTTATCTCTCTCTTTCAAATAAGGAAATAAAATCTTTAAAAAAAAAAAAAAAATAAAGCCTACTCTTTCTAGACAAATGACCAGAAAAGATGTAATCTAGTAAGGCAGAAAACAATTAGACAAAAATCACCCTATGCCATGGAAACAAATCCATCAACAAATCTAACATCTTGGTGGAGGTAAAAAGGCCAATATCAACCCCATCAGCACAGGTTGAGTAACGAGACTTCCATTCAGGCCCAGCTATAATTAGGTAACCTTACCCCATATCCACCTAAGTAGTATTAGAGAAGGCCACATGGGGATCTTAGACTTTCATCTCCAACCAGTGATAATGAGGCACCCTCTTCCTTCTTACCAGAATGGTGTCAGAGGAGGCCCAGTGGAGAATTTCACCACTATTCAGCAATAACAAGGCACCTAAAGAAGAACAAAATGAACATTTTAGAACATAATGAACATAAAAAATTCTATGAATGGGCTTGACAATAGAAAGAAGCCAAAAGAAAGGATCAGTGAACCTGAAACTAGAACAGCAGAAATTACCCCAATTGATCAAAAGAGAGAAAATGAATAGAACACAAGGAGGAGGAGGAGTAGCAGCAGCACACAACAACAAGAACAACAACCGCCACCTGAGAGACCTCAGAAACTAAAAGATCTAACATTCACATCATCAGAGTTCCAGGAGAGGAGAAAGGATGAGGCTAAAGAAAGTACTTGAGAAAATAATGACTCCAAATTTCCTAAATTTGATGAAAGAAACAAGCCTATGGAATCAAGAAGCTTTCAAACCCCAATGGATCAACCCAAGGAAATCTATGCCAAATCATATCATAATCAAATGACAAAACAAATTTTGAAAGCAATTTAAAAATACATATATACCACTTTACCTAGAGGTGAGAAAATGGAGTGATGGAGGCTTTCTCATCATAAACTCTGGGGCCAGAAGAAAGTAGCACAACATTTTTCAAGTCCTGATAAAAAGTAGAACTGTCACCTCTGTCTGTGAATTTATCCTTCAGGAGTGAAGGGAAATAAAGACATCCTAATAAAGACTAACACAATCTATCACCAGAAAACCTACACTGAAAGAATGACAAAAGAAGTTCTTAAAACAGAAAGGAAATGATAATTTTTTAAAAAAAGAAAATTTTGAACATCTAGAAAGAAAAAACACCAAAAAAAGAGGAAGTGTGGGATACAGAAGGATGTGTGGAAGACAGGAAACTCAACCACATTCGGCCGGGCTTGTGGAGACATAACCATTGTTCAAGACACCGTAGAGTTCTAGAGATCTGGTCCGTTTGCATGTTCAAGAATTGTACCCATTGTTCCCCATTCCAAGTGGTTGTTCTTTCTGTTTCTCTACTACTCCTGCTGCCATTAAGTCTTAGAGGATTCGAGTACCCTGGCCTAACCAGCAGTAAGTACCCACCGCCTCTGTGAGACAGAACGATTCTACCAGGTTACTTAATTGGTCCCTGACTAGACTCATCAGGGTTGATTTTTGATCAGTTATCTACATCTGATCATATCAGCCAGGTAATGGAGTCCAGATGGCTCCAAACAAGGTGACTGATGATCAAGAAATTTCTGGATGAACTTTGGTTGTGCTGGACACTCTAAGATTTCAGAGGTATAAGAAATAAAGCCAGCAGAAACATTGCTGGGAAAGGAAAAAGAATTACTGGTAAATGGAATGACATCCATGAATATGAAGCACATTTTACTATGTGAAAGAATCCAGAGTTGAAAGGATCTAATGATCTCCGATTTCATTAATGACATTCCAAAAAGGAAAAACTATGAGGTTGGAGAACTAATCGGTGGCGGCCAGGGGTTGAGAGAAGTCGACTGCTTGTAAAGGGACAACACAAGGGATTGTAAAGGGTGGTGGAATTATTTGGTATCATGATTGCAGTGGTGGATATGTAACTCCAAGGAGTTTTACTATACGCAAATTTAAAAACTAAATATCATAAAAATACTTCTAAAAATTATGTCTCATAGTTCTATAATCCTTGGTTCTTGATACTTTCTGACAGATGGGAAAGTATTATTAATCACATACAGAAAGAGAGTTAAAGGGCAGGCACTAAGTAATTAGAAAGTAATCAAAATTTTAGCTGTCCTAAAAGCTCCTTACACAAGCACTAATCTCTAATCCTTCTTTAGTGTTTCTTAAAATACCTTTGAGTAGGAAGACAGGAATCAGAGACACATTTCTTCTACATTTGGATTCTCCTAGACTGAGATTCCCACTCCGATTAATACACAGCAGACTCCAGAAAGGAACCCCCTAAATGTGAAGAAGGAAGGTACAAGGTTCTCCCCTACCTTCTCCTAATATTCAATAATATTTACGCCTTTTCCAGAACAACATTGTTAATCTTGAAAAAAATATGACATTGGAAGAAGGAATGGAAGGGTGAATTGGGGGAAATTGGAGGGGGAGACAAAACATGAGAGACTGTGGACTCTGAGAAACAAACTGAGGGTTTGGGGGGGAAGGGTGGGGGGTTGGGTGAGCCTGGTGGTGGGTATTGAGGAGGGCACGTACTGCATTGGAGCACTGGGTGTGGTTCATGAACAATGAATCTTGGAACACTGGAAAAATTAAATTAAATTTAAAAAAAAAGAAAAAGAAAAAAGCAACTTACTAATTAAAAATACAGTACTCCCTTTCAGAAAATAGGGAAGAGGGAACAGTACTCAACTCATTTCATTAGGCCGATTTTACCCTCATAAAATGTTTTAACAATAAAACCAAAGACAGTAAAAAGGAAAAATACTAATCAATCTCTCTCATAAATTTAGATGTAAAAATCCTTTTTTAAAAAAGATTTTCTTCATTTATTTGACAGAGAGAGACAGCGAGAGAGGGAACACGAACAGGGGAAGTAGAAGAGGGAGAAACAGGTTTCCTGCTGAGCAGGGAGCCTGATGTGGAGCTCAAATCCAGGACCCTGGGATCATGACCTGAGCCAAAGGCAGAAACTTAACAACTGAGCCACTCAGGTGCCCCTAGATGTAAAAATTCTTAATGAAATATTAACAAATCAAATACAGGAATAACCAAAAATAATACTACACCATGATCAAGTGAGATTAATTCCATGTATGCAAGACTAATGTCTAATCAATTAACAATACACTATATCAAGAGCCTAAAGAAGAAAAATCATATGATGATATCAATTGACATAGAAATGCACAGAAAATGCATTTGGCAAAACCCAGTGCCCATTTAGGATAACTCTCAGCAAACTAGAAAGAGAGGGGAACTCAAAAAGAGCATTTTCAAAATAAACCAACCAAACAAACAAAAAAATCCTACAATTTACTTCATATTTTATTGTGAAAGACTGAATGCTTTTTCTCTAAGATCAGAGACAAGTCAAGAATGTGTGCTCTTATCACTCTTATTCAACATGGTACTGAAAGTTCTGGCCAATGCAATCAGGTATGAAGAAAATAGAAAGCACATAGTTTGGAAATGAGAAATGAAGCCGCTTCTATTTACAAATGACATGATCATCTACATAGAAAAATCTTTAGGAATTTGCATTTTAAAACTATACTGTAACTAATAAGTGAGTTCAACAAGGTTGAAGCATACTAAACTAATACAGAAAAATCTATTGCATTTATACATAACAATGAATAAGTGAAAACTGAAACTTAAAAAGTAACATCATTCATAATTGCTCTAAAGAAAATGAAATACTTAGGTATAAATCTAACAAATCTAAGAAAACAAATACTTAGGTGTAAATCAAACAAAGATTTGTATGATTAAAAACTACAAAATCTAATTTTCTAAAAGCATTTTAGAAGAGAGAGAGAGGAGGCATGAACAGGGGGAGCAGCAGGCAAAGTAAGAAACACGTTCCCTGTTGAGCAGGGAGCCTGATGTGGGGCTCGATCCCAGGACCCGGGGATCATGACCTGAGCCGAAGGCAGACGCTTAACTGACAACCACCCAGGTGCCCTACAAAATCTAATTTAAAAGAAATCAAAGCAGACCTAAATAGTTGAAAAAATACACCTTGCTTATGGATTAGAACCCTCGACATAGTAAAGATACCAATTCTCACTAAATTGATCTATGTTTACTGTAATTCCTATCAAAATTCCAGCCGGGTTTTCTGTAGACTTAGATAAATTTATTCTAAAATGTATGGCCAAAACATATTTTGAAGAAGAAAAAAGTAGGGTGGGAGGGAATCACTCTTCCTAATGTTAAAGTTTCCTATATAGCTACAGTAGTCGAAACAGTCAGTGAAACGAAGTACAGAAACCAAGTGTAGACCCACGCAAATATGCCCAATTAACTTTTGACAGAGGTGCAAAAGCAATTAAATGGAAGGGGGACAGTATGATACTGGAGAATGAACATCTAAATCCTGGACAAATGGGGCTGAGCATTGACATTTGTCCATGGACATCAGAAAAAAACAAAACAAAACAAAAGTGAATCTTAAACCTCACACTTTATGCACCTAAAATTCCACACCTAACCACCACGCCTTGCATGGAAACTAGCTTAATGTGTATCAGGACTTACATGTACAAAGGAAATCTATAAAGATTTAGGGGGAAAAAATAGGAGAAAATCTTCAGGTCTCAGTCCTTCAGGACTAAGCAAAAAGGTCTTAGACTTGCCAGCAAAATTACTTAACAGGGAAATCTGATATATTTGACCTTATCAAAATTAAAACTTTCGCTCTGAAAAACCCTGTTAAGAGAACAAAAAGACCAGCTACACGCTGGGAGCAAATATTTGCAAGTTACACACCCAACAAGGGATTTGCCTCTAAAATATACAAAGAACTCCCAAAGCTCAATAATCAAAAAGCAAACATGCCAATTAAAAAATGGGCCAAAAATACAAATAAACATTTCACTGAAGAGAATATACAGATAGCAATAAGGACATAAATAGATGTTCGCCATAATCCTCCAGTAGGGAAACAAGGATTAAAACCACAATGAGGAAATGAATCGAGTATGGCTCTCTGGGTGGAGAGCATTCCTGCAGGGACAATACCTACTGAAATAGGAACCTCCTTCTCCTGTCAGGATTAGCAGGGGAGCAGGGGACTAGAATGAAGAGAACAAAAGAGTAGGGAGAGGAGTCTGGAGTGGTGCAAGGGGCCAGATCATGAGGACACCAGGTCTTGAATAACATAAAAGTTACCTCAAAATCTGGCAGCTCACAACAGTAAACATCTGTTAAACCCCACGGTTTCTGAGGGTCTGTTCAGGGTAATGAAGCTGGGTGGTTTCGGCTCTGTCTTTCATGAGGTGACACTCAGGCTGCTGGGACTGGTGGGAGGACTCACTTCCCACATAGCTCACTAGCACAGCAGAAATCCTCATTTCTCACCACATAGACCACTCTCTATGTTGCTCATATGTCTCTTCAGTGTCCTTATGACATGGCACCTAACTTTCCACACAACTGATCCAAGAGATCAAGAGAGAAAGCACATAGCCTCAGAACTGACACAGCATCCCTTCTGCCATGCTCTATTGGTCCCACAGACCAAGCCCCATACAATGTGACCAAGGTTGATAGTGGGATCATCGGGGCCATCTTGGAGGTTGGTTACCACAACGAGCATACTTCCAGACCATGGCAAATGCTTCCATTTTCCTGTAAATGGGTAAAAGTTCCCTAGAAGTTTCAGAGAGAACGAGTGGTCTGGTCATGAATGTGCTTCTTACTCTGACTCCTCTGAGGAGAATAAAGTATGAAGCTATTATGGAAGTGGAAAACATACAAGGAGATGTACAAAAGTCTCAGAAGGGGTGGTGATGGTAGGGCTAGGCTGCTAGCAGAGGAGGAGATGAGAAGTAGTCAGCAGGCTATATATTGAAAGTAGAACTTGCAGAAGATGGGATTTTCCTAGATGTCGCCAACTTCTCTTTTTATACTCTCTTGGGGTGGTCTCATCCATTTATGTAGGTTAAGCCAGTGTCCCTCAAATGTCACAACTTACCCGCAGAGTGTTTTAAAGCAGATTCCTGACTCCAACCCTAGAGATTCTGATAGCACGGGTCTGGAGTTGGCCTGATAATTTGCATTTCTAACAAATTCCTGGATGATTTCCATCTGCAGATCCACAGACCACACTTTGAGTAACCTGGTTGAAACTACTATCCATAACCTGATGAATCATGAGTTCAGAGTTGAAATCCAGGCTTATATATCGTTCTGTCTGTCAAAAATCACCTCCTAGAAATGGCAGTTGTTTTCAAACTCAACATGTCCAATCTCAAGTCATAACCTCCGCCGAGACATCTGTCTTTTCTTTTATATTTTCTATATCAGTTGATGATACCAGCAAGGACCCTGTCAGTCTTGCAAGAAACCTGTCAATCCTCACTCCTCCTCACCTTCATCCCTTACATCCCTCCAATCAACAAGTCATGCCAACTTCCCCTGAGTACGTCTTGCAGCTGACCACCTCCGTCTCTCCCTACTCTGAGTGCCGCTCTAGTTCAGGCCTGAGCAGTCTCCAAACTGGTTTTGTTCCCACCAAACCCATCAACACGGCCACCAGAGTAGAGTAAAACAGAAAACTGTTCAGGCGCCTCCTTTACTTCCAATGGCTCTCTGTCGCTGACAGGATTGAGATCGAGTTCCTTATTTGCATAGCTTGAGAGGTCTGTTGTGATGAGGACCCTGTGCTTGTCCTGCTCCAGGCACGGTCATTATCCTTATACAATGTTCACTCTGAAGTCCAGCAACCTCAAGCTGCTTCTTTATGATTCCCTGCACATACCACACCACTTGGGGATGCCACGCCTTTGCTCATGGTTTCCCTTTCCTCAAATGCCTTCTCCACGTCCAACCCTTCCCATGTCAAGTAGCCAACGTCTACTCTCCTTTGTAGACTTGGTGCTATAATCGCTTCCTCCAAGAAGCCTTTCTTGATGTCCTCACTAACTTTTCTCGTGATACCTCCTGTACATTTCTTTTCCTAAGCGCACACAAAAAATTTAATTTGTTTATTTCTGTCTTCCTCAGTACATTGGTAGCAACATGAGGTCTAGGACTGTGACTTAGAAGTGGGTTTATCTCCGACCTTGTTCACAGGTCCTGGAATATAGCAGGGAATTCTTAAGGGCTTGTTGAATTTGGAAATGAACCTTTACACCAAGGCTCTGAACTCCTTCAGAATGTAGTTCAATATGTCATATTTTAAATAGGAAGCTATATCATATACATATATATATGAAAGGAAGAAACAGAAAAATTGGTCTCAGTGACCCCTGTGGATACATGACTATACTCACATTCCAATCGTTCCTCCCCAAGGCATCACACTAAGCAGAGGAAAGAGATGTAATGGGGATGCAGAATGTAGGCATTTCTATCTTATTTAGACAGATACATGTCTACTAAAAAACTTGACTCAATTTCTTGCACGATTCAGACAAGTATTGTGCTAGCTGCTCCAAGGAGTACAAGGCACATAAGACATAAGCCCTTCCCTTACACATTTTATATTTGGATGGAGAAATAATTCTACTATTCAGAAAATAATCATGTAACACAAAGCAGTGCCTACTAAAGTCCTAAATTATATTGTACAAACAGTGCATGCTCTAGTTCAAAAAAAAAAAGAAATATAACACACTTGTCCTGGATCAATGCTGGAAAGAAGAAGAAGGTAGGTGCCCGGGTGGCTCACTCGGTTAGGCATCTGCCTTCAGCTTAGGTCAGGATCCCAGGGTCCTGGGATCGAGCCCCACATCAAGCTCCCCGCTCTGCACGGAGCCTGCTTGTCCCTCCCCCTCTGCCTGCTGTTCCTCCTGCTTGTGCTTGCTCTATCTCTGTCAAATAAATAAACAAAATCTTTTTTTAAAAAAAGAAGAAGGTAATATAAAGATATATATGTATTTGAGATGTGTGTGGGATGATTGCAAGTACTTAGATGAAAATGGCTCTCTCTTAGTCAATCTCATATGTGGTCTGCAGTAATAAGCATCAGAATGTCCTATGGAATTGATGATGGTGATGATTTTCTTAGCCCCGATCATTTATTGAGTATTGAGCACCCTACTGGATGATTTCTCACACATTATTTCCAACCCCTCCAGAGATGCTGAAGGTTGATATACCTCTTTTACAGATGGGCAAACTGAGGCTCAGAGAAACGAAACCATGGCCCAGGGATACCCTGGTGGGAAGACACAGAGCCAGGACATCTGTCTAACATCTGTCTAACATCTGTAGCTCCCCCTCCCCACCCCAGCCTGCTATCGCTGCCCCGTGGACACATTTCAGATGGACAGCTTTCAGGGTGGAAGGTCTTCTCTGAGAGTTTATTGTCTCAACTTGTCACCTCAAAGAAATACATCTGTGCAAAAAGAGGAAGTCTTAACAGTCCACCTCAGTCTTTCATCACTTTTTGAGGTTCATGGCAAAGGCACCGCCTCATGGAAGAGTTGTCTAGAATTTACCTTTCTGTTGTATGCTTGTAACGACAAAAAAAAAAAACAAAAAAAAACAAAAAACCTGGAAAATACTTCAAAGGTTCGATGATTGTTCTGGAAACTCTCATGCAGGTTTCCAAGTTCTGTTGATTTCATTTGGCAGCACAGGGCTAAGGTCCTTGGGGTAAGAGATTCCTTGCTGCCATGACAGACATTGTCCTGCATCTGAAGAAGTTTAAATATGGGAAAGGGAGTCTGGGTGCGTAACACATCTTTGTCAGTTTGGGCTAGAAGCAGAGTGTCTCCCCTTGTGGGCCTCTTCAAAGAGTCTCTTCATCTGTTTCCCCAGCTGATAAATACAGGTGAACAGTGACGGAGGAAAAATGAGAAATGGGACTTTCAGGGGGATCCCTGCCCTGACTCTGATGTGAGGTACTTTAGGAGAATTGGAAATTGGAAATTGTCCTCCAACTTACGGAAAGCCCATTGCTGTATCATCAAGAAGAGGCTTTAAATGAGCAATTCTTAATCCTTTTGAGGTCATGGACTCCTTTGAGAATTTGCTGCAAGTTCTGAATGTTCTCTCCTCCCCCAATAAATACACACACACTGCACACATACCTATCGATGTTACAGACACTTTTTACAGGCTCTCCTACCTTCCAATATCCATACCCAATGCAGTGCATTAAGAAAAATTGTGGAGACACATTGGGCTTGACAAGAAAAAAAGAAAAAGGAAAGCCCTGTTTGACTAGTGACATCTTCCCTAATAGCAGGAGAAATGTAAATACTGAATATTGAAATGTTCATATAAATAAGCATTTTTATTGACAGCAGCTATGGAGTGTATGGAAACAGTGTGGATAGACTGCTTAAAAACTATTCCTTTGGGGCACCTGGGTGGCTCAGTCGTTGAGCATCTGCCTTCGGCTCAGGTCATGATCCCAGGGTCCTAAGATCCAGCCCCACTTCGGGCTCCCTGCTTGGTGGGAAGCCTGCTTCTCCCTCTCCCACTCCCCCTGCTTGTGTTCCTTCTTTCTGTGTGTCTCTCTCTGTCAAATAAATAAAATCTTAAAAAAAAAAAAACACAAAAAAATCCTGTTCCTTTAAAGGGTTTAAATATGGCCTCTGAACTTGTTCCCATTTAAATTACTTCACTAACCCATTCCCTAAATATGGTACGAAGTCAGTTTTAGTACTTGGAAAATTACCACAAATTCTGAGATAAAAGACTGAGAATTAACGAAGTTTTATGCTATTTTGTAATCGTCATTCCTAGGTTTAATCAAAAACAGTGCTTTACCTTTCTTTTGATTAAAAAATGAGCGAAAACTACAAGTCACATTTGATTGTGCTGCAGCGCAAAGCTACATTTTGAAATTATAACCAACAAAACTCCAAAAAAAAACCTGTTTGAGGGCAAATCTTCTAAGTTCAGGGCCAAGTATATGCAGTTAACATTTATAATTCCTTAGCACTCTGCATGGGCTGCCAGCAAACCTTCAAGATATCTGGCCGAGAAGAAAGCTGGCAGAGACCGCATAGGAACAGAAGTCAGTGATACAAAGTAAAGCTCATGTGAATTTATTGCTACTGGTTTTCAGCTACTTGCCTCAGTTAAGTTTGTGCACGGCGATGACTTGATTTTTCCGACATATCCGCACAATGACCCACAGCGCTCAGAGGCTCTGGCCTCAAAGCCCTTGCACGAGCACTCATGCATATCCATGTTCACACTCACACAGTCATGCTCCCACCTGTGTCATTACTTGACAAGAACACTGTTCAGTTGACTGATCAAGAGATACGCAGTGCAAAGGAACAGGATTTGAGACAGCACAGGGTTTCCTCTTCTACTAGGTTTAAAACATTTTTTTTTCCTCACTAACTTCCTTCCTGTTCTAACTGCCAGTACTCAGAAGTCAGAGTGAGAGACAGAGGCACCCCAGAGAGCCGTGAGCCACTGAATGTAAGTTGAAATACCTCGGGGCGGTGGAAGCTATAGGTGGGCACAGGGAAACGCAGGCGATCTCTCAACCAGGCGCCGACCCTCTCCAGTTTATATTTTTAGATTGTCTTTGAAACAGATAAGAAAGTACTTAGGAGGCGGTAGGAACTGTTTGCAGAGAAGGGGAAGTCAGAGCAGGGAATCTTAGCTATGACTCAGGAGAGAGAGCTCAGCGAGGGAGGGGAGGGTATGCTCCACAGCCCTGGGGGATGAGATCCTGAGTGTCTGGAAAAAGGGCTCTGAGTGCGACTCCTGAGGAGTGCCCGGAGGGGTTTCCTACAAGGTAGGAGTGGGCATCCAGCCAAGTTCAGAAGCAAAAAGACTGTCCACCCAAACTGGTGTGGAACATGCTAGTAGTGGAAGGGTTGCTGCTGGGGTGGAGATATGTGGTTTCCTGTTTTTAAGTAGATGTAAAGAGACTGATTGAAAGGAAAAAAAGATAAAGACTCAAAGCTGTCAAACATTAAACTGTTTTCCCCTAAAGAATTTTTCTGGTGACTTAAGAGAAATGCAGAATGAAAGTCTCCCTTCAAGTACTATGGGACTTAACAATCAAAGGGGAGGTATGGTAGAACATGTTGTTACTTACTCATCTGTCACAGAGGGATGATTTCTACCACTAACAAAAATCACTTATTAAATTCCTGCAGTCAGGGGCGCCCGGGTGGCTCAGTTGGTTAAGCATCTGCCTTCCGCCCAGGTCATGATCCCAGCGTCCTGCGATCGAGTCCCCAGCCTGCGCCTCCCTCTGCCTGCTTCTCCCCCTGCTTGTGCTCTTCTCTCTCACTCTCTCTCTCTCTCTCTCTTTCTGACAAACAAATAAATATCTTAAATAAAATATAATATATATGTATATATATATATATATATATATATATATATATAAATTCCTGCAGTCAAGTGGGCAGAAAATTTGTTCCTGTTATTGCTAAAAAATACCTCTTTACATCTGAGAGGACAAAAAGCAAACAGGGAAGGCACCAAATAATTTATTAAGAGATAGGTTCTACAAAAATCCAATTAGCCCAGCTAGGATAGCTGAACCACGAGCTTTCCAAAATGGCAAGGACTGAATTTGACGATCATTAGAAGTGCTTTAGGTATGATCTGAAATTATTCCCTTTAGAGGATACCCTAGTCAGTATGTTTTGCAAACCTAGTCTGTTATTAAATTCTAGACTTAGGGTTACTTGTGGCCTGGGTCTGATCAACCCGCGGCTGTTCTTCCATGCATGGTCCGGGAAGGCAGACTGCTCTCCCAGAGAGGTCCGTCCCATAGTCACCCCTCCCCATGCAGACCAAGAGCCCCTGAAATCAGGGTCAGCAAGCTGGAGGCTCCCTGCCAGAATGGTCAAGCAAGGGAAATCCAGAGGTCATTGCCCGGGCAGACATCGTGAATCTTTGCCACTGCTTTGTTTTGTTAAGTGTACAAGAAAGCGTCCCTCCCAAATCCAAATGTGACACAAGCATAGTAATAAGATCACCTTACTCTTTTGTGAGATGGGCAGAGTTCTGAGAGAAGAGTTCCTTCTCCATTCAGGACGCTCAGACCTGGCGTATGTGGAATCACCGTGTTACAGCTGAACCAAAGCTGATGGGCACATTCGGGCACATTCCAGGGATGGGGATTTAGTCTTTGCTTGTTTGGGAGAGCATGAATTTGTCCCTAGGGAAGGAGGCTGGGAGCAACATTGAGGTTCCATTGTCAGTGGAAGCTAGCACAGCTAATTTCATTCTGACGGGAAGATCGGCCTGGGCCGATTTATGGGAGCACAATGTAGTCCAAACTTCAGCTAGCAGGAAGAGAAGCTCCGGGGACCAGAAACCAAGCAGATCAGGAAAGACAACCAACATCTGTTGAGTGCCTGCTCTATGTCAAGGCTGGTGGTAGAAACTTTCCAATTTGAATCCTGAGAGGACAGAAAAGCTCAGAAGTGTTCAATTATTTGACTAAAGTCAGCAAAAAAAAAAAAAAAAAAAAAAAAAGAACCAGCGGCTACAATGCCTTAGAAGGACATTTTAGGAAATGTCCCACGGGGGAAATTTTCTCTAATGCCACATTGTGGGCGTCCTTATTCGTAGGCAGTGTTATGCTGTCCGGGGCCCTGGATAAGCGGCCAGGCCCAGGGGGGGCTTTCAAATTGTGCCTACAAGTTCCGTGTTTATCCCTTCCGTAAGCACTTCCCCAGTCGCCCTGGGCTGTGTCAAGCTCTGGTGTCTGTAGCCAGAGCTTTCTTCAAGGGGCGGATATTCTCAGCACCCGTGGTTACATAGCCTGTCTTTACCTCTTTTCATGCTGAATTTAAAACTTCTGGGACTATGCCGAGTTATGGCAGTCGAGTCTTTTGCTTAATAATGGCTTCCTTGATGCAGTTTTCGTCGAGGATTATTTAAAATAAATATTTGTGAAAATACCCGGCACAGTTAACTTCACACGGCAGATGCTCAGCAAGGTTGAATGGGGCCACGGGGTTCTCTCTCCTTTTGCAGAGGAATCTGGGTTGGAAGAGTATACTGTGAGTACGCAGGGAAGAAAGAATGTATCGTTACTCCGACCCAGGGAAATGTTAAAGACTTCTGCTTTTAGTCATCTGTATTGTTCTCTGGGTTGATTTTAATGCTTATTGTATCTAACAAGACGCTGTCCTCTCAGGCCCCAAATCGAGTCTCCTCATCCAGCTTTGCTATTTCGGATGGTCTTCACAGAGCTAAGATGGTAGAGAGTGGCCCTTAGAAGCCCAGGAGGCACCAATCCCTCCATGTTGCTAAGGAACGCTGAGAAACCACAGAGGACTCCAGAACCAAGAGAGCTTCTGGTGTCCCAAGGGGTCAACTTGGATTCCCCAAATAAGCCCAATCACCAGGCAGGCAGCAAAGCAGACCCAATCCTTGACTGGCTCTGACATGTCGGCCATCCTTCAGGGATGGCCCAACTCTCCAGGACCCGCTCTAGAACTGCAGCCCCAGGTTTGGTGAAAGGGGGATGCATCCTGGCCAGCAGGGCAAGGACACGACAAGGTGACAGAGAATACAAATGCTTGCATCAGTCCTTCTCTGATGGAAATCCCCCCACTTCTAGTACTTCCATTTTTCTCTGTCCCTCTGTCATCTCCACCTCTTCTATATCATATTTGTGACCTGTGCATCTAGAAGTATCTAGAAGCATCTGGAAGTATCATCTGGAAACTTTGGAACATGAGTTCAAGTCTCCACGTTATTTTGCTCCAGAGCCAAAGGAAATTCTCTCCATTGGCTGCGCCTGTTGTCTTTTGTCATTTCTCATCATTCGCTGAGTCAACTTTGGCTTCAATTAGGAAAGGGAGCAATAAATAGAATCTAAAATTAAATTGTTCATGAGGAAGCTTTTTAAAGAAACCTAATAGTGACATTCCCATTTTAAGCTTGATTGATTGATTCAGTTAATAAACAGTTCTCGCAATTCCCAGAACTTCTTGTGTCTTCCGTACTCCTCAAAGAAACAAAATCTATTTTTAAGATGGAAGGAGTGGACACGATCGACACTACAGCACCAAAGGAATGCATTCAGTGCCTAGGCGGCCAGTTACTTCACTTCACAGAAGCTGTGCTATAGGACACACCACCCCACTGGGCAGGGAGCAGAGGAAGAGAACGGGGAGTTCCGTGAACATCTACTATCAGCCAGGATCGTCAGAGAACTTTTCATGTGTTTCCTCCAACTTGTCAACCCCATAAAGAAAGGTCATTATTTCCACACTACTGGTGGAAAATCTGGGGCTCAGTGAGGCTGATCATTTGCTTAGTTAGGTCCTGTAATAAGGCAACGCAGAACCACATTCTGAATCTCTGGCCCTCCGGACTCCAAGTCCAGACCTTGGTAGGTCTTGGAGATCACCTTTCTTTGAATTAACCAGGTAATCTGTTTCATCTGAACTCAAGAGTTTTACCTTTGCTTGCCTTCCGCTTCTTTGGAACTGCATCAATGAACCAAACAGACAAGGGTGCTTTATCCTGAGATTGATGCAAATTCTTACATGTATTTCACTTTCAGTATCTTGGACATTTCACTGGATTTGCAAGCAAAACCACCAGTGTGTGCTATGGCATAGTCATGCCACGAGTAACTGGTCCTAATTTAATGTGGCATTTTAATTGAGCCTGAAAGGATTAAGTTCCTATCTCGGCACACCTCGTGCTTACACTGCCTGGCTGCCTAGCAAACATGAGGGTATAAGTGGTTCACTGTGAAAATTCATCTGTGGAGGCAACTGTGAAGCAAGAGATAAAGATAATGAGTAGTAAGCACATTCATATACACACACACACACACACACACACACACACAACCAATATCTGCTTTGAGTCCTGATGGAGTGCACACTAACCTTGTTAAACACATAATTTTTCAGTCTCCATTTCACTTTTACTGTGTCAAAAAACCAATGTCAAAATGACCTCCAGACAAACAAAACACCTCTGCTCTTTGTGGAACAGTGGGTGAGCTACAGAGGAAGGTGAGAAAAGGCCAGCCAGAATGTTCTGCCACAGATGGACTGAGTTCTCCCCAACCCACCTCCACTTCCTCTTTTCTTTTCTCATTTCAGAGGCTTCTTTAAATTAAGGAGCATTCAAGTCATTGAATTAGGAAGAGGCCTCAGAGGTCTTCTAAGGCAATGGCTTCATTTTGCAGAGGACAAAACTGGAGCGCAGAGAGGTTCAGGGACTCAGGCGAGGGGACACGGGACAGAGTGGCCCTGAAACCCTCTCTATGCGACACCTCCCTGCCTCGCTAAAGCCTGCAGAGGTTTGCAAAGAAGCACATTTCCCGCTGCCTGTGCACCCTTAGGATAGATTCCCAAGATGACTAACGGGTTCTATAATTTCATTTTTACTTCTTACTTAAGACAGCTAGAGTAGCAGAGCATAGTGCCTGCAAGCCAGACAACATGGCGGATGGTAACTCTGCGCCTTATGCAATAGATCGTCTTCCGCAAGCTGCTTATCTGATCTTCAGTTTCCTAACCTGTAGAAGAGCATGATGACCATGCCTGCCCTTGAGGCTGTAGTGAGGACTGATAAGCTAGTCCTCGGGACGGCATTTAGCATGATGTATGATAACTATTACAATTATCATCATCAATAATAAAGCCAGTTGTTCTTTGGATGATATTCGAAGGTAGTTGTAGAATTTCCATAAAATGCCTATTCTCCCTTTCCTAGGCATATCCCACTGTAAAATGGGGGGATTAAGAGAGAAGACTGATACGTGTGGTTAACATATGCATAGTCTACATGTATATTTATATATTTACATGTATAGCACACACACAGTTTGGAAAATCATTATCAAACTCTGTAAGCCATTGGCAGAATCCATGGTTCCTCAGAGGTGAACTGTGAAATTAAAAATGCTGTTTCTTTTGGGACTTCACACAAATTTGAGATCATAAAATGGAGATTGGATAAGTGTCTCCTGAACACAAGTGAAATAAGGTAATTGAATGTCTGCAACTCAGGTGACGCAGGACCACAGGGGAGGACAAATCTACAGATGGAAAGCTTAGAACGGGAAACCATCTAGAAGTGGTCTGCACCAACCTTGAAACCTCAAGAGAAGGAAAATAAGATCCACAGTGGGTGAACCATTTGCTCAGGGGGTGACAGCTGATTAGTAGCAAAGCCAGAACCAGCACCTGAGCATGGTGAGAACTAGTTCAATGAAGAGATAATTATTCCAAATCAGGTAGATTGACCTCAGAACTCTTCCCCTCAAGAGCTGCACCCTACGCACCTTTGCTCCTCTGCCAGGTTGGGTGTTCGTATTCTCTCAGATACGGACGTTACCTGGTATCTCCTGCTTTTGCATATCTGACGTTTGGGGTTTGATAGACATGATCCTTGGCTGGAAGCTAGGTTGGGTCACTGATGCTGCCAGGCTTCCAGAAGAAGAAAGCTTCCACTGTAACACTCAACTCTCTGCTTCATGTTTCCAAGAAGTCACAGTTTCAAGGTCATGTTTCTAATCTCGGACTCCAGTAAAGTCTATGAGCCTCTGGGTTGCATGCAGCATCTCATGGGCACATTCCTTTTTTCCTTTTATGAGGATAGTGACTTTCGCCAGATTTTTAAAAAGACCTGTAATTTCCAAAAAGATTAAGAACCATCAATCAAACCGTGGTGGTTGTCCATCCCCCAGCTCTTTCTCCATTTTGGAGTCACTTAAATACCAGTAAGTGGTAAAGCACTGTGCCTTATAAGGAGTAAGTTCTCACCAAATATGCTTTAAAGAAGCTTTGCTTGAGAATTGCTTTTCCAGGTCTTTATTAGCTATATTATTATCTTTTCATCTTTTTCTAATCTGCTTTCCAGATTGAGCTGGTTTGGGGTCATTTGGCTTCATATGTCTTTTTCAAATGCCATATAGTTAATCCAAATTGTTTTAATGTGGTCCTGAATTTCCTCCTCTTTACTGTAGCAGTTTTATACAGAATCTCATGTTATCTTCTGCTCTTACCTGTCTTTTAAATAAACTTACATTTTATCTGTATGAACCAGTTATTGTATATCTGTTTGCAATGAATCAAGGAAATTTAGAATTGACAGAAGTCTCAGATTTACTAATAAGAATATCAAGATCTAAATGACTGAGAAATTGACTTGCCAATAATCACACAGATATTGTTGAATTCTGTCCTAGATCATGACTTTGTCTTTTTCTTTCCCTTTCTCTCTCTCTCTCTCTCTCTCTCTCATTGTTCTTTAAAAATTGATATTTCAGGGTGCAGAATAACAATTTCCTGCAGGTTATGGAAATCACCTTGAACTAGGTGATGGGTGGGTGTGATATTATCTTCTGACAGTCAGAGTTCAAGCAGATGACTTGTTAAACCAAAGCGATATTTTCCAGAGAGTCCCATCAAGAAGGCCAAGACATCCTCATATGTAGATAGGCTTCCTGATGATCTGTCCACATGTATTTTTTTTAAGATCTTATTTATTTATTAGAGAAAGAGACAGTGGGAGGAAGAAGAGAGTGGGAGGGAGAAAGAGAAGAAGATTCTGCACTGAGCATGGAGCCCGACTCAGGGCTCAAACCCAGTATCCTGAGATCATTATCTGAGTCAAAACCAAGAGTCAGACACTTAACTGACTGAGTCACTCAGGCATCCCTGTCCACATGTATGTTGTATGATTTCCACTCTGGGTATCTGGTCAGATTCCTGGGTGTCACCAGAGGAGAATCTCTCTCCTCTGATTAGTCTCATCTGGGTTGCTCTTCATCTGCCCCTTAATGATTGTCCTCAAGCTACCCACAACCTACAATCTCCACCCACTGCATTCTTCATTATTTTTCCAGCCAGTTCATTCACTTTCCCTGAGTGTTGTTTGGACTACAAGTTGAGCTGGTCATGGTGTTTATTATGCTGTTCTTGAGAGGCTCACTTATGAATGGTGCTGAGTCTTCTGCTGAGACAAGAGTTACCATAGGAACAAGCCTGCATGCTTCCTTCCTGCATAGGAAGTGGACCTGGGCATTGCAATGCAGTTTGCAAATTTGATTAAGGTCATGGTGTTTGGCTTGTTATTTTGTTAGAAGAGGATCGATGAGCCAAGAGATATCTTTTCTTTTTATTTTCTGTTTTTTCCTTCTTTTTCTGTTAAAATTGTTTTTGTTTGACTTTACTTCCAAATTATTTTCCCTTCTGATGCCAGTGCTGGAGACTTTGAAACTCAAAACCACAGCTGATTTTGGCCAGAGATAGCTTCACCCCCTGGGGGACTTGACGGAGGTTTGCAGAGTCACTCAGGATGAGATGGGCTAGATATTGTCTAGAGTTGTGCCACTTAGGAACAATATAGTCTTTAACCACCGGCAGGGAGGACACTCTTGAGGAAGGACTGCAGGAAATCAGGAAGTTATCTCCTTGCCCAAATACCTCCCATGTTTCCCCAAATAGCTCCATTGTTACAAGCCACGGGCCTGAAATTCTTTCAGTAGAAACTTCTTCCTCTTTATTAGGACACTGCAGTTCATCCAGCTATGGAAATTTGGGCATTTCTCTCAACCTCTGAGTTTCAGTTTTCTCAACGATTACATGATAGTTTGGAATATCTCACCTCCATTGTTCCTTTCTACTCTGAAAATCTCTGACTATACATGGCCTAAAATGAGTAATTTTTTAAATCTATTATTTAGTCACTAACAATTAAGTGTGAATCATTTTATTAGAATCTCCCTTCAAAAAAAAAAAAAAAGAATCTACCTTCAATATTTTAACATGTAGCAAGTAAACGTAGATGATGAGAGAAGAAGACAGACTCCAGGGATATGCCCAGGCGAGGACTTAGAGCATAAAATCACTAGTCTTCTGGCAAGGGGAGGGAGATATCAAAGGGAAGGGGATCCAGAAAAGGGAGATCAATGAAAGGTAAAAATAAAATAAAGATATGTTAATCTTACCCAATTTGTCTGGAGGAATTTAAAGAGTCTTTTGTTATTTTATGTCATTTCAAAGGAACAGAAGATCTTTAGATATAGAGACAAATAAGTCAAACCATGAGGGTTTATAAAATGCTTAAACTATTCAGTTATTATGGGAGATTCAAGAGAAGCACAGAACCTAGTTCCTGCTGCCCTCAAGGAGTTATTAGCAGTGTTGGAGGGGAACCATTCAGACACATCAGGCAGGTGTCATGGCGGTCTACAACGTTGCGTGACTTACCTTTGAAGTATCTCAGGAGTTCAGGGAAAGATTCAATTATTGGGAAGAAGCCAACCATTTCTTTGGCTCCCTGTGTTTTGAAACCATCACAAGGATGGTACAATATTAAGAGCTTGGACACTAGAACAGTGGCTGGATTTAGAGGACTGTGGTTATTCCTATAATTATTTATACTGGGGCTATCTGCTCATTCTTTGTGAGTGCTTGTGTTATGTTGTTTCACTTGTACATTATTCACAAATGAGCTATTTCTTTCTCGTCGGTTTTATTCGGTGAATAGGAGATATTTGCCACAGTACAGAGAAATTTAAGAAGGTCAGAGAAAAGACCAAAGGCATTATATGCTTATTGCATGAAAAATAAAGAGATTAAATTAGGAAAAAATATCCTGGGAAATCACTGACGATTGCAGAAGCCCATTAGGGCAACGATGGTGCTATCAGCAGCCCCACAAACCTTTTTCATATACACTGACTTTCGGCTAATGGACTATCATCCTCTCTCTCTCTCTCTCTCTCTGAAATAGATCAAAATGACTGAAAAGGATGCAGAAACACACCTGGAGGAGGATGTCGATGAGCTGGATAACAAGCTCAACTACAAGCCTCCACCCCAGAAGTCCCTGAAAGAACTCCAGGAAATGGACAAAGATGATGAAAGTCTAATCAAGTACAAGAAAACACTCTTGGGAGACGGCCCTGTGGTGGCAGGTGTGTGTGTGGAGAGGGATGGGGGACAGGTGGAGGGCACACATTTCAGCAACTCAGGAGTAAGTGCGGAAGAAAGACTACCAAGTGTCGCCAGGGCTAAGCGAGTGATGCACAATCTGTATGTGCTGCATAAAGTTATGCACCATAGGATGAAGTCTTTTTTGGAGATAAAGCGCAAGTCAGCATTTGAAATAGGCAAAACTGACACATGAGGAGGATTTAGAAAGAACCTCAGACTCCCTCTTAGAATTGTATTCTCTCCATGCTCTCACATTTTCTCTCCTCTTTCTCTTCCTCCCTCCTCCCTTGCCTAACTGCTCATCTCTTCCACAGACACAACAGCAGAATAAGATAGAGAAGGTCAGTGCCCATCGAGCAGAGGAACTTGCCCATAGCCACCCAGGAAATGTTTGCTGTTGGTAACTAAGGTGGACCTCCAAGTCCCTGAAGCAGAAATAGCACTGCTCTAATTTATAAGGCCGTTGAGACCAACATGGGGAACCTGCCACTTCCCTTTCTATTTCCACTCCAGACAGAGATAACACTTTTCTTCTTACGTTCCAGCTTTCCGACTTGCAATGTACACATACACTGTACACAAGCGTCTCTTCCCTGGGTTTACATTCTTTTTTGAATCCTGCAGACCCGACAGCCCCCAATGTCACGGTCACTCGGCTTACCCTGGTTTGTGAGAGTGCCCCAGGACCAATCACCATGGACCTCACTGGTAAGTGGACACATGTGTTCTGTTGCAAGGGGTGTAATGATATCACAAGGAAAACTTAGTCTCTGTTCCCTCTCCTGGCAAAAGGAAGCATGAGTAAGGGGAACCCCAGACACGTGTATGCTGGGACCAGTTCACAAATCATTGCCCTCAGCGTACACAGTATTTACCACGCTTGATGAAAAGCCCACTCTCTGTCTCTATTTAACTGAAGACGGTGCAGTCATAAGTATTGGATCTATTATCTAGTATCATCGTATTTACTACGGATTTTTTATCTCCACACAGCAGCAGGGGAATTAGTACTCATGTAAAAAGACTGTGACAGAAATATTTTGAAGCAAGCTGTATACTTCTGAAATGTAATTTTATACATTCTAAATATCAGAGAATATTGATCTTATATCAACTAGAGAACTTCCATGAAGGCAAGAAGCCAACTAAAACCTTTTAATTAGTGCTGAGAATTCCACTGTTAAATACGTACTATTTTAACTTAAAGCTAAAATATGTAGCTGAAAGCAACTTCCCCCACTAAAGATGTACAAATCAAGAGATTATTTCCTGAGGTGCCTGGGTGGCTCAGTCATTAAGCGTCTGCCTTCAGCTCAGGTCATGATCCCGGGGTCCTGGGCTCGAGCCCTGCATTGGGCTCTCTGCTCACCAGAAGCCTGCTTCTCCCTCCCATCCACTCCCCCTGCTTGTACTCTTTCTCTCTGTGTAAAAAAAAAAAAAAAAAAAAAAAAAAAGATTTTATTTCCTTTCCCCTTATTGTGACAATGGTCAAGGCCTTTCCTG
The DNA here is from genome assembly GCA_028533885.1 of Nasua narica. Lineage (NCBI taxonomy): Eukaryota > Metazoa > Chordata > Mammalia > Carnivora > Procyonidae > Nasua > Nasua narica. The sequence goes on from CM052807.1 coordinate 40,623,839, forward strand.
ATACTTGAATCTTGAAAAGATAGAAAGAGGCTGAGAAGGTGGGTATTATGGGGGAAATGTGAATCTCAGAGGAATGAGGAAAGGGCCATAGAGCCAAGAGGTTGGTGGCATCTGAGGCAGCTCTTCAGGGAAAAAAAATGATTCTCAGATTCAGGAGGTGGACTCATGAGACAGAGCAAAGTGTGACTGCAGAAGAGTGGGCTCAGCAGCTAGGTGATTCCCCTGTCACAGGACATATCCACTCTTTACCTTATATGGCCTTACTTGTCTGAGGGAGGAAATCAGAGGCTGAGAAGACTCACTTCCCCTTCAACTGAAATCATTATAGCAGACACAAATTCACCTACCCCCACATTCTAGCCTCTCTCTAGGAGAACACCTCTCTCTCTCTCTTTCTCTCACCAGGACTCAGGCCTCTTCCTGTGTGAAATTGTCTAATGCTAGCAGGTACAACCGTTAGTTTGTGAGACGAGGTCTGAATTAGCACTAAGGAAATCTAAGGGCCTGACCACATTGCAGGGAAAACTCAGTCTCTTTCACTTTCCTACCCTCAGGATGCCCAAATTTGGTTTTCTGTCACCAAGAAGCTACTGAGGTGAATCCCAGCACGCACACACATACACACACACACACACATAATACACATATAGTATGTATACAAAATATATAGTATATATTATAAATGTATAATATACATACATACTATGTGCATATAGTGTGTATATATACATATATAAATATATACATTTAATAGACATATATAGTTATATAAGAATATATAATATATATTAATATGCATACATACTATATACATAGTGTGTATGTATATACATATATTTGATGTATATGTATATGATACACATAATACATAGTATATATACAAAATGTCTTGTATATTATATACATACTATATACGCTTGTGTGTGTGTAGATATATATATATATATATATATACTTGCACACACATATATATGGTATGAAACACATGCACAGAGCTCTACAAAACACATACACACGCACAGGCGCACACACACATCTACATTCTCCCCTGAATGTCAGATGATATAGGATCACACTGGGAGAAGAACAAAGAGTGATTACCTCTCTAACCAGAGAACAGGAATTAGAGTCAGATCCTGGTTTTAGGGGGTCCAAAGCTTTTATTACTTAAAAGACTTTCCTTAAGAAAAATAATATGAGGGGCGCCTGGGTGGCTGAGTGGGTTAAAGCCTCTGCCTTTGGCTCGGGTCATGATCTCAGGGTCCTGGGATCGAGCCCCGCATGGGGCTTTCTGCTCAGCGGGGAGCCTGCTTCCCCCTGTCTCTCTCTCTGCCTGCCTCTCTGCCTGCTTGTGATTTCTGTCCTCACTGTCAAATAAATAAATAAAAATCTTTATTAAAAAATTTAAAAAAAGAAAAATAATATGAGATTACAAATGCAAATACAAAGTTAAGTACAAAACTGAATATATATTTAGAATGATAAAAGGGAGCCAAAACAAGTAAATTTTTCAAAGCTAGAAAATGCCACAAACATCACCAAATCTACAAAAACAAATAGCTGGGGCTCTTATACAATATTTTTCTTATTTATTGAGAGGCAGGGACACATTCTTTAGTCATCTTTTTGTTTGGCCATGTATGTCATATCATTTTCAATAGAGAAAATGGAAAGGTAATTCGGATTTTCCTCTAGGATGGCTGATTAAAACTTGTTTTTATTATTGACAATTTGAAAAGACATTGTCAGGGCGGCTGGTTGAACACCCGTCCCTCGATCATGAGGTCGTGATTTCAAGTCCTATGTTGGGCATGGAGCCTACTTAAAAAAAAAAAAAAAAAAAAAAGACATCATAACACATAATTCATTGCTGATAATACCTTTTGTATTTTAAGGTTGTCATCAAATTTGGGGGAGAAAGCGCTATCACAGTTTTGTTTCATATATAACTGTAAGATTTCAGGCATTTCAAATGCATGCGTGTGTGTGTGTGTGTGTGTGTGTGTGTGTGTAAACTCGGATATTCTTCGAATTAAGGGCCATGTGGACCATGTTATTCCGACAGGCGCAGCAAACAGTTCTGGAGTTTAAACTTTATTCATCTCCTTGTATTTCTCCTTCTGAGGAGAATAAACTCTTTCTAAATCTACTTCTACAGGGGATCTTGAAGCTCTCAAAAAAGAAATTTTTGTGCTAAAGGAAGGTGTTGAATACAGAGTCAAAATTCACTTCAAAGTAAGTATCTTGCCCTGTATGTTTTTATAAAGTCTGCATTCTTCCTATAATCAGAGAAAGAAAAAATCAGATGTCTTACATTATCATGTTGTCATAGTTTTTCTTTATTTTTTCCCCCCTGGATCTAGACTATCTTCTCCCCAGCTCTGAGCTCTACTTTTGGAGGCTCACCCATGCTTTATGACTTTTCCCTACCAGAACCCTCTCCTTGAACTCTCCGTTGATCACTTAGCCAGCAGAACCCCTCTCTCTATGAACTCTGAAAGCTCCCCACTATGAAGCACACCCTTTATATTGTGCCATTTTTGCTATTTCTTTCTTGTACAGCCCAAGTACCCTGAGAAAGGGAGAGATTATATGTGTCTTCTTTCCAACATTTTACACAAAACTTTGTAAATGATATTTCATGAATATGTATTGAGCAATCAATATAGGAATGAATCAATTAATAGTAAAAAATGGAACAGATAGAGCCTCAGTTCTAATTGCTCAATGAGTACATAAATCCAGGGAGTGTGGACCTTGGTAAATAACTGGAAATTACAATTATAGTTGTGGAGCAAGCAAATAGGAAGGAGCAAAACTAAACAGGAGATAAATTGACATATAATGAATAGACACATACCCCAATGAACGGCCAAAAGCAAAAAGAAAAATAATCTTGGCTGAAACCAAATAAGTCAGAAATGTACTATTTGCTCTTAATTGCTTATATTTGCCTTGGTTGCTCTTCTCAGCCATATCCTTCAGGGCCTTTCAGGGCCACCAAGGAAAACCCCATCTGCCCTCTGCGTCTGCACACTGGGCTTTTCTTTCCCACTGGTGCAGGGTTGATTCACAATCTAGGAACAATCACTATGAACCACATATAAAAATGTCTCAAAATAATTTCATTCTGAGAATATTTTTTGATGCCTTCTCTATAATATGTACTGAGCTATGGTTCACTTGCTTGTTTTCTATAGTATTATTTATTATGGAAGCACCTGAAAGTTTGATATTGCATCCAAATATGCCTAGAATTCTATCCAAGGCATTGATTCCAAATATGCTTAGAATGGGTTATGAATTAGCTGAATTTTTAATTATTAATGCTACTACCTAATTTATCATTTTAGTAAGCTGGTTATGAATGAAACAGAACATGTAAATTTTGATGGGAATAAGATCAGAAGGAAAGGTCTGGGGTATGGGCTTCAGCTATGAGTGGGAAGGCCGAAGAGAATGTAGTGGTTGGTGTTACATATCAGGGTGATGGAAGAGGGGGCCCACAAAGGGGTTTTCAAGTCCTAACTGCTGCAGAGGCTTAGCATTTTCTCAAATAAGATAAAAACCACTCTCTCTGTATAACCCGCAAAAGTTTAACCAGCCTGTCCCAGCATAGAGCTATCGTTAGCAGAAACGCCAGCTCAAAACTGGAAATAACTGAGAAGCAACTTAAATCTTTAGTGACATCTGTTGAAGGTTTGTTTTTATATAAATAAGAAGGTTTGTTTTTATAACACCAGCAACACAGCCTAAAATCCTCTTGCATTATCTCTCTCTCTTACTTGTGCTCCATGTTCTTCTCTTTCTCCACCGCCCCCCCCCCCAAAAAAAAACTTCATGGCTCTCTCCAAAACCTGGCCTGGGATGGTTCTTTTAATTTGTTCACCTTTTCCTTCTGCCTCCCAAGGAAATGTAGGATCTTTGACTTTCACAGTTCTCATGTCACCCAGGTTGCTTCCTCCTGGGATGAGGGGAAGCAATGAGAAGGGGCGTGCAGACAGAGGAAGAGAATATTCATATTTTTCTCTTACTCATCTCAAACATGTTTATATTACATGAATCCTCAGGGCACCTGGGTGACTCCATGGGTTAAGCATCCAACTCTGGATTTCAGTTCAGATCAGGATCTCAGGGTCCTGATACTGAGCCCCCCGTCAGACCCCAGGCTGGGCATGGAGCCTGCTTAAGATTCTCTCCTTCTGATACCACTTTACACCAGTTAGAATGGCAAAAATTGACAAGGCAAGAAACAACAAATGCTGGAGAGGACGTGGGGAAAGGGGAACCCTCCTCCACTGTTGGTGGGAATGCAGGGTGGTACAGCCACTTTGGAAAACAGTGTGGAGGCTCCTCGAAAAGTTAAAAATAGAGCTCCCCTATGACTTAGTGATTGCCCTACTGGGTATTTACCCCGAAGATACAGATGTAGTGAAAAGAAGGGCCACATGCACCCTGATGTTCACAGCAGCAATGTCCACAATAGCCGGACTGTGGAAAGAGACTAGATGCCCTTCACTAGATGAATGGATAAAGATGTGGTCCATATGCATTTGGAGTATTACTCAGCCATCACGAAAGATAAACATGGATGAACATTATCAAAGATGAACATTATCAACATGGATGGGACTGGAGGAGATTATGCTGAGTGAAACAAGCCAAGCAGAGAAAATCAATTATCATATGGTTTCACTTATTTGTGGAACATAAGGAATAACATGGAGGACATTAGGAGAAGAAAGTGGAAAATGCAGGGGGGAAATCAGAGGGGGAGATGAATCATGAGAGACTGTGGACTCCAGGAAACAAACTGAGGGTTTTAGAGGGAAGGGAGGTGAGGGGATGAGTGAGCCCAATGATGGGTATTAAGGAGGGCACAGATTGCATGGAGCACTGGGTGTCATACATAAACAATGAATCTTGGAACACTACATCAAAAACTAATGATGTACTGTATGGTGACTAACACAACATAATTAAAAAAAAAAGATTCTCTCTCTCTCCCTTTGCCCCTTCCCCTTCTCTAAATAAATAAACAAATGAATAAATAAATAAATAGAACAAACCTTCTATGGAACAGCAGAAAAACAGGGGACTCTGATTTGAAGTCCTTATTGCTGAGTGGCAATCACCATTCCTGTTTTTCAGACTTTCTGCCACCAGACCACATCTCCCACGAGGCCCAAAGGATGAGCTTAAGAGACTTCTAGAAAAGTGCTTTCACTTTTTTCTATTTGCACGAACCACATCTGGCAGAGGGATCAGAAAGTTTGGGTGTCATTTTAGCACAGTTTCTTCAATGAAGCTGTTTTCATTCTGCTTTTGACAGAGTCATTCCATAGATTTTATGGAGTGAGAGTCTCAGACTTAAGCTGGCCATGTTCACTGCTCTGCTGCCCCATTGCCAATGCAACAAAATATAGCACTGATAAGTCGGTTTAATTACTCTGTCCAAGACAAAAAGGCAGCCATGAGTACTGTGGGGAGAAATCATTTGAAGATGCTTTCATTCATCTTGGCGAACAATTCACCAGGCTCTCCAGCTACTGACGCAATGTCCGCTTCGTTTGTATAAACACGAGCACTGTATAAAATTAATGGACAACCCAGTTCAGTCCTAGGTACAATGAATCATGGAAAAACAAACTGCTTGGGCTGTGTATATTTTCATCGTGCTTTAGTGACCTTTCTTTGAAAAGCTTGGGGAAGTGGCGACATCTCAGACATCTGAAAAGAACAGACATCCAAAATGCTTGCCAGACACAAGTGGATTTCACCCATTATTTATTTGCAGGGAGGATGTTTCTGTGGGGAAGAAACTCCTCATCTTTAGACTTCAATCTCAGCCACATTGCGGGAACAACCCTCTTCTAGACCTGATTTTCCATTACAGCTTTTCTCCTTGTTGCTTGTTTTTCATGCTAGGTGGGTCATTTCTGGGGTTAGGGCTTTCGGGTCCTCACAGAACATTTTCCATTGGTACCTTTGTAGGCTTTCCTAAGACAAGGACGGTATTCTGGCTAGTAGTATTGGGAAGGGGGAGCTCAAAACCATTCTTTGGACCTTTAGAGGAAGGAGAAATATAATGAAGAATATCGAGATAATGTTTTATTAAGCACCCCCTTCCCCCAACCAAACAGCACAGTATTCAATGAATAAAACCAGGTTGGCAATGTTGAGTCTTGGGACCTCCTCTCTCTAATCTCTGTCTCGCCGTCCACACTAAATGATAATAATAACACTTATTCTGAACTAAATCTTAACCTTCTTTCATCCTCGGAGAAGCTAGATAGAGTCTTGGGACCTCCTCTCTCTAATCTCTGTCTCGCCGTCCACACTAAATGATAATAATAACACTTATTCTGAACTAAATCTTAACCTTCTTTCATCCTCGGAGAAGCTAGATAGGATAAGCATGAAAGATAAGGGAAAAAACAAAAGACTATTTTTAATCTGAATTGTTCCCACATACAGGTGAACAGGGATATTGTGTCAGGCCTGAAGTACGTTCAGCATACCTACCGGACTGGGGTGAAAGGTAAGGGACCCACACTTCACACTGTCCCAACTCTGTTCCCCACTGATACTTAAACTGCTTTTTAACAGTTTTAGTCACAGACTCATTTAAGAACCCAACAAAAAGCTGTGGACACTCCCCCTAGGAAAGAGCACACATATACCTGGGACTAGACATTAAGGGCAAGGCCTGCATTCAGAACTCTAGTTTAGACTGGGTCAACCACTAACTTTTAGCATTGGGCTTCTGTGATTTAAGTTTATTATTCACAAAGGGGAAGAGTAACCACGATAAGTTTGAATAAAAATGGAGTCTATTTAAAAACTCTCAAAAGTAAAAAAAAAAAACAAAAAAATTAGCTCAGAGGTATAAACCTAAGTGTCAGAGAAATCCAAGACTGGAAGTTTCTATGGTTCTCTCCAGTGGTATGTGTGTCTTTTGGGAATGGGGGTTGGAAGTCACGCGGGCAGGTGCGGAGTCGGGGTTGGGGAGCAAGGGGCAGCACTTAATCTTTAAAAAGAAGAAATAGAATTCTTTCCAGAATTAAGAAAAGCTATGATTGGAATATAACACATTATCTGATCTGCAGTTGCTCTTGACCTAAACTTGGGGAACTGCCTTCAGTTTCCTTCTAACACTACGAGCAGGGAGAAATGAAACTCGAAAAGGTGATGGAAGTACTGGCATGGCTCCCTTTGACCTTGGGGGCTCTCTTCTTCCAGGCGTGGGAAACAGTAAGGCGTAGGTCAGTTCCCCAAAATTAATAAGGAAAGGATTCGAGGAGAAATGGTTTGACAAATTTGCATGACGTGAACAACCACTCAATTACTCCATCACTCAAATCTCACAAAAGGTTGTCAACCTGGAAGATCTTAACTGGTCTTTCCAGGACCATGTCTTCTCATGAAGACAACAATTCAGTCTCTTATTTTCCTTCGGGTATAGAGACTATGTTGCCTCACTCAGGCAAGAGGACGATGATATGTCTGTAGCTGTTTCTACAAACTTATTCATAATACTTAACAGCAAACTACACGTTGTCTGCCTATCTACCTGCCTACCTTTAGTTATACTTTCTAATGCCCTCTTTTTCTTAATATATGTCCCAGTTATTCAACATTTGTCCCAGTTCTTCACTTTTTTTTTTCAATCAAATTAATTGGTTTTCCCTTTCTATCCAATTCTCCCATCCATGAGTTCTGTTCATTCTGATCACCAGCTGCTACCTTACCTTCCCCAATGGATATGTTCATAGGTGATAGTTTGTAGATAGAAAATCCTTAAAGTTCATTATATATAGAAAGAAACAGAGGCCCAGAGATGTCATATGATGTAAGTGGTTGCAGAGCTGAGACCAGAACTCAGGTCTCAATTAGTGAGGGATATTTTTTTAAGATTTTATTTATTCATTTAAGAGAGAGAGAGACAGCAAGAAGGAACGGAAGCAGGGGGATTGGGAGAGGGAGAAGGAGGCTTCCTGAGAAGCAGGGAGCCTGGCATGGGGCTCGATCCCAGGACCCTGGGATCATGACCTGAGCTGAAGGCAGAAGCTTAATGACTGAGCCACCCAGACGCCCCTAATGAGGGGTTTTTTAATGGTATAACCTACCGAATCTCCATAAAAGAAGAGTCTTGATCCCCACAGATTTAAGGTGCTGATTTCCCAACTTTCCTGATAGCATCAGGGTGAGGCTTTTTAAAAGCACTGATTCTTGGGGCACCCAGGTGGTCCAGCTGGTTAAGCTCCTGCCTTCAGCTCATGAATCCCCAGGGTCATGATCCCCAGGGTCCTGGGATTGAGCCCTGTATTGGGCTCCCTGCTCAGCGAGGAGTCTGCTTCTCCCTCTCGCTCTGACTCTCCCCACTGCTTGTGCTCTTTCTTGCTTGCACTCTTTCTCTCTCAAATAAATACCTAAAATCATAAATAAATAAATAAATAATAAATAATAAAATTAAATCGCTGATTTTTGACACTGCCCATAGCAGATTAGTGATCCATAGTTTCTGAGAGTGAAACTGTATTATTAAAAGGCACTCCAAGTAAAAAATATATACATTTTAAAGGTAAAAAAAAAAAAAAATGCCCCAGGTAAATCTGTTGTTTAGCCAGGCTTGGAAACTATGGCTTTTGGTTTTGGTCACTGTAGGTTGAGCTCCAAATTTTCCAGCTTTCTGTGTTTGCTTTCCCTCTGTCAGACGCTTACCCTAATGCACGTGTCTTTCTTCCTAGTGGACAAAGCAACATTTATGGTTGGCAGCTACGGGCCTCGGCCAGAGGAGTATGAGTTCCTAACTCCGACTGAGGAGGCTCCCAAGGGCATGCTGGCCCGAGGCACTTACCACAACAAGTCCTTCTTCACCGACGATGATAAGCACGACCACCTTACCTGGGAGTGGAACCTGTCCATTAAGAAGGAGTGGACAGAATGAGCGCATCTGCCCATCCCTTTCCCTACCTTGCCACCCTGAAGTACCCTCTCAGTCATGTTTACCACCCTGGTCCTCCTCCCTGTTCACAGCTGGGTCCCTACCCCAATGCTCCCCACATTCTGTTATTGACACATCTTATTCCGCAATGTTTCTCAAAGTATTGCCTAGCACAAGAAGCTTAAAACCCAGGCTTTAATCCCACCCATTCCTTCTGGGCCCCCATTATGGCCCGATCTTCAAAATTCTTCATTTCAATACCCAGTCATTTAATATTTCCTTCTATGTTTCCCATTGGAGCAACTAGCAGCCAGGAAATAGGCAAACCATCACTAACAGTCCTTTTGCCTTGGGTTACAGTAGCTCATTCCCACCCCCGGATTCTTCTACGGTTGCTGCTGGCTCGGTGAAGGTCTCTAACCACATTCCCTACCAGTTGAGGTTCTTCTTTTCTGGGAGACTGTCAACAGCACAAGAGAGTAAATAAAACAATTATATGATCTGACTGAGACCCTCATTTCCCTGCTTTCTTCCTTTGAACAAATATGATCACTAAATTGTTTACATTCGTGAGTTTCCTCAGAGGGTGTGTGGGCTGGCCAAACAGAAAAGGTATTTACATCACTGGGAACAGTTTGGTCTCCCTGTTCCAGTGCAATGAGCAATGGATATTCAGAGTATGAGTAGTAGAAATCTTGAATTATTTAACTTTAAGTAGTGCCACATGGAACTTTCTCCTTAGCTTGAGACTTCTATATCCCACTGCCGGTGGGAAACACATCTTGGATTTCCAAGGGCACCTCTGGGCTAAATCAGATACCGCCTCTTTCCTGCTGATTTTTCAATGTAATCCCATAACCTAGAGAATAAGATCCTATACTTATTGTATAACACCCCTTACAATCTGGCCTAAATTCAATTACTAATAATTCTCTCACACATCACATTGACATCTCCGTGTTTGGCTCTTTACATGAAACTCCCTTTCCACCTTTGTTACTTGACAACAACCTATGTACAGAGGACTTTGCTTACACATCCACTGCAGGAAGAAAACCTTTACTGAACCCCACCATTGTCCTAAATGTCCTTAAGTTTGTGTTCTCATAGGATCCTATGAGTTTCTCAATTTTTTAATCACTTCCCGTTTTATATTTAAATCATCTATTTGTCCATCTCTCACACTACCCGTCTAAACTGGGAAAGGCTAGATCGGATCATACTTCCCTTTGTAGCCCTAGTGCTTAGATCAATACCTGCAAAGAGTATTTCCTCTTTTTTTTTTTTTTAATCCATATGAACAGACTCCACTTCCTTCTGGTTGGTTATGTTCTGAGATCCTGTCACAGAACTTGGCCTTTTATCTCAAAAGTTGAAGGTCCCCACAGAGCCAGCTGCACGGTTCCCAGAACACAAACACCACCGCCGCCAATTACCAGGAGTGGGCTGCCCTGACCGGGTCTCCCCAGAGACAAAGTTCAGGGTTTGGAGAAGGAACAAGAAAAGAACAATGGAAGCTGACCAGTCCAGACTCCTATTTGTATTATTTCTTTTCACATGGCGACTATCCCCAGAAGTTGCTGCAGAAGTTCAGGAATCGTCAGGTAAAAGAAAAAAGTGCTTGGGTGACCATATGGTGAAAGTATTGTTAGGGGAAGGGAAGGGCACGGGGGAGTGCCCTGGGTACTTTTCCTCCAAACAGGGAACATTTCTAGGAAATGGAAAATGGATTAAGACCTATGTTGCCCAGTGGAAAAAAGAGAAGTCTAGGGTCGTCCTTCAGAGAGAAACCATAAGGTGGGGTCACCCTCCATATGTTAGTAAAACAATAAGGCCCTGGGATGATGACAGTGCCCCTAGAGACTGACTTCTCTTTGGCTATAGTATAGAGAGAAAAAGTAGAGATGCCCTCAGCATTTAGAACTCCTCCTCTGCACTTGATACCCCAGCATCCTCTGCTTCTCTCTCTCTACTCTCTCTAGATGGTTCTGCTGCTTCCCAGAAACCCATATCGCTCACAGATATCCCAGCGACCAAGGAATTCATTGCTGCTGCTGAGGTGGCCATCATAGGTTTCTTCCAGGTTTGTCCAGATACCCCGTTTCTGTTCCCACAAAGAACCAGGAGCTTCCTGGCCCAGAGCGGCCATGACAGTCACCTGTTGGCCAGACGATCCTGCACTAGAAGTCAAGGGGCACAGAGGCTGTACCCCTCAATCGAGACCTCTCAATTTCAAGACATTCCCAGCCTCTGAATTAGGTCTTTCTCATACTTGCTCCAAGAGTTCTGAGGCTCCTCATCGTAGGAGTGCTTTGAATCTTAAATCTGTATCGGGACTACTGAGGCAGAGATCAGAGTGAACCCACCTTCTAGCATCGGCAACACAGTAGCCAATGGTTAATCTCTGCCTCAACCCTTACTGAATAGGGAATCCCTCATCCTTCTATCTCTTCGTTTGTTCTGAAATGTTGAAAAAGGATGATCTTTTGAATATTGAAGGCGTTAGCTGCCATCTTCCAGATTGGCTTCCTGGCTAATGAAAGCAGCCATACCTGAAAGAGCACCACTCCGTCATTTTTATTTTTCTTTGAAGGTAACATCTGGTTATTCTCACAGATCAGGCTCCTGCTCTTATTGCAGACCTTCTCATCCATTTCCATTAATTAGTTACAACTCGCCATCACCCTAGTGATTCTGTGTACACAGCTGGAAACAGCTGCAGGAAGATGCAAGTGGAGAAGGAAGGCGGGGGAGCCCATTTCTTAGCAATGAGAAATCTGAGCTGGAGACCCCAGCAGCCACCCTCAGGAAGGCAAGGAAAGTGGGAATGGAGGAATTTGCAATAACTTATGCAGCCACCAGATGCCGTCCGTCATTTGATCCATGAGTAATTCCATGCTAAGGAGAATTAAAGAGGGGGGAGCCTAGATTAGCAATTGTTCATAGCCTCAAATGAACTCCACTCACTATCTCCGAAGAGCAAGATACATACCAACGCCCTCTGCTTGACCCCAGATGCAAGGCTAGAGAGCTTCTTTTCTTTTTGCACTTCTCCCCCTCCAGGCCAGAAAGATGTCAGAGAAGTATAAGCTCCCTCCTGTGTATTGCCTGGAGCTGCTCTGGGCAAAGGTCCCGTGACAGCAGGGAAAACGAAGCCAGCTTGTTATGGACGGGCTGGAATCCTTACTTAGATGTGGCTTCCCGGCTCCCTCCTGCAGGCCTTTCTAGACTTGGAACAATTCAGGAGCAGTGTCTTCATGCGCACTATCTCAGGCTTAATGCAGGGAAGGAAGACCATTCTTCCACATTCCGCACAAACCTTTGTAAATAAAACTTCTAGGCTTCCATTTTAATTTCCTTTATTCTTTTTTTTTTCTTTTCGGCCCTTTGGCAACACCTATTTCTTATTTTTGCATTTCTTCTTTCCTCTACAAATTGTTCCCAAAACATTTGCCTCCTTGGGTGGTCAATGACGATATAGCCAAACTCTGCAGTGTGATTTGTGGGCAAATAAACTACAAGCTTTATGATAAGGCCAGACGGGAATTTCAGGCTGAGCTGCAATTTTGTAGTTATCTATTAGCCCACTCAGCCTGGAAAATTCAACAATCCCACTGTGAATTGAGCCTGCATTCTTGGAGGTAAGTGTTGTTTCACCTGATATGAAATCAAGTCTATGATTTATTTTTATATGAGTGAGCATATTTCTATTCCCTATTCTCTGTCTATGTCTCTCCTCTCCAACATAATCCCTGTGGGTTGTTTTGTTTTGTTTTGTTTTTGTCCTCTTGTTCTTAGGATTTAGAAATACCAGCAGTGTCCCTATTCCATAGTATGGTGCAAAAATTCCAAGACGTGTCCTTTGGAATCAGCACCAATTCTGAAGTTCTGGCCCACTACAACATCACTGGGAACACCATTTCCCTCTTTCGCCTGGTAAGTTGGGTGGGCTGCTGGCGCTTTCGTCCAGTTTTCCCTTAGGTTATGGATTCATGAACTTGTGAGCCTAGGAAAGGCTCTCTGCCTTTAACACTAATGAGGGTGCCAGGGACCAAGGAGTCAGGGACAATGATGGCAAAGATGGCGGCTCCACTCAAGCTTCCCAAACAGATTCTGTCATGAGATGGAAGGAGGACTGGACTGAGCATCAAGAGGTAGGGTTGCAACACAGTATTGTCCCTGACCAGCCATGTGACTTGCACAAGTCACTTGACATTTTTTAGCTTCAATTCCTTCATCTGTAAAATAAAAGGGTTTGACCATATCGTCTCTAAGGTCATCTTGAGCTCCAAAAATTTATATTTGTATATCCTTGGGAGTTCACTTACATTTACCAAACATGTATTAAACAACCTCTGTGCCCTCCGCAAGATACTGATAATAAAAACATGTTAAATATGTTCTCTGCTCTCATAGGTCTTAAAATACAGTCGGGAATGTAAAAATAGTTTACAAGTATCTACAATGCAAAGAGCATCACTATGGATAAAGTATGGTAGTCGTTAAAAAGGTAAATGCAATGTGTAGGGATTCTGGCAAAAAAAAATGATGAAGGAGACAACTGAACAATTTAAAATTGAACAATTTAAATTTAAAAACTGAACAATTTAAAATAACTGACAATTTAAAAGAGAGATAAAATTTGGACAAAGCAGAGAATTCATGTCCAAGGTGGGAATAGTATCAAACTTAGGAAACAGTGTTCAAGCCAATTCGACTGGATCTCAGGGTAAGTTTTTGGAGAAAATAAATATAAGACGTTTGATTGAAACCATATTATGGAGAAATTTGAATACCAGGTTAGTGGATTTACATTTAACTTGGTTGGTACCGCAAAGCCTTTAGATCCAGGAGTAACATGAACAGGAATGTGTTTTAGCAAAATGATTTTGGCAGTGATGGCTAGGATGAATTATTAAAGGTAAAGATGTATAGAATCTACTGGAAATTCAAAATCAGGACAAAAGATAAAGTTTTCAAGATTTCTGCACTGTCCTTTTCCCTCTAGCTTCCATCCTATATATTTCATTTCTCATCCAAAGCGCTTTTAAATGTATTTTATATTCAGTGTCTCCAATTTTCTTCGAGCTCTTTTAAAATACCCTGCTAGATACCCTGCTATCTAATCTATGTGCCATACTCCATTAGAACTGCTTTCCTCCAGGTCAGCATGGCTTCCATATTTCCAAACCCAATGAACACGCTCTAGGTCTTATACAGGTAAACATCTCAGCCCTAATTGACATTGTTGACTGTCTCTTTAACATTCTCTCTTTCCTTAACTCCTAAGAACCAACTTCTGGTCCTCTTCTTCTTTTCTTAGTCTCCTTGAGACTTCTGCCTCCATGTACACTGCTTCCTGACCCTAGTGCTCTTCCCAATCTGGGTTGTAGAGTTCATGTTCCATAGAATCAGAGACTATTTTGTTTACTATTTCAGTTACAGGGCCATGGAGTAGGAGCCCATTAAGTGTTTGTTGAGTGAATCAATGAATGAATAAATGTGTTTTCCTTAGGTAATACAATTCTTTTTGTTTGACTATTATGTGTTTGCTGAAGACCTGAAACATTTTATCTCTAGCCTGGACCTCTCTCATAATTCAAATGCTTGCCGTATATAACTCTTTGGGATATTTTCATTAAGCATTACAGCCCTAACATGTTCAAAACTGAATTTATCATCTGCACCTGGTGAATTATACTCTTTTCTTTAAAATACTTTTATTGAATGGCTATGTTCATTTGGTCTAATTTTGCCAATTGTTCCTCAAATCTGATTGAATCTATATTCCCCTTCATTCTTTCTACTTCATTCCTCATTTAGGCTCCTAGCATCTTTGGCATAAACCATTTCAATAGTTTCTTAATTACTCTCCCTTTGCTACTTCATATCCAATCTCTAGATTGGTATCACAATGATGTATTTAAAATGGAAAGTGGACCATGACAATCCCTTCCTAAAAATTCTTCGATAGTCTCTGTTTCTTACAAGACAAAAACCAAGATATTTAATGGTACATATAATCTTTTATGACCGGGCCACTACCTGCTTCTCTCGTCCCTTTTCTAGTACATTCCCATGGTAGGTTTCACCCTACCACAGTGTGATGATACAATTCCATGATTCACACAGGCCCCTGCATAGAATGCCACCACCCTGAATGGCCCCTGTCACTTAGCTTCAAGCAGCGAACTCCTCATATCCCAGTGAGTCAGTTGAGGTGTTGTATCCTTCACAAAGCCTCCATGGAGTCTTCAAACCGGCCTACCTGTGTCGCTATACTTCCACATCTCTATTTACATTTACCACGTTGTAATGCATGTTACGTATCTCTGTGTCTGTCTTACTTAATAGTGACATTAGACCACGAGCTAATCAAGGGCAGGGACCACGACTTTTTCACATTTGTATTCCAAAGCTCTACAATATGCCTCTGGTAACGAAGACACTCAGAAGTGCTTGAGAAACTGACTCACCTCCCAAAGTCCATCTGAGTCTCTAATCCTTTGCCCACCTGGACAGTAGCTGCAGGTTTTTCGTTTCAGCATTGTGAAATAGGACTAAACCAAGCTCTTCTGTGAAAAGCTTTGGTAAGATAGGTATGGAAGGTTAGACTACTGCCTTCCATACGACTGCTGAACCCCTGGGAGTAATCCGTCCATAGAAAAATGCCAATCAGCTATATGTCCCCAAGTACTTCTTTTCCCAGTTTGTTGTTTATAAATCTCACAAAGGCCTGGCTTAAAAGTCTTAGTACTAAAAAAAAATTTTTTAATTAAAAAATTGAATAAATAAAGAAAGAAGTCTTCGTGCTACCAAGATACACACGTGGGGAAGAAAAACCAGTGCTGTTGCTTCCAATGTCCCTACAGGCTTTCCAACTTCTAATGGGTGCATTAGGTTGGCTTACAGTGAATTCTTTATAAAGCCCTGTTGGTGACTTCCCAGGGCTGTTCACGGGTCTTTAGCATCTGTTTTTTGTTTACCACTAGTGGCAGACCTACTCTGAATGAACTCCTGGGGACCCCGTGGATGAGATTATTGATGTACCTTACAAAGACAAACACATGGGTTCCTGCCCTACTCCGTTGGCCTGGGCAGGTCTGGGAGAGGTTCAAACTATGCCACGCCAGCTTTTAGATAAACATATCTTTCTCAGTTTATACTTTCAAAAGTTTAGTCCCTATTTTAATAGAATTATAATTTAGGAGTTCGAGATGACTTTTTCTTTTTCTTTTTCTTTTTTTAAAGACCATCAACCAAGACTATTTTTTAAGTTAGGAAATGTGAACCTGTTGCAAATATCTTCATCTTAAACGTATAGTCCATTCTGTTTGTTTTGTTTCTTTGTTTTTAGTGCCTGATTTATAATAGGCACTATGCTAGTTGTTTTTCAATGTTCTACCATTTAATTCTCAAAAGAATCTGATGAAATAATTATTATTATTCTTGTATTATCAGTAAGGACACTAAAGCTCCGTTCTCTATAGTCTCACAACTGTGGAATAAACAGACGTCTGATTCATACCCAGCATAGCTCTCTCCAAAACATGCCATTTCTATGATACTATGGTGACTTCTGAAGTACTTAAGCCTGACAAAAACCTTTCTTTTTACTCCTAGATTCTATCATTCTCCAGCCTACTTATTTAAACCTTCTCCTAAACCATTTTTCTCTCCCCCTGGAACTACTTAAACCCTAGGATTACTTCTCAGGATTTAATCTAGGCATTACATATTTTGGCAAAGAAATCTCAGGATGTAGACATAGAGAATTTTTCCATCATAAGAACATATTTAGAGATAAGCAGGAATCACAGTAAGTGGAAAAACAGTATGACTGTAATGGGTTGACATGACTGGATGCTTTGAAATGTTAGAGCAATACAAAGCCAGCAAATGCTGTTTTCGTGGAACCCATCACTCTCCAGAAATAGTACAGGCCAACTATATAAATGGGATCAGAAAGAATTTAAGTCAGTGAAACAATAATAAGTTGTGTATGACAACCTGTTTGGTGTGTATGACAGCTTGTCTTTTGTGAGTGTGAATGCAGGCAGACCCTCTACCCTCTCTGATAGCACTCTCGTTGTTGCCTTAATGGAGATGTAATCCTGGGTTGACTAAACCATGAGCTTGTTCTAAAATAGAATTTCAGATATTATTTGAATGTTTATCCTGCTTTGGGTTTCCTCAATCACCTCTATTTTAAGAAATATAATTAGCCTAACTTTGACCCAGTGGGATATTAATGGAAACACAGTGAAGGCATTCTTTCATTCCTCGGACAGTTATGTGCTGGATTCCTATTATAAGAAATGCACCTTGCCAAACAAAGAGAATCAAGAGGAACTAAAGCATAAAAACAAGCTAATAAATGCAAGAAGTGAGATCTGTCAAATTATTAAGTATTTTTTCTCAAGTATATATTTACCAAATATATGGCGAGCTAAGCAGTTTGTAAAAACAAACCCAGGAACATGAGGGCATTTGTTTCACAAATGATTTCTCAGTGCTATTCAAGACATTTAGTACTATAACTGTGGTGTAAACTGAAGATGACTTTAATGCATTTTATGAAAAACTGGGTTCTTAATTAGAGAAATACATAGGAATTCAGAGGAATATTGCTGAAGTACTAATGAACAGGAAAAACTAATCTGAGGTAACGATACAGTGTCCAAAACATAAAATAACCCACTTCAAATACTCTTGGGAAGGCTCAAAATTATATTTTAAGGTGACAACCTTTCTGGTTTACTGTTTCTGTTTTTCTTCTGGTGCCTCTTTTCTTGGGGAGAGAAAGAATATGATATCTCAAGTAAAATTCGTTCCAAAAACTAGAAAGATATGAAAAAGAAATTTTCCCCAACTCTTGGTTTCAGGGTTGGATTTTCTGTCCAGTGCATTATGCAAATAATTCCCTTTACAGAAGAGAGATTTCCTGTTTAAATGTTGTTTCCAGGAATGCTACACATGAATGTTCCAGAGTTTATTAGTTTAAGACATGGTGAACTAATCCGCCATGTTTCATTAAAAGAAGCACTACAAACTGGAGATACTTCACAAGAGTGGTTTTTATTAAAACTCTTTGCTACTTAGAGAATGTTATCATCCCGTAACATCCTCTGCCTCCAATATACTGCATTCCTGAAGTCCAGAAACACCTGGAGTAGCGGGCATTTCCTGTTCTCCCTGTTCTGGGAAATGGTGAAGGACTGCCTGGACAAGAGCAGAGAGGGAGAGGCTCCTGGCCACAGCACAGCGTGGTTAGCTGAGGTGTGGCCACTAGGCCTGCAAGATCCCAGACAAATAATCAGGAAGTATTTAGACACATGAAATATTAAAAAGGCCCTGGTTGTGATTATAATAATGATGATTTTGATGTTTGCAATTAACAAAGCCTTAAGTGAAGGAGACAGGCCAGTTGGCAAAGCAGCAACAAAGAGACTGTGTGCTCACTTTCTTTCTCTCCTCTTACTGACTTGAGGAGGATGGGAGGGGCCGGGCATGGACTCCCCACTAGGAAGACTTTTTCTCTTGTTTTGCTATTCCTGCCCCAAGCCTTCTGCTCAGAACTTTGTGAATATTAAAGCAATTAAATATACAAAGGGAGTTCACATTTTAAAATATCCTATGGTTTTGACGATTTTTTTTCAAAATAACTGAGTTGAGATGAACAGTCATAAAATAAAGTGATTTCCCCTTTTTTAATATTTTATTTATTTATTTGAGAGAGAGTGAGAGAGAGAGCACAAGCAGGGTGAGGGGGAGAGGGAGAGGGAGAAGCAGACTCCGTGCTAAGCAGGGAGCCCAATGGGGGACCCCATCTCAGAACTCTGAGATCATGACCTGAGTCAAAGGCAGAGGCTTAAATGACTGAGCCACCCAGGCGCCCCAAAATAAAAGGATTAAATTGCTATTTGAGTGAGAGTTCCCAGGTGGCTCAGTCAGTTAAATAACTGCCTTCGGCTCAGGTCATGATCTCAGAGTCCCAGGACCGAGTCCCAGATAAGACTCCCAACTTCATGGAGAGTCTGCTTCTCCATCTGACCTTCTCCCCTCTCAAATAATTCAAAATAATGTATTTTAAGAGAATGACTGGGTATATCCAGAATTAATATTGTTAACCATAGAGTGCATTGGGCTTCTTAAAGGTGCATATTGCTTTTAACTAACCGGATGGTAGACCACCTTGAACAAAAGAAGAGAAAAATAGGTGATGGGAGTCATCTTGGGAATGACAATAATGAAAAATCTTGGATTCCTACAGTTTAGTGACTTCAATTTATCTATGCCCCCTGCATAAACTACAATGAGACTTACGTCTGACTTTGCTGGGTAGACTGGGGCCGAAAGGATGTCTCTGATCTAAGGGAAGATCAGATTGGGTAGGACCTATATAAGATAGCAGATCTAAGGGAAAGGGGTTGAGCCTTCAAGGGATGGTGGCTCATGATCTCAAACTATTTTAGGCAACAGAACCATTCAGGAGCTAGCATTTGTCTGTAGGCATAGTTGCTTTAGGTGACAGAAGCATTATCTTGTGCCTTTATGGGCCTGAGTAGATTGGGGGAAGGGAATGGAAAACTCTGGAACAATGATGGACAATATGAAGTCCTGTTTTAATATATCTGAGTATGGTGGAAAGGTAGCTCTAAAATGAGAATATAGGATAATGGACTAGGTAACCCTTCCATCAAAACCAATTTATTTTAAAAGCCAGGCAAGTGGAAAAGGGGGCAGGGAAGGTTTGAGAACTAGCAAACGAGAGAAAAATGTCTAGACTAAGATCTAGAAAAGATGAACACCCAAAGAAAAAGCCCTGCATTGGAACTGTTTTTTTGTCTGGGGGACTTTTCCTGCCAGTTCTTGAAGAAATCGAGAGGCTAAGAAGTTTATTAGCTTTTTGAGATCCTCAAGAAGCCCTAAAAGTAAATGTTGAAAATCAGGGCTCAGAAGCAGAAGTAGGAGGTAGATTTAGTAAAACACCCTTTGCCTCACTTTGGACCTTAAATAGCAGTACCCTAAGAACAAGGATGTACCATAAGAAGATAAGTCCTCCCAAGATCTGCAACAGATTCAAATCATCTCGGTCCCTGAAATTGGATTAAGATGATCAAATAAATTCTTATATATGTATATATATATGAATATATAAATTATATGTAACCATGCATACATGCATATATCCAGATGCACGTATACCTCTACACATGTGTAATTATACATGTATCATATATATATAATCTACCCTTAGCTATGCCATGGTATAATAGCTGAAACTCAAAGAAAAAGATAAAAATTTTAAATCAGAGAAGAAATTGCCCTCCAAGTAATCTCAAATGGTAATACCAAGTTTCACAGATGACTTCTCAGTAGAAAGAAAGGAATGCTACATATAAAGAATTATATGTTGCAAAAACTGAAAGAAAATAACTGTCAACTTAGAATTCTACCTCCAGCAAAAATAGCCTTCAAAAATAAAGCTAAAATGATGATATTTTAAGCAACCAAACTGAAAGACTATGCCACCCAACAGATCTTACTCATACTAAAAGGCATTCTCTGGGCAGAGGGCAAAACATCCCAGATGGAAGCTCAAAAGTGCAGAAAGAAATGAAGGGAAACTAAAATATAAGAATGTGTATGAATGTCAATGTATATTGACTATATAACAATAATAATAACATCTTGTGAGATTCACAATTAAAATGTACAATACTAATCACCTGTAAGTCTTCAGTGGGGAGCTAGGGAATGGGTGTTGGAAGGAGGAAACTTGTATTAGAATGTTCTAATGTCTGCATTGTCCAAAAAGAGACAAAACTGCCAGTTAAAGTTAGATTTGGATAACTAAAGAACGCATGTTGTATACTGTTTGCTGGTAAACCTCAAGAGAATGACTCTAAGCCAATCAAGGGAAAGAAGGAATAATATAAAGTGCTCAATAAATTCAAAGTAGTCCCGAAATGAAAAAAAGTGGGATTTGTAACAGGCAGGCAGAACCAGTAGGAAATGCTTATGGAACTAAATGTATTAGTGATTATATAAAAATAATGCAATTAAAAGGCAAAGAAGACTGGATCAAAAAATACAACTCTGATTTTTTTTTACAAAAGACAGATCATTTTAAAATACAGTGACACATTTAACATATATAGGTTAGCTTAAAAATAAAGAGATAAACCCTATGATCCAGCAATTACACTACTAAGTATTTACACAAAAGATACAAAACTACAGACTTGAAGGGGTACATGCACCTCGATGTCTATAGCAACATTATCAACAATAGTCAAACTATGGAGTGAGCCCAAGTGTCCAAGGACTAATGAATGGATAAAGGAGAGGTGGTATATATATATCACAATGGACTATTAGTCATCAAAAAGAATGAAATCTTGCCATTTACAATGATGTGGTTGGAGCTAAAGTGTATTATACTAAGTGAAATAAGTCACTCAGAGAAAGACAATACCATTTAATTTCACTCATATGTAGAATGTAAGAAACAAAACAGATGAACATATGGGAAGGGGGAAAAGAGAGAGAGAGAAAACAAACCATAAGAGACTTTTAATGATAGGGAACAAACTGAGGGTTGATGGAGGGAGGTAGGTGGGAGATGGGCTAAATGGGTGATAGGGATTAAGGAGGGCACTTGTGCTGAGCCTTGGGTATTATATGTAAGTGATGAATCACTAAATTCTACTTCTGAAACCAATATTGCACTGTATATTAACTAACTAGAATTTAAATAAATTTTTTAAAAAGGAATTCCTACCTAAATAAAAAAGAAGTAAAAGAATAGAGCTATACCATGCAAATACTTCCAAAAGAAAGCTGATTTCGCATATTAATGTCAGAAAAAGTGGTCTTTTAGGCAACAAGAGAGAAAGAATGATGCTTTATAATGATACATATTTCAGTTTGGCCAGAAGATGTAACAATTCTAAATTTGCATTCATCTAATACATGACCTGAGAATATGTAAGCAGAAACTGACAAAACTATTTTTTTAAAAAAAGGTTAAATTCACCATCACAGTGGGAGATTTTAATACTACTCTCTTGATAGAATAAACTAGCTAAATGTATCAATAAGAATATAGAAAATTTAAACTATGAAATCAACCAAGTGAGCTGTTAGTATATACAGAATACTGTATTTTGAAATCTGCAGAAAATACATAATTTTAAAGACACATATAACATATATAGAAGTTGACAAATGATATAAATAAAATGTAGAAATTAAGCTAGAAATTAATAACAAGATTAAATTAAGAAACACACTTCTAAATAGCCAATAGTTTAGAGAAGTAAGAGCAGAAATTGAAAAACATTTTGGACTGAATGATAAGAAATCTACACATAAAATCTATGGATGAATTTATAGTCCCATAAAGGGGAAATGTGTAGATTTTAATGTATATTTTAGAAAAGGATAATGATAAAAATCTAGGCTCTAAGTATCCATTTTAAAGTAAGAAAAATGAGTTCTAGGTGGATTTCCTATCTATTGTGAAAGATAAAATAGTAATGTTTCTAGATGATAACATGAGAACAAGAGAACATCTTCATGACCTTGGTGTAGTCAAAGATTTTTAAATAAAAGAAAACAAAAACACATACCAGCTATAAGGGAATTGATTAATAGTTTCAACTACATTGAAACCTTCTGTTTATGAGCAATAACTAATAAAAAGAAAGGTCCCAGTGAGGGAAGATAATGCTATATAGAAGCAACAAAGGGCCCATATATAGAATATATAAAAAATATCTTCAAATCAGCAAGAAAAAGATAGATACTCAATAGAAAAATAGGCAAGTGACTTCTATAGACACTTCACAAAAGAAGACATACAAGTGGTTACCCAGGGAAATGCACTCCAAACCACAACAAGAGACACCTGGGTGGCTCAGTCAGGTAAGTGTCTGCCTTTGGCTCAGGTCATGATCCAAAGGGTCCTGGGATCAAGCCCCGAGTTGGGCTGCGTGCTCAGTCGACCTCTCCCTCCGCTTCTGCCCCTTACCCCCACTCATGCTCTCTCTATTGCTTGCTCTCTCTCTCTTTCAAATAAATAAATAAATAAATAAATAAATAAATAAATAAATAAATAAATAAAATCTTTTAAAAAACACACGCAATAAGACACCACCCCATATTCACCAAAATGAATACAATTGGAAAAGCTGATTATAGCAAGTGTTGGCAAGGTCGTGGAGCAATGGGAGTTTCAAACAATATAGGTGCAAGCATAAATTATTATCTACTTTTGAAAATAGCTTGGCATTTTTTGTTGAAAATATGAATGCTCTCTAATCAAAAATCCCAGTCCAAGGTGTATGGTCAACAGACATGTACCATGAACAAGAGTGTTCACTGAAGTGTTATTTCAATAATCAGAAATTGGAAACAGCCTAAATATCAGTAGTAAATGAATAAATAAATATTGTATATTTATATAACAGGACATTATATAGCAAGGAAAATGAACAAGCCTAAGATGCGTGAAGGAACACAGATGACTCCTAAACAAAATGTTAAGCAAAGAAATGAGATACACATACCAAAAATACACGGTTTGTTTCCACTTACATAAAGTTTTAATAAAGAAAACTGAACCGTAGGATCAAAAGATGCATCTTTAAGTGGCAAAACTATAAAGACAGGATTGAAAATAGTCACCATAAAAGTCAGGAAATGGTCACATTTGGCAAAAAAAAAAAGAGAGAGAGAGAGAGCAGATTATGGCTTAGAAGGGAAGACAGAGAGCCTCAGGGATTCCAGCAATACTCTATTTCTTTACCCAAGAGGTGGTCCCACAAATGTTTTCCCTATAATAATTTTTAAAAGCTGAGTTTTTATATTTTCCATTTTGTGTTTTTCTCTATATGTATGCGTTATTTCACATTAAAAGGGTACATGCATGCATGCATACATACATACATAAAATCTGATTATGCAAGTGGATCCTCTTGCCTTCCGGTTAGAGTTTAATCTGTTTACCTCAGCTTCAAGGCCCTTTGGACATTTGCCCCAGCCTACCCCACTAACCTTATCTCTCTCATACTCACACTTAACATCTACTGTTACAGTCATAGCAAACTAATTGCAGCTTCCAGAATGTGGCATCTCACATCTCTTTTACCTTTTGCAATACTGTTTTTTAATTTATAACTCCCTCCCCATCCTCACTCACCTGACCCAGTTTTAGCTACTTTTTTAAGAGTTGCTTCTTCCTGGAAGTTTTCTGCTCTTCCTGTAGATGACATATAGGCCTGCAATTCCCCTCTGATGACATTTCTGTTCACTGCTTTGTATCCCACAGGACAGTGTTATTTGAAAGCAGAGAATATTTCCTATTTACCTTTATGTCTTTTGAGCCTTAGTCAGTGCCTGACAGAAATATTTACCAATGAATGAATAAAAACAGAATAGTGACAATTTTATCCTTTTTGTGTTTCCCAGGTAGATAACGAAAGACTGGATTTAGAGAGCAAAGACATTGAAAGCATTGATGCCACCAAATTAAGCCGTTTCATTGAGATCAACAACCTCCACTTGGTGACAGAGTACAACCCTGTGGTAAGCAATGGCACTTGTCTCCAGACCCTTAAGTTCCTGTGTCAGAGAGGGTACTTGTCTCCATAGCAGAGATCCCTTCCTCCAGGAGTTCTAATCCTTTGACTAGTAACTGTCACTGTCGTTTATGTTGCTATCCTTACTACAGACTTTTATGCTTGATAGAGTTGTCCCTATTCAAAAAAAGAAGAAACAGGGTTAAAAAAACCTTAAATACCCAACAGGGGGTGCCTCGATGGCTCAGTTGGTTGATTATCCGGCTCTTGGTTCTGGGTGAGACTGTGATCTCATGGGTTATGGGATCCAGCCCCCCACATCAGGCTTGGAGCTCAGCATGGCGTCTGCTTGGGATTATCTCTCCCTCTCTCTCTGCCCCTCCCATTTGTGCTTTCTCTCTCTCTCTCTCTCTCTCTCAAACAAACAAGTAAGTCTTTTGGAAGGAAGGAAGGAAGGAAGGAAGGAAGGAAGGAAGGAAGGAAGGAAGGAAGGAAGGAAGGAAGGAAAGGAGAAAGGAAGGAAGGGAGAGAGGGAAGGAGAAACAAAGAGAAGGAGAGAAAGAGAGAAAAAGAGAGAAAAGAGAAAGGGAGAAAGAGAAAGAAAGAAGGAAAGAACCCTTAAATACCCAGCAGATGACTAGTAAGAAAGAGAGCCAGAATTCAAAGTCAAGATGACCGATTCAAAAACTTCTGAGTTTTGCTGCCTGAGAGGGCTCACTAAAAGCATCTCATCTGAGCAAGCCTCTAGACCACACTTTTCAAACAAAATCGCACTCTCTGCTGAAGGTCCATGTTTTTCCAAAGGCATTCATTACCAATATTTTTGTAAAATGCAATGAAAGTCATAGACAAACGAAATATTAAAAAATAAGGCCCACTGATCACATACTTGGATGTCACAGCAATGTAAAAATTCTACAAAAGCTTTTAAAGCCTCCCTCTACCTCCTTGTGGACCAGTAACTAACAGCCCCCCCACCCCGGGTCTGGTACCTCCTGCGCATGCCTAGACCCTCCCGGTGGTCGGCTTTCTCTCTAGGTTTGTCTTCTTCCGGTGTTGCACGTTGCATGCAAGCCGGGCGAAGGTGATGACCTACCTGTTCTGATCATCTTCTGCTCTTCTAATGCTCTACGACCTCTACAGGTACCTTCTACGCCCCGTCTTTTATTTTCCCTGAGGTAGATCGTAAAGTGATAGAAAATTAATTTCCACTGATTTCCTCAGTTCAGAAATGCTGTACCTTCTCTAATAAGACAACTTGAGATGCACGTCTTGAGTTTTAGAACTGCCATTTCACACCCATTTTCTCATTTAGAGGTGGGAGAGAGGAAATGATTATGCCCATTTTATAGAGGAGCACATTTAAGATCCAAGTGACTTACTCGGGATCCCATCCTAACCAGGAAAGGCACAGTGGAAGGCAGGAAGTTTAACTGCTGATGCATTAGTTCATATTGTCTATTCCCACTTTGCAGGAGAAGAAAAAAGAGTTCAGAAAAGTGGTCTAACTGCCTCAAGGCCTTATGACTAGCAATTAGATCTTCAGACACAGCCCTTTGCACTTGATCCTACTTTTTTTTTTTTTTTAAGATTTTATTTATTTATTTGAGAGACAGAGAAAGTGAGAGAGAGCATGAGAGGAGAGAAGATTAGAGGAAGAAGCAGACTCCCCGTGGATCTGGGAGCCTGATGTGGGACTTGATCCCAGAACTCAAGGATCATGACCTGAGCCGAAGGCAGTTGCTCAAGCAACTGAGCCACGCAGGCGCCCTGATCCTACTTTTTTTAATGATTCGTCTGTCTGACTGAATCCTGTGGTTTTCCATTGCCCCACACAGCGTTCAATAGGAAACACCCCTTTTCCTGTTGACTAAATTCCTGTCCACCTCTCACACCACGTTTGTCTTCATGGAGTGGTGACTCCGTTTCCACTTTTGCTAAGATTCCAAACACATGCACCCCAGGGGTGCTGGCAGCAATAATCAAACAGGCATTGTTCCCTAGACTGTCGTCATTCTCATGATTTTGTCTATAGAGGTCAGGAGTGCATGTGGGAGCAGAAAAGATGATCTCAGAGTCCCTGGGTTTATGGCCCCAGGGTCCTGGAGTTCTGCAGGCGAATGAAGATAGGGGCGAGGACTGGCCTTCCGGAGTTCTTAGGACTGGGCAGTCTCATCTCTTACAAAATACTGACACTGTTTTTAAATTCCACATTAGTAGTGAAGGCAAATCACATCAAGAAGAAATTAGGTGAAAATTTCTTTAGAGAAGCAAGTCCAACTTTTACTGTGACTTTTTCATTTCCCAAAAATGGTATTTTTCTCGTTTGGAGACCTGCTTCCACTACTATAGCTATTTCTTACCTGCTGCTGATACAGAAGTTTGCACAGTGATAACAAGGAGGCAGAATTCATGACCATGTATTAGGCGGGCTGTATGCTATTTTTTTAAGATTTATTTATAAATTTGGTTCAGGAGGGGCAGGGCCAGAGAGAGAGAGAGAGAGAGAGAGTCTTAAGTAGACACTGCACTGAGCATGGGGCCCAATGCAGGGCTTGATCTCACAACCCTGAGATCACAATGTGAGTTAAAAGGAAGAGTCAGAAATTCAACTGACTGCACCCCCCAAGTGCCCCCCAAGCCCAGCTGTATCCTTTGAATGCACACACTCAATGCTTGGCTTCAGGGTGAAAAATTAGATTGTGTCTATTAAGATTAAATTACTCGCTTCTCAGAGTAATCTCTTCTCTCAGAATGAGAGAGTAATCCCTTCTCTCAGAATGTCCAATCCCTTCTGCTAAGACAGCTGTGTACCTTTTGACTCCTTAGCTTTGATTTCTTGAATTCCCAAAAATTATCTTCCATCTCTCCTATTGGAGGATAGATGCATATCTTACACTTTAGTAGCAGGACTTAGTGAAACAAGAGATGGTTGTTTAACATCCAGTCTCCCAAATGTAGAATCTCAGAACTGGGGATGCCTGGGTGGCTCAGTGGGTTGGGGCCTCTGCCTTCGGCTTAGGTCATGATCTCAGGGTCCTGGGATGGAGCCCCACATCAGGCTCTCTGCTCAGCAGGGAGCCTGCTTCCCCCCCCGCCCTCTGCCTGCCTCTCTGCCTACTTGTGCTCTCTCTCTCCCTGTCAAATAAATAAATGGAATCTTTAAATAAATAAATAAATAAATAAATAAAATCTGAGAACTGGTTCTGAACTCCAGGAGAAACTTTGGGGAAAGAACCCATTCTTGCTGCTTGCCTACATGCTGGCCAATAGAGCTGGAGGATCTCTGCAGAGCAGTGTGTAGCTTCCAGAAGTCTACCTAGCTGCTGCCCTTCCCATCATCCTGGGACTCTGCCTTGATTAATGCTGGGACTCTGCCTCGTTAATCCTCTGGACTCTTTTCTTCCTGTACACATCCCAGTATGACAGCAGCACTTTCTGCATTTAGGAGGGAGAAGTGAAGAGAGATGGGATTTGTTTAAAACAGACACACATGGAGCACTGTTTAGGGAGAAGGAAATGAAGCAAGCCAGTGCCATTGTTTCACGCTCTCTCCTCTGCTCATCCTGGCTCAAGGCTGTCCTGCTGCCCTCCATCACCGACAACTTCTTGGGAAATCACCCTCTCTCATCAGCAAATAAAGGGCCGATACTTCTGAAGAGCTGATCTTATCCCGAGGCCTGAGGTAGACGGCTTCCGGCGGAGTCAGTTTAGATGGGGTCTTGCAATGAGCTATGCATCAGGCACTATATCCTGATGAGTGAGAGCCTGGACTCTGGAGCCAGCCTGCCTGGTGGGAGCCCAGTCTGCCGCTTACATGACTTTGGGGGATTTGTGCCTCAATTTCCTCATTGATAAAACTGGAACTTTGAGAATTCCCTTAGTTATATGTATATTAGTCATACATATTAGTTCTATGTAAAGACCCAGAAACAGTGCCCAGCACATGATAAGCATTCAAAGGTGTATGTGACTGCTCTCAGGACCGAAGAGGGACTGAAAAAAGTAACTGATGCATGAGATGGTGTATTCATTGTTCATTGATGTGGAACAGATTGCCCCCAAATGTATCAGCTTAGAACAGTAAAAATTGATTCTCTCCTACAGTTTCTGTGGGTTAACACTTTGGGAGTGGCTAAGCTAGGGGCTTCTGATCTGGAGGCTCTTGCCATCGTGGGTCAGAGAGGCAGTTTTCCGCAGGTTTGATGAGAGCCAGATGATCCGCTTCCCGAGGCTGGTAAGTTAGTGCTGGCTGTTAGTGGGAAGTCTTTGCGTTGTGCTGTGTGAGTCTCTTCATAAGACTATTTGATGTCCCACACTGGGACTGGCTTTCCCCGGAGTGAGTTATAGAAGAGAGAATAAACAGAATAAGGCAGAAGCCCCTATGTCACATATGACTTAACCTTGGAAGTCATGCTCTATCATTTCTGCAATATCCCAGTGGTTATTCAGCTCATCCTTGTCCAACGTGAGCAGTAGGGAGCTACTCAGAGACATGAGAGCCAGAGGCTGAGACCTTCTGTGGGCCAAGCTGGAGGCTAGTTACCATTTGTGCTATGGATGGACAGCTCTCATTCATATTTCAGCCTACTTATTTACTGGGTTGCCACTAATGTTTTTTTTTTCTCTTTGTCTCTTTCATTCTGCTATAATACACGTCAATTTCCCAGACAGCGATTGGCTTATTTAACAGCATGATCCAGATTCATCTTCTACTGATGATGAACAAGGCCTCCCCAGAGTATGAAGAAAGCCTGCACCGATACCAGAAGGCAGCCAAGCTCTTTCAGGGAAAGGTAAGTCTGAGATGGGAGATACCCTTCTAAGTACTCAGTACCAGGACAGAGGACGCTAAAGAAGGGGAGATGGTCCCAGGGATATTAGGTAAATAAGGAAAGTGAGTATGGTTAGGAGATAACAAAGCAAGAATGGGGACATAATGAATCACATTACTCTGATTTAAAATTAAGGATCTTACGTTATACTGTTAAAGACCTATATAACCATATCTTCCCTTGGTGGGAAGTCTATTTTTTTTTTCCCTGCATTGAGAAGTGGGGAGAAAAATAGAGACCCAAAGATTCTGAAAATAAAAACCCCTTATTAGTCACAATGTATTTATTCTTCGCCATAACCTCTTAAAGTTTTAGATTCAGGATTTATTTGTCATATAAAGCACCTATCATGTAGCTGGCGTCTACTAGATGTCCAATAAATATTTAGTTCTGTTCCTTCTCTACCTTGTGCAGTTTTGATTGGTATCACTGAAATAATAAATCTTCAGCCGCTTCAAGGCTACTGCATTAAACTAGAGCTGTTCCATGTTGACAACTGTCTAGTAATAACATAAGCTGGCTTTCTGGTGACTGTTTCCCTAACACCGAAAGCTTTCAGTGTTTCTGAATGTAAATGATCCTCTAATAACATTCTAAAGGTTTCCATTTTGGGTAGGAGGTTCAATCTAATCATATCAAGCATTTACCATATGCCAAAAGCTGTGCTGGGCATATTAAATGGATCCTCTCATTTAATCTCCCCCAAGAAAAGCCCAATTTGCCAATGAGAATACTGAGTCTCAGAGAGGCTGAGTAATGTGCCTAAGTCACACAGCTAGAGAGTACCAGAAGTGAAATTTAAAATATATTATCTTCTTCTAACCATTAGGCTATACTTGCATATTTAGCTAATCCCTAAAGCTGCTTCCAATTCTGTGTTCTTAAAATTAAATAAACCTGATCAAAGAGATAAAATACCAAAGCACAGAAACTCATTAAAGAAGAAGAAACTCATTACATTATAGGGCACAGACCACAAGTTCAATCAGTGTAAATGGCAACAATTATGAGGTGTCTCTTTCTCCTCTGGACCTCAGATTTTTTTTTCCCTTTCAAACCTCTCCAATTGCAGATTCTTTTTATTCTGGTGAACAGTGGTTTGAAGGCCAATGGGAAGGTGATCTCATTTTTCAAACTAAAGGAGTCTCAACTGCCTGCTTTGGCAATTTACCAGACTTTAGATGAGGCGTGGGATACACTGGCCATCAAAGAACTTTCTGTGGAGCATGTGCAAAACTTTTGTGACGGATTCCTCAAAGGGAAACGGCTGGTAAGTGGGAGACTTCAGGTACGGCAAGTTGAGTTTTCCTCTCTGTGTTCTCTTATTTCCTGTTAAGTAAAAATTCTTTGAACTCTACTGGATTTGATTAAGAGCAAAAGTGTATGGGGATATATGGTGGAAAGGATTGGGATGCTTGCTAGGGTAGAGTCATGAGAACAGAACTACACGTGCATCTTTGGAAACATCTCGCATATCCAAAGGAGCTGAATTTGAGGTTTTACCATTCTGTTGACATTATTAATGGGAAACAACCCAAATTCCTATGTACAAGAGTTCATGAGATGAAAATTAAGGATGGATTTAGGACTTCCAGGAGTTATTAAATAGCTTAGTTTGCTAATCTCAGAGCTCAAAACCAAGCGTGGGCTCCAAATCCAAATAACAGTGTCATGATGTTTTTCAGAGAGAAAATCATGCATCAGAAGAAAAGACTCCAAAGATGGAACTCTGATCTCTCCCTGACATTTCTGCATGCTACAAAGTATTTACATGAAATTAAAAAAAAGGCAACTCGAACCCCAGAGACATCCAGCACCAAACGCCCAGCCTTACACACACAGACATGCACACACACACACAGGAAAAAAACAGCTGTTTTTTTCCTTATAATCTCATTAGCTCTCCTTATCCTTTCTTTTAAATTGTCTGCAATCTTTTACTACCCATCCAGTCTTCTTCTATGTGCTCACACTGTGTAGTCCCGTACACCAGCACACATCACTGAATGGCACTTTTAAGAGAACTCCTATAATATCTCTTTAAGGGGAGACATTTCCGGAGGTTTTTCTGATTTGCCATTTCCTATTGAATCTGTACTCTGCGCAGGTCTTATGCACACCATAGCGTCTGCTCTTTTATGGTTAGCAGGGGGTTAAAAACTCTCTTCCTAAACACACATCCCTCTCTATCTCAGGGCCAGGAACAAAAGGAAGGTTTTAAACACCTTTCTGGAATTGTCTTTTTGCCAGAATCAAATGATGTTTCCAAGTCTCCAAACTCAGCAGAAACAGACTATGTAAAAAAACCCTGTGCTTGTTCAGCGTTCCTAACGCCCATGTACATCAACAACCACGCAGTAAATAAAAAGCACTAATGTTATAGGAAAAGACTGGCATCTCTTTGCAGGCTGAACCTTTTGTAAATACCCAGCTGCCCAATTAAGCAGGAGGTACCTCCCCCTTTGGTGCTGACTGTTCAGTGTCCGGCCACCAGCCACTAATGTGTTATTGTTATCTCTGTGGGTGGGATGGGAGGCGGGTAGAGACCATCCCGCGTGAGGATTGGCATAAATGTGGCAAAAGAGCTGGGAATCAAATTAGGTCAAAGGTTGGGGACTAGGTAAGGAGGGGGCCACTTGGTGCCGGGCCGGCTGGCGCTGACTCAGGGTGGATGACTGCAGGTGGGGTGTGCAGTGCAGCCTGTGTAAAGCCCAGGGAGAGTCTGGCACTCGTCCCTGGCCCCCAGGCTGTTACTGTCAACTCACAGACGCTACATTGTTTCCAGGAGGCCCTTGGCTACCAAGGAAAGAGCCTAAGTGCTGAAGAGCTGAAAAAACAGTGTCCACCTGAGGACTGGTCCAAAGGAGGAGCAGGGGGTGAAAGACTTAGTTGTATCTTTCTGCGGGGAAAACGCCACAGCCTCTGAGCTGGGAGTGGGCAGCTGGCAAGGAGGCTATGAAAGCCGCAGTGTGGAGGGCACACCTCTCAGCAACATGAGACTGATGGATTGTGGGGAGGCCATCCAGCCCATCCTCGCGGCTGCAGGAAACCACCCAGTCTCT
Source organism: Nasua narica (assembly GCA_028533885.1). Lineage (NCBI taxonomy): Eukaryota > Metazoa > Chordata > Mammalia > Carnivora > Procyonidae > Nasua > Nasua narica. Next base: position 40,656,270 of record CM052807.1, read on the forward strand.
CTTTGGAAGCTACAAAATAGTCCTAGGGTAGGCACATCCCAGAAGCCTCCCTTTGATCCCATAAACCAGAACTCTTGACATTTATAGTCAGGAAATTCTTCCTGATACCCAGCTGAGCTCCTCTAGCCACACAGACTCGTTTCTTCTTACCTGTTGTGCATGGAAATTCCTAACAGCTGCCAATCAATCACCGCCACATCCAAGGGACACCTCCAGTGCTGGCTGATTGCTCTTGACCACGTGATCCAGTCTTCTTTTCTCCATACCTCCAGGCCAACTCTGCAGCCAGCCTGTTTTATTTCCAAGTCACTTGATTAGCCTTCTTATTTTTCTCTCTTCCCTCTTTCTCAACTTCCCTTCTTCCTTCTTATTTTTTTTATTTTATTTTTTTGCTTAAAATAGAGGATTCCAAACCACTGTAGGAATTTGGTAAATGTTAAAAGACAAATTCCCATGAGCTATATTTTGTTCCCGTTGGGTTAATTTGTCAAATATTTTCCTTAAAGTTATTTCCCCCAATAACTACAGTCAGCATTGACCACGTCTTCATGGGGCATTTGGCTGCTTGATGACATCAGATAGCAATTTTATTACATACCACCTTTCATTGCTTATTTTTATCTTTATTGTATTGGATTGAATTGTTCCTTGTCTATGGGTCTCCAAAACTACAAGATAGTTTTGCCTGTCTTCTTCACAGCCAATCTGTTCTTTGTAGCTCTGGTGACTCATGATCAAAGAATGGAGCTCTTTTAGAAAAAAGAGATCTCCAAAGTTTCTCATTCATTCACTAAATATCAGACTTAGGATTGTAAAGTACTTTAATTTCTAGATCTTCTCCATCTTTGAGAAATATCTTCCTAATACTCTACCTTCATCTCCCCAATGCTATGTTACTGTTAAATATCTAGATATGTCTTAACTACTTTTCATTATGGACTCATTTTTTAAAGTATGAGGAAATTGCTATTTCCTTAAAGTGTGAAGAAAGCCATGATGTTCTACAACAGAACTTTGTAAAAGATATTGGAGGATTTGGAAGACTTTGATAGAAGGAGTAGAAACAGGGCACGATTCAGAGGAATGCCAGGAAAATTTGTGTTTGAGTCTCATTTCTTCTGTATATGTGGTTTTGTGACTTTGGAAAACACTATCTTTAAATTTCAGTTCATTGGGGCGCCTGGGTGGCGCAGTGGGTTAAAGCCTCTGCCTTCAGCTCAGGTCATGATCTCAGGGTCCTGGAATCAAGCCCCGCATCAGGCTCTCTGCTCAGCAGGGAGCCTGCTTCCCCCTCTCTCTCTGCCTGCCTCTCTGCCTACTTGTGATCTGTCAAATAAATAGATAAAATCTTAAAAAAATAAAAATAAATAAAAAATAAATTTCAGTTCATTGAGGGTAATAAAATAATTGACAGGATTTTTTTAAGATTCCCAAGATGTTAATACTTATGAAATAAAGTCTGTCATTACTTTTATTTTTTTAACTTAATACTACACTGCCTTCTCTGGGTAATAGTTATTTCTACAGAATGTCAGAACTTCTGGAAAAAGAGAGGTTTCCCTCAGTAGAGACCTTACACTTGGGATTCGAGAAGCATTAGATATAACTATTTTAATGTTTAATTAATTTATTTAAATTTAACTAATATTTATTTAATGAATAAATAAATTTATTTACTTAGTAATAATATAACTGATTTATTTATTTAGGTTTTATTACTACTTAGACATGGTGAGGCCAACAGATCAGGAGGCAATTGACATTAAAAAGATAGCTTATTACAGTTTCCAAGAGGAAGGAAAGTGCCATGCTTTGGGGAAGCACCAGGATTGGTCAGGAGACAGAAGGAGCAAGGGGAAAATTTAAATGAGAGGCTTTATTGTGCTTTCTGTGGAAAGGAACAGGCAAGACCAGGTAAGCAGGCTTAAGATAGGCTGCTTTGAATAATATCAGCAGGATCCGGGTCAGAGGAGCTCTCCCTAGATGCCTGGACCATGGCCCTAGGGCGATTAGAGCGGGTGCATAGTGGCTCAGAATGTGAGAGCCCAGTGAGAACTTAGTTAAAGAAGGTTTCTGGGATATGAGCTCTGGCTTGGTTGGAATCAGCCAGCCTTAGGAAGAGCAATCTCTCCAAGGTCCGGAAGGCCCCAGTTGTCAAGCCATCAGAAATACATGGTTAACACAATACTCTAACATCCATCTGTCATGGGACTCCTCTCCCGATTCACCTAGTTTGGTCCTCCTAAATAGGAACTAAAAGGAAGGTATGCTGTTTTCTTCAGGCCGCTGTTAACACATGTTTTCCTTGAGTGGGTGGGGGCTGGGTGGGTACTAAGGGGTGTATTATGAGGGAGCAGTTTATTGATTCATATTCCCATCCACTTATTTAAATACTTACTAATCAATTCTAAGTGTGCCAAGAAAAATTGCCCCCTAAAAGAGCAAAGTTAGCCTTGGATGAAGATGCTGTAGAAGGGGGACATTTCAGTTCTAGTGACAACATGGGGCAGCCGGGAGGCCATCAGACTGACTGTGGGTCATGGATAGGGAACAACAGAACAGGAAAAGCTGGATGAAGGAGAAGAGGGCCACTGTGGAGAAGGATGGACAGGAGGCTAGAAATAGACCACGGAAGTCTCAAAGTTAGGGGAAAAGTAGCCACAAGGAAAATAGTCTACTGCAAAGGGGAAGAGGCTCATCATGGACAAGCTATTGCACAGTGAGTTTGGAACCAGCCCTATTTATTTTACCTTTCTGAAAATATCTGGTTTTCTAAGAAAAAAATAAAATAAAATAAAACAAGGAATCGGATGTATCAGACCTACGTCCTAATTATTGCACTTTTACATTCAGAGAAGAGAAAAAAAGTGGAAGTAAAAACCTGTTTTTAGTTTGAATCTTTGGAGAACACATATTCTAGAAATCAAACAAACAAATGAATTTTAAAGTCCTGTTCCTGTAAGTTTGAAGGAGACTCCCCCTCCTTCAAATTATTTCCATAAGAGGACACTATGTCCTTCTTTTATTTCCATTCTGTCATTGCTCCCTTAGGTTTGACAATGAAATGCCCGAGTGACATCAGGAGTAAAGGTAAGGAGGGGAGATTGAGGGCAAGGGGTTAGGGTACTTCTACAGATTATGGAAAGTGTGAAATCCAGACATTAATGTTTAATTGTGCAAATAGTTTCACTAGTCTTTTTCTTTTTCAGTTGAAGAATAATTGACATACAATACTGTTTCAGTTTCAGGTGTACAACATCATGATTTGATATTTATATACATTATAAAATGGTCACCACAATAATTCTGCTTACCATCTGTCATCATACAGAGTTATCACAATATTATTAACTGTATTCCCTATGCTGTACCTTATATACCATGTCTTATTCATCTTCTAACTGGAAGATTGTACCTTGTAATCCCTTTCACCTATCTTTTCCATCCTCCCAATCTACTCCATCCTTCAGATTTAGAGAAATGAAACTGAATCGTATTTGTTTCTCTCTGCCGGACTTATTTCACTTATCCAATACCCATTAGGTCTATCCATGCTATTGTAAGTGGCAAGATTTCATTCTTTTTTAATGGCTGAGTAATATTCCATTTTATATGCGTATACCACGTTTTCTTTATCCATTCATCTATCCATGGACAATTGGGCTGCTTCCATATCTTGGCTTTTGCAAATAATGTTGCAGTGAATACAGGGGTGCATATGTCTTTTCAAATTAGTGCTCTTGTTTTCTTCAGAGTAATACCTAGAAGTAGAATTGCTAGATTATAGGGAAGCTCTATTTTTAATTTTTTGAGGAACCTCCATTCTGTTTTCCATAGTGGCCGCACCAACTTACATTCCCACCAACAACGCACGAAGGTTCCCTTTTCTCCACATCCTCACCAACACTTGTTATTTTGGTTGCACTCAGTCTTAATAGCAGGATTCAATTTCTACATTAGGCCTACTGGTCTTAATATGGGAACATGGTGTTAGCCTAGGCTTGAGGAAGAAGAAATAGACAACACCTGACATAATTCTAACTGTGGTGAGGTAAGAATTTTAAAATTCACAAACATGTTGTGTCAGAGGTTATGTTTCCCAGGAAGAAGACTCTGAGACTGAATTTCCTTGTGGGAAGTTACTGGAGAGTACTCTTGGGAACCTGTGGGGAAATGAGGAAAGTAGGATTGGGCAGAAGGAAAAGTTGGGCTATTACATAGTCACAACAAGGGTTCAGATTACCCCATAGGGATATGTAGTGCTGGGGTGTCCTAGCTTGGACGTTGTCTCAGACTGGAGAATGGGGGTCAGGTCTTTTAACCCTTATCCTGTTATCTCTGCTTCCTTCTCCTTCCTCCCTCTGGCACATCAGCCTTCTTGCTAATAAACCACCTTGGGTCCACTCTTTATTACTTTCCTGCCAACTCATGGCCTCTGTCTCTACTTCTTCCTCCATCTTCACCTCATCCGAGGATGTTGCTCCAGCTCACCACATGGGGCAGAAGTTGAAGCAGGCTGAGCTATGTATCAGGGCTGAGCACAAAGGAGTATGGTCAGGGAAGGAAGTATCTGGAAGGAAGTGGTATATATCGAACAATATATCAAACGTTGTGGCCCTGTCCTGAAATCTCTACACTCTACATCAGGATCAGGAGAATCTCACTGGTCCCAAAGGGCACTCCACCACACTTGGGCAAACACGCCACAGAATGAAGATAGGAAATAATTACTTGTGCTCTAACTCCTTAGACCTGCAGCATCTCTTGGATTGACTCATTCTGGTCACTCCACATGCTCTTTTCCTTTGACACCACAAATGATGTGCCCGCAATGGAGAAGGGAAGAGAGGGGAAGACTTCCACAGTCAACAAATGGAAACACTGGATGTTCACAGCAGGCAGGTAGTTTGTGGGAAGGTATTTACATGATTGTGAAACGTGAGAATAGTTATGGCCAATAATGTGATGTTGATTTGTAAGATGAGGGCTAGAGGTCAAAAAGCCACTGCTCTCTCGGGACCGGCTGATGCTTGGGAAAAAATGGTGGCCAGTGAGGTTAAGGCTGGATATAATTATGGAAGCCAGACCAAGTGTTAAAATGGCAATTTACTAAGGGCTACAGTTTTAGAACTGTCATCAGCTTATGACCTTCTCATTCTCCTTCCACCTTCTCATTTTCCAATTTGCTAAATTATAGAATATTCAAGTCCATCACAATTTCCTGAAGGAGAAATTCACCATTTTCCAATCTGTGTGAGTTTAATTATATCTTCGTGTCTTAGCATAATGATTTCTGGAAAGCTCAAGTCACAAAACACGATTTCCACATAGTTCTCAAATGTCTGGTTTTAAGCACAATGTTTTCAGGTTCCAAGAAGAGATAGAAATTTCAAGAATAAACTTAAAAGGACTTTGTCATGAGATAACTAATGAGTGAAGGAAGAAAGCTGTGATAACCATCAAGCAGGATTTTAAAAGGGAAGCATTGGGAAGAGGCCATATATTAGTTACAGTTCTTAGTCACCAAACAGAATAGAACCCAAACCACAGCAAAGGCTGTTTTGTTTGCAGAGCTAATATTAATTTCTCATGCACCTCTACGAATTTTTGACCAGGTTTCTGTAAAGGACACATCCCTTAAATAAACAGATTCCAAAAAATCCATCAAGAGTGAAGCCTTCATTTTTTTTTTCCTTAAGAGAGGTCAAGCATCTAAGACTGGAGGAAAGTGGCCATCATCGTAGGAAAGGGAAGAAATGTCAAGGAAAAAGCCATTTCTCCAAGCAACTATCCCTTCCATCAGTTCTCTGCTCTGCACTTAAGAGATTGTTACAAGGTTTCATTTATTTAAGCCATCTAGTCTTTTATAATGTGTCATAGGAAAATGAGTGTCCATGAGAGGAGTCCAGCATGGAGGACTGGTCATCACAAAGAGGCCAATGAAAGGATCTGCCTCTTCAGACAGGAAGAGTTAAATTTTAAAGTAATGGGATCCAAAAGAAAAAAAAATTGGCATATGGGTTCCAAATGCCACACATCTCTTCAAAATTAGCCCAATGTGTTGAAGAAAATTAACTAAAAGCATCTTCTGTAAAAATGAACGTAGGAGCCCAGGTACCTCCCAGCGTTTATCTATCATACAGCTTCTCTAAATCAAACCAATGGAGGGATGGTGGGAGAGTGTGGCCCTGCTCTTAGGAAAACTGAAACAGTTCTGACTTCTCCATATTTAGCATGTCCCTTTGGGAATGTCCCTGTGTCTCATTTTTCCCTTTCCCATCATTTTCCCTCACTTTCCCACTCCATTAACATGTGAAGTGGAGTTAATTTTAACTTTCTATCTCCTTGCAAATAGCAAAGTTAACATGAAGTGAGGAATGGGGAAGCATTCTGAGATGTAAAAATACATACTGACTCTGGCGGGGACCCAGAAACTCTTCTGAGCAAGCACACTACAACCCCTCCACTCGCACCTGCGTCCCCACGCTGAAGCACCGCTAATGACAGCCCCACATGGCTGAGGAGAGGGGAGGAAGCTGGACAACCTCCCACACAGAGTCTATCCGTTCATACATTCAACTCTGTGAATTTCTGCTCACATACATGCCAGCTGAACTGTCTCCACATTCATCCCTTCCCAACGCAGAAGAACCAAAATGGAATCTCCTCGTTTGCAGGAACCATCCAGTTAGTGTAGCGACACACTGTTCTAATCTGAATGTCTCTGGGGGACGGGAGGCCATCTGACTCCTCAGAGTCTCCGTGTCCTCCACACAAAATAAGGTCATGAAGAAAATGGCTGTAAAGTTTCTTTTCAACTCCAGCATTTGGTGTTTTGGAAATGGAAGGAAAGGGAGGGCAGAACTGACCAGTTCGTGTCCTGGGCGCTGGGCCAGACATTCTACCTTGCCATTGTCTCCTCATAATGAAAATAACTTTGGTTCAGTTAAGGCCAATGCAGCCTCAATCTCCCACTGGTTTGAAAATCAGTCACTAGACTCAACCCAAAAGCAGCTGATTCTATTTCTGTCTGACTTTCGGTGCCAAAGCTCAACCCCCAGTTTGTTTGGTTTTAATAAATTTATTCTGTTGTTGCGGACATTGTGTAAAATGGAAAAAAAAACAAGTCTAGACTGGTTTGAGTTCAGGAAGTTAGGGCAGGGTCTCCTTATTAAAAATAAACATCCTCTTTCTTGCTTCTTTTTCACTCTTTTCTCACCAATCTGCTCCCCAAAGCTCTTGGAATCCAGGCTCCACTGCATGATTACTGCCCCAGATCCCTGAAGACCACCTGACAGCTTCATGAATAATAATGCCAAGAATACAGGAAGTTCTTAAGGGAAGTTAACAGTAATAAAATTTGGACAAGACAAAAAATTAATTAACTGAATCCCAGTAGGATCTTTTCTCTTCCTTTTAGAAAACCTGGCACATTAATCCCAGTGAGTGAGACCTATTTTTATCTTCATCTCCCACTCCATGTTTTTGGCACTCACTACCCTTCTAGCTTTAACTAAGGATGCTGGTCTTGATCACTTCCTGTCCTAGGTTCTATTGCGAGATCCAGGATTGGGTTCAGCCCCCTCTTGTCCACCTTTTAGGGGTTTTCCTTTCCTTGTAAATCTGCCTCTTTCTTTTCTCCTCATGGGTTTTGTGAAGTGCTATTAAAATATAGGGGTTTATGATTAGTGAGGGTCACGAGTGACCTGCAAAAGACATCATACTAATAATTCTTTTTAAAAAAGATTTTATTTATTTGTCAGGGAGAGAGAGAGAGAGAGAGAGAGAGAGAGGCAGGCACAGGGAGAAGCAGTTTCCCCAATGAGCAAGGAGCCCAACACAGGACTCGATCCCAGGACCCTGGGATCATGACCTGAGCCAAAGGCAGACACTTAACTGACTAAGCCATGCAGAAGTCCCACTAATAATTATTTCTAGTTCTTCAACAAACAATCAGAAGGGCCTGGCAGAGGGCAAATATATCCTGGTAGCTAAGCACATAGGCTCTGGGGTCAGACAGTCTGATTCTACCACGCATTAGTCGTGTGTGTGTTTACGAGTTTGCTAATTTCTCTCTGTCTCAGTTCCTACAGTTCAAAATGGGAATACTAACAGACTAACCGCGTAGGTTTATTGTGAAGATCAAATGAAATAGCACAACTTAAGGACTTGGAACACCACCTGGCAGAGAGCAAGCATCAATTCCGATCCCTGAGGAATATCCCAAAGTGGGCAGACACACACTTCACAAGCTTTCTTTGCTCTTCCTTCCCCTCCTCCTAGTTTGTACTAAGGTACTAGGTATTCGTTCGACATGGAATATCCACTATGTCCCTAGCTGTCAGCCCCTCATTAGCCACCCAGGGCCACACTCAAATGGGTCTCTTCGGAGGTCCCCTCGGGCCTAAGGGCTCCCCTAGTACATGATACAGGGGTGTATCAACCAATACAGCAGTGATCACATCTTATTGCCACTATTAATTGGCATACCTGTTTAACTTTCTTTTAAAAACGTATAGCATAAGTACACCTGGGTAGCACCATCAGGTAAGTGCCAGACTCTTGGTTTCAGCTCAGGTCATGGTCTCAGGGTTGTGGGATGGAGCCCTGAGCCAGGTCCACATTGAGCATGGAGTCAGCTTGAGATTCTCTCCCTCTCCCTCTGCCCTTCCTGCTCGTGCTCTCTCTCTCAAATAAATGAAAAAGTAAATAGGCATATAGCACACACTGAGAACTCATTACATAGTTTAGCTATCTTTTGGATTCATCCAAAAACCTGTTGTCGATAATTTCTTCCCACCACATCTATGCTAATCTGAAAATATATGAGCATATGACAGTGACCAGTCAGAAAGAGACTGCACAGAATTTGTCTTTTTAGTGTAGAAAACTAGCTAAGTTGCCTCCAAGAATAAATTTTCTAGAATCTATTGATTTTCTTCTCTTAGAAACTCTCTCCCTCCTTCTATCTCTCTCTCTAGGAATATATACATATATTCCTATATTCCTCTACCCCCTCTCTCCCTGAGGAAGACCATACAAATTAGCCCCTGCTGGAAAAATTAACTTTTTGGAATTTAGCTATTTACCTAAAGAGCTTTTGGAAAATTATGCATATAAATTAGACATTTTACTGATGGAAAATTAAATCAGGGAGGTGGAAGGAATTGTTGAAGTATGATATAAGAAAACTCTTTTTTTTTTTTT
>CM052807.1:40665976-40807154 GCA_028533885.1 Nasua narica
CACTCTCCCTCGCCCTTAGGGACAGAGTCTTTAAAGCACCTTCTTCCCTTCTATTCTTAAGCCCAGAGAGGGCTCTGCCTTCTCCCAAGGTCACACAGCAAGGGAGACGGATAGAAAAGGGGACCTAGATGGGCAGGCAGCCCCGCACTGTCTCCTTGGAGTCCTGGGGAGCCCGGGCCTCGGCCGCATGGTTGAACTGCTCCTCGCTGCTGAGCCGGTAGGTGCCCTCTGTCTGCCGCTTCTCACGCAGTTTTCGCACCAGCAACCCCAGCCCCACGGCCAGAAGCAGGACGGCCAGGAGGGAGAAGACCACAGTGATGGCAGTGATGGCCGCCGGAGGCAGGGGCCCATCGGAGCCAGAGCCGGGCTCAGCAGATGTACCGGTGACGTTCTCATTTCTAAGGGGGTCCAGCGTTTGCCCCCGGGCCCGGCCCCAGCGGGCCGGCAGCAGCGGCAGGCCGAGCGCCAGAAGCAGCCCCAGGCTGGGGCTCGCCATGGGCCAGGCTACAGGCTGGTGGCACCGGGGACCGGGCTTCTCGCGCGCGCTGCTTCTACCGCATCTCGGGCCAGGGGTACCTGCGACCCGGCACCTCCCTACCTGGCCCAGGCGTCCTCGACCTTGCTCAGGTTCCCCGTCCAGGTCCCTGGCTCGAACCCTCGGTGCGTCCGTTGGTAGCTCGCACTCCTCCAGCTCCCAGAAAAACTTTTTGAAAATGCTGAGGAAATGAGAGCAAAATGCTTAAAGACACATAAGATGTTGCAAAATTTACCCCCGAAAAAACAAACATACTGCAATGACTTGGCATTTTTATTGGGAAATAGATTTTCGCCTGGTTATTCTCAGGCCAATTAAATATTGTATCAGTGATCACACACCACATAGGACTTGGACTGGTCCAAAGGAAACAGACAAGATTTAGATAAAGGGAGAGGAAAGCATTCTAAAAGAGGGGAGTGGTGGGCAGCAAAGGGACACAGGTGTCCGAGATGATCCTGAGCCTTCAAACACTCACACCCCAGCCCCCATGGGAGAAACCTTTGACACCCTTGCTTTATTCAGAGCTCCATTCTGGAACTTTTGTTATATTCTCACATCCTTGCGCGAGGCTCAGAGACCTATAGTTGATCTCTTGACTTCTTGCTACATTTTCCATGTACATCCGGGAACTCTACCTGAGGACACATTTAACATTGTTTCTCCAGTTCTATCCCATGCCTTCCCTTTTCTTGATAGTAACTTGAACTTGGCTGATAAATAGCATCTTTTTCTGGTCTATCCAGATGATTACTCAGCCTGATCCCATAAGACTATTACAGCCAGGATTCATGCTGACTTCTTGGTCCCTAGAGAGGGAATGGAAAAAGACATGGAAAATACAAGATATTTGTAAATTAATTGGACTGAGGCAGAGCATTTGGGAAGATGAGTGGGTAAAAATGTTGGCAAAATCTTTTACAGAATTATAGAGTTCTGAAACATTGTCTCTCTCATAAAACACTTTGTGTTTGCCAAATTATATTAACTGAGAAGGCCATGGCCCACCAAAGGATAAGTGACAGACTGAAACTTTGGGTCTCAGGTTATGCCAGGTCACTTGAACTATGTAGCCAAAGTCAGCCTCTCCGGAGTGGGAAGGGCTTTCTCTTGTCTTCTTACAGGGGAGTATTTATGGTCATACCCATGTTTTGTTTTGTTTTTACAACAAACCCAATAATAAGCCATCATTTAAAAAATGACTTAGTAATATTTTTAGTGTGACTAGGTCAAACAACAAATATGTATTGATTGCCTACTCTGAGCAAATCATCCCGATGAACTTTTGTGTTTAAACCCTCTCCGTTTAACTCTACTTGTTGATATTGTACAGTATATTTATTGTTCGGTTTTATTATAATAACTCATGAAGGAGTTAGGAAATAGTAAGGAAAAGGATTTGACAGGACTCATCTGCTTCATTCATCCCTGAGTAAAAATCCACTTATTCTATGGAGGAGAGCAGGTGGGAACACATTTAAGGAGAGAGATATTTTTCATTTATTTTGAAAAATAAATGTATTTCATTTATATGGGCTAATGACTCCTACATTTGCATTTCCTGTTCAGATCAGATACTGAACACCAACTACATGATCTACATGTCTATCTAGAGATCACAAAAACATCTCAACTCATTTTCATTTAACCCTAAAACTGTGAACTGCTCTAGATCAGCAACACTTGTATAATCCAGAAACAAAGGACCCATCTTTGATGCTACACCTTTACCTCTACATTTATCGGTTCAACAATACCTTCTAAGTACCTTCTATATCCCTCCTCCTTTCCTTCTTTTCAACATCATCTTAGATTAAGCTACTGTCACCCAGCACTGGGGTACGACAATGGCCCCCCAAACTGATCTTCTTACATTAATTCTTGCCCCTTTTCAACCTATTCCCTATATGGCAGCCGGAGTTATGTTTCTTTTTTCTTTTTTAAAGATTTTATTTATTCATTTAACAGAGAGAGAACGCAAGCAGGCAGAGAGGCAGGCAGAGGCAGAGAGAGGAGCAGGCTCCCCGCGGAGCAAAGAGCCCGATGCGGGACTCGATCCCTAGATGCTGGGATCATGACCTGAGCCAAAGGCAGTTGCTTAACCAACTGAGCCACCCAGGCGTCCCTGGAGTTATGTTTCTGAAACAATATTTTATTATGCCTCCCTCCTCCTTCTTAAAGTTCTTCAGTGGTTTTCAATTAGCTTTAAGACTTAAAAATGTTAGGGGGCACCTGGGTGGTGCGGTCAGCTAAATGTCCAACTCTTAGTTTCAGCTCAGGTTGTGATCTCAGGGTCGTGGAATCGAGCCCACATCAGGCTCTGTTTTCAGCGAGGTGCCTGCTTGAGATTCTCTCTCCCTCTCCCTCTGCGTCTCCCCACCATGTGCTCTCTGTCTCTCTCTCAAATAAATAAATAAATCTTTTTTAAAAATTTTAAAATGTTAGATCTTTGGTATTTTTACATGGACCTGCCTAATTCCCAAGCCTCGTGTGCTTTTTTTTTTTCAGTTTTATTGAGGTATGATTGACAGATAAAAATTGCATATATTTGGGTTGTACAATGTGTTTTTAACTTGTCCAAGATGATGACTTAAATGGACATTGTGATGATTACCATAGTCAATTAACTCATCTATCACCTTACATAGCTACCTTTGTATATGTGTGGGGTGTGTGTGTGTGTGTGTGTGTGTGTGTGCGTGCACGGTGAGAACACTTAAGATCTTGTGCCTTTGAACACACAAAGCCTCATTCCACCTTACAATGTATACAGTTACTGTATCTCAGTTTTTCTCCTCCTGTTTTTACTACCCCCCCCAATAAACTTAACTCTTATTTATACCTCAAATTACAGACCAAACATTCTTCTTCAAGCAATTTTTTCCTAAACTCGTAGATCAAGTCTGAATCCATTGTCACATACTTTCCTAATTGAAGTACTTTTCCTTCGTAACATTTATTAAAGTTTATAATTGTGCATTTCCTGATTATCTCGTTCAACAAGACTATGCATCCCGCAGGAAAGGATGTATCCCTCTTGCTCTGTAGCAGAGCCCCATACTATGATAAGCATGTGTTAGGAGTAGATGGGGGTGAGCTAACCCAAAGGAACATTCAAATATGAATAAGCGAGCTGCGATCATGCCGTATGTAGGTGCAGACCCTCAAAGCAATCCTATAATCCTCCTGTTTCTTCTTAGCATTTACCACTAGCTCCTATGAGATTATTTATTTACTTTTACTAGCTTACTGTTTGTTCTCTCTGCTACCAGGACCTACACACAGTATCGGCTTGATAAATAGATGGTTTGAAAAATAAATGAAAGTGAATGTCACGTTAAAATGAAAAAAAAAAATTAATGAATCAATTCAAAAGAAATAACTCATGCCACAAAAATGAGTTTGTGCCCCAGGGAAGAAGGAAATTACACCTATAATTAGCAGTCACTATAAATGTGTGAGGGTCAGTGTCTAAGAGTAATATGTATGACTGAGAAGTGGGAACAAATACCTAGAGACGTAGCTATGGAGAGAGCAGCAGGCAGCCGAAATGGCTGTGAGATATGTGGTTACATCATTATAGTTGTTGAATGCATCTCTTTAAAACCTCTGTTTATATTGTTGTTGTTTATAGATTTTTTTATTTATTTAAGAGAGAAAGAGAAAGAGTGGGGGGGGCGGGGAGGGGCAGGAGGGCAGAGGAAGAGGGACAATCTTGAAGCAGACTTCTCGCTGAGCCAGGAACCCCGTGCAGGGCTCAACTCCTTGGGGCTCAGTCCCAGGACCCTGAGACCATGACCTGAGCCGAAATCAAGAGTCAGCCACTCAACTGCCAGAACCACCCAGACGCCCCTGTTGTTGCTATTTTAATAAAGGCTAAAGCTAACAGTGAGTAGACAGAGGAAGGAGTTGATTGATCTTGTATTCACCCCTTGTAACCTCTTCCATGAAGAATGAGCCTTTAATATCAGTTCTACCCTCTTTATATATTCTAAGCAGCTGAAATTTTGAAACCCCACGATGGCAGACCTATGAACTAGGAGAAAGTGTTGAGGTCATTATTGCAGGCTAGCTGAGTTTGGGGGCTTTTCAGAGGCCAGAGAAATGAGCAGCACAGTCTGACCACGGTGACTCATGCCAATGAGTCATTCATTCTTCTCATTGAAAAGTGTTAAAAACAAACCAAAACACCTCCGGTTCTGGAATCTGAAGTAGGAAGTGTAGAGTCTATGCCCTGGCACAGACTGAACCTGGCTAACTCCTGAGGAGGCTCTACTGTCTCAAAATGCAGGAGCGCCTACATTTTTGCTACTGTGACATTTGAGCGAGTGACTGAAGCCATGTTTTAAGAACTGTAGCAGATACACCTTTGTATCAAAAGGAGCCAGCATTTAGCACTGTGTGTAGCACACAATTAACATGCAATAAATACTATTGAATAAATGAGTCAATAAACGGCCAGGAAGAAATTCATCCAGCAGTACAGAGAGATCACATGGATGTGTGTTGGTATCTGTGTATTTAAAAAAGAAAAAAAAAATTTCCCATGAGAAATCAAAAAGTTAGGCTTACTCTGAGGATGGGTTTGAATTCTAAATATATACCAACTTTGTATTCAAGAACTCTCAAGTTGATAAATTAGCACAAAATTCTGCCCCCTTGGGCACTTGCATAAAAAGTAGAATAATTCTGGACAATCTAATGACTTGGTTGTTTAGGATTCCCACAAATAGCAGCCCAACTAAGATAAACTCGTTATCCGGAGACACAAAATATATGAGGGAACTCATCAACAGACATAAAAATAAAAAAAAAAAGGAAACTAGTGAATAGGAGAAACTATTTTAGCGAACTATGAAAGCGTACCAGGACACATGGAGGATAAAATGGGAAGTTCCAACACAAATTAGTAAAAGCTGAAGAAAGAGGTGTTAAAGAAAGTGTGCCAGAGGCAATATTTGAAGAAATAATGTCTTTGAAAATGCATGAGTTGAAGAAAGACATGAATTCAGCACATTACAGAAGCGCAGTCCTGAGTCACTTAAATAGAAACATAGCCATAGCTACTCGTATTCTAGCAAAACACCAAAGAATTATGAGAAAAATCTTAAAATTACTGAAGAGAGAACGTAACTGTCACACTGACAGATTTTGCAACAATGTCAAAAGAAGCCAGAAGATAATAGGAAAACATTTTGAAAGTACTAGGGAAAGCATATTTCAAACTTAAATTTTTATTTCTGGGGCACCTGGGTGGCTCAGTGGGTTAATGCCTCTGCCTTCGGCTCAGGTCATGATCTCAGGGTCCTGGGATGGAGCCCCGCATCTGGCTCTCTGCTCAGCAGGGAGCCTGCTTCCCCTTCTCTCTCTGCCTGCCTCTCTGCCTACTTGTGATCTCTCTCTATCAAATAAATAAATAAAATCTCAAAAAAAAACTGTTAAAATTTTTATTTCTAAGTAAACTACCACTTCAGAAGAAGGATAACATAAATATATTTTTAGATTTTATTTATTTCTTTATTTGTTTGTTTGTTTGTTTGTTTGTTTATTTGTGACCAAGGTAGTGGGTGGGAGAGGGGAGCAGAGAGAGAGGAACAAGCAGGCTCCACACAGGGCTCCAACTTATGACCCCAAGATCATGACCTGCATTGAAATCAAGAGTCAATTGCTTAAGCGACTGAGCCACCCAGGTGCCCCCAAATATATATATTTTTAGACAAATACTTAACTTGTTGGTAATGGATTTACTTCAGAAAATTGTACGAAGAGAAGAAACTAAATGCAAGGGGTTTGGTAAACAAGTGTGTAAATCAAAACACACAATAGCTGTATAAAACATTATGGTAACAGTGACTAATTGTGGGGTAACTTAATTAGCATTAAAACCTTTTAATAATCAAGGGAAGCAAAATAATTTAATAAGGCCAACATTAGAAAATCTATTATTACAACTCACCATACTGAGAGATTAATGGGGAAAAAACAGTGATATTACAACAGATGAAAAAACATTAGATATAATTTAACACCCTCTTGGTTTTAAAAATAATAACTCTTAGAAGATTAAGATTGGAAGAGAATATTTTTCTCCTGATAAAGGATACTCATTAAAATATCTATAAATATATCACATTATAATCAAGGGCAATGCAAGAAGAATTTCCTTTCAAGTTAAGAACAAGGTAAAGATACCTGTCTGCCTTATTCCTACCAATGCAATAAAATAAACAAAAAATCTAAAATATATTTTTGAAAAGAATACACAAAAACAGCATTGTCAATCTTTACTGTTTACATATTTTCCTACACAGAAAATTGAAGGAATCTATAGAAAAAAAATTTTTTATTTAATATGGGAGTTCTCTATGATTACCATGTTAAAAAATACAGGTTTTAAAAAATCCTCAGTGTTCCTAAATACACCAGCAGGGATTATATTTAAATGTAACTTTTAAAATGCCATCCACAAAAACACTGAAAGTCATAATAAATCTAACAAAAGATGTGCAAGATCTTTGCATAAAAAATGCAAAATTTTGATGATAAATATAAAGCAACTCAAGAAATTTTAAAACCTGTCATGGTCATGGGTGGAGAGATTCGATTTTCTAAAGATGTCATTCCTTCCCAAATTCCTCAATGAATATAAGTGTAATTCCAAGAAAAAACCCGGGAAGATTTTAAATAAAATTTGGCAAGCTAATCAAAAAAGCATAGGAGAAGCCAAAAGCCAAGCATAGACAAAATAATTTTAAGGAAGGGGAAAACTTAGTCTTCCAGATAACAAAATACTGGACGTCTTAGGAAATTGGAAGATGCTGCGGCACAGGGAACACAACTTTTGAAAGAATGCAGAAACCAGAAACTCTTTGATGGGAGCTTGAGAACATTGCAAATCAATGAGAAAAGAATGAACCATTACATAAAAGGAACCAGAACAAAAATATTTCCGAGTGAATTAAAGATCTAAATGTGAAAAATATAAAGTAAAATTTTTGAGAGATTATCTTTATGATACATCTCAAAATTTACGATTGGAATTTTTATTGGGATTGCATTGAGTTTATAGGTTAAGTTCAGGAAAATTGACATGTTTATGGTGGGAAATCCTCCTAGCCTATTCAGATTCTCTTCCAATCACTCTTGTTGGAGTCTTAGAATTTTCTTCATAGAGAATCTATGTACTCTTGGTTAATTCAAAGATACCCAACAGTTCTTGTTGGTATTGTGAAATGTATTCAATTTTCATTATTTTTTTCAGTTATTGCTGATATAAAGAAATGGTACTTTCTCAACTGATCTTTTATGGGCAAGTTTGCTAAATTCTCACTGATTCTAATAGTATGTTGAATGGATGATTATTTTTGTGTGTTTTAGATAACGTTGTCTCAAAACAAGGTTATTTATCTTTCTCTTCCCTTTCAGTCCTTGTTTTACTTCTTTTCTCTCTGTATAACATGGGTCAGGCCTTCCAGTCCTATGATAAATAATAGTGATAATTCATGTTTTTCTTATCTTTCGTTTTAAAGGAAATGTAGTTTGAATTTCTCCATTAAGAAGAATGTCTGTTGTGAGTTTTTGGCATATAATCTTTACCAATTTAGGGAATTTCCTATCTATCTCTAATTTGGTTATATATATATAATTTATATCATTATCATAATGATATAATATATAATTTATATATATTTATATATAATTATATGTAAAATTTATATATTTGTATTCCTAAATATATAAATACAAAACTAATATATAAAATACATATAAAATTAAAAGGTATACATCACCAGCTTTCCAGCTTTCTCTCCATCTATTGAGATAATGACACAGTTTTTGTCTTTTGATCTATTATTATGGTGAATAACACTGATATATTTTCTAATGTTAAATATAATTGCTTGTACTTGCAAGTGCTACTTGATCAGTATGTAGACTTTTTAATATTTTTCAGACTATTTTAACTACTATTTTATTTAAGATTCTAGTATCCACATTCATAAAATAGGCCTAACAATGTTGTTTTCTTCAGCAGTTTTTATCTGGTTTTACAACGAACAGCTTACTCGTCTCATTAAATGAGCTACATACCTTTAACATTTTTAAAATTTTGTGGAACAACTTGTATAAAATAGAAACTACTTCTCAAAAGACTAGTATGTCTGAACTAGAAAGCCATCTGCACAGGGGGGTATTTTGGAGGGGAGGTATTTTGTTGCCATTTTTATTTCTTTGACGTTTACTGATCTGTTCAAATTTTCTATTTCTTCTTCTGCCAGTTTTGGGTTTACTACTTTTGTGTTTGCAGAGTTATTTCTCTTACTTATTTATCTTTTGAACTAAGTTTGTATACATATCTACTATATTATATTTTGTTCTGCGTTTCACCGATTTCTTGTTGTATCCTTATTTGTTCCTTCTTGGGTTGTTTCTCTCGCTCTTTTTCCAACTTGAGCTGCATGCTTAGCTCACCTGTTTTCAACTTTTCTTTTTTTCTGATTAATGTATGTAAAGCTATGCATTTTGTTCCCAGTACTACTTCGATAGGCTCTCACAAATTTTGATGTATCGTACTCTCATTATTATTCAGATCCAAGTATTGCTTTATTTCCTTTAATCGTGTCTTTCAGTTTTTTTCCTAAGGATTATTTTATAATATAGTTTTAATTTCCAAATGTTTTCGTTCTTTTAGCTATCATTTTGACACTAAATTCTCATTCTATTGGATCACAATCAGAAAATGCAGCCTATCTATAATATTGGTACTTCGAAGCTTCCTTTGTGTCGTGAAATATAATAATATTGAAATGAAATATAATATAATAAGGGAAAAAAATTTCCACAACACATAATTTAAGGGATGCCTGGGTGTCTCAGCTGATTAAGAGTCTGCCTACGACTCAGGTCAAGATCCCAGGGTCCTGAGATGGAGTTCCCACACTGGGCTCCTTGCTCAGCAGGGAGTCTGCTTCCCCCTCCCCCCGCTTGTCCCTTCTCTCTCTCTCTCTGACAAATAAATAAATAAATAAAATATTTTTTTAAAAAATATAATTTAAGGCTTAGATCGTTTAAATAATAGACTATGTGTCATGACCTATGTACATTTATTTAAAGAATCTCTGAAATGTCTTCATATCTTTTTCTTGCTTGATCTTTTCTTCCAGGACACTTAAAACGCCTTAGGGTCCTTCAACTGCCCTGTGTTTGAGTAATTAATCTTACACCATATGGAAATCATTCCTTACAAGTAAGCCTTGCGAAATCTACTCATGACAGCCTATGTTGTTGCTTTTATTTGAGGCAACAGAGAAACACGGCGGCAAGAAGAACAGTGAGTCCACTTTTCTACTTATCTTTGAGATAAGCGCACAGGAAAAAATGCAGCCAGATGAACTGTGTGCCTGCCTCAGAAGGGGTGAGTCTAGGTACATAGCACAATATGAAGACCAAATGAAGGGGCTGGGAAATCCAGTTAAAGTTAAAGTTGCCAGACTGGCTAAAGTCAAAAGCCTTCAGTTATTCCAGGAACATATTTACTTTTGCACCATTGTTCATTTTTTCTGGCAACAAAAATATTAAATATTTTAAAAACTGCTTTTCTGGAAAGTCCACAGCCTAGAGAACAGCCAATATCTGCATCTCGGTTTCTTCTTGTTCCCAAGAATCTTTGGCCTCAAAACACAAATCCTTACAAATCCTCCAGCTCTGGCTTGCTGACCTTGTGAGAAAGTTCATATGTCATAGTCAGCTGAAAATGGGAAGAAAGTGCTGAAATTCATCCCAATAAATACAGCACAGTTTCTGGGAAAAGGGAAAATGGTGCAACAGTGTCTTCCTTTCAGCTATTCAGTAAAACGTTCAGTGAATATAAAACATTTGCATTATCGAGGTAGAGGAGAAGCTTTTGGATAGCCTAATTCTCTCTTTTTCAAATTAACTTTCTGTATATTAATTATAGATAAGTCAGTCATCTTTTTCTTTTTCAAACTAAAAATTGTGCTTTGTTTTAAGGTATTGGGCGTAGATGAGAGACTTGTTTTGGTGAACCAGGAAAAAAAAAATGGAAAAAGGAAAGAAATGACATACTATTTAATAAATGTTATTCACTTCTAATTTAAGGGAAAGGATCATTTAATTAAATAATTAATTCTGTCCTTTGGCAATCTTTCACATATTCTTGATTTCCTTTCATCGAACTTCTTATATCCATAACTGGCAAGATTCTGGTGCTATAACACAGAGTTAGTTTCTTTTTCTTGCAAGTACAGGTTTACTCCAGCAGACCGTGTAAAAATTTAGAAGGAAAAGCACCTAAGGGCAGAGCTTACATTTCACACACAAAGGTACACTGTTTATTTTATTCTTCCAGAGGAATGCTTGCTTTTCAGGGGCTTCCTTTGAAGAAAGAATGTACGTTTTCATGTATTTATGCTGTAATTTAATTTTACAATGTTATTATCTGGAAACCTTTCAAGGATAGTGCTAGTTCATAAAGATGATAATCAGCTAATTCAATTGTTGGATTGTACATGACGCAAAAGTAGAAAAAATGAGAGTGAAATCACATTTTCCCTTTTTTTGAGCATATTATATAATTATTTCATGTTTCAAATTATATAGATTTCTTGCCTTCACAGGAATTAAATTTATATTTTAATTAAAGGGCAGGGATATTCCAAGTATGTGTTACGAAACTGTTAGAGTGGATTGTTAAGGGCAGCTTGATGGAACTCTTGTGGTTTTCAAGCCTGTACTAGGTTTGCAGATAAGATGACAAGTACAGGACTAGGGCTACACAGATGAATAAAACACAAACCCTGACTTCCCCTGAGAAGCTTAGAATTCAGTGTAGAACACAGTCATGTAAACAGATAATTTCAGTATTCTGTAACCAAATCAGATAAGATTTATGAAAGGGTGTCCTAGGGTTACTGTGAGAACATACGAGAGACATTAAACTCAACACGTGAGTTCAGCAAGAGAATTCTTTCTTCCTTCAGAAAGGTCTCAATCTTCTAGAAATGATAGTTTCCTAGATAATGAGGTAGAGTCTGGTAGATGAATGTGTCTGGAGACCAGTGGCTGTACACTCAACAGCTGGGGAAACGGTAAGTAACGGGATGCAGAACAGAAATGCCTGGAACTCAAAAAGGAAGACACATAGTAATAAAGAAATAAAACAGACTATTAAGGGAATGTTTAAAGGAAAGAAAAAGAGTCCAGGTGGAAGCTAACTTAAGTAATACATCTCCCGAAGTCAGAGGTTTTTGAGATTAGCTTCAAAAGATGCCCAAGTTTGCTAGAGACAGAGATAGAAAAGCCAAAAAAAAAAAAGAGAGAGAGAGAGTAAACAATAAAATGAACAAAGGTATGATAGCTAACATTGAGGGACATCTCAGGAACAAGTTGATGCATTTGGCTAGAGTATTGGTTACATGCAGGGAACTAGTGAAGGAAGAGAATGGAAAAGACAACCAGGAGGAGAGGAAAGAGAACAAACATTTAATGACCAACTACTATATCACCAACACTGGGTATTTTACAAGCATTACCTCACTAAATCTTCATGACAGTTTAGGGAACAATTGTCATCCCTCACATGCTACAGCAAGGAAATGACTTACCCAGAGTAACATAGCTAGTTTGAAATAATAATTATTAACATAGTTACTTTCAGGCTGTATTTACTACACACTGGCACTATACCAGATAGATGTTCACACACATTATTCACATGATTTCATTTAATCCTCATTACAGCTGTATAAGCCACTTTCCATGATCACTTCCTTTTTTTTTTTTTTTTTTTTAGATAAAGAAAATGAGAATTCAGGGAATGACAGAGATCCCTAAGTGACAGAGCAGAATTCACATTCTGTCCCAACGACTCCAAAGCCCATACTCTTGTCCACTGTTTTATGTCATCAGACAGAGAACTGGGGACCCATGTGAGAGGGGCGTTGGCTTCATTCGAGCAGTGGGCAGCCGCTGTTGTATGTTTTAAAGATGACTAAGATCCAGAGGCTAACCTCAAAGACCTCGAAGTCTGGAGGAAGAGCAAGACAAACAAGTGTTCACGCTGAACTCTCATCATTACTAAGCCCACATCCCAACTCCTACCCATTTCACCTGCCCTTCTACTGCTCTCCAAAAACAAAACAAAAAACTCCATTACATCTTGGTTTTGTTTTTTTGTTTTTTTCCAGTTAATCTCCTTTTCCTTTGGATCCCATTCTCAGCACCCACTCGTTTTCTCCTACCCAAAGCCATAGGGAGAACTCCAGTGAAAAGCCCTTTCATTCCCTCAACTAAATAAAAGTCTCTTTCCAAATTCCCTAGGGACAGGAAATAAATAATCTAAGATTATGAGAAAGACAGGAAACACAGAGAATGATAAATTGGAAGAAACAGAGTCGGGTGAGGCCACCGAGATTCAAATAAGTACTGGTTAAAGGACTGCTTGGGTGAACGCCCCCGGCAGGCGGGGCCAAATTGGATTTCCGCTGGTGGTCCCAACCCACATTTCACCACGCACTATTTTCCATAACGGTGCTATCAAGGAGAAATTGGATGTGGAAACAATCTCTCATTTTACAGCCAGTTCACTTTGTAGCTTGATCTTGTACAGTGCATATTCTGCACTATATTCTCCCTCATATTAACCTGGAAGTTTTTCCTTTGTGTCCTCTCTAAATATCCTTTTTCTGAATGTCATCTTATTTCCAGGGTTGGCAATGACTAGATGATGAAACGAAGGAGAGAAATTGCAGAATTACACATCTCCTCCATGAGATTTTTCTCTCACTGACCAACCACTGGCTGGAAAAAAAAAATTTTTTTTTTTTTTGTCCCAAAGATTTCAAAGCATATCCACACCTAATGCAAAGGTAGGAAGATATTGGACTACACTGGGAAACAACAGCTGACAGGGCCTCCTGGCAGGCAGTGATTTATGTGAATGGAACTTTTGTAAGGCATCTAGCTAGCGGTTTTCAGGCCCAGGGGCTGACATCCAAACACAAGTCAGCCCGGGAAGCATCACCAGCAAAATAGCATAAAGAACAGAGTGTTCTATTCAAACGCCGAAATATAGAATCATTTTCTATCTTGTTTATCTACTTGAAGGATGAAATAATCTGGAAGCACAAAATTATACCAATCTATTCCAACTGATGATGGAAAAGAGATTTAAACTATCTGTTTGAAAGTCACATGGGCATTACATGGCGGTGTCAGAATTAAAGTGAGCTGGGCCAGCTCCCAATTAGGTTCCCATCAGAGACCTTGCTGATTCAGCCACTCCAGTCTCTGGAGAATGCTCCAGAGGAGCATTCACTCCTCTACTTTGGCCATCCTTAGGGATCTATTCCTCAGCTACTGGGGAAGATCATAACACTGAATCAATGGCGTTAAACTGATCTTTTTGAAACCACGTTTATTGAATGTGAGTACACCGTGGCATCACATGCAAGCCATTACTCAAACCACTACGTTTATTGCCTTATTTTTTTTTTCTTTTCTTTTTACATTTATTGTCTTATTTCATCCATCCAACAGTCCTGGGAGTCAGGTTTTATAAACCTTAATTGTGTCGCTGAGAAATAGGAGGCTCAGGCATTTTAATCTGTCGAATGTCACACAAGGAGGTAAGTGGCAGAACCAAAATTCAAATCCAGGCTTTTTTTTTTTTTTTTTTTTTTTTTTTTTAGTTTTACTGAGGTTTATTTGAAAAATAAAAATTGTATATATGTGGGATATGATGATTTGATATGCAAACACACTGTGAAACGATTACCATGATCAGGTTAACATATCCATCACCTCCCGTAGTTATCTTTTTTTTAGTGTAGTAGGGACACTAAAGATCATTAGCCCCTTGAATTAGTTCAAGTGTACAATAGAGTATTGTTAACAATACTTACCATGCTCTACAGTAAATAGATCCTCAAAACTTACTTATCTCATAACTAAAGTTTGTACCCTTTGACCAGCATCTTCTCATTTCCTACCCCTGGCCCTTGGCAACTACCATTCCGTTCTCTGTTCCTATGAGTTCAACTTTTTTAGGTTCCATGTATTAAGTGAGATCATACAGTATTTGTCTTTCTGCTTCTGGCTTATTTCATCTATTACAATGTTCTCCAGCTTCATTCTTGGTTGTCACAAATGGTTTTGGGGGTTGAATAGTGTTCCATTATGTATATACCATATCATCTTTATCCATTTATCTATCAACAGACACTTAGACGGTTTCCATAGGCTTCCTTATTCCAGAAAGCATATGCCTCCATGAAGAGCTATTCGCTTCCTACAGAGCCTTTCTTCAGAGTCCTTTCTAGTTTATGTGATTGTTTCTTGTCTGAGAAGGGTACCCAAAGTATGGGGGGAGAAAGAAAATGGAATAAGGATGGGAAATGCTCACATGCACCCAATTTGTTGTTTTGTTTGACAGACCAACGGAAGGGCAGGTGAGGTGTGCTAAAGTACAAAGGAATTCGGTAGATTTGATTCATGCAGCTAGCCACCAGACTTTCTTCTAGTCAATCTGTTACCTAAAGTTAAAATCACTTTAAAAATGATTTAAATCCTCATTTAAATGAAGTACCTTCGGATTATACAAGATCCATCCAGATACCTATCTCTAACTGGAGGATTTCGAAGAACATATTTCATTTCTCATGTCAAATTTAAAGTTGTCAACTACTTTTTAAATTCTCTTAATAACTAATGTCATTGTCGTCGTGCTTACTAAATTTCTATTAAATCATTTGCTGTCCTTTACAGCAATTGTCCTATGTTCCTCCAGAATAACTTCTTACAACTTATAACTGTGTTCTCAAGTTCTTGTATACTGTGTTTGATGAGCAAAGCATCGTCAAGACAGCCAAATTAGGGCTCAAAGAGGTTATCTATTTTTCCAAGGTCACGTAGTAACTAAATCGCAAAGGGCTATTTGATTTCACGGAAACACAGGGCTATGTGACTTGAATCACTTAATATGACCACACACTAGTCTCCAAGGTTCTGACACCTGCCTAAAGAGTTCTGTGATTGTGTCTCCAGGGATTGCTGAATCTAAAATTTCAGAGATAAAGATAAAATTATAAAAAGATACGCCATATTTTAAATGCTAATTTCTTCAGTGTCATTTGAAATAGGACAATAAGAATAAAAGATTCGCCTTTTGCCACTTACACCCAGATAGTTAAATGACTTCGAAAACCAGAAAGAGGGATGAATTTGGTATTCAAACTTGACTCCCCCATTTGTTTGTTTATCCAGTACTCTGCATGCTAAATTATCTGTCCAAAGAAGCTTCAACTCAAATATGTTGCTTTCTAAAACCTTTCAGCTTACTTTAGAAATCACCACATTTGTTGACTGTCAGTTGACACTAGCCCTAGTTTGGTAGAAGAATATTGTCTCTGTAGTGTCTAGAAGGCCATTTCTTTTCTTTTCTTTCTTTCTTTCTTTCTTTCTTTCTTTCTTTCTTTCTTTCTTGACAAGGGAGAAGCTCCTGATGCATTTATTTATTTATTTATTTATTTATTTATTTATTTATTTATTCCCAAATATGTTTATTTTTCAATATATCTCACTTTCAATGTCTCACATCTTAGAGCAGCCTCAAAGCTTTTCTCTCTACAATTCTATCTCTACCCAAACCTCTCCCATCCAGCAAACCAAATCTCTAAGGCTCTTCTCATTTCTCTCCTTCCACTTTTTTCTATCTCTCTTTTTTCCAATAAGTCAATCTCCACCCTTTCTAATACAAAGCTCCCATCAAGTTAATTCAATCCTCTTCATAAACACATAAAACATGACTGGAGTCGCCACATATAAAATTATCGTTCAGACAGAGCGTGGTATAGGAGAAGAGAAAAAGAAGGACTCGGAGTTTTCACACACATTATTGATTTTTATAAACTATATAAAAATGGTATTTAGCCTAGGAGAACCCATAAATAAATGGAAAACAGTGGAAAAGGAAGATGAGTGGCTGGTGAAGGAGAGACAGTTTCCAACAGATAGCTTTAGTCTTACAAAGGCAAGATGATAAGGGAACATGTTTAAAAGTTTAGGAAAGGGGCACCTGGGTGGCTCAGTGGGTTAAGCATCTGCTTTCAGCTCAGGTCATGATCCCAGCATCCTGGGATCAAGTCAACATCTGACTTCCTGCTCAGCAGGGAGTCTCCTCCCTCTGCCTCTGCCTGCCACTCCCCTACCCTGCTCCTGCTGTCTCTGTCTCTCTCTATATATCTCAAATAAGGAAAGTACTTTTAAATAAATAAATAAATACATAAATACATAAAATAAAAGTTTAGGAAAGCCAGCAGAAGCAATGATGAAAACAACTTGTGAAGAAAGGTGGAGCTTACGTTGGAAAGCGGAGTGTAAGATTTTCACGCTTGGGTTCAGAGAGTATAAGAACAAACAACTGTAATGTCAGAAGGCAGACACAGCACAGCAGCCATCTGAACTTGGGAGGGGAGGAGACATGTGGAATCTGGCCAGAAAAGACCAAGTTAACGTACATCATGAAGTACATGTTTGTAGCTGGAAAAGAGAGACTTCTCTAATTCCAGAGATGGGGGGGTGGAGTATCCTACTCATTTTAGGGATGAAACTTTGAAACCAAACTTGCTTCATTTCATATAAATTGGGGGTTAGTAACTGAGTTGTGTGCATACAAAATGCTACACGAACAAGCCACAGCTAGCTTGTTTTCCCAAAACAAGCAATGTAGTAAATGTTGTAAATGCAGTGTAGTAAACTGGCTTTTGCAAATATAATGATTTGGATGACTTATCTTGGAAACAGGGCACTGAAGCCAATCCTGAGGCCAAGTTTGTGATTTAAAGAGCTAGACAACCACCAATCTTGTGCCTGGAAATCACGATGGATGAATTTATCAGGGATGAACATACATTGTCTTCTCTTTGAGGTCCTCTTTAAGGTTTTATTGCAAAGATTCTATCTCTTAATATGAAAAAATCTGGGGGGGAAACCCTGACTTTTATTGGTCCTCCACAACTCATGAATCCTTCAGATAACAAGGATTCCAACCTATTTCCTTTAACAGGGAATCCTTTAGTGTTTATAAAAGCTCTTCAGAAGGTGGAGGCTGGGAGGGAAAGTGCATCCCAAAAAAAACAAAAAGAATGAGGCATGTAGCTTCGCCTGGTTGTCCATTACTGCTCTTTGAAATAAATTATCGGGCACCTGGGTGACTCCGTGGGTTAAAGCCTCTGCCTTCAGCTCAGGTCATGATCTCGGGGTCCTGGGATCGAGCCCCGCATCGGGCTCTCTGCTCAGCGGGGAGCCTGCTTCCCCCTCTCTCTCTGCCTGCCTCTCTGCCTGCTTGTGATCTCTCTCTCTCTGTGTCAAATAAATAAATAAAATCTTTTTTAAAAAAAAGATGAAATAAATTATTATTGAAAACTATGCCCCCCACTCCTGTGCCAACCCTCCTGCTGTTCCAGCCAACTGAGAGGTCCCACAGCTTTAGCTGGCCTACAGTCCGCTGGCCTGGGACTCTGATCTTTCTGTCTGCCGACGGGACCCCTGGGCACCAGACAGCAGAGACACATCGTGATAGAAAAGGTTTTCTGATTGCCCAAAAAGAAGGGGGGGGGGGGAAGCTCTGTCTACAACATAACCAGAGGCACCAAATTACAATCCTTCTCCTGTAAGAAAAGAAACAGCACTTCTGCCACTGAGGGCGTAATGGCATAATGGAAGTATATGTTTGTGAAAACCTCTGTTTGAGGACACTTGGCAGCTAAAGCACAAAATGAATATAGTAAGTAGCTATGACTTACCTCCTCCGGGACGTGTCTTGTTTGTCTCTGGACCTCCCGCAGCACCTAGCGCAGTTCCTTGCCTCTCACGTGTCACTGACTAAGAGCATATTGGATTAGTTCATTATCAGGACAATGTCTTCAGATAATGAGAGATGGGTACCCTTTTGTCTTTGCTGCACTTCAGGTCAGTGATATCGAGCCTAAGAGGGCCTTGAGGCACAGGATTAGACTCATGACACAAAACTGGAGGGGCAAGTTACAATGGAGCCAGTTGAGGAGACAGAACTCATAGCGTCCCTGAGCATCTCTGCCCTGCTGAGCAGGAAAAATGCAAAAGTTGCCTATCACCAGGCATATACGCGATTGGTCCAGGATTGATAGTTCAGCCCTACTGGGAAAATAAGCTTACATTACAACCAGTTTATGAAGTGCCCCCCAGAACCTTTCATCCATCCAACAGGGAAGCCAGCAGAACACTACAGCTCTGTCTGCACCCGAGACCTGCAGTCAGGGCCAGGAGAGTGGATCGGAGAAGGAATTAGAAAGGCAAACACGTGTTTGTGGCAACTCCTTTCTCCGGGGACCTTTGCCCAGGTCTGGCCCCAAACCCCAAGCCCAGGGCGGCCACAACGTCTAGAACAGGGCAGCATCCTGCTGTAGCACAGTCTGGCCCAGGACTGAGGGAAACTGCCCACCCAGAGCAGATAATATCTGGAAGGAATGAGGATTTGGGAAAAGTCCCAGTGCTAGTTTAGGGCCAACCAGTCTCCACCTTCTCTGGCCCCCCTCCCAGGGGTTCCTCCCCTTTCAGCTGCTCTAGTTCTTATAAAAACTCCCCAGCCTTTCACGAACAGCCTGCAGGAGCCTCTCTCCCCTCTGCTGCTGCCCAAGCCAGTGAGACCAACCCACGGGACACAGAGAGACCATGAAGAGTGTGCTCCTTCTCTCCATCCTGGCGGCCTTGGCCGTGGCAGCTCTGTGCTATGGTGAGAAACCTTTCTCCTGCCACTTTTCTGGTTTTTCTTTTCTGTCTCTGATTTCAGTTTATTTTTATTTTTCCCCCTCCCTCCTCTTCATCTTCCCCCTTTCTCTAATAGAATCTTAAAGTACCACCAATCTGACATTTTCCAAGCCCTATGGACACTGATTTGTCCCATCAAGTCTTTTTTACATCTGAAACATCCAGACTTTTGTAGGCAACTTAACAAGCATGTCCTGTCTACGGTAAGTCACTATACACCTAGAAACTTTGCTGTTTCAGAAAGAAGACATCAAATTCCCAGCCCCCGAGCTCTCATTTTTAGGAATGTTTATTTATACTTTGGTAACAGTTGGTTAAAGGTATTAGTTAAATCTCTCACCTTTAAGAACACCACCACTTCCAGGAAGTGTTAAGTTTAGCCTTCTGCAGGGATAGGACAATCTCATGAACTTCCTACATTTGTTCAGTGAATTAATTTAAAAATGGAGTTTTACATTTGAAGAATCTCGGGGGAAAAAATGGACTGTATAATTTCGATTGTCAAAAGATAAATTCCACTTGGTTTCTCTATGTTGTTAACTGTGTGTGTGTCTGTTCAAAGCTTATGAAGGAGAATCTGAAGTAAGATTATTTTCAATCCGTCTTACGCTTCAATTATCTTGATATTTAGATGTCCTTGAACCTCAATTATATTAACGACCATTTGCACTGTTCTTCTGACTCTTGAAGTTATTCACGTGGCTTCTCTATCAGACGATTTGGTTTCTTCATCTCCTTTTTAGTTTTTCAAATAAAATCACTTGCTTACAAATATAAACCTCTTACCGTCAAATTTACCTACTATGCACAAGAAAGTGGTAGAAAGAAGAAAACTTTGGTTTTAGCATCAGCCCAGTGGGATTTGTCACCTGGAATCAGTGGTTTCCGTGACTGCCCGGTTCACACAGCTCCTTAAGAGCCTTTCAGAACCTCTTAGAAACTTATCTTGGTAGAACCTGGTTGACTATCTCCCCACACTGCCTGGAGGATCTGGGCTATTTTCTGGACCCCTCTGTCCTTCTCAGCCCTGCTCTTGGACAGGTCCAATATGAATCAGAGAAGAAGCTTCTGGAAATCGGTGTGTAGCCCTTAAATTATCTTGTTTCACTAGCCTGAAGACCTCACAGCCCTTGGGAACTTTTAGCCAAGAAAATAACCACTGGCTCCTTCTTCATCAGAAAAAACTCCAGTGTAGAGATCTCTACACCAAGGGCAGAGCTAGAGAAACAACTCCTCAATCCTAAATGTCTGACATTTGTAATAATCACACTGCTTACTATATCCTTCACATCTTTTTGACTCTTTTCTCTCCTTCCTTCCTTCAATTTAGACCATTGCC
Source organism: Nasua narica (assembly GCA_028533885.1). Classification (NCBI taxonomy): domain Eukaryota; kingdom Metazoa; phylum Chordata; class Mammalia; order Carnivora; family Procyonidae; genus Nasua; species Nasua narica. Next base: position 40,686,676 of record CM052807.1, read on the forward strand.
ACATGTGATAAATAACAATCAAAGGAATCTTTTTTTTTTTTATTCCAGAATCTCATGAAAGCATGGAATCCTATGAAATTAGTAAGTGAACATTTGACTTCCTTATTTAAATCTCATGTTTTAAAGAATCTTTCTTCCTATTCTTAAGTAGTCAAAATGATAATATATGGAGGTCACATAGGGAAGGGAAAAGAGGGCCTCTTTTGGAAAACTAAGGTAAATTGAAAAATCTAATGACTATAAAAATTGCCAGATGAGCAATGGTTTAAGCCTGAAATAGTCTGATATGGCCTTGAAACTGCCTTCAGCAGAGTTCGAGGCATTTGGAAATTTTAAGCTGGCACCACATCAGCCACACAGATGGAAAACAAGGGGTAATGACAAATGGTGAAGTATGGAATTAGAGGCCTCGTCAGCTGGGAAACCACACTCATCAGCATGATGTTGAATGCCATCGAGTATCTGGACTTACAAAGACCGAGTACAGGAAGAAGGAACATATCACTCTCATTTTCAATTTGTTCATTATTTTCATAATATTTACACTGTCCATTTCTGGTGATCTAAAGTTATGCTTTACAAGTCCTCAGGGCAGAGAGAATTCCTCCTCACAGGAATTAAAAACACACTGACTAGGAATACCAAATTGAGAAAGGCAAAGCGATTGCACAAAGATGAAATAAATAAATAAAAATAACTATGGCCTATGTAACAAATCTCTAAAAAATATATCTGGATTTCTTTCAATCAGGCAGTTTATGAAATCTGCTTTATCTTTTCCTCTTTCATAAGACAGCTAGTTACTAGTTACATGAAATGCATGAGTTAATGAGTTTTCAAATGTATTTATATCAGGGAATATTCATGGAACTATCTCCAACTACTGTTTCTCTAAAACTGCAACTATTTCTTTTTTCTTTTAAGACCCCTTCATCAACAGGAGAAATGCTAATACTTTTATATCCTCGCAACAGAAATGGAGAGCTAAAGCCCAAGAGAGGTGGGTAACAATACTTGATGAGGGGAGATAATTTTTCCCAATGTAGCATCCCTGATCTGAATGGAATGAGAAACTGGATTTTTTAATCATGTGTATCTTTCTAATTGTATCCCCAAATCCAAGAATTAAAAACAGTATATAGAAAACAACTGAATTTCAAGAACACTAGTTTGTGAAAGACCCAGAAAGCAGGGGGAGGGAGAAAGGAAAGGAGGACAGAAAGAAAATTTCTATTTTCACTAAAAAAAAAAAAAAAAAAAGGAAAGGAAAAAAATCCCCCTGCTCCACTTTTCTACCTATTAAGTATAATACTGGGGGATGAATGGGATCTCTCTCCTATATTTTCTTACTCTTTCTTCTACTCCCCTTTTCCTCCCCCCCCATTCTCTGCTTCTCATTTTGGGCCTCTTCCCGCTCCCCCCCCCAACTTTCTAGGATGAGAGAACGCACCAAGCCCGCCTATGAGATCAATCGCGAAGCCTGTGATGACTTCAAGCTTTGCGAACGCTTTGCCATGGTTTATGGATACGATGCTGCATACAATCACTATTTCCGGCGGCGCCGAGGGAGCAAATGAGATTAGAAAAAGTCTCTTTCTTTCCAGAGCCTGGTGTCTGGTTTTGTATTCCTTTGCAGTAGCATCACTGAACTACATAAACACATACGAATTGCTTACTTCTTAAATGTTCTTGTCTGGCTGCTGCCCTCCTTCCTGCCCCCAGATTGATACGCAGTGAAAGTGCAATGTTGTGAAAGGTCAAGAGGGAGTTAAGATGTGTGATTATTACATAATAAACTGTTGGTTGGATACTTTCGTTTTGTGAGTCTGATTTCTTTTTTTTTTTAATTTTATTTATTTATTTGACAGAGAGAGAGATCACAAGTAGGCAGAGAGGCAGGCAGAGAGAGAGGGAGAAGCAGGCTCCCTGCTGAGCAGAGAGCCCGATGCAGGGCTCGATCCCAGGACCCTGAGATCAGGACCTGAGCTGAAGGCAGAGGCTTTAAGCCACTGAACCACCCAGGTGCCCCTGTGAGTCTGATTTCTTCTGGAAAAAAAGTGCTAAGATATTTACACCATGGCCCATCTAACCCAGAATAGGAAATTCTGTTAATCATATTCTAGTGCTCATTAGAAACATAACTACATAGCAAGAATGAAACTTAGAAGACATTTAGCCATAATTTGTCCAGACCCTAACTTGGGATTGGTGAATGCCTCCTGTTATATGTTTTCCAGGGTTTTCAAACCTCATAGGTGATTAATCATACGATTTTCCTGCTCCCAAACTTTAAATGGCCCTAAATTCCCTCGTGTGGATTCCAGGCTTTATTCTGTCTCATCACTCTCATCATAATATCTTAAGAGTTATCATTTCCTAAGATGTCACAGTTTCAACTCACTTGGGCCAAGAAAATGCCTGCTTTCACAATCACCAGAGATTTTTAAACAATTCAACCATGGAATTTTGGAGCCAGACAAGATTCTATATCTCCCTTAAGCTTGGTTTGCCAATGAGGCAATGAGGCTCCAGAGTCTCCTACTTGGTAGTTCGAGACAGAGCCCAGGACTTCTCAATCACTCTCTGTAGTTTGAGACAGAGCCCAGGACTTCTCAATCCCTCTCTGGACTTCGCTTTTCTCTGCCTTGAGAACTCATCCATGTCCAACTTTTACATTCATTCCTTTTGGTAGACCCACTGCCTTCATCTCCTTAGTGGACAATCTTTCTAATCTTTCAAAATTCAGCTCAAAACTCAAGTGCTTTATGAAATCAGTAATGATTAAGTCCCCCCATCATACTACTCAAGCCAGTGGCTAGCCATTCAACAATACATGTAGAGTCAAGCACAATAATATTATTCAATCCATATTTTGATTAAAGTCTCTTTTTATGTATATTTTCTTGGCTAACATTATGGGAAGAAACTGCAATTTCTTTTCTCTCTACAGGCTTGGTAATATGTTCTGTTCACAAAGGGTTTTCAATGAAAGCTGAATAAAAACGGGCTGACTAGTCATGCCTGGGAGTGATCACCCAATTTTGAAACCGTTACATTCATACAATAATATGTGTTATATAACTTAAACCATCATCATACTAATATGATGATGAGCATTTTATCATTTTCTAAACTCTTTTGCATGTGATAATTCATTGGGTCTTACAACAACTTTAACAATGGGTAATATTTATTAGATGGTAAAACTTAGAGAAGTAACTTCCTAAAGAAATTGTAGTAAATACAGTGGTGCATCACTCAGGCTGGGATATTATTCCCCTGGCCACCAGACGTATTGGCAGCTGATGGTTCCCAGATAAGGACTTGAGTGCAATTCTCTATAGATCTCTAGAGCTCTCCTTTGTGTGCATTTCTCTCCTCTCTAGTATTCTTCTTTGTGATCACCAGCAGATTCTCTGGGCTCCCAGCTCTGTCTCCTCAGGTCAGAAAGGCCATAAGGCTTTACTGTCTGTCGTGTGGCTGAAAACTTTCCAAGAAGTTGGGGCAATTATCAGACTCGTCCTTATTTGTATCAGTGTCAAGAATTCCAAAAGAAGGCAAAAATAGGGCAAAAGGGGAACAAAAATTGAGAACACATGGCAAGATAGACTTAAACCTATCACAGAAATCTCATTATATGTAAGTAGTCTAAATAGCCTAGTTATTTTCTTGTTTTTACATATGTTAAGATCTTATTGAACATTTTTGTTGTTTTTGCTTTAAACATTCAATTATTTTTTAAAAGAATTAGATAATACAAAAAAATCACATATTTACTCATGTCGTTTGCATTTTCACAGCTCCTCATACTTCTGTATGCATCCAGATTTCAGTCTCGTCTCACTTTGCTTCTGCCTGAAGTACTTCCTTTAACATTACTTGTAGTTCACATTGTTTCTGCTATAAATACGTTGTCATTCTTACCTTTATTCATCCATATCTACTGTACCTTTTATGTCTGGCAGCTTCTGAAGTTTTTCTCTTTATCATTGGTTTTAACCAAAGTGATTATGATGTACCTTGCTATGATTCTCCTTATTTTGCTTGTTCATGAGGCTTATTGAGCTTCCTGGATTACATTAAATTTAAAAATTATCCACCATTATTTCTTCAAATATTTTCCTTCCTTCACTCCTCTCCTCCTATGGAGACTGCACTGACATTGTCCTGTGCACTTGAAGTTGTCCCACGAAAGAAAACAGTTTCTTTTAATGGGTCTACAAGTTTGTTAACTGATCTTCAGTAATATCTAATTTACTGTTAATCCTATCCAGGCCATTTTTCACTTCAGACATTACAGTTTTCACCTATAGAAGTTTGATTTGGGTGTTTTCATATTTTCTATGTCTCAACTTTTTTAACATCTTAGATGCAGTTAGGATAACTTTTTTAATGTCTTTGTTTGCTAAGTCCAATATCTGTTTCACTTTCACATTGGTTTTGATTGATTGATTATTCTACTTGTTATGGATCTTAATTTCCTAGTTCTGTGAATCTGGTAATCTTTTATTTGTCACCAAACATTGCAAATTTTATTTTTTTGTGTGCTGGATATTCTTATATTTCTATAAGTATTCTTGAGCTTTGTTCTGGGACAGTTAAATCACCTGGGAAAAGCTTCACTGTTTTACATCTTGCTTTTAAAATGAGATCAACTCAGTATTTAGTCTAGGACCAGTTGCTTCCCTCACACTGAAGAAAGACCCTCTGAGTACTGCACCCAATGTCCCATGAGGGGGTAGGAATAGACAATAATCCAACCCTGAGTTAGTACCAACCACTATTCCCTTTATTCCCCTTGGATTATTATTTTCCTATATTTATGTGCCAATAAATTCTTTGCTACATATCCAGATATCCAGACATCCCTCTCTCAGTAACTCTCTCCTCTCCAGCATTTTGCTATGTAAACATATTCTCCTAGGACTCTCAACTCATCTCAAAACAAAATGTCCACCATATTTCACTTTGGTTCCCTTCTCCCTGATCCATGGCCTGAAAACTCTCTTAAGGCAATAAACTGAGGCAATCACAGGACTCACTTTGCTTGTTTCTCATCTCTTAGGGATCCCTAATCACCGGACACTGATTGATGTCCAGTGTTTTGAAAATCATTGTTTCATATGTATTGTCATCTGTTTTCTTTAGTTATTTCTAAAGAAAGGGTAAATCCCATTTGAGACCCCATATTGCCCCAAAGCCTACTATCAGACAGGACTATTCTTTTTTTTTTTTTTTAAGATTTTATTTATTTATTTATTAGGAAAGAGAGAGAGAGAGAGAGAAGGTCAGAGTGAGAAGCGGACTCCCCATGGAGCTGGGAGCCCGATGTGGGACTCGATCCCGGGACTCCGGGATCATGACCTGAGCTGAAGGCAGTCGCTCAACCAACTGCGCCACCCAGGGGCCCCAGACAGGACTATTCTGGATGGCCATCTTAGCCTCAGAGTTTCCTCCTAGAATTGGCTAAGGCATTTATTGGAATTGTATGACAGCTCAAATGTTCACTCTGCCTAGGCCTATGTTCCTCACCCCTCCCATGTTGTAGCCAAGAGTACTTCCCTATAAACCATCTGCACACAAATATCCAACTTTTAGAGTTTATTTCCCAGGAACCAGACCTGTGACTGTCATTCAGTTGGTAAACAGGGGGACCAGGGTCTTCCAGTCCCAAGCTTCTTGTTTTCTCAATCGCCCAACACCAGAGTCATAGCTTTTGAGCTGACAAGGAGTTCAGCAAAAACCTCATTCAACCTCCTCATTTTATGTTGAGTAATATGAGATGTTAGAGACTAAATGTTCCAAGGACAGGTGATTTTATTCTTTTGAAAAATTCACTTGTACTGACCTCATAAAATCTAATTCCTTAAGCCAGTTTTTAGAAAGGGTTATGTACAAATGGTCCATATATTTGTGCCAACCTTGCACTGTATGCAGTCACACTGTCCAATCTGATGAAGCTAGTTTTCATGTAGTTTCAGGTCAGTCAAAATTTTGTCTATCCACCTTCTCTGTTCTATTTCTTTCTTTGATATACTTTGGTTTTTCAGAGCTAAGACACACGAAGTGACAGGTCACAGGCCTTATTTCCTTCCCCTTTCATGATCTTGGTAAGGTCTTTCATGAAATAGTACATCCTGGGAACCAAAGAATGCTTAACTACAGTCAGAATGCTCTTTACCCACCCCATAAAAGCCATCTTACATTTTAGCATAATGTTTGAGAATAAGGACTTTGGAACTCCTAGCTTCACCTTTTAGAACTGTGAAATTCTTGGGCAAGTTAATTAATCTCAGTTTCCCTATATGTAAAATAAGATTATTCTAGTACCCACCTTAACCTTGTTGTAAATATTAAATAAATGAAATATAGGTGAAGTACACAAAACACTGGCATAAAGTAAGTGCTTAATAAATGTTAGCTATTTCTACTGTTGCTTTCTATTGTACTATTACTATTACTGTAATGTACTACACTCTGGATATTAAGACATGACAGGATGATTCTTCTTTGGGGGTACTTTGAAAGTAGCTAGCAGAACTTACGGCCAAAAACTATAGATAGAACAGGCCAGCTTGTACCTATTCCACTCTTCCTCAGTTCTCTCCCATACCATATCTACCCGTGCTCATGAAACATGTAGTTTCAGAATCCTAGGCCAGGGAAGTTCATTTTTGTTTAAGGAAAATCCATTATCTTAGCTTTTGTGTTCACCTGGGTTTAGAATTCATGCAACTGTATTTTTATGTAGTCATAAAATATCCATATTAGAATGGAGTTAAAGTTATATACTTAAATAGTAGTACTAGTAATATATTTAAGCACTATTTAAATCCCTGCATTTACCTTTTCAATAAAGATAATCTGCAAGTAATCTGTTGTTCTATCTCTTTCTTGAATACCTTGATTATCCATCATTTGTAGCCTTTCCTTCACTTCCTCAATTCTAATGCTCTAGCCCAGTTCCTTGCCATAAGACAGAATTCTAATGAGAGAAAATTCTATACTGAAGTTATTTTGATTTGGAACCTTGAAGCTTTGCCTAGATTGCCTCTGTTTTTTTTTATTAATTTCTATTTCATTCTAGATAGCCCTCCTCTGGAGCCCAGACATTGCTACCTCTCTGAATATTGCTAGGTATATCTTCTGCCATGCCTTCTCCAACAGTAAGAATCCCTAGCAATTGATGTTAATTCAGAACAGAATATATTAATCCACTCCATTTTCTCTGCAAGAATGGGGTATCTTTATCCATGATGTGTCATCCATCCTAAACTACCAAGCATCATACAGTGGCATGTCCCCAGTAGGAAGACTACACGGGTCTGAAAACTAAGATAAAAAAGCAGGAGAGGCTCTATTTATCATCTCATGTAACCCACGTGAAAGATTTATACTTTCCCTCCTTACAATTCTGGCATCTGTGGGTTGGAAATCCTGATTCATGTAGAGAGAACAATTTTACCACAGGACATTAAAAGAGTCCCATTTAAGCTCTAGATGCTGTCACATCAGTCTCTTCATGCTAAGAGAACAATTAGCAAGTAACAGAGTCATCTTTTCTAAAAGGGATAATTAAACATGTTTATCTGGAGAAGGTAGGGTTTCTGAATCTAAGAAGAAAAATACATTAGATATCTAGGTATTCCATTGGAATATCTCCTGACATTTCTCCACCAATTGTGAGAGTAAGTGGGCAAATAACATATCAGCCATGGTCTGAGAAGGGCATGGTGACCAGCTCACAACTCCCAGGAATGGGGATCTATTTAACTTAGTAAATTACACACCTAGGCCACCAGATGTGTTAACTAAGAGTAAGGTAATCTAGAATGGGGAGTTGAAGAGTATTGATAATAGTATTGATAACTGATAATAGTATGAAATCGTATGAGTGGTGACTTTACTACCAGCTGCAGCAGCATGAGCTGTAGTTTGTCCCACTAACCTTTGTAAGATTCTAACTTGCTCCAGGGATAAATTAGAATTCAAACATGAGATTCTATCAAAGGAGAAACGATAGAGCTGAGAAAGAGGAGATCACTGTTACACTAAAACTGAGAAACACATTTCTATAAAACAGCCACAGCATCCAGGAAAAGGTGACTAGATCGTAATTCTTTTTCCTGGAAAAGAGACCAACCAGAGTCCTGGAGAAGCTATTTCTGGACCATATTGTATGGAACAAGTGAATGGAACAATGCAAGTGTGAACTGTAATTGATTTTATGGTGCTTTGCTCAGTTCCCTTCAGGACTGAGGCACTCATTCCCTCACATGCCAGCAATTGATGGCTTTGAGTGAGTTGAGTTCCTCTCCCAAAACTGCCCATAGATGAAGAGAGCAGCTTGCTCCAATTCATGAAACAGCCCACATCTCAAAACTGGTCAATGCAAAGGCATAAAGACCTAGGCCCTTTTCCCTGACACTGGCATCTTTCAGTCTTGTCCTTCTTTCTTATCTTCGCTTCCCCTTACAAGCTCAAAGCCAGAATGTATTTGACTTAATCACTTAGTTTATGATATATGTATACACACACAAATACAGCAGAGATAGGATATGGAAATCTCTTAGTAGACTCTAAATTCATCCTGAGATTGAAATTGGCCCCATTTTTTTCTGATTTAAAAATATAAACCCCCCTCCTTCAAGTTATCCTTAAGTAAGTTAATGCCAGGGACTATATTATGAGACTCATCTGTTAATTTCTTTAGAGAAATGAACTGGGTAACCCGTTGGGAGTTTTTCCATCTCTCATTTCTCTGAATTCAGGCATTGAAGGCTAACCAACAAATAAGAAAGCCAGAACCATAAGTCATCTGGGGTTGTTAAAACATGAGGTTAAGCTCTGAAAAATACTGTCCAAGAAACGTACTCTTTTCTCAGTTAACACAGGGCATTTTTATGGTGTTTGCCTAGAAACACTCTGACTCCTTTACTTTGGAGAAAACAATACTCAAAATTTGTCTCTACCCATTTCATCTAAGGATAATGATCGCTCCTTTTGACCACAAACCTATAATAAAATAGGAAAATAATCTTCATACATTTAGATAAAGTTTTTAAACATTCTGAGAGAGAATTTTCCTCTTTACAAGAAGTCTTGGAAAGGTTCCTAAAGATAATGATTTTTTATTATAAAAAATATTCAAAGAAAATTATAAGTGCTCTGACTTACCCATAGGAGTAAATTAGACCTCAGATGTGAGAGTAAACCAAAGAAGATGTCATAGAGCTGAAAAAGAGGAGATAAATTTTTCACTAAGCTGGTAAATACATTTCTATATACACCCACACTATCCAGGAAAAGGCTAGAATTACAAAGTTTAGTAGAAGTGTAAGGACAAATAACACCCATCTCTTTGAAAACATAAAAGGAATTAAGAATTAGAAGAAAAAATAGATCTAATTTAGACCAGTGTTTCCAAAATAAGTATTCTAAAGAATGATGTTCCAGTCAGTGTCTTGCCAAAAGTTGTTTTATGCCCAAGTAAGTTCTACTGTTTTTGCATAATCTCCTCTTGGAGATAAGTAATTATGTGAAATTTGCTATACTAAACCCTCTCTGTGGTCCATCAGTAAAGGAATCTGTTTGAATCTATTTAACTCAGGGTACACAGGATAATTTGACAATAGAATAGTTTTTTTAAATGGCATTGGTCACCATCTTGCACAACTTACTTCAGAATTATTGAACAATCAATCTTGTAACACTGAAAAATTAAAATAAACAAATTTGGGGAAAAAAAAGAATTATTGGTCAAGCCCAACTTTTCTCTCTTTCCTTCTATAGCATGCTTAATGTGTATTTAACATTTAACAAGTATTTAGCATATACCTGCTCTATTCTACACAATATGGCCATACAGTAGAAAATGATCAGTTTGCACTTAAAATCAACTTAGAAAATCCTCTAGGTCACATGATACATTAGCTCATTTTTGGATAACTGATTGCTACGATAGAAAATTTTCTTATACCAGGGCACCTGGGTGACTGAGTCAGTCAAGACTCTGACCTTAGATTTCAGCTCAGGTCATGATCTCAGGGCTGTGGGATCAGCCCCGTGCCAGGCTTCATGCTCAGCAAAGAGTCTGTTTGTCCCTCCCCCTCTGTTCCTTCCCATGCTGGCACTCTCTCTCTTTTTCTCTCTCTTTCTCTAAAATAAATAATTTCACAGTGTGGAGATTCCTCAAGAAATTAAAAATAGAGCTACCCTATATTGCATTACTGGGTATTTACCCCAAAGAAGCAGATGCAGTACAGAGAAGGACCACATGTACCCCAATGTTCATAGCAGCAATGGCCACAATCACCAAACTGTGGAAAGAACCAAAACGCCCTTCAACAGATGAATGGATAAAGAAGATATGGTACATCTATACAATGGAGTATTATGCCTCCATCAGAAAGGATGAATACCTAACTTTTGTATCAACATGGATGGGACTGGAAGAGATTATGCAGAGTGAAATAAGTCAAGCGGAGAGAGTCAACTATCTTATGGTCTCACGTGTGGAGCATAAGGAAAAACATGGAGGGCATTGTGAGAAGGAAAGGAAGGGTGAATGGGGGGAAATAAGAGGGGGCGATGAACCATGAGAGACTGGGGACTCTGAGCAACAAACTAAGGGTTTTGGAGGGGTGGGGGTGGGGGGTTGGGCTAGCCTGGTGCTGGGTATTGAGAAGGGCACGTACTGCATGGAGCACTGGGTGTGGTGCATGAACAATTAATCTTGTAACGCTGAAAAAATAAAATGAACATATTTGGGAAAATTAATTAATTAATTAATTTCAAAAATTTTATGTTCAGTTAGCCACTGTACAGTACATAATTAGTTTTTGATGTAGTGTTCAATGATTCATTAGTTAAATATAATACCTAATGCTCATCACAGCCTGTGCCCTCCTTAATAACCATCACCCTATTATCCCCTCCCCCCACCCTCCTCCACTATGAAACTCCCAGATTATTTCTCAGATGTCATGGTTCATCTCCCTCTCTGATTTCTCCCCCTTTGGATTTTTCTCCCTTTCCCTATGGTCCTCTGTGCTATTGTTTATGTTCCACATATTAGTAAAACCATGTAATTGTCTTTCTCTGCCTGACTTATTTCACTTAACATAATCCCCTCCAGTTCCATTCCATGTTGATGCAAACGATGGGTATTCACCATTTCTGATGGCTGAATAATATTCCATTGTATATATGAACCACATCTTCTTTACCCATTCATCTGTTGAAGGGCATCTCAGGTCCTTCCACAGTTTAGCTCTTATGAACATTGCCGCTACGAACATGAGGCGGGGTGGAGCGGGGGAGGCCGTGACCTTTCTTTTCACTACAACTATATTTTGGGGTAAATACCTAGTAGTGCAATTGCTGGGTCATAGGATAGCTCTATTCTGAACATCTTGAGGAAACTCCATACTGTTTTCCAGAGTGGCTATACCAGCTTGCATTCCCACCAAGAGTGTAAGAGGGTTTCCCTTTCTCCCCATCCTCTTCAACATTTGTTGTTTCCTGTTTTGTTAATTTTTGCCATTCTAACTGGTGTAAGGTGTTATCTCATTGTGGTTTTGATTTGTATTTCCCTAATGGCTAGTGATGCTGAGCATTTTCTCATGTAGCCACTTGTATGTCTTTTTCACTTCTCTAAATTTTAAAAATCTTAAAAAACTAAATTTTTCTTATATTGGATCAATTTAAAAATTTTGGCACTAATTCTTCTCTCTAGAATAAAACAGAGCGCATATATTTAACTGCCTCACTTCTCTTTTTTCTTTTTAAACTTCTACGTTTGATATGCTACTCAGACACATTCATGCTCTCATGCATCTTTTTTCTCTCTTTTTCTCTTTTTTAGTAAACGGAAACACAAACTCCATTCATTCGTAAAATAAATTTATTTTCTTATCATGAGCATGGTAACCTGGTATATCAGCCATAGTCTGAGAAATACATGGTGACCAGGAGCTCACAACTCTCAGGAATGGGGATTTATTTCAGTCACCAATTGAAATATTCCTTTCTATATTAATGCAAAAAATAACACAATGCTATATGTTCCATTTGCCATGATTCTAGGACAGAAAAGCTATACAATTACCTTTTTATTATTTTATTTTAATATGGCAAGCACACTTAACATAAGATCTACCCTCTTAATTTTTTCAAGTGTCTTGTTGTTGTCTATAGGTACAATGTTGTACAGAAGATCTCTAGAACTTATTCACCTTGTTTAATTGAAACTTTATACCCTGGATTTATAACTTCTCAAACCACCTCCCCAACTCCTGGCAATCACTATGTGCTCGTCAATTATATGAATTTGACTATTTTCAGGTACCTTATATAAGTGAAATAATGCAATATTTTTCCTTCCGTGACTGGCTTATTTCACCTAGCATAATGTCACAACACTCATCCATGTTGCACATTGCAGAATTTCCTTCCTCTTTAAAGTTGAAAAGTATTCCATTGTTATGTATATACCACATATTCTTCATCCATTCACCTGTCAATTCTTATATTTGTTAGGACTTGCTTTATGACCTAATATGTTTTATGACCTAATATCTCAGAGAAAAATCCATAAATGTTTCAGAAAGATGTGTATTTCTATTGGGTGGAATGGTCTGTATAACCATTTTAGGTCCAATTGGTCTATAGCATTATTCAAGTCCTCTGTTTTCTTATTAATCTTATTTCTAAATATTCTATCCTTTATTGAAGTGGAGTATTCAAGTCTCTTACTATATTGTATTGCTATCTATTTCTTCCTTTAGTTATGTCAATGTTTGGTTTATAAACTTAGGTGCTCTGATGTTAGGTTCATATATATTTAAAATTGTTAAATCTTCCTGTTGAATTGGCCCTTTTGTCATTATGTAATGACTTTCTTTACCTCTTTTGACAGTTTTTGACCTAAGGTCTCTTTTGTCTGATATCGATATAGCCACTTCTGCTCTCTTTTGGTTACTATTTGCGTGAATTATCATTTTCCAATCCTCCACTTTCAGCTTAAGTATGTCCTTAAATCTAAAGTGAGTTTCTTACAGACAGAATATAGTTAGGATTTTTTAATCCATTCAGTCACTCCATGCCTTTGATTTGGGAGTATTATCATCTAAATGTGTCCCCTCCTCCAGATTCATGTGACAAAATCCTAATTCCCAAATGTGATGGTATTAGTAGGTAGACCTTTGGGAAGTGCATAAATCATAAGAATGGAGCCTTCATGAATGGGATTAGTGCCTTATAAAAGAAGTTCCAAAAAGGTCATTAACCCCTCACTGTATGAAGACACAGCAAGAAAATGCTGGCTATGCGTCAGAAAGAAAACTTCACAAGAATGTGACCATGTTGGCATTTTGATCTCAGACTTCAAATGGATACCCGTTCTGAGATATTTTGTTATAGCTGCCCAAACAGACTAAGACAGGGTGTTTAATCTATTTGCATTTGAAGTAATTATTGATAGGGAAGAATTTACTATTGTCATTTCTTAAGGTATTTTCTGTTAGTTTTGTAGTTCTTTAGTCTGTGTTTTCCTCTTTTGCCGTCTTCTTTTGTGTTTTGATATATATATATATATATATATAGCACATATGTGGATATATATTTTAACTGTATATGTTTATTTATGTATTTTTGTCTTGGTATGCTTTGATTCCTTTCTATTTTTCTTTTCTGTAACATATATATATATATAGTTTGTTTTGGCTACCTTGGAGCTTACATAAAATATTTTGTCTTTATAGTAATGTATTTTAAGCTGATAACAACTTAAATTCAATTACATACAAAAAGCCTACACTATAAATTCTCCCCCTCCACACATTTTATGTTACTGTTGTCACGATTTTCATCTGTTCACATTGTCTATGTTTTAACATATTTTTATTTAGTTGTTTTTAATACTTTTTCTTTTTAAACTTTTAAACTAGAATTAAAAGTGATTTATCAACCAGAATACAGTACAATATTCTGTATTTGTCTATATATTGACTTTTATCAATGAATTTCATACTTTCTTATGCCAGTATGTTGCTATTTAGCATCCTTTATTTCAACTTGAAAAACTCTTTAATATTTCTCAAAAGACAAGTCTAGTGATGATGAACTGCCTCATGTGTGTGTTGTGTGTGTATGTGTGTGTGTGTGCATGCATTGTGGGGAGTTGTATATTTTTTGGTCTGGGAAAATCTTTTTTTCTCCATTTCTGGAGGATAATCTTGCCAGATATATTATTCTTGGTTGCCAGGTTTTTCCCTTTAGCGCTTTGAACATATCCTCCCACTCCCTTCTGACTTACAAGATTTCTACTAAAAAATCCCCTTATAGGGGTTCCTTGTATGTGACAAGTTTCTTTTCTCTTGCTACTTTCAGATTCCCTGTCTTTGACTTTAGACAATTTGATTATAATGTGTCCCAGAATACAGGCAGTCCTCAACTTATGATAGTTCAGCTTATAATTTTTTGACTTTACAATGGTGCAAAGACAGTACATTCAGTAGAAACTGCACTTTGAATTTTGAATTTTAATCTTTTCTCAGGCTAGCAATATGTAGTATGGTACTCTCTCATGACGCAGGGCAGCAATGGCAAATCACAGTTCCCTGTCAGCCACACAATCATGAGAGTATATTTACAACCATTCTATACATATACAACCATTCCTTTTTTCATTTTCAGTACATATTCAACAAATTACATAAATTTCAATAAAGATATTCAATACTTATTACACTTGTGTTAGATGATTTTGCCCAACTGTAAATCAATGTAAGTGCTCTGAACATGTTTAAGGTAGGCTATGCTAAACTATGATATTCAATAGGTTAAGTGTATTAAATGTATGTTCAACTTATAATGCTATTATTAAAGCAGAACTCCATCTTAAGTTCAGGAAGATCTGTAGATTTTTTTGAGGTTCATCTTACTTGGGTTTTTGTTGGGCTTCTTGAATCTAAATGTCCATTTCCTTCCCCAGATTTGAAAAGTTTTCAAACATTATTTCCTCAAATAAAATTTCTGGTCCTTTCTTTTCCTCTTCTTTTGGGATTCCAATAATGTGTATATTGGTCCTTTTTATGTTCAATTATTTCCCTAAAGCTTTCTTTACTTTTTTTCATTCTTTTTGCTTCTCTGGCTGAATTACTTCCAATAACCTGTCTTCAAGTTTTCTGATCTTTTCTTCTACTTGATCTAGTCTATTATTGAACCTCTCTAGTGAATTTTTCAATTCAATTGTGTTATTCACCTTCATGATTTATGTTTTGGTACTTTTTTATACTTTCTATCACTTTGTTGAAATTCTCTTTGTTCATGCATTATTCTCTTGACCTCGGTGAGCATCTTTATGACAGTTATTTTGAAATTTCTCTCAGGTAAATCATATAATTCCATTTCATTAGGGTTGGTTTCTGAAGATTTATCTTGTTTCTTTGTTTAGAACAACTTTGCCTGATTCTTTTCCCTTGATACTCTGTTGGTGTCTGCACATTAGACAAAGCAAGCACCTGTCCCAGTCTTCATGGACGGGCCTCATACAGAAGAACAGATTCATCTATCAGCCCAGCTAGAGATTCCAGGGGCCTCCATTAACTTTTTTCCTCCTCAGGAAGAAAGGCAGCTGTGGTTTTTGTACTCTTGTTCTGTGCTGAGTTGGGGAGGCAGAAGGAGGTGTGACTATAGTGACTAACAGTCCAAATCATTATTTCCATTCCTCCTCATTGGCTAGACTATGCTGGACCCGTGAAAGCTCCAAGAGTGGTAAAATAGATGCCAGTTCTTAGGGAAGCCCCAGAGAGATTAGGATGCTAGATGCATTGATCAACTTTTTTCCTGTCCTGGGGGAATCTGAGAGCTGGAAATTTTTTTTTATCTGATTTTCCTGTGCTAATCTGGGAGAGGATCTATGGCATGCATCTACACACACCTAACCCCCCATCCCCATCTTCTCCCAGCAACTAGACTGTGCCAGATCCATTAGCCCTCCAAGATTGGCAAGACTGACAGATGTTAATTCTTTGGTTAGCCCTAGGAAATTTGGGGCACTGGACACATGCATCAACTTCTCTCCCCACCCCGCCCCCACCAAGGTATAGCTGAAAGCTGGTATTTTTCCAGATCCTAATCACTCTGCTGAGCAGGGAGAAGAATCTATTGTATCTACCAGTCCAAGATGCCATCTCCATTTTCCCCTAGGTGACTAGGCTGTGCCAAACCCATCAGAGTTGCAAGACTGAGAAGACAGAAGCCAGTCTTCTGGGTAGCCCCCTTAGAAAAGTTGGGATGCTGGATGTACAAACCAAGACCTTCCTTCCCCTGGGAGAAGCTAGGAGCCAAAGAGTTTCTTCCCAATCATATGGCTATGCTGGGGACAGGGACTCTCACTCCAATGAGAGGAGATCTCAAGTTTTTCTATCAGCTTCAGTGAGTCTGGTTTTGTGTTTGTTCTGGGCACAGCAGCCTTTCAATGAATTTCTGGGTTACTCACAAAGGGAATTTGTAAATTGTTGCTGAATTGGTGTTCATGGGGAGAAGGTATGTCCAAGGCTTCCCACTTCATCATCTTGCTTATGTTACACACCCCCAAAGCAACTTTTTCTGAATACATTCTAGTTGGTCAGTATCTGTCCTATAGGACCCAATATGAAGTACAAAACATTGTCTGATGGTTTCAGAGTGCAACTAATTGTGACTGCTCTTGACCCAACCCTTGTTGCACTATTGGGTGCAACATTTACTTGCACCCAATTTATTTCTCTGCATTTATTTCTCTCATGGTTGCTTCTCATGGCTTATTAAAGCCTTCAGGTATTTCTTACATAAATTGCTAGGAAATCATATCTTCCCCCATCCTGTCCTTCTGAGTAAATGTTATAATCTAAATGCAAAGTATATTTTATTGTTTTTTTAGCTGGCCTCTTGTTGAATTCAATAGTTGAGATAATTTTGTCATTTATTTTATTAGTTCTTTTTGAAGATCTGACTCACCTGAAAATTTATTTGATGAGAAAGTCACCTATGCCTTTGAGTAAAATATCTTTACCAACAAAGATTAGCAACAGATTTATTGGAGGAAAAGAGCCAAAAAGGGTGAGGGAAGGCAGCCCTAGGAAAGAAGGTTGGCATTAAAATTCACTTCAAAGCTAATCATATCACCTGCTGCAGCCCTGCATCCTTGTTAATGTAGCCCACTATATTGGAGATCCTAATGCAGATTTAGGGAGCCAGTAAATTCATTACATATGCTGTCTGAGGTCAGTCACTTGACCCCATTTGCTTTATTCCCTTACCTTTCAAAATACCTAGGTGCTGCATAATGATTAGCCAACACATAATCCAATATAAACCCACTGATTGAGCCAAAAGGACAGAAGACAGAGAAAGGTCATTAAAAGTTTACAGTGAGTCAGATGAAGTCTCCCAGATGAAGTGTTATTTAGAGAATTTCTCAGGCCAGGTCTTACTCATTCCTCCCCACCCCAGAGATTTGAGTCCATGTTGGGCAAATACTAACATGTGCTTTGGCATAGGAAGACCTGAGCCCAGGTCCGTCTCAGCTAGAACTATAACAAAGAAGGAAAATATTGTCTTAAGCATCCACACTTTTCCTTTCTAGTGTCTCTTTTTCTATCTACTCTCTCCCTACTACTGACCCAAACAAGTTTGCCTTTGTCTTTCCAAGGAGATGTCTATGTTTTAAAAATAGAACTTGGAGAGGACTGTGTTGACATACACACACACACACACACACACACACACACACAAAAAGTGTTTCAAATAGTAACCTTAAAGGCAGGGAGACAAGGTCCTGAACAAGTTGTTTTGCTGCATGGCTCCCAGAGTACATCTCAAGTCTTATTACAAAGTAGCAATATAGTGTATGCACAAGTAAAGAGGCTCTTCTTCTTTGTCAGCTGAACGGCCAGACAGGTTTCTCAAGCTTTCAATCAAGAGTATGGAAAAGAGTCCCAGACTAACCTGGTCTCTGAGGAATTCTTTAGGTGAGGGAGAACCCAAGGCTTATCTGGACCCCTGGGAATTACTCATTTCTAGAGCCCCCACATTTTCCCGGTATATATAAGTCCAGGATTGATTTGAAAGAGAAGCGTACTAGGTCTAATATCTAGAATGTCAGCTGTGGGTGCAGACTTAACTAGAAATGGTATTTGTATGTGTGTGCCTGCATGTATGCCATGAGAAAAAGAAGAAAAGTGATCTTAGGGTTGATGATTTTCCTCTTTTCCAGCTCAGTGCAAGCACAATTCAAGATCTTCTCATATAAGCTCAGACCTTACTTCTGCCCAAAGAGCTATGGATATATGGTATTAATTTTCCATTTTTATAAATGAATTTATTTTAAATGCTTTCATACATATACATCATTTCCACAAATATTAACAGCATCTATAGGTTGTAGGCAAAGTGGTTATTATTATCCATAATCAAGAGATGTGAAAACTAAAACATTACTAGGTTAAAGTCATAACTAGGTTAAAAGCAAAGCCAACACAGAAACTCAATTTTTGGTATCTTAATGGCCCCTTATTCACTACAGGTGAGAAACTTAAGGAGTCTTTTTGCAAAAGCAAAACAAGAGATGGACATTTGCAAACTGACCAGACTTTTAACATCACTAAAGGAGAAGATCCAGTCCTAATGCAGGAAGAAATGTTGAGAACAAAAAGCCTCTTTGCAATCTTTTATAAGTTTCTGATAAGACTTCCTTGGGAATTACAAAGTCACATGTTTGCAATCCATCTACACAGCACTTTTCAGTGATAAAGATTCAGTCTCCTGCCTTGGAACAAACTAGATCCCTTGGACAAAATCAAATAATTCAATGTTAGTTTTGCAAGACAGAAAAATAAACCTGTTTCGAAAATATTTACAGCTTGGTTTTTTTTTTTTTCCCTTTTGCACTCAGTGACCTGAAAGATGAAAAGAGGGCTCTGAGCCAAACCAAAATATGTCCATGGTTTTCCACAAGCTGAACTGGGTTTCTAAATGTTGCAGTTAAAAAGCTTCAAAGTCATAATTCAGCTCTGTGCCTGCCTGGTGCACACATACCTCAGTGTTAAACAGTGACATGATTTATTACCTTCACATTAAAAACAAATAGATAGGACTTCAGAGGCTAACTAAGATCTTGACAGGATCAGCTAGGTATTTAGATATTCGAGCTCTAGAATTAGCCCTATGTATACTTCAAAGTTTTTTCAGTATCCATATTTTTAGGCCTCCGGTTTTCCAAGATCTTTCATGAGAGACTACCCTACAGTATAGCTAGTTTATCTAACAGATAAACTCTGCTAATCCTGGTACACATAAATCTTGGCTTTCAAAGAGAATTAACAAAATGCCTTCTTTCGGTCTTCAACTACCAAATAATATGCAAAATAATTCAAGAGATGAGTAGATGCACCAAAATAGAGCCTTGTGTCTGTTCCCCATTTGGTGGTGACACTGCTTCCATAATTCATCATTAGCTGATGTTTTACTGATCATGTGACTTTGGGGAAGTTGGATTGGAAAGCTTACCCCTTCATGAAAGAGCAAGAAATGTAGTCGCCTTCACCCCAACCATACTTCTCTAAGCTTAACTGGAGCTTATTTTCAATATCCCTCTCTACATCTTGTGCCCCAGTCACTGGAGCCAAAGAGAATCAAAATTAGAAAGGCAGACCCCTTCCTTTGTTTGACCTCTCCTCATGTCATAATTTCATGTAGCCCACCTCTCTTCCTTAGAAAGCTCAGATGTACATGTCCCTTAAATCAGAATGGCTGTTTCTGCCCCAGCTCATTTTATGGATCTATTTTATAGCCTAGACACAGGCTTTGGATATCAGGGGCATTATGTCTAAAGGAGAATAAATATGAAAAGCAAAGGCACTCAAAACTAAGCCATATGATCAGTGATTGACATAATGAGTGTTGTTTGGTTTGAAGCAAAGAAGGTGTATATGACATCTAGGTAAAAATATGCAGAAGTGTAGCGTGTGGGAAAAGAAAAAAACATGTTATCCTAAAGTAGGACTATGAACAGAGGGTAAAAAAGAGGGAGAAAAATTTTGTTTCATTGAACACAAAATCTAAGAGACAAGTTCAAGTTTGAAAAGGGCTGCTGTAATGAGCTTCTCATCACAGATTGTGTTTAAACATGGGAATAACACCACTTGACAGGGTCAATGAAAAAGGGATTCCTGGAGTAGATTGTTGGTTAGACCAAATGAAACTTCCAACCTTAGTACCCTGATATTTATTTATTTGTTTGTTTGTTTGTTTTAGAGAGAGGGCTTGGGGTAGGGGAGAGAGGCAGAGGGAGACTCTCAAGCAGACTCCCCACTGAGTGCGGATCCTGACTCAGGGCTTGAGCTCATGACCCTGCAATCATGACCTGAGCCAAAATCAAGAGTCAGACACTTAAATGACTGAGCCACCCAGGTGCCCCTTAATACTCTGATTTTTATCATGCTCAAAGAAGCATGATACTTATATCCATAAAATCAGCTGTTAGCACCCATTCTGTTCAGAATAGGGAGAAGATTATACAGTATAATATGCAGAAAAAAAAAAAAAGCTGAAGACAATGAGGCCAGACAGAATGAGCATATGAGAATGGGCAAAAAAGGAGATGATTACAATTGAGCTATTAGGCTGGTAAATGGTCACGGAATAAAATAAAGTAACTATTTGGCATTTTAGGCCCACATCTTGACTCTTCGTTCATATGCACACATAACATATTTTTGAAGTGAACATATTTGGAGCTCGAACTTTATTTTTTGGATAACTGATTTGATTCTCTAGGTCTCATTGCAACCACAGCTCTGGGTTGCAAAATAAATGGGTCAAATGTGGGTAATATTCAAGAGTTTGACAAGGAAAGAAAGAATTTCTATTACTCTCTAAACATCTTGTGCCTCATAATCTTAAATGTGATTAAATGAATATAAACATGTACTACACATTTTTTATTTTGCTATGGTCCATGTGATATAGTAGAAATGTATCTGGGTTTAATCTAATCTTAAGAAGTAGATGATTCAGAGAAAGACAAATACCATATAATTTCACTCATGTGGAATTTAAGAAACAAAACAGATGAATATAGGAGAAGGGAAGGAAAAATAAAATAAGATAAAAATAGAGGGAGGAAAACTGTAAGAGGCTCTTAAGTATAAGGAATAAACTGAGGGTTGATGGAGGGGAGGTAGGTGGTGGGATGGGGTAACTGGGTGATGCATTAAGGAAGGCACTTGGTGTAAGGAGCACTGGGTATTATAAGCAACTGATGAGTAACTAAACTCTACCCTGAAACTAATAATATACTATTTGTTGACTAATCTGAATGTAAATGAAAAAAAAAAAAAGGCAGTAGACCACAGATGAAGGTCTTATGCCTAATCCTAACATATGCTAGTTATATGTTACATAACAGAAGCACTTAATTTATTTGACCCAGTTTTCCCATGTGGAAAATAAGGCTAATAATGTCTGTTCTATCTACCTTATCACTTATTATTACAACTAAATCAGATAATGAAAAATTTTAAACTGCTAAGTGTATATTTGGTGTATGGGGGAAACATACATAAAAAAGAATTTTTGACTCAGGTTAGATATTTTTATCTACACTAGTATATACTTCTAGATATAGAATTTGTAAAAATATGTATTAGTCAATATATAAAAGTCATATTTTTTAGCAGACCATAACTCTCTTTTTTAAAGAATTTCTAATACCAATCTTTAAAATAGAAGTTTCTTATATGTTATAAACAGAAAAATGTGAAAAAATTACTAATATTCTCTGTGTTTTCTGATAACTCAATACTTTTAACCTAAATCTGGTAATAGAAGACTCTTCATCATACAAAGGACCAACTCAAGGGACACCTGGGTGGCTCAGATAGTTAAGCGTCTGCCTTCAGCTCAGATCATGATCTCCAGGTCCTGGGATCAAGCCCCGCATAAAGCCCCACATGGGGCTTCTGGCTCACTGGGGAGTCTGTTTCTCCCTCTCCCTCTGTGCTCTCTCTCTCTCTCTCTCAAATGAATAAATAAAATCCTTTTTAAAAGAGGGGAGGGGATCCAGGAGAGAGGAGCCAGATGGCAGAGGAGTAGGAGACCTAATTCGGGTCTCAAGAATTCAGCTAGATAATTATCAAACCATTCTGGACACCTACAAACTCAACAGGGGATCGAAGAAAAGAAAAGCACCAATTTTAGGAAAAGAAAAGCAACTGCTTTCTGGAAGGTAGGACATGCATAGAAGTGAATCCAAGGCGATATACAGGAGGATGGACTGCGGGGGGAGGGGCGGCTCCTGGCAAGCAGTAGAGCAGCAGAGCACAAAATCAGAACTTTTAGAAGTCTGCTCCACTGGGGAAGGATGCTCCAGAGGCTAAGTGGGGGGTGGAGCCCTTGTGGGGACAGTTTGGTCTCAGGACCCAAGGGATCACAGAAAGACCAGGGGTGCCTGAGTACAGCAGAGCCCTCAGGTATCAGAGCCACTGCAGAGACGGAGCTGAGTGGTGGGCTCTTAGCTCCGGCTTACCTTGAACTGTGATCTGAGGCAGAGTTGGGCCACTGCTCTTTGAGCAGGGACCCCACAAGTAGCAGATCCAGGGAAACTCACCTTCCTTCTCCAGCAGGAGTGGCGTGGGAGCACGCCACAGGAATCGGCTGGGTTTGGAGACTCCAAAAGGGGCCGTGCGCCAAAGATAGAAACACACAATCACAGGTGAGCTCGGAGCACAGCCGGAGACCTGGGAGCCAGGAGAGACTGACGGCTTTTCTCTGAGGGCTCACTGAGGCTCTCAGCAACTCCAGGGCCGGAGACTGGGAGGCTGCCATTTTCATTCCCACCTCCAAAGCGGTACGGAAAGTGTTCAGGGAACAAAAGCTCCCGAGACCAAAACCAAGCAGCTTGTTTAGCCTGGCCCCAACAAGGGTGGTGTAATTCCGACTCGGGCAAAGACACGTGAGAATCACTGCAACAGGCCTCTCCCAGAGAATATCAGCAGGAACCTCCAGCCAAGACCAAGTTCACCGATCAATGAGAATTGCAGAGTTCCAGAGCTAGGGGAAAACAACACATAGAATTCATCCTTTCTTTTCCCCCATGATTCTTTAGTCTTTCAAAGTTAAATTTTCTAAATCTTTGTTATTTTTTTCTTTTTCTATTTTTTTGAATGTTTCCTTTTTCCTATTTTGACTATTTTATCTTATCAATACCTTTTTTAAAAATCTTTTTTAATTTTCATTTCTGTAGTCATATTCTATCCCTTCATCGTATTTAACCTTATTTCTTTTATACATATAACTTTTCTTTCTTTAAAATTCTGGGATACAGTTTCTTCTAACAGACCAAAATATATCCTAAATCTAGCATATGGCTTTGTTCTACACTGTTATAGTCATATTCTATCCTTTCATTGTATTTAACCTTATTTTTTTGTTTTTGTTTTTATTTATTTATTTGACAGAGAGCGATCACAAGTAGGCAGAGAGGCAGGCAGAGAGAGAAGGAAACAGGCCCCCTGACAAGCAGAGAGCCAGATGCGTAGCTCAATCCAAGGACCCTGAGATCATGACCTGAGCCGAAGGCAGAGAGCCACTCAGGCACCCCTAACCTTATTTTTTGTATACATATAAGTTTTTCTTTCTGTAAAATTTTGGGAGGCAGTTTCTTCTAACAGACCAAAATATAACCAAAATCAAGTGTGTGTCTCTGTTCTATTCACCAGTCTACTCATATATGTATTTTTTTCCTTTTTCTTCTTTCTTCTCCCCCCAGTTTTGGGTCTCTTCTGATTTGGTTAGTGCATATTTTTCTGAGGTCATTGCTACCCTTCTAGTATTTTGTGCTCTCATTCATATATTCTTATCTGGATAAAATGACAAGGCAGAAAAACTCACCCAAAAAAAAAAAAAGAACAAGAACAAGAGGCAGTACCAACAGCTAGGTACCTAATCAATATGGACATTACTAATATGTCAGAACTAGAGTTCAGAATGACGATTATCAAGTGCTAGCTGGTCTCGAACAAAGCAAAGAAGATACTAGAGAATTCCTTTCTGGAGAAATAAAAACCCTTTCTGGAAAAATAAAAAACTAAAATATAATCAAGTTGAAATTTTTTAAAAAGCTATTAATGAGGTGCAATAAAAAGTGGAGGCTCTTACTGCTAGGATAAATGAGGCAGAAGAGAGAATTAGTGATATAGAAGATCAAATGATGGAGAATAAAAAAGCTTAGAAAAAGAGAGACAAACAACTCCTGGACTATGAGGGGAGAATTCAAGAGGTAAGTGATACCATAAGACGAAACAATATTAGAATAATTATGATCCCAGAAGAAGAAGAAAGAGAGAAAGGTATATTGGAACAAATTATAGCAGAAATATTCCCTAATTTGAGGAAGGGAACAAGCATCAAAATCTAGGAGGCACAGAGAACCATCCCCTCAAAATCAATAAAAATAAGTCCACGCCCCATCATCTAATAGTAAAACTTCCAAGTCTCAGTGACAAAGAGAAAATCCTGAAAGCAGCTCTGGAAAAGAGTTTTGTAACATACAATGATAGAAATATTAGATTGGCAGCAGACCTATCCACAGAGACCTGGCAGGCCAGAAAGGACTGGCATGATATATTCAGAGCACTAAACAAGAAAAATATGCAGCCAGAATACTATATACAGCTAGGTTGTCATTGAAAATAGAAGGAGAGATAAAAAGCTTCCAGGACAAACAAAAACAAAAAGAGTTTGCAAACACCAAACCAGCCCTACAGGAAATATTGAAAAGGGTCCTTTAAGCAAAGAGAGAGCCTAAAAGTAACAGACCGGAAAGGAACAGACAACATACAGTAACAGGCAATACAATGACACTAAATTCATATCTTTCAATAGTTACCCTGGATGTAAATGGGCTAAATGCCCCCAATCAAAAGACACAGAGTATCAGAATGGATTAAAACACGCACACACACACACACACACACATACACACACACACACACACACACACACACACACACACACACACACACAAGACTCATCGATATACTGCCTACAAGAAACTCATTTTAGACCCAAAGATACCTCCAGAATTAAAATGAGGGGATGGAAAACAATTTACCATGCTAATGTACATCAAAAGAGAGCTGGGGTGGCAATCCTTATATCAGATAATTTAGATTTTAAATCAAAGACCATAATAAGAGATGAGGAAGGACACTATATCATACTTAAAGGGTCTATCCAACAAAAAGATCTAACAATTGTAAATATCTATGCCCCTAACATGGGAGCAACCAATTATATAAACCAATTAATAACAAAATCAAAGAAACTCATCGACAATAACACAATAATAGTAGGGGCCTTTAACATCCTCTCACTGAAATGGACAGATCATCTAAGCAAAAGATCAACAAGGAAATAAAGGCTTTAAATGACACACTGGTCCGGATGGACATCACAGATATATTCAGAACATTCCTTCCCAAAGCAACAGAATACGCTTTCTTCTCTAGTGCACATGGAACATTCTCCAGAATAGATCACATCCTGGGACACAAATCAGGTCTGGGGAAGAAGACAAACCATAAGAGACTCTTAATCTCATGAAACAAAGTGAGGGTTGCTGGAGTGGACGAGGGGGTAGGGATAGAGTGGCTGGATCATGGCCATTGGGGAGGGTATGTGCTATGGAGAGTGCTGTGAATTGTGTAAGACTGATGATTCACAGACCTATACTCCTGAAACAAATAATAATAAATACAAAAAAATAAGCCCAAGGGAACTTTCACAGTAACAAAAATATTCTGAAACTGGCTTGTGGGGATGGTTTGACTGTATACATGTACCTAAAACCCATTGAGCTGTGCGCTTAAAATGAGTAACTTTTATAGTATGCAAATTATATCCCAATAGAGTTTTTTAAAAAAGAAAGAAAAAAGGAGAAAAAAAAAAGGACCAACTCAAGGTAAAATCCTGAAATAGTTTCGTTTTTCTTCGCCATCTCTCATTTCCCTTTTGTTGGCCCTTCCTTCTACTACCACACCTTACTTCTAGGTAAAGGGTAACCTTGTGCCAGCCTCTTTTATCCATGCTCCAATTCAAAATCTCCCCTTGGGAAATAATCTGCAGTCAGTCATACGTACCTTGCTACATGAAAATCAATGCATCGCCCTTTTCATAGATAATTACCTTTTCAGATTTATCCCTAGCTAAAGCCTGAAAGCCTAGCCCCTGTTTAATTTAAGGAAGATCAGGCGCGAGTGAGCAAGGAGAGCTCATGTGCTTAGTTGCCTACCCCCTCTGCCCCAGCTGGCTCTGGGACCTCCCAATCCAAATCACTGAGAGAGTTATAGTAAGTTGTTCTTCTAGGCCAGTAAGTAAACAACACTAACTCTGAACTTTTGGTGTGAGTAGCTGTTTTCCTGGTCATTAGTCACAAATGTCAATGTTTATGCACCTACAGTCAAAATCCAGAGGCACCAGTTTGACCAAAACTTTCCTTCTCAATATTACAGACAGTTCTGCTTTTGTACACAACTTACATGAATGTAGAACTGTGTGGTTATATTAAGTTGGGTGGAAAATTGTGTTTTCCTTGACAGCAATTAGGGTTTTACCCAAAGGTCTTCCAGCCCGAAACAACAATTAAAGGCATATTTTTAAAATTAAGGGGGAAAAATAATACTATTAATTAAGCAATGAAACAGGATGCCAGGCCCAGAAAATCTATATTATATCTCAGTTAAAATATTCTCACTGCTCTCTCTATTTGAATAACATGGTATCTATCAATTAACATTTTTATAATTAAATATACATTGAAATTACAAAGGATCTGTTTGTACTATGTAGTATTTGCTTTTATAAGAAAATAATAATAATCTTTATAACATTCATAATGGCTTTTTAAAAAGAAGAGTTTTGGGGACCCTGGGTTGCTCTGGTGGTTGAGCATCCAAGTCTTGATTTCAGCTCCACTCGTGGTCTCAGGGTACTGAGATGGGCCCATCGCTGGGCTCTGAGCTCAACACAGAGTCTGTTTGTCCCTCTCCCTCCCCCTCTACCCCCTGCATTCTCTCTCTCTCTCTCTGTCTCAAATAATAAATAAATAAAGTCCTTTAAAAATAGAATAAATAAAACAAATAAGTAAATAAGAAAGAATGAGAGAGGTGCCTGGCTGGCTCAGTCAGTAGAGCATGTGACCCTTGATATTAGGGCCATGGGTTCAAGCCCCATTTTGGGCATGGAACCTACTTAAAAAAAAAAAAAAAAAGGAAAAGTGAACATAACAAAATGTAATAAAATGTTGAGCAACTTAAAGGAATTATATAATTTAAAATTTATAAGAACCCTAATGACCCCTTACCTGATACTTAAATCCCTCTTCCCTCCACCCCTCTCCCCAGGGTCTTTGTTAAACAGTCAACTAACTGAATACAAATGAAAACATGGATATATGTGAAAAGTGAGGTTCATTTGTCAGGAAACTATTGCACAGATAGATGATTTGGACTTGTTTGACCTGATGATTAATCTATAGTGCTAATAAAAATAAAGATATCAATTTTTAGGTCTATCCAAACTCCTTGTAAACCATAATAATCATAGTAATAAAAGCTATAGTAGTAATTATCATTCCTTGAGCGTTCCATATACAACGCTGTCCTAGATACTCCACAAACTTTGTCCATTCAGTCTTAATAATGACTGTACGAGGTGGATAGTATTATCTTCATTTGTCAAAAGGGTAAACTGAGACACAGAGAGGGTAAGTAATTTGCTCAGTGTATCAGACTAGAAAAAGTAGAATCAGGAGTGAAGCCTGCATCTGCCTGTTTCTTAAGCACTGTGTCCTTCGATACTTCAGGAACTCGAAAGAGATAATGCCGGTGAGAACTTAGACCTCAAGACTCTAAGTCTGGCCAAGAAGTGTTAAAACTGTGGATTAGAGAATCACAAACCATGCCCATCACGGTCTGTGAACTGACACACTTTCTCAAGTTCAGAGAAGTAAGCCGAGTCAGAAGGGAGATACTATGTACTATAGTTTCGTAAGGATAAGAATCAAACAGAAAAACAGGCTTGTACCTCCACTCCAGGAAAGCAAGATTCAGAGTACAAGGGGTCAACAACTCAAGTCAAAAGAGTGAGAACAAAAGAACTAAACATGTCCCCACTCCCCCCACCCTAACAATGGCTCTAGAGAACAAGAGGTAATAGATACTAGGGAGGAAGACTGAACATTACTTTAGTTACTTCAAACCACAGTTCAATTGGTAAACTTAGAATAATGATAATATTATTACCAAAAAGGCCATTTGGAAGAATTAAATGAAATTAAACATATCTGGAAATACAGGGCGTATTCAATAAATATTAGTGGTGATTTTGTTATTTTATATTTTATTGTTGTTTTTAGTTTTCTTGTTTGTTTTTAATAGCTGGATTCTATTAATGAAGCAATTTGAACTTCAGGAATATTTTCTTCAGAAAGCAATAAACACCAAAAGTTGAAGATTTATTTATTCCTCCAAATGTTACTACCTTATATATATATACCTCACACCTCATAAAATGGAGCCTCTTCTGCTCTCAGACTTCTCAGACTCGTCAGTCACCTGAGGGACGCACTGTCCCATCCCACTTCCCATGGTGATGGCCTTTCAGGGACACTGGAGAAGGACACTATTGCCCACCAAAGGTGATTTTGTTATTTTAGAGTGTTGCCTTCAACTTTCTAAAATAGTTCAGTTTCATGCAAACACTCATTAACTAGGAGTCAGGAGACCTGGTTTAAATCTTTTGTTTGCTTTACTCTAAGTCAGCGATGCTGGGCTAACATCTCAACATGATGATTTGTGAAAAAATCATAAAATTGTTGAGAGAATTAAGACAGTGATGCCCTTGTGGGGCAGGGGAAGGGTTCCCTGTCTTCCTGGTACAACCTCAAACTTAAGAAAGACTCTTGGCCTGGCCTCTGGGATGGGGCTATCTCAGCACCCTGTCTATGTCCTCCAACCTCCCCCTCTGACCCCTATCATGGCAGTCAAACTCTGCCTTGTATCTATGAAGGGTCTTGCATGGACAGTTTCCTGCTCCTTCCCAATGGTAGTAGACCTCTGCTTTCTATCATTTGAGGTACTTGAGCCAGATGGTTTTCCACGTCTGTCCCTCAAACACAGGGAACACAGGATGGCTTTTGCTTTAAACGAGGGAAGTTGTGAACGTGTTTTCATTACCAAGGAGGAGGAATCTCTCTGATCCTATCCTGTCCCTGTTCTTTCTTATGAATACCCAGTGGGGGCTTGGAAAATACCTTGAGATTTAGTGCCTCTTCTCTTTGACACTGGGGCTCCAGCAGATTCTAAATTGTTTTGCTATGCCACACTTGACCTTTAAGGATTTATTAAAGTCTGACTGTTTACTTTGTACCCACTTTTATGTCAACTGCCTCTTTCTCCTTTATTGTGACAAAAATGAGGCAACTTATGTTTCCCATCTCTCTTCAAAGGGTCTGTTACCCTTTGAAATTCAGTTGTCCTGCTTATCATGTGACCTTGGCTCTTCCATGGATTCCAGGAAATTCATGATTTTGTAGATTATCTGGCTTTTTTCCTCATTTTTAGGGTGGGAGTGATATTCTCTTAAGGTTTCTACATCCTAAGTGGAATGACTCAGATAGGACTAGCCAATGCAAATGTCTGGAGTCCAGGTAGGTACATAATATATATTATTTAACTAGTCTAAGAATAAAGGTGGGATTTATGGCTAAATGGAGAACACTAACCTACCTAATGCCACTTAAAAAAAGTGTTTAAGATTATGCATCCCAAACCAAACTACCTTTTTATTTCATCTGATAAGTTGTGGTCCCTGGCTTAGATGTTAATAGAATTAGATCTGTTCAAACCTGGTTAAGCAACTGGTTAATGCATAACTAAATAGAACTTTAAAATGCATAATTCCAACCTAAAAGGAAACACCAATTAGCGTGCCCAGGAATCTCTACTTAGTCCTGTGCTGTTTTTAATAGTTTAGTTAATGTTTTGATGAAGATATAAAAAGATTATTATTCTAATTTTTGCATGAAATTAGACAAAGAATTCTTGCAATAACCCTTCATGTCAGAATCAGGATTCATGAAGTCACTGACAGGTTAAAATACAGTGGTTAAGTATGCATTAATGTAAGGTCCTAAAAGTGAGCTTGTTAAATTGACTTCAGACTTACAGGTGCATAGCATTGGTGATATCTGGCTTAATGGTAGAAATTCATGTGCAAATGACTTATAATTTCTAATAGTTGTGAATTCAGTGATTCCAAAAAATGATGTAATCGCCCCCAAAATCGGCTTCTCATTAGTTTGCAACAGTGAAGGAGAGTGTTCAGAACAAAAGAAGGCTTAGTCCCTCTGATTAGACCCACGTGTGGTGTCCTGTTCCCACATTCCACAAGGGTCATGGAGTTACTGGAATTGCAAGAAGAAGATGGCCAGGATGATAGAGAGTTTGAGGAACAGTTGAGTCAGAATGTTGACTCTGGACAAAGAAAAGATTATGTTGAAAGAACATACTAAGATCTTCAAATTTAGTAAAGAGTGGAGGAGGAGAGATTTGGCCACCACTATCAGAAATCATTCAAAAGGATAGATGAAACTGATGTAATAATATGTGTTATTTAATATGTTAGTACATTTGGGATAAGGTAGATCGAAGCATTTCCTCCTTTGGTCAGTGGGGGAAGTACAAGCTAATAATTAGAGAAATGTGATTTATTTGTACCATTCATTATAAGTTAACGTAAGATTTGTAACATGTCTCAGAGCAAGAGGAGAGCAAGAGTTCTGTTAGCGTAGAACCAGAATAATGCATTTTACAGAATAAGACCAATATTATATTTATGACTCAAACATTAGTCAAGTAGAAGATAGGTGTTTTTCAAAGAAAATTAATCTTTAAATTGCAAAAGTGGATTTGAGTAGAACGTAGGGAAAAAATGGTTGCAGCATGGATAATTCACTCTCCTCACCCTCCGTCCAGGAAAAGATAGCTCATTCTGCCCACCTCTCGAGGGACATCAATGAACAGTGAACCCAGAATTCACCACTCTTCTCAAGACAGGCAATGCCTGGTTAGAGGAGAAAGACCATCAATTTTTACTAGAAAACAGAAGCCACACATTTTTCGAGACACAGGCAGGACTAAAAGTACTAGAAGTTAATGCTATTTCTAGGGCGTGGTTTGTGAACCCAGAGAAGCAGGAGACAAGTCAAAAGCCCTAACTCTGGTGGAGTAATGGGTTAAAAGAACACTTCCAGAGGCCAACTTCTGAACCACAAGCAGCATTCACTCACTGTGAGCATCAGGAGGAAAGTAAGGTTCATCCTCCCTGGAGGAGACTTTTCTGCTCTCTGCAATAGAGACACAGCATGTAGGAAATGTAAACCTGGAAAAAACAAAACAAAATAAAACAAAACAAAAAAACCTTTCAGTCCCTCGGACCTTAATGAACAAAATGGAAATGAGGTAAGAAAATATTTTTGGATGTAAAACTATTAAACCAAAACAGAAGCACCTTAATTTCCCGGGAGTCTGGGAACCAACATGTGTGGAACTGAACTTACAACTACTAATGCATGGAACACAGAGCTGCTCCTCTTGGTGGGAAACCTTGGCCAATACTTAGCAAGCTCCACATACATGGGAAACAACCAGGACATTAATCAAAACGCGCCAAAGTGGGGAAAGGACAGAAAATGAAGGCACCTAGGTCAAAAGAAAAATCTGTATCATGAAAAATACTTGCCTCCGAGGTGCCCGGGTGGCTCAGTCAGTTAAGCGGCTGCCTTCTGCTCAGATCATGATCCCAGGGTTCTGAGACAGAGCCCCGCATCGGGCTCCCTGCTCAGTGGGGAATCTGCTTCTCTCTCCCCACCCCCTGCTTGTGTGCTCTCTCTCTCCCTCTCTCAAATAAATAAAATCTTAAGAAAAAAGAATACTTGCCTCCAAAATATTATATTCTCACATATATATGTACACAAACACACACACACAGACACACACTTTTTAAAACCCTCAAATAGAAATGCCAGCAATCTCACTAGAATGACATTGCTGGGTTGGTCCCGTCATCATGCTGCTCTTTCATTGCTTCTTCTCCCATTTCTGCCACTCATTTCCCACAGACGGTCCCACTCATTCCACCTCTGAAACTCTCAGTCCTGCTCGTTTCAGGACTGCCATATACCCAGCCTCAGATGGGGACCACAGGGGGATCCAGGCTCTGGGGTCCTGGTGTTGGATGCAGACTCTCCCTTCCAGAAACTTGCTCTCCGGATTTGTCTGGGATTTACAGATATCTGCTAGAAATATAATTAACTTCCAGTACCCTCGATCCTGAGGATGTCTTCAAAATATTATAGCTTCCATTCTCTACTAAAAATTGATAGTTTGGGCAGTATGCCTCAGTTCTAATCCCCATGTTCTAGCTAAATAATCTGACTAGTATTTCATATATATATATCCCTTTTGAAATGTGGAGGTTTTTGCCAGAAATTTCTCTTAAGTGTTAAGCCCCTGTTACCTATGAGTGACCTTCCAAACAGCATAAATCTAAGTTTCTTGAGAGCTAAGACCATATCTGGTTGGGTTTTGCTGAATCCCCAAGGCCTCAGACAGAGTTCAGTTAATCTGTTATTAAACAAATGCATGAATGGTGGCTACTGCCTTGCCTGGTATTCTCACTCTGTTCCACCCAGTGTTGGGATGGTCCCAGAGTTATGATGGATCTTCTGCTGCCCATTGTGCACCCAGAGCTATGGAAAGACCTGACTCTAGTCCTTGAACCTATGTCTGCCTGGGAGCCAGCTTCTGTCCCCATGGATGTGGGATGCACCACCATCCT
This sequence comes from Nasua narica, assembly GCA_028533885.1. Taxonomy (NCBI): domain Eukaryota; kingdom Metazoa; phylum Chordata; class Mammalia; order Carnivora; family Procyonidae; genus Nasua; species Nasua narica. The sequence continues at coordinate 40,719,622 of CM052807.1, forward strand.
GGCATGGGGATGTGTGCAGCAACCTGGAAGCTCTCCAAAATCACCCTGTAAATCATCGGCCTTGGGTAATTGATCCAACTTTCAGCCTCCTTCTACTCCTGGAGGTAGTGGGACTGAAAGCTCCTCTATCATTGGTTGCTTCCCCTGGCAACCATCTGTAGGAGCTTATTTTTTAGTGGAATATAAATAATTTTATTTAAAAATGACATACTTTAGGGGCACCTGGGTGGTGCAGTTGGTTAAGCAACTGCCTTCGGCTCAGGTCATGATCCCGGAGTCCCGGGATCGAGTCCCACATTGGGCTCCCAGCTCCATGGGGAGTCCGCGTCTCACTCTGACCTTCTCCCTTCTCATGCTCTCTCTCACTCTCTCTTTCCTAATAAATAAATAAATAAATTCTTTAAAAAAAAGAATTTAATAAAAATGACATATTTTAGAATTCTTATCTTTAATTTTTGTGGTTATAAAAAGAACATGCAATATCATTTAATACAGTTGTTGCGAGTCTATGTTTAAGAATCATTGACATATTAATTTACCCAAATGTCAATTGCATAAAAGAGATACTTGGACCTAGAAGGTTTTTTCCTTTTCTTTTTTTTTTACTTTATTGTATTTATTAATAATATTGTATTTTTTATTTGAGTATAGTTGACATAATATTATATTAGTTTTACATGTACCACTGAGTGATTTTACAATTTTATACATTATACTATGTTCACCACAAATGTAGCTACCGTCTGTCCTTTTATACCACTATTATCAGTGGCTGTATTCCCTATGCTCTGTTTTTTATTCCTGTGACTTACTCATTCCATAACTGGAGGCCTGTATCTCCCTCTCTCTTTTCACCCATTTTGTTCATTCCCCACCCATCCTTTTCCCTCTGGCAGCCATCAGTTTGTTCTCTGTATTTAAAGTTCTGTTTCTGCTTTTTATTTATTCTTCTTTTTTAAGATTCCATTATGCGTCGAATCATATGATATTTGTTTTTCTCAGTCTGATTTACTTCGCTTAGCATGAAACCCTCTAGGTCAATCCATGTTATCACAAATGGCACAGTTTCATCCTTTCATGGCTGTGTAATATTCCATCATATAATTTATATATATATATTATATAATATATATATATATATATAATATTTTCCTTGTCCAGCGTCTACTAATGAACACCCAGATCTCTTCCATGTCTTGGCTTTTGTAAACGATGCTGTGATAAAGAGAGGGGTACATATATCTTTTCCAATTAGTGTTTTCATTTTTCCTGGGTAAATGCCCAGTAATGGAATTATCGGGTCATATGGAATTTCCATTTTTAATTTTTGGAGGAACCTCCATACTGTTTTCTACAGTGACTGTAACAATTTACATTCCCACCAGCCAGTGCACAAGGAAGGGTCCTTTTTCTCTACATCCTTGCCAATACTTCTTTCTTGTCTTCTTGATTTTAGCCACTCCAACAGGTATCAGATGCTAACCCATTGTGGTTTTGATTTGCATCTCCCAGATGATCGGTGATGTTGAGCATTTTTTCACGTGTCTGTTGGACATCTGGATGTCTTCCTTGGAAAAATGTCTATTCAGGCCTTCTGGCCATTTTTATTCAGATTATTTGGGGGGTTTTTGGTGTTCAGCTGCATAAGTTCTTTAAATATTTTAGATATCAACCCCTTATCAGATATATCATTTTCATTTTTTTTAAAGATTTTATTTATTTATTTGACACAGAGATAGAGACAGTGAGAGAGGGAACACAAGCAGCAGGAGTGGGACAGGGAGAAGCAGGCCTCTAGCTGAGCTGGGAGCCCGATGCGGGGCTCAATCCCAGGACACTGGGACTATGACCTGAGCCACCCAGACACCCCAGATATATCATTTTCAAATATCTCCTGTTATTCAGTAGGTTATCCTTCTGTTTTGTTGATGGTTTCCTTTGCTATGCAAAAGCTTTTTATTTTGAAGTAGTCCCAATTGTTTATTTTTGCTTTTGTTTCCCTTGCCTTAGGAGATATATCTAGAAAAAGCTGCTGTGGTTGATGTTAGAGAAATTGCTACTCGTATTTTCTTCTAGGATTTTATAGTTTCAGGTATCACGTTTAAGTCTTTAATCCATTTTGAGTTTATTTTTGCACATGGTGTTAGAAAGTTGTTTGGTTTTATTCTTTCTCATGTCGTTGTCCAGTTTTCTCCACACCATTTATTGAAAAGACCGTCTTTTCCCCATTATATGTTCTTGCCTCTTTTGTCATAGATTAATTGGCCACATAAATGTAGGTTTATGTCTGGGATGTCTATTCTGTTCTATTGATCTCTGTGTCTGTTTTTGTGCCTGGACCATATTGTTTTGATTACTACAGATTTGTAGTATATCTTGAAATCTGAAATTGTGATATCTCCAACTTTGTTCTTTCTCAGGATTGCTTTGGCTATTTGGGTGTCCTGTGATTGCATACAAATTTGGTATTATTTGTTCTAGTTTTGTGAAAAAATGTTGTTGATATTTTGAAAGGGATTGCATTGAATCTGCAGATTGCTCTGAGTAATATGGACATTTTGACATTAATTCTTCCAATTCATGAGCATGGAATATCTTCCTATTTATTTGTAACATCTTCAATTTCTTTCAGCACTATTTTATGGTTTTCAGAGTACAGATCTTTCACCTCCTTGGTTAAGTTTATTTCTAAGTATTTTATTCTTTCTGGTGCAATTGTAAATGGTATTGCTTTTTCAATTTCTCTTTCTGCAACTTTATATTACGTTGTTAATATATAGAAACACTACCAATTTCTAGGTACTGATTTTTTATCCTGCCACTTTACTAAATTTGTTTATTACTTCTACTAGTTTTTTGGTGGAAACTTTAGAATTTTCTCTTTTTCATGTTATCTGCAAATAGTGACAGTTTAACTTCTACTTTATCAACATGAATGTCTCTTCTTCTTCTTTTTCTTCCCTGATTGGCTATGGCTAGGACTTCTAGTGCTATGTTGAATAAAAGTGGTGAGTGTGAACATCCTTGTTTTGTTTCTGACCTTAGAGAGAATACTCTCAGTTTTTCATCATTGAGAATGACGTTGACTGTGGGCTTTTCATATATGGCCCTTATTACGTTGACATATGTTCCCTCTAACCCTATTTTGTTGAGAGTGGATGTTGGATGTTGAATCATGCTAAATACTTTTTCTGCATCTACTGAAATGATCTTATTTTATCCTTCATTTTGCTCATGTAGTGTATGATGTTGATTGATTTGCAAATATTGAATCATCCTTGCATCCCAGGAATAAATCTCACCTGATCATGATAAATGATCTTTTTAATATATTGTTGTGTGCAGTTTGCTAATATTTTGTTGAGGATTTTTGCATCTCTGCTCATCAGGGATATTGGTCTGCGGTTTTCTTTTTTTGTGGTGTCTTTAGTTCTGGTATCAGGATAATGCTGGCCTCATAGAATGAATTTGGAGACTTTCCTTCCTCTTCTATTTTTTGAATAGTTTGAAAAGAATAGGTATTAACTCTTTTTCAAATGTCTGGTAGAATTCATTTTGTGAATCCATCTGATCCTGGACTTTTATTTTTTGATAGTTTTTTTATTACCTATTCCATTTTGTTACTTGTAATCCATCTGTTCAGATTTTCTATTTCTTTTTTATTCAGTTTTGAAAGATTATAGGGGCATCTGGGTGGCTCAGTCAGTTAAGCATTGCCTTCAGCCAGGTCATGCAATTGAGCCCTGTGTCGGGCGCCCTGCTCAGCGGGAACCTACTTCTCCCTCTCCCTACTCCCAGTTTGTTCTCTCTCTATCTCTCTCAAATAAATAAATAAAATCTTAAAAAAAAGAAAGAAAGATTGTATGTTTCATGCTCTCTTCGGCAGCACATATACTAAAATTGGAATGATCAAGAGAAGATTAGCATGGTCCCTGCACAGGGATAACATGCAAACCCACAAAAGATTGCATGTTTCTAAGAATTTACCATTTCTTCTAGGTTGTCCAGTTTGTGGGCATATAATTTTTTGATGGTATTCTCTTCTAATCCTTTATATTTCTGGGATATCTTTCGTTACTTCTCCTCTTTCATTCTGATTTTATTTGGGTCCCTTCTTCTTTTAGTCTTGATAAATCTAATTAAGGGTTTGTCGATTTTGTTTATCTTTTCAAAGAACCAGTTCTGGCTTTTATTGATTTTTTTCTATTTTTTTTTTTAAATCTCTACATCATTTCTTTTTGTCCTGATCTTTATTATTTCCTTTCTTCTACTCGCCCTGGGTTTTATTTGTTCTTCTTTTTTAGTTCCTTTCGGTGTAATGTTAGGGTTTTTTTCTGAGTTTTTTCTTGTTTCTTGAGGTATGCCTGTGTTGCTATATACTTCGCTCTTAAAACTGTTTTTGCTGTGTCCCAGAGATTTTGGACTGTTTCTGTTTTTGTTTTTGTTTTTTGGCGAGGGAGGGGGCGTTCATTTTCATTCGTCTCCATATATTTTTTGCTTTCTTCTTTCACTGCTTCATTGACCCACTGGTTGTTTAGTGTCATGTTGTTTAGTCTCCATGTGTTCCTGGTTTTTTCCAGTTTTTCCTTATGATTTATTTCGTTTCATACTGTTGTGGTTGAAGAAATTTGCATGGTATAATTTCAGTCTTCTTAAATTTGTGAGACTTGTTTTATGGAGATCTAAGTGATCTTTCCTGGAGAATGTTCCATGTGTACTTGAAAAGAATGCGTATCCTTTTGTTTTTGGATGGAGTGTTCTGTATATTTCTGTTATGCCCATCTGCTCCTATGTGTCATTCAAAGACATTGTTTCCTTATTGATTTTCTGTCTGGATGATCTACTATTGATGTAAGTGGAGTGTTAAAGTTCCCTACTCTTATTGTATTACCATCAATTTCTCTCTTTATGTCTGTTAATATTTGCTTCATGTATTTGGGTACAAAGATATCTGCAATCATTTCATCCTCTCAGTGGATTGAACTCTTTAACGTTATGTCATGCCCTTCTTTGTCCCTGTTACAGTCTTTATTTTCAAGTCTATTTTGTCTGATATAAGTATTGCTACCCCAGCTTTCTTCTCCTTCCATTTGCAGGGTAAATGTTTTTCTATCTCTTCACTTTCAGTCTGTATGCATCTCTGGGTCTGAGATTAGTCTCTTTTTGCAACACATAGATAGGTTATGGTTTTCTTTTTTTTTTAATATCCATTCCACCACACCATGTTTTTGATTGGAGCATTTGAGCCATTTACATTCCAATTAATTATTGATAAGTACATACTTATTGCCATTTTAAAAATGTTCTCTGGTTGTTTTTATAGTTCTTCTTTGTTCCTTTTTTCTTCCTTTACTCTATTCTTTGTGGTCATTGAGTGTCTATGGTGTTTTGTTAGGCTTTCTCATTTAGTTTTTGTGTATTTGTCATAGGTTTTGGAGATGTGGTTACCATGATGTTTATATATAACATCTTAAGTAAATAACAGATTATATTAATTTGATGATCATTTAAGTACAAACACATTCTAAAATAAAAAAACAAAAAAAACAACAAAAAACAGAAAAAAGAAAAATCTTTCTTTTTCTTTTTCCTCCTCTCTTCCCTTTTAACTCCCTTCTCCACATTTTATGTATCTTGTCATATTTTACATCTTTTTGTTCATATTTTTCTTATGTCTGATTATGGCCATTTCTTTTCTGTTCAAGAAGTCCCTTTAACATTTGTTGTAAGTCTAGCTTGGTGGTGATAAACACCTTCATCTTTTGTTTGGTAAATTCTTTAGCTCTCCTTCATAGCTGAATGATAACCTTGCTGGATAGAGTATTCTTGGTTGTAGGTTTTTTCCTTTCATCACTTTGGATATATTGTGCAACTCCCTTCTGGCTTACAAAATTTTGCTGAAAAATCAGCTGACAGTCTTATTGTTTTTCCCTTGTAGACAACTTTTTTGTTTCTCTCTTGCTGTTTTTATGATTTGTTCTTTATCTTTATTTTTTTAAGATTTTTTAATTTATTTATTTAATAGAGAGAGAGAGAGTGAGAGATCACAAGTAGGCAGAGAGGCAGGCAGTAAAGCCGGAGGCAGAGGCTTTAACCCACTGAGCTACCCAGGTGCCTCTGTTCTTTATCTTTAACCATTGACATTTTAATTCTTACTTGCCATGGTTGGGACCTCCTCGGGTTCATCTTGTTTGGAACTCTCTGTTATTCTTGGACTTGGATGTCTATTTCCCTCCCTAGGCTAGGGAAGTTTCCAGTTATTATTTCTTCAAATAAGCTTTCCACAACTTTCTTTCTCTCTTCTGGGACCCTTATAATGTGAATGTTTGTTCCCTTGATGTTGTCCAAATGATGTCTAGCCTCATTTTTAAAATTCTTTTCTCTTTCTGTCATCCAATTTCTGTGTTTCCATTACCTTGTCTTTCAGATTGTTGATCCATTGTTTTGCATCCTGTAACCTACTGTTGATTCCCTTTAGTGTGTTTTTTATTTCAGTTATGGGATTCTTCAACTCTGATTGGTTTTGGATTCTTTTTTAATATTTTCTATCTCTTTATTGAAGGTCTCACTGAGTTCTTCCACTTTTTTCTTGAGCCCAGTGAGTATCTTTATGATCATTACTTTAAATTCTTTATTAGCCATATTACTTATCTCAGTTACACTCAGTTCTTTTTCTGCAGTTTTTCCTTATTCTTTCTTTTGGAACATGTTCCTCTGTCTCCCATTTTGCTTGACTCTCTTTGTTTCTGCAGATTAGATGAAAAGGTTACTTCTCCTAAAGTTGAAGGAGTGGTCTTGTGTATTCTGTCCCCTGTGTAGCCTGTGTGTGCTTGATGACTTTTGCTGGCTGTCTGCAGCCACGGCTATGTATGCTGATTACTCTTTTATTTATTTATTTTTTAAGATTTATTTACTTATTTGACAGAGAGAAATCACAAGTAGGCAGAGAGGCAGGCAAAGGGAGAGGGGGGAAGCAGACTCCCCGCTGAGGAGAAAGCCTGACGAGGGGCTAGATTCCAGGACCCTGAGATCATGACTTGAGCTGAAGGTAGAGGCTTAAACCACTGAGCCACCCAGGCACACCTCTAATTACTCTTTTAAATCATGGCTTTTTACGGAAAGAATAAATGAAAAATAATAATGATGCTGATGTCGATAAAAGAAAAGAAGAAAAGAAAAAAATTTAAAGAAAAGAAAGAAGAAAAAGAACAAGAATGAAAATAACAAAACCAAAAAATAAAAATAAAAACAAAATAAGACAAATTTTTAAAGTAAAAATAAGTTAACAAGTTAAATTAAAAATAAAAATTTTAAAAGGCCACAAAATCACAGCCTGTTTTTTGTGCACCAAAGGGCAGCTGAGGTGAGCTTGTGGACCCTGGTCTTGCTGAGGTCACAAGTGCTCTGAGAGCTGGACCCCACCTTGGTCTGGGCTTTTTAGATGGATGAGGAAAGAGTATTCCCACAGTTCCTCAGCCCTTTTAAGCCTCAGCTTTCTTTTTGGGCCTCAGTACAACTGGGGCTGGTGTGGACTTAAGGACCCTGGGCTTGCTGAGGTTAAAGCTTTCTGTGATGACTGGACCCAAGAGTTATGGTGTCCGGACCTGCCCGTTAGTTCCTCAGGACCCTCCAATTATGCAGTCTGAATCTGCCTTTTATGGCAACCAAACCTGCACCTTATGGTGTCCAGGCCCTGCTCTGGGCTGTGCTTTTAAGGTGGATGGGAGAGAGTGTTCTTGCAGTTCCTGGGTGCTTCTAAACCATGGCACTTTTTTTTCCGCGTCCCAGCACAGCTAGGACTTGTGTGGGCTTGTGGACCCTGGACTTGCTGAGGTGGCAAACTTTCTGTGCCAATCTGACCCACCAGTTATGGCATCAGGACCCACTAATTATGGCATCCCAGCCCATGCCTTATTATGTCCAGACCCTGCTCCATTCCGGGCTTTTAAAGTGGCCTGGGGAGAGCTCCTTGGACACAGCTCTTTGGACTTTTTAAAAACCAGTCGTTGTTGTTTTTTCTATGCCCCAGCGTGGCTAGTGCTGATGTGGGCTTGTGGACCGTGGGCTCACTGAAGTCCCAAGTTCACTGAGACAGGCAGACCTACCCCTTCCGGCGTCCAGACCCTGCTCCTGTCTAGGTGGGGTGAGAACATAAACCATATCCCTCTAACCTGGAAGGCTTTCCCGCACCAGAGTTCTAGTGCTGTCTCTTTTATATGCAAGTTGCTCTTTTAAACCAGGCCTTTTTTTTTTTTCCTATGTCCAAGGACAGAAGGATTTGTTCCCAAGTCCTCAGTACAATTTCTCCCCAGTGCATTTGCAGCCTCAGAAGTGGGGGTCCCTTTGTTGCTGGGTCTCCATCTCTCTTGCTGTTCCATTTGCCATTCTCTCCACCTTTGGTTGCTCCAGATCTGTTCAGTCAGTTCTTCAGGAGTAACTGTTCTCTTAATAGGTGTAGTTTGGTGTGTGCCCTGAGGGAGGTGAGCTCAGAGTCTTCCCACAGAGCCATCTGGAAGCAGAACTTCCTAAGGGACCTAAAGGCACCACCTCCATTAACTAACTGAACTCAGGTATGGTGGAAAGGGGCTCGTTTGAAATAACAAAAGACACCCATTTCACCTTTTTGGCTCTGGAGCTATTTCAGGAACTGGAAAAAATGTCCCTAAAGCTCTTAGCTTTTAAGAAATTGCAAAGGTTAGACAAGAGCAAATATATATTTATTATACATTTCAATATCACAGGAACACACACAACACAGGTTATTTTGTCTAGAATATAGAGGAGGAAATTTGCAGTGGGCAGAAGATGATGAAAACAAAGCTTCTCCAACACTAAGTTTCTATACTTAAAAAAGAAGGAGGAGAAGGAAAAATGAGAAAGGTTGGATAACATGTTTCAGATAAAGCAATTGATCTAACAACTTTTGTTACAAATACATTGAAGTAATGGATGCAAGTGCCTCCTGAGATAACCCATCTCTTCTGTGATTTCCCTGCCAACACTGTTTGTCCTGAGTCTAATCATCAAGAAATAACAGATAAGCCCCAACTGAGAGACATCTATAAAATAACTGGCCTATAATTTTCAGAAACATCAAGGTCAAAAAGCAATATGGACACTGAGGAAATGTTCCAATTTAAAGAGACTAAAGGAACTTGACGACTAAGTGCAAATGGTGATCCTGGAAAATAGCCAGAAAGGAAATGATAGGAAAAGTTGATGAAATTTGTTAATGCACTATGCGTAAGATAATAGTATTTTATAAATGCTAAATTTCTTGATATTGGTAATTGTATTGTGGTTCTAAAAAAGAATGTCCTTGTCTTTAAGAAATAAATTCAGAGGTATTTAACAGTAAAGTGTGTTAATTAAACAAGGAGGCCATTTGACTGAGATGGTTCTAATACGTTCAGCCTATGCAAGCCAGCCAAAACCTAAGCGTGTAAGGACCTCCAGGTTAAGGAATCAAAATCCAAAGATAAGCAGTCACAAACAGCCAATTAGCCTCCCCCAAATGAGGCAAATGCTGAAGCTACAGCCAATCAATTAATGCCTTGCTTTGCTTCCACTTTTTCCTCTATAAAAATTTTGCCCCTGGCTCCTTGTGGTGGAGTGAGCTCTCCTAATCACTTCTGGGCTGGTGCTGCCTGATTTGAATTTATTTTGCTCAAATAAGCTCTTAAAACTTTTAATATGTTTATCTTTTCACCAGGAGATGACGTTTGCGATTAGTTCTCAGAGTGGTTTAGAAAAAAGAGAGAGAATGAAAGATCAAGCAGGGCTAAATCTCAAAATCTAAACATTTGTGCTATCTAATGTGGATACAGGATATGAGAATTCCTTGGACGTATGCGTGTTCCTTGTATAGACTTGCAACATTTCTGTAAGTTTAAAATTTTATCTAAATAAAAGTCATAAAAAATATGAAACAATTAAGCAAGTTTTGCTCACTGTTGTAAGGGTATTGACGGTAAAAGAGACCTGACAAGTTAAAATGTTAAAACCATTCTGAATTGCCAAATTTGAGGGTCTCTATCAAATAACCCTCCTTTAGATAACAAGAATTTATGGCAGTAAAATACCCCCATTAAATTGACACACGTCCAAAGGAGTTTAATGAGAGCCAAACAGGAAATACTAAATGTCATTTCAAAACCTTTAGGCTGGTGGCAAAATATACCGTTTCCCCCTGGACAAGAACATCTAGCAATGACTTTGACCTATGCTCCAGAAGTAGCTGCAGAAAACTAGGCCGGAATGTTTAGAAGTTATGCTAGAAAATGGGAAAAATCTTTCCTTTTTTTTCCCCCCAAATATGTTTATTTTATTTTTTTGGTGTTACGAGATTAATTGTTTATGCACCATACCCAGTGCTCCATGCAGTACATGCCCTCCTCAATATCCACCGCCAGGCTAGCCTTACCCCCCACCTCCTCCCCTCCAAAACTCTCAGTTTTTTGCTCAGAGTTCACTGTCTCTCATGGTTCATCGCCCCCTCCGATTTCCCCCCATTCACCCTTCCTTTCCTTCTCACAATGCCCTCCATGATTTTCCTTACGCTCCACAAGTAAGTGGGACCATAAGATAATTGACTCTCTCTGCTTGACTTATTTCACTCCGGGGAAAAATCTTTCCTTAAACAGCTGTTTATTTAAAACATTAATAAAAATTACCTTTCGGGCCCCTGGGTGGCGCAGTTGGTTGAGCGACTGCATTCGGCTCAGGTCATGATCCTGGAGTCCCAGGATCGAGTCCCACATCAGGCTCCCAGCTCCATGGGGAGTCTGCTTCTCACTCTGACCTGCTCTCTCTCACTCTCTCTCTTTCCTAATAAATAAATAAATAAAATCTTTAAAAAAAAAAAATTACCTTTCACTTTGTTGGATATCCTATGGGTTGGTCTTTACAAATCTGAGTAGAGCATAAGAAGAGAGAGCCAACATGACTTGAGAAGCTGCCGTCAGTGGCACTTGGAAACAGAAAACTGAGGAACAGAGAGGTAAAATACCTTGCCCAAGGTCAAACATTAACGACCAGATAGAACTAGGAATTGAACCAAGGTGTCTCTCTCAAGAGCCTGTGTTCCAGTCACTAATCAAAGAGCCTGTGTTCCAGTCACTAATCAATCTGCTTCCAAAGCAGTATGGTTCATGATGATGGTTCATTCCATGATATTTTATAGAGTATCTCAATTTCACTGTGGTCATAGCCTGTAAGTAATGTCATCTCCATTTTTACCTAAGAAGAAGAAGAAACTGAGAACTAACATAGTTTGTTCAAATTCACAAAAACTAGGAAGAGATGAAGGCAAAACACCAACACGGTTATGTGCAATTTCAAAATCCCTACCCCTTTTACTCATCAAGACATCAGAAATAGATGGCAGTTTGAAGAATTGGTTATCACCCAGAAAATGATACCTGAGTGAACTCCAAGCTCTAAAATAACTAATATTTGGGACTCCTGGGTGGCTCAGTTGGTTAAGCAGCTGCCTTTGGCTCAGGTCATGATCCCAGCGTCTTGGGATCGAGTCCCGCATCGGGCTCCTTGCTCCGTAGGGAGCCTGCTCCTCTCTCTGCCTCTGCCTGCCTCTCTGCCTGCTTGTGTTCTCTCTCTCTGTTAAATAAATAAATAAAATCTTTAAAAAAAATAAAAAATAAAAAAATAAATTAAAATAACTAATATTTAATTATAACATGGGAACTTTCTTAAAACAGCCCCCAAGACAAAAGATGATTTTTTTTATACTGACTTTAAACATTGGCAGAAAATAGTGTTTTCGTTTTAATCCAAAAATGTACACGCACTCACACGTCAGACCTCTTGTTTTTCCCTATTCCATTTTACTGTCAGTATTTTCCCTTCCCTTCCTCTGTCCCTCCCTCCTCCTCTCTCTCACAGGTTTTGTCTCTGTCTCTCCCTCCCTTCCTTCTTTCCCTTTCTCTCTTCCTCCTCCTTGAAATTCTGGACAGTTGTATAAAAAGGTTACAAAAGTTCCTGCTTCCCCCTAGTGTTATGTGTCTAGAAGTGGCAGTCACATTAGGAAAATTAACAAAACTCTAGAAGGGTAGGAGTAAAATGACACTTCAAAATCTTTAGAGTTTTTGGAGGCAGGGGGCCAACGAGGTGAGAGGAAAGAACCTGTGATCACTGACAGTCTATTTAATCTCACAGGGCCTCAGGAAATGCTCCTGTGACAGGGAAGTTAGACTAACCCCTTCTCACAGCTGTCTTGTGGGTTGAGATAAGACCTATCCTATGTGTTCTTGAAGCACAGTACATTCCCAATAGCAGGTAACTATTATTTACTTTGGACAGATCTGTAAGGTAAAGAAACGAAGACTCAGCACAGTTTACGTATTTTCTTAAATTAACTCAGCCAGCGAGCTGTAGGGGACTAAGCCCATAATCCAAGTTTTCAGATGCTAGTGCTCTTCCTTACACCTCAATCTCCCAAATGATAGCTGATAATGAGGAATCTTAAGAATTTTAGAAGTATTAAAAGGATATTTCATACATGTCCTGTGTTTTCCATTAAATTCAAAAATATGCATTTCAATTATCTCTGGTTTTATCTCCAGAATTGGGTCTTAAAGCTGCAGGACGAGAAGCACACAAAGATTTATGTCCACAGGCACCTGGTGGCTCAGTCAGTTAGGCATCTGCCTTCGGCTCAGGTCATCATCCCAGGGTCCTGGGATCGAGTCCCAAGTTCCACAATCGGCTCCTTGCTCATCAGGGAGTCTGCTTCTCCCTCTCCGTCTGTCCCTCCCCCTGCTTGTACTCTCTCTCTCTCTCTCTCTCTCTCTCTCTCAAATAAATAAATAAAATCTTTTTTTATGACTTTTTTTTATTTGACACAGAGAGAGAGATCACAAGCAGGCAGAGAGGCAGGCAGAGAGAGAGGAGGAAGCAGGCTCCCCACTGAGCAGAGAGCCCAATGCAGGGCTCGATCCCAGGACATCGAGATCATGACCTGAGTCGAAGGCAGAGACTTTAACCCACTGAGCCATCCAGGTGCCCCAGTAAAAAAAATCTTTTTTAAAAAAAAGATTTATGTCCAAAACACATTCACGGATCATTACTTAAAACAATACAAAGTTGAAATCAAGCTAAATATATTTATTCAATAAACCTTTGTACAAATAATAATTGTTCTTATTTATTTATTTCATTTATTTCTCAGTGCCAGATGGTGTTTTGAGAATGCAGAACAGATCAAAGCATCCAATGAGGTAGGTGCTATTATGTTCTATTCACAGATCAGTCTGCTTCTGAGAGAGCTTCATGGATCCACTCACATTTCACTGCACCGTAGCCCCTCAGGTGGACTATTGTTCAACAGTGAAAAAAAAAATTATGTTTTCAGTAATTATTACATTGTATGGAGATGTGCTTACATTAAAAATGTTAAGGGAAAAAACAGTATAAAAAATTGTATACTATATTATTTCAGTCCTAAATGTGTGTGTGTGTGTGTGTGTGTGTGTGTGACACCAATGTCTAAATCTATATAGTACCTTTCTCCGGGTGATAAGTTATGGGTAATTTTGTGTCCTCTTTTATACTTGTCTGAATATACTGAACGTTTGTAATGAGACAGAACTGTGATCACCAGAAAATTTAGATGAAAAACTTTTTTTAGGGTGCTAAAAAAAAGACCAGAATATCTAAAAACGGGTTTTAGTTTCTCTTCACAGTTAAATAATGAATCGGGAAGTGTGAGTGGGAAAGATTTGCAAGAAAAACAATTACCCCAACGATTGGAGATAGAGGCGAGATCTTGTTCAACCTAGAAAGGGAAGTGGCTGAGAGAGGGTGTTTAGAGAGCACGTGTGCGGCATTAACTTGGCACGTGGGACCCTACTTCCGATTGATGTCAGCTGTTCCGAAGCTGTCTTCTGAGAGTTGTCATTCGGGTTCACTACAGACTGAACTAGTGTGGAGAGAGGATCTGACGCCTTCAGGAGAGAAAACGGGGAAGAGCTGTGACTCCAACAGGTATAATTCCTGGATTGGAGAGTTTCAAAGTTACTGCAGGAAGCAGCAATGAGAGCCTTCTTTCTGACGGTAATCCTAAAAGGTGTGCCGCTCCCTCCCAGCCCCTTCTGGGCAGGGCCTATCAGCAGCACCAAATAAGCGTGACATAGGTCCACCTTGAGGTGACATCACCCCAGCAACCTGCGTGAGCCAATCACATCACTCACAATGGAAACCTGCAGCTCCAGATAATGTCACTTGGCCCCAAATACTGTACAGCGAGTGCCTTTCCTGTCTTCCTGAGAAAGTTAGGGTTGAGCTGCTGAGCCTGACCCTCAACAGGCCTTTGGAATTCCCCCCTATGCAGACCAGATAAGGGATTTTTTTTAATTGGAAACTAAGGAGTTCACTCCACAATCCCTTATTTGGTGCAGCGATCTGGCTATCTCACAGAGATTTCAGCTCTGCAAATAACCTGGAGCCCATAGCTTCCCTCGGCGAAACTGCTGCTTGGAGGTGGTCAACAGAAATCTCCACAAGACATGAACGAGGAAAGTTCTCGCTGAGACTCACCCAAAGAAAATCCCAGAGGAGAACGCTGAGCCCTCATTTCACAGTGTAGCTGCAAGAGCTAAGGATTTGTAACACAAACGAATACCGTCCATTGACCAACAGAGGCAGGAGGATTCTCCCAACTACTACCACAGCCCCCACGATGAGAATCCAGCTCCTCCCGGGGCTGCTTCCTCTCCTGATGCTGTTCTCTGGCCTGCAGACACCCACCCGGAGTTCTGAGGTAGGGCACAATTGAGGAGGTGATTTCTTTATGGTCAGAGCGCCACTGGGGCGCTTTCCTGGTGACAATCTTTAAATGACCTTTGGTCACTTGGGATCTGATTTCATTCAGACATTTTTTTTAAATTTTTTTATTAACATATAATATATTATTTACCCCAGGGTACAGGTCTGTGAATCATCAGGCTTACACATTTCACAGCATTTGCCATAGCACATACCCTCCCCCATGTCCATATCCCTACCCGCCCCCCGCCCCCCCAGCAACCCTTAGTTTGTTTCGTGAGTTTAGGAGTCTCTTATGGTTTGCATTCAGACATTTTTTTAAAGATTTTTTTTTTTTTAATTTTTGTGACAGAGAGAGAGAGAGCACAAGCAGGGGGAGCAGGACGAAGCAGGCTCTCTACTGAGCAGGGAGCCGGATGCAGAACTCTATCTGAGGACCCCGGGATCATGACCTGAGCAGGGAGCAGGCACTTAGCCAACTGAGCCACCTAGGCACCCCTTGTTCAGATATTTTAACCAATAATGCTAGTGAAGAGTGTTGAAAACAATTCTTAAAGATTGTGGAATTCTTTAGAGTTTATAAATTTGTCATTAATGGAAGCTAGAGGCATAATGTGATTTTCTTGATTCTCCATAAAATTTAAGTAAAACATTGCTTCTGTAGGACAAATGATGTAAAATAAAGTCTATTTGGCTTTCGACTGTTTCATAGGGATCAACTCAAAAGAAGTATTATAATTTAAAGTTCTATATAATAAAAAAAACCTAATGTTAAGAGATAACAGTACATATTTGAGATCTAGTGGTATATTAAAATGTTTAGAGCTCACAAGATGTAACAGAACATGATATGACTGATTTTGTTTTGTTTTGGCTTAAATAGATTCTGTAGACCTATTTGTAAGCCTTCTATAATGAGTTATTGGTGAAAATCATATCAGCAGTCTTAAAATTCTGCTCCATTTTACATACACCGAGATGTCTTCTCATCATAAATAACACTGAAACACCAAATGATATGTTTTTGAGTTTCAGCTGCAACATCTTTGACATTGACTATATGGAATCTTATCTCTTAAAATAACGAATGCTATTTATTAGAAATGCATCGTTTCTTTGCCGAAAAGAAAACATCTTGGAATTTAGATAGTTGAAAATATGGCTCTAAAAAATAGGCTGATGATACTTAATGAACTTGTACTCAAATCTCTAACTTCAGTTTAATATGGACTAGATATTAATAAGTAACATTCAATTGACTATCCATAGGAAATTGTGTTTTTCCCATTCCTGGTTTCTAGGAGGGACTATCCTAGGTACACTCCCGAGCCCTGTACCATTCCTCTGGTGGTGGGCAAATTTAGTTGATTGGTAACATCAGGAATAATAACTGGGCATTCTGAGTTTGACTCTGCTCTTCTTCCTCCTGGGAGTTAGCCTGAAAAGAGCATGAGCTCTGTGTTCCTCCGTGACAAGAATCTTATCTTTGGGCAGGCCACAATCCAATACTATGTGTGGCTCAGTGGGCAAGTCTGCCTTGTTCTGCGTTGTAGTCTTAACAAATCTACTTGTCATCAGAACTAAAGGTGTGTACCCCAACAATTCAGTAGTGAAGATGATACTTTAACCTTCATATGTGCTCTATTTTCCTCAATTTTTAAATCAGATCCTTGTCAGAAGAGAGGGCTGTTATTTGCCGGGGACCCCTTGGGAGAACCCAACATTATTCATTACTGAAGTTCTTTTTTTTAATAAGGTTCAAAGACTTGATACAGGTTTTAGGTATTCATAAAAGAGATATTTCTTAACACCCATGACAGAATGTGAAGGGGGTCACTAGGGGAAACAGAAAGTATACATAAACTATAGGATTATAATTTTTTTTCTTCAAAGTACTATGCAAAAATACTGGTTTTGTTTATATAAGAAGGGCCACTTCCTCCCTGGGGAGGTGAGTTTTTTGAACTTTCAGTGATATTTACCAAACCAAATTCAATCTCTGGCACAGGTCACTGATGCAGGAAGTACTAGGGCAGGGTAATTATTATGAGTGAAACTTATTTCAGCAAATTTTGAGAAGACTTGGCTTTAGGGAGCATAGCAAGTCAACCAAAGCATCCACCATCTGATCTGAAAAGATAAAGTCAAGACTTTTCTTTCCTTATAGGTTGCACTTAACGTCGACTTTGACTTGGCACCAGATGCCTTTGATGATCAGTACCAAGGCTGCAGCCTACAGGTTATGGAGAAGCTAAGCCAAGAGGATTATTTTACAAAAGAACTAGAAGCACATAGAAATTACCACAGGATCTGGATGAATGCCCACTTAATCTGGCTGAACAGAGCCAAAGATCTCCCCAAGAACATAAATATTACACATGCTGTGGCCATCTTGGTTTATACATCAAACAACAGTGTCCACAGAGACTTCACTAGAGCCATGGCCAATGCTGGGAGGTCTCCACAGCAGTATAAACATTCATTCCGTTTCAAGTACCTACACTACTACCTGACCTCAGCAATCCAGCTGCTAAGGAAAGAAATGGTCATGAAGAATGACTCTCTGTGTTTTGAGGTGTATCATGAGATGAAGGTTATCAATTTAAAAGCCTACAGAGGTGCCATTCTCCGATTTGGCCAATTCCTTTCCACCTCCCTCCTGAAAGAAGAGGCACAGAAGTTTGGGAACCAAACTCTATTTACCATATTTACATGCCTGGGTGCACCTGTACAAGAAGTCTCTCTCAAGAAGCAGGTCCTGGTCCCTCCCTATGAGTTGTTCGAAGTTGTAAACATGAGCCAGCACCCAAGAGGAAATTGGTTGCAGTTGCGGTCAGCTGGGAACATGAGCACATACAACTGTCAGCTGCTAAAAGGTATTATATTATCGATCTAAGTGGAATCTACTCTTATCAGGATCACAGACAACTATTCTTTTTAAAAAGTTATTTTTCTCAGTGGGGCTTATTGGGGGGAAGGCCAAAAATATGGAAATTGGCCTTCAGGAATGGTGGAACTGACAGATTAGAGAAGACTTGACTTATTTCTTGGTTTCCCTCCCCTTCTTTCTCCTCAACTACCTCTAGAAAAAGTGTGTTTCTTCAGAGGCACTAATATGTGGGGCATTCTAGACACAGAGAGTAAACCTCTATTGAAAAAGATAGCACATAAAACATAGCATTTTTTTCTTTCACCCTCAAGCTCGCTTTCATTTTTTGTTTTGTTTTGTTTTGTTGTCATGGTCATTATAGGAATAGGGAGTGCTGTGAGTAAAGCAGGAGGCATGATTTAGTCATTCCCTCTCAATCTATTACTCATCTTCTATGTTCCAGGAAGTGGGATGGGAGGCGTCATGTGCTATGAAATGAATAAAGCAAAATCACTATCCTAGGAGGAGTTTTAGTCTAATAAGAAATGGAAACATGAGCAAATGTCCACACTCAAAAGCACTAAGCAATACACTAGATGTTTAAGCAATGGATGTGGCTTTTGAGTGTAAGAAGCTACTCATTCACTCTGGAGAAAGTGAGAAAGTCTTCATGATCAAGGACCCCATGGAACTTGAAGTAGGAATGGGGATTTTCAGTAAAAGAAGAGAGGTAAAATCATTTCAAGCAGAAAAGACCATCTGCTGAATCACAGAGGTTTCAAACAGCCATTGCCTTTAGGGAATCTCCACAATTCTGGATGGCTGGAGTATAAGAGGTACAGGACACAGGAAGAGGCTAAGAGTAGAAAAGGAATAGGGGATGGGTGGGGGTGGGGAGACTTCTGATGGGCCAGATGATTAAAACTCTTGTATTCTATGCTAAGGACTTTCAAACTTCATGCTATAGGTAATGAGAAGTCACTGGAAGTTTTTGAGGAGTGGAACATCAATTAGATCAGATTTTTGCAAGAGCTCTAATGATATGGTGGAAAATGAACTGAAACAGGAGAAATTGGAGACACCACAGAACAAGAAAATATTGCTAAGATCTTTTTTAGAAAAATATGTGGCCGACTCCATTCTGTCCCTATATGTTAGCAGGCACAGTCCCTGCACAAAACGGTGGTTCTGTGGCAAGTGCTGTGCCCTGTTTGATTCAGAAGGAAGATCATCTTTATCTACATGTGCATTTGTCCACACTCACACTTAACTGCAGTGTCTACCTTCGAAATAGCCCCGAATCTTTCTCTACTCCATCATTATTGCTACTGTTAGTAATCCAGGCTATCAGCATTTCTCAGCATTTGGGGGCTGCAATGTTACAGTGATCCTGAAATCGGCCTCCATGCTGAGGTCTTGGGCCTGCTTACTCGGGCCTATCTGCAAACCCAGACCAAGGGAGAGGTGACCTATCAATACTTTTGTCTCTTTCTGCCTGTCCTTAGAAGTGTGGCAGGCCGCAAGATAAGCAAAATGAGTATCTGTTCCACAGAACCAAGAGATTAGTGTTTGCAGAGGAGAATGAAAAACTAGGGTATGAAGCAAACAGTGAAATTTTGATACCAAACAAGAACATTTGTACCCAGTTTCCAGGGTTCTTTGGAACTATTGCTTCATCCTCATCAGAATGAAGTTGAGACAGAAAAATTTTTCTACTGGGTTGATGACTACAGTAAAATATATTAAGTAAAAAGGTGTAGAACATTTACATCAAAGGGTAGGAAACTGAGAAAAAGGAGTACATAATCGAAACTATTACCCATATTCTCTACTCTGTAAGTCTCAAAGGAAACTATTTCAAGACCCTTCCCACCAAACTAATGATCTTTGCTTTCCTGTCAGGAAGCTGCTCAAACACACCTGGGAGTTAAGGCTTAGCTGGAGTAGCCATGCACATCGCTAGACTCTGGAAGCTTGGCTGATCTTTTTTTTTTTTTTTTTAAGATTTTATTTATTTATTTGACAGACAGGAGAGAGATCACAAGTAGGCAGAGAGGCTGAGCAGAGAGCCCGATGCGGGGCTCGATCCCAGGACTCCGAGATCATGACCTGAGCCGAAGGCAGAGGCTTTAAACCACTGAGCCACCCAGGCGCCCCAAGCTTGGCTGATCTTGACTGGATATTTGAAATCACATATTATACTGAAGGGAATCGGTAATCTTGTATTGCTCTGTAAATTCTTTGTGGGCAGGCACGTGACTCTGTAGTATTTAAGAGTTTGGCATCCACTCTGTCCGGATTCCTATCCAGCTAGACTTGGAGTGTCTTCCCAGCCAGCACAACAACAAAACTATTCGGGAGACTCAAAGAGGGAGAAGAGTCAGCTCAAGCTGCAGGGGTGTCGCTTTTCCTTTGACTCCAGTGGCTCTGGCTGAAAGTTGCAGAGAAGCCTGCTCCATCCTCTGGTTCTGCCTTCCCCAAACCTCATATGGAAGCCCGCGAGGGAAGCCTCAAGGTTTCCATGGACTATTTGTTGGCACAGACACTTTAGTTGAGGATAAAAAGACTATATCATCTTGAGATATATATCCACCTATTTTTACAGATTACCAAAAAAAAAGTTTGATCTTAACTTCATGATGCTTTCAGCTATTTGCTGCAGTGTTGTCTGTTTTCTCAATAAGTAAGCGATTTCTGAAACTTCCCTTAAGTCATTTGTGTTAACTGACAAATAACACTTTACTTTTCCCAACATCCTGCAGCAGTATTGGGTTGATCCATACATGAACAATTGGAGGAGGGACATGGTGTGTTTTTCTTTTCTGGGAGTCCTTCATTGGGAGTGAGTAAGATCAGTGGGCTCTCCCCAGATCTGCTTTTCTAGCTAACTGCTATTGTCTGCCATCAACCTCAGTCTAGGGATTCCAAGAAGGTGTTCTGGACAGCTGATATCTAATTCCTCATGAAACTGGAATCCTCTCAAGAGACTGTTTCTTATCCCTTCAGTTTTTTTCTCAAGCAGAAACCACAAGCTATTCTACATCTAAAAGGTCCCTCTGAGCTGATGACTTGTTTCCTCTCTTGTTCCCTTAATCTGACAGACATCATGTTTGAAAGACAACACGAAGACCTTTAAAATTGGTCAGCCGGGGGTCGCCTGGGTGGCTCAGTTGGTTGAGCAACTGCCTTCAGCTCTGGTCATGATCCTTGAGTTCCGGGATCGAGTCCCACATCTGGCTTCTGGCTCCACGGGGAGTCTGCTTCTTCCTCAAACCTCACCTCTCATGCTCTCTCTCACTTTCTCTGTCTCTCAAATAAATAAATAAAATGTTAAAAAAAAAATTGGTCAGCCAGGACACCATAATTCTCTGATTGAAAAAACAATAGATTAGAGAGTGTAGCTTCCCCAGTCCTTCCATTTATTTCATAATTGGTTCTGTTAACTTGTACCTACAGTTCTCAAGAAAGAGAAGCACCCGGGAATCTGTCGCCTTTAGAGTTAAAAGGTCAAATTGGTAGCATAATATATTTAAGCGAGGGCATTTGCAAAGGAAAAATTGTTTAAAACATTCTACACTAACAGCCCTCCCTTCCAATTCCTCTCTCACCCCTCTCGTGACCTATACTGGTCACCATAGAAACAGATGTTTCCATGCCCATTGAAAGACTCAAAATATGTTAGTTATTTGTCCTTAAATGTTGCTTTGTTCAGGAAAAGAATCCATGCCAAAAATCTGCAAACACCCAAATACATACTCTGTTCTGTATCATTGGATTCACAAAGAAGGATTTATTTGTGGAAATGTTTCACATAATCAGAATTCTTAAGCATGTTTCTGGAGAAAATACAGTCAACTTTTGTAGTAAGCCTGGTTCTACATGTTAACTTTGCCAGGTACAGGCAGTGAGAACGTTGGCAAAGGCTTAATCCCTGTGTGTCTCCATTTCTTTATATGTAATATGGGGGGAAATGTCCCCATATGAAACGTCCCCTATAGGATTCTGGCGAGTGTAAAGTGGCTTAAGCATGTAAAAGCTCTTAGATCAGATCCTAACATTAGTAAGTACTCAAAACTTGCAGCTACTATTACCGTTACATATTATTTATTTTATTTCCTTCCTATTTCCTGTTTTCTTTTCCACTGAGCTTTATCTCAAGTTAGTTTTCCCTAGTTGTGGCATTAACCACATTAACCTTAAAGTAGAGTGTCTGACTCAACTGAATGGATGAAAGAATGAGTAATTGAGGGGTTTCTAGGGGGCTCAGTTGGTTAAGCGTCTGCCTTCTGCTCAGGTCATGATCCCCAGGTCCTGGGATCGAGTCCCATGTTGGGCTCCCTGCTCATCAGGGAGGCTGCTTCTCCCTCTCCTCCCTGCTCGAGCTCTCTCTTGTTATCTCTAACTCTGTCTCTCTCTCGAATAAATAAAATCTTAAAAGAAAAAAAGAGAGAGAGAAGGAAAGAATGAGTAATTAAATCAGTCTAGGAGACCACAGGGCATGGTGGAAAGAGAATAGATTTTGGAGCCAGGAAGGGCTGGGCATATATGTTAGTAACTGTGTGGCCTTGTGTAAGTGACAACCTAGGAGCCCATTTCTTCATTTATAAAATGGGGCAAAGGGGAATATTGTGGCAGTACTTGGCATCCACCCTTTTGAACACAACCGAAAAACTCTGCAAAGTACTTTGCACATGGACGTGGGATAATAGGTTAGTGGTACAAATGTGTGCTTCAGTGATATTGGCAGTGAAGAAAAAAACAAAGAGACAGAAGAAACAATGTTTACCAATGTTTGAGTGCCAACAATTTCCTAGAGAACTCTCTAAAAGAGTAACACTCATCAATCTCCACATTTTGACAGAAAAAGGCTATCGAGAGCATTTGCCTCCAAATACCAGATTAACTAGACATCCTGCATGTCAGTTTTAACTTTTTTCTGCTTTTCTCAAGGGATTGAGTGTTTCTTTCTGAACAATCTGATCTAATTCACAGATTCAAAGTTCATGAAATACAAGGTATTTTATGTATTTCTCCCTAAACTGTATACCCTAAGGCAGGATTGACTGAATTAAGTTATAATCCACACAAAAAATTATACTTATGTAGCAAATTTCACTCACTGAAGGTTTTCACACACGTTATCTGTTTCATTCTTACAACCACGCTGTACATTGGTTACTGACCCCACTATACTGATGAGGATACTGAGGCTAAAAGAGGTTACATGATTTGTATGAGATTATTCAGCTTATAAATGACAAAAGTAAGACCTTTTCCCATGTTTTACGACAAAAAGCCCAGGACAATGTTCTCTACAGACTGCTTTCAGGAGCTTTATTTGTCTGTTCAAAAATATTACTAAGAACCTATTAGCCTCAATCCTCTGTGACTGTGACTGCGTTATAACTCACTTCGAATACACATAAACATACAAATACACACGTAGGTAAAACAAGATAATCATTCACTGTTCACATGTCATTTAACTCTAAGGTTGTTTATTCTAACCCATTTTATCACTTTATTGGAGTGATGGTCAGGCTAAAGCACAAATGCCTCATGACCTCCAATCTGAAAAATACTCTGCTAGGATACGGAGGGAATAAAAAGGATTGAAAAATGGTGTAAAAGAAAAGCAAAAACAAAGGCAAAAGTAAGTTTAATGTGAGTTATCCTTAAAAGAAAGATTTCATAGATTGCATTTAGTTCACGGATGTTTTTCATTTATTCCCCTAAAGAAAGATATTGTCTGTGTAAAAATAATGATAATAATAAAGCTTGAGGTAGAAATGTTAATGACTGTAAGAAAGAGAAAAAGTAAAAAGAGAGGAAAGAAAAGTTACAATAAAATTAAAGGAAGTTTTTAAAATATCCTAGTTATTATGAAGAGGGCTGAAGAGCTGGTTCTAAAGGATGAGTATGACCACAAAATAGTAATGTCCATATGTTTGTCCTCACCTGAGTATCAGTCATTATAGCAGCCATGAAGCAAAGCAAAGGGGAATAGTAGGCATCCCAGTGTTTCCAACAAGTCTTGAGATGAGATGCTCTCATTTTATAGATGAGAAAGCTCAGGTCCAATGAAAGTAACTAACATAAAGGTCAACTAGGGACAAAGCCTCAACACCCAAGCTAATCACCTAATACCCATAATTTCTACCCACTGTGTTGTTTCACTGTCAGTCAATATTCTCTGATAACTCCTCCGTGGAATCATATCCCATTAAAAAGTGAAAAAGAACAGAATCAGAGGTCCTTGTGATCTCAGCTTCAGCAAAGAGAAAACAAAATGAAAAATGGTTGAGAATTATTCTAATGAATGAACCACTTAAGTGGTATTAATGGTCTCGAGGTCCCTGTGAGAATTCAGATAATACATTTTAAAACAGGAACTTTGACAAAAGCTGAGAAATATGTATGCACTATTGATTTTCCTTGTCTACTGCTATTGGTGAAAATGGATTTTAAATATTGTTTGTATATACAGAATTCCAAGAAATTCCAGGAAACTCAAAAGATTTTATGCATTATTATGTGAAAGTAATGGGAAAATATTTTTCCATCATCTGGTCATCCTAACAAGCAGTATGGTCAAATATTGAGGCAATCACAGAGTTGAAGGTCTTCCTACCCCCAAACATCTTTTCTACCTTAAACTACCTTAAACAGTCAGCAAAGGCTGGTTGAAAAGGAAATCCTTCTCTTTAGAACATTTTGCGGTATATGGAGAAATAATACTGTGGCTAAAAAGATAGAGTTGAGGCAGACTGCCTGAGTTGGAAAGCATACTAGATGTGAGCTTAGTGGTAAGTTTCTCCACACGTCTGTGTCACCGTTTGATCAACGGGACAATGAGGATAATGAGAATAAATACCTCGTACATTTTCTGTGAGGATTAAATGAGCTAATTGATAGCAAGTGCTTAAAACAGACCACAGCACCGAATAAGTTACTAATCAAAGTTAGCTTTCATAATGATGATGAAGGTGATGGTAATTAAAATGGGGATGCTGATGATGGTGATGGTGCCGCTGGGGACGATAAAGATGGGAAAGCAGATCTCACACACCAACTAGCCAGGAACCTGGACTAAATCTCTGAACTCGGTGCTGTTCCATCTGCAAAATAAACAAGCTGAGTTCTGCTAGTTAGAAAAAATTCTAAGAGGATACTTTTTTAAAGTAGTGAACTTCAAATATTTTTATTAGGAATTTTCTAAGTTAAAAAAAAGTGAATCAAAGGAGAAATGAGGTTGCTTTTTAAAAAATAAACTCTTCTACTTAAAAGTTCTCTTTGTGTTCATTTTTACAGGTTCCAGCAAAAAGTACAACCCTGCTACTGTGGTTATTGCTTCTCTCTCCTTTTTGACCAGTGTCATCACCTCTTCCAAAAGTAGAGTGTAAAGGAACCTTGTGGTTTTGCTTTCTCTGTGCCTTTTTGCTTGATGCCAGTCAGGGCACCCTGAATACCCTCGGGGAATCACTCTACCCAGTTATCAACTGATGCAAAGCTGATGCTCAGCCCACCGACTGGGAGCAGACTGGAAACTCAGTGTATTTCTTCTCCATAGACACCGAGATTTCATCTGGAATAGAAAAGGACCCAGACAGAGCTGGTGAGATACAGTCGTGGTAGTTTTTTGGAATTGGGTTTGGGAGTGGGATGGAAGCCTTTTAATTGAGTAGAGCTTGATGAAAACTGAATGAGTATGAGCCTACAGGTGCTGGAAGCTCTCTTGCCACCAGTAGAGGAGACTCTATCTCCTTGAGAATGGAGCAGACACAATGAAGGAAGAACTGAAAAATGAAAAGAAACAGTTCTGGGATGCCTGGTGGCTCAGTCAGTAAGCACCTGCCTTCAGCTCAGGTCATGATCCCAGGTGTCTGGGATCTAACCCTGCATCGGTCTCCCTGCTCAGTAGGAAGCCTGCTTCTCCCTCTCCCTCTGCCACTGCTTGTGTTCCCTCTCTGCTGGGTCTTCCTCTGTCGAATAAATAAGTAAAATCTTAAAAAAAAGAAAAGAAAAGTTCTGATGAAGAATATGAGCCCCTGGATCCAACTATGCCTGAAAATGGACGCCAGACTTTTTTTTATTACATAAATCAATAAATTACATACTTGCATAAATAATTTATATCAAATTTCCTGTCTCAAGCAATCAAAGAATTTATGAATACTTTTTTTTATTTAGCAATCTTAAACAGGAACAAATAGAGAAGCTTGAGTTTGAAAGCACAGAACAAATTCTTCAGCAAATGGAAAAGCTTTGAACCCCAGAGAGATAATTAAAGTGTAAGTCTTTTTCCAAAATTTTTACCAGCATTCAAGACCAACCCAGTGTAAACTCAGATCAGAGGAAAAATGAAAACTTGCGAAATAAAAGGGAAAGTTAATAAAAGATGTTTGTGAAATCTCATTCACTTGCAGTAATGGGATGCCACACATGTTTCTAAAATATTACAAAAGTTAGAATTTAAATTCATATGTTGATTTACAGAGGGACTTTATGGCAAATTGGATTTTAAGTCATCATCAAAAATTTAGGTACATTTAGGGGCGCCTGGGTGGCTCGGCGTGTTGGGAGTCTGCCTTCGGCTCTGGTCATGGTCTCAGAGTCCTGGGATCGAGCCCCGCACCGGGGGTCTCTGCTCAGCGGGGAGCCTGCTTCCCACTCTCTCTCTGCCTGCCTCTCTGCCTACTTGTGATCTCTCTCTCTCTCTCTGTCAAATAAATAAATAAATAAATCTTTTTTAAAAAAAATTAGGTACATTTATTAGGAAAGCATGTGGATGTGTGTGGATATAAAGGAAAAGATAAGAGAGGGGAAAAAACCTGATAACCAAGCAAATATCAAAGATATATCGAGTTCCCACTATGTGACAGTAATTAAATAAAAAGAAGTATAAATCACCAAACATCACAGTTGGGCATATTCTCCAACTCCCCTCAGTTCTATACGATATAAATGGGTCAATGGGAATTGTTTTACCTGATTTCCAAAGACCCTGCTACTGGGCTCCACAGAGTGAAAGGAAGAACTAGCTCTGTACTTTTAAATTACGGGGCTACTTAGCCCCTCTGAGATTTAGGTAAGAAACAACAAAAGTGAAATCAGCTCATTTGACCCCAGTAGGACTTTCTAAAGGGGCGGTGCCATGAGAGAAGAGACTTAGTGGGGAATTAGCTGCATATAATCACCCAGTTGAGAATTCAGGCATCTAGTATGTCATTCTTTCCACGGAATTTTGAGAACAAGGCCATATGCACCTCTGTCACCTAGCTTACATTGGCCTCTATTCCTAATAAGGCAAGTATAAAATTTCCATAGACACAATTTTCATGATTTATTGCCCAGGGACCTTGGCAGGTTAGTGACTACTGAACAGAGTCCCACGGGCGTGGCTCTGGGAACAAGCTTTGCTGTGAGCTTTTGCAAGGCGACAGAAAAGCCTCCCAACATCTTGCAAATATTTTTTTCTGTGCCATATAAATGCACTTATTGAGCCATACTATGTACAAAACACTTTGGGGATTGAAAGTTGGATAGTGTAAGCCCAATCTTCCATGAGTTTACAGTCTCTTGGTAGAAATGAAGAACAGAACACAAACAAGTCACGGAGGAAATACCAAAAGAAAGGGGAATATCAAATCTTCTGTTCAGGAGAGCTCAAAAGAACTTCTGAGGCAAGAGAAGAAGCCAGGAAGGCTTCAGGGAGGAGGCAGCATTTGAGCGAGGGCTTGGGACCTTGGGGTGAGAGCAAGGGGTGAGTGGAAGAAGACAGTCAGTGTAGGTATGTGGCAAGCATTTAGTGCCACAGTTTGGCGATTGTGGCCATTGCTGCTATGAATTTAGTTTTTTCATGAACTTCTCTTTTTTCACAGAGTTGGTCGAGACAAGTAAGTAACTTAAAAAGTCAAATGAAATTTTTATTATGATTACAGAGATTTCATAAATTATTTGGTAGAGAACTGACATGATTCAAAGTTCATGAAAGGTCAGGAGACCAGTTTCAAAAATTTCACTGCAATTTCTGCTTTTTCATTCTGGTATATCTTTGAAGGTAAAATGGATAAATTCACCTGGATGGTTAAAAGAGCTGGCCCTATAAAGTTGCAGAATATTTATCTCCTATAGTAATTTTAATTAATGCTTCTCTCCTTTTTGTGTACACAAAAAAATATCCTGGCTTCATTTATTGTTTTATTTGCATCTTTATGATTCAGTGTTCTAACATGCCTATTTCATTGTCCTGAGGTTCCCTATTTGCTCTAAATTTAAAAAATAATAAATCCAGTGAAAAGAATTTCTATAGAGCTTGATTTATTTAGAGAGCCGGGATTCTTGGCCCAAGTTGTTCAATGATCTGAATCAAACTGACTTATGCTTTATGAACCCAGATCTTGATTTAGTAAAATTCAACAAATGTTTATCGAACTAGATGCTTTCAGAGACACCAACATGTACCAAACATTGGCAAGTGATAAAATGTGGGGGGGAAAAAGAAAGATATTGCAAGTATTAAAGGACTCCCTCCTTTCCTTCCTCCCTCCCTCCCTTCCTTCCTTCCTTATCTTCTTGTGGTAAGTGCCCTTGTGTTTTATTCTGTTGTGCTTTATGACAGTTCACTTTTTCCTCTCCATTACTGCTTCATTCCATTAGGTCATTCAGTTAGGTCACTCTGAGGAGGAATGGAACTAAATATGAGGTAGAAACTAGTGGTTGCTTTTCAAAACCGGAAGGAAGGGAGAGAAAATGAGAGGAACCTAAAACAAAGAATTTGAGAGAAATACCAAAGAAGAGTAATGGGTTTGAGAAGAGGGCAGCTTCCCCCCCAATATGTCCACAGGCGGGGAAGCAGCAGCAGACAGGGAGTCATAGAGTGGGCAGATCAGTGGTGCTCCGTGGTAAGATGTCTGTGGAGAGCACTGTCAGTAATGGCCGGCCTCACAGGAGCCACAAGCATCTGAAAACCACCCGCTGTTACTGAAGCATGCATGGCTTCCCCGTCTTAGCTGCCATTCCCATTGATGTGTGGTAAGGACCTCCCTCAAACTGCTCCCAGTCATGCTTCCATTTTTTTTAAGATTTTATTTATTTATTTGTGAAAGAGAGAGAGAGCACAAGCAGGCTCCCTGAAGAGCAGGGAGCCCAATGCCGGATTCGATCCCAGGACCCTGGAATAATTACCTGAGCCGAAGGCAGGGGCTTAACCAGCCTTAACAGGCGTCTCATGACCCGGACTTTTCTTGGCCCTTGTCCTATTTGTTTCCCTGTGACTCTCCCAGCTGTTGCAATATCCTGGGACATAATCTTGTTTGTTTGTTTTAAGATTTTATTTATTTGAAAGAGAGATCACGAGTACGGAGAGGGGGAGAGGGAGAAGGAGGAGCAGACTCCCCACTGAGCAAGGAGCCCGATGTGGAGCTCTATCCCAAGACCATGGGATCATGACCTGAGCTGAAGGCAGATGCTTAACCGACTGAGCCACCCAGGTGCCCCTCCTGGGACACAATCTTAAAACCGAGAGAAGGCAGGTGAGAACCTGAAACACACATGGGTTCAGAAAAAGTAACAAAGTGAGAGCAGCACCTCCCATCTCCCATTTCTATATGTGTATTTTTGAGGACAGGGTAGCAAATGGATACACTCAAGAACATCCTCAAAATAAGCCAGCTATTTGGAGCTGAGAGAAAATGCACAGTTCATGTTTTAAAGCTCATCCTTTTTCCCCCTAAGCCCTGGAAATGGCCCGAATCCCCTTGGCCCTTGCCACGGGACATTCTGAAGGTCTTAACTGTTAGGGAGTAAGGAAGGGATTCTTAATTCAAAATTATTGGGGTGATTCCAATGACAGCCTTGGCTTTGGAGCTGAGCTCCTAACTCAGGCTAGCAAAAGCACAACTTCAAAGTACCCATGACCGGGGAGGTGACCTGGCAACCTTGGAGGACGTGACTGCATCGCAGGCTAAAAAGTACCTTGAGTGTCTTCTTCTGCCACTCCATCAAATGCTCACTATTTGTCTTCTAGTTTCTCATGCTGCAGCCTTATTTTTAAGTGTAAGGAAATATGCACCTCCTTATTTTCAAAGGAGAAAATGGAATTTAAAACTCTAGATGAGAAAATGTTTGAATGAAGATAAAACTTAGGTATTCTCAGAAGAAAAATTCCACTAAAGAACTAGAGTTATTAATGTCCTTTCTTATTCTCAACAACGTTCCTATTAGTTATCATGTAGAACAGGGCAATCTGGAAAGCATACACTCTTTCCTGTTGCATGACAGTCAAAGACGTTCTGGTAGGCAAAGGGATTTATCTAACCTTTCTTCGCCAATACAGGCACATCTCAGAAATCCTACTTCTGTGAGTGTTTCAGTCTTTTTTTCGTGAAAGGTTAAAACACCTCCATTTTTGAACCTCCAATAGCTCCTAATCATAAGACCTCAGTAAGAGGCAGACTAGAATAAATCATTTGTTCTGTTCTTATTCAAGTAGGCAAGGAAACTATTACTCTTCATTCATTGTTCTTATTAACTTCTGGATAAATCATACCAAAAATATTTAGTGATGGCTTATGATAGGTAAGGCACTGATGACACAGAGATTGATACAGGAGTGACAAAAATCTACATTTTTTGTAGATTTGTCACATCTACATTGGGTGCCTGGGTGGCTCAGTCTTTAATCGTCTGCCTTTGGCTCAGGTCATGATCTGAGTGTCCTGGAATCGAGCCCCACACCAGGCTCCATGCTCAGCGGGGAGACTGTTTCCCCCTCTGCCTCTGCTGCTACCCTTGCTCATGCTTTTTCTCTCTCTCTCTCTAGCTCTCTCTTAGGTAAATAAAATCTTTTTAAAAATGCAGAAGTTTCTTTTATATGTTTCCTGCACCCGAACAGTACTTTCTGCCAGATTATCTAACAATAATGTTTACATTTACCTGGACTTCACACTGTAGTATCCAGAAATAGAATTACCAGGAGTGGAAATTAGTTTAGGGTTATTTTAATTATCCATGAAGATGATATGTAATGTTTAGAGACATCCCCAAATGTAATATATCACCTTGATTTTCTGAACAACATGTTATTTTTAGTAACGGCCATGTCAAGCAGGCTTTCATTGATTACTTTTATTTGAACAAAGCAAAACTTGAGATAAATGGTCTTCCAGGTGACTACTCTTTGCACTTATGTCCTAATATAACACATTTCTGGCAGCAAAGGTCTTAGAACATACCTCCCGAAATTCGCAGGATATGAACTGATTTTCTGACAGAAATTAGCACCTCTTTTATATTCCTACTGGTCATTGGTTTTCTTGGGCACAGGAATCTTGGATTCCATAGTTTTTATGGCTTTTTGAAGGACCTCTAAGATCGGTACCAGAGTTTTGACAATTTGTTCCACCTGATTTACAACCGACTCGATGGTATTCTTGAAATGCTCAGCTTTTAACACATCCTGCAGTTTTTTCAAGATGTCTACTGAACCGATTTTGGATGGACCCAGACTTTTGTTTTTCTCTGAGGTGTTGGCATCTGATTGGTCTTCGGTGTCTTTCTGATAGAGGTCACTCAACTGAAGTTTCATGATGGGACATGTCATCAAGAGTGAAAGAGAAGATTCCAAAGTGCCAAGGATGTTACTGCTATTCAGTGCAGTGACAATGATTGGTATCTGAACATTTATGAACATTTCTTTAGCTGACTGCTGCAATTCCTTGACACTGGTATTCTTCTCAACCATAGAGCAAACCGCCGTTGCAATCTTGGAACATAAAGGTTCCTTCTGCATCTGGTTGTATTTTGCCTCCAGGACAGATTGTATCTCCTTAAAAATTGTGAATAGTTGTTCAAAGACATCCTTAACATTAGCATCTTCCTTCACAGCCAGGGAGTGGATCTGGGTATTCATAGTGCCGTTAAATGATTCAATAAGCGTGTTAGTGAAGGCGACAAGATCTTGCATGTGAAAGAAAAACGTTTTGGCAGCTTGCACCAGCCTCTCTTTATCCTTTTCTGATTCTGAAGACATTTCTCCAACAAAAATGTTTCAGCACTGCAAAACAAAGTAGTAATCCAGATTAAGTTATAGTTGTCAACCACAAGGAGACTGACCGTAAAATCTAAATGCGGAAGCTAACTCCTGTCAAGGGTAGGAAAGCTACACCAGCTATAAAACAGGAATTGATCCTGTGCTTTAATAAAAATAACAACAAAGGTAATTAAAAGGTGTTTTTCAATGATTATAAGCCACAGAGTGAATATTATGTACTGGACCCTCAATTTGATATGCTGATATATGGAGTAATACTATTCTCAGGCATTACCCTCAATAACTATCCGATCTAGTGGAGAAGATTGTATAAAACTTAAAAGTTACATAGAAGGGCTCTGGTGCCAGTTAAGAGAGAGCAAGCACACTCGGTACAATCTTTCCTACTGAGCAGAACTAAAAATCCTGGACAGTTACAACCAGAAAGTAACTACCAGACAACTCTGAAAGGTGGGTAACAGCAGACCAATAAAGTAACTATCAGACAACTCTGAAAGTTGGGTAACAGCAGACCAAAGAGGTAGAGTACTGAACTTCAAAGAAGATCAAGGCCATCTGACACAACTCCCAAGATGTCTGTCTTGCCTGAGAACGTTTCTGTATTTTCATTACGACTCATCCACTTCTGCCGTAGAGAGGAGTGTTGATGTCGCTAACCAATGTTCACGAATAGAGTTCTGGAGGAGATACAAAGAGATAGAACTGTGAACATTGGCCCAGGGGTACCATCCCAGAAATCCACAGGCAAAATCCAACCAGCGGATGTGTTTTGTTTGTCCCAATAACTGCTTGTATTAACTTCTAAATTTAAAAACTGAAAGACAGAAATCTGGATTGCTATTTCTTACTGAAAAATTGAGATTAACTGGCAGCACTAAGCCCACGTTATGAGTCAGAAAAAATGTCTAGAGCTATGGTTGCCCTTTTCAGATGAGAACGGGTGCGTTCAGGGTGGTATGACCGTAGACTATGGCTGCCCTTTTCAAAGTGGACATTTACCATCTATGCCCTATGGTCTGACACTCAGTGTTTCAACTACATGTGTCTTGTCCAATTGCTGTAGGCATTGGAGTTGTTCTATTGGCCATACCCACTAATTTAGTTTACATAAAGTAAGCTTCCTGAAATCCAAACCTCCTCATATTATCTCATAATAAAAAAACTTCAATGATTCGGTATTACCTAGAGAATAAAATACAGTTTCCTTGCGTGGCATTTAAGACCATCTAGATGCTCTCAATTTTCCACTACTCCTTTCCCTTCACTGCTCTCACGTACGTCCTGGGCCACCAGCGTAATGGATTAAGTTTATGCCCTGAAAACACTCTACAACATTTTGTTAGCCCCTTTGTTCATAGTATTCCCTCCACCTGCATTCTCTCCTCCCCACCCCGCCCCACACACATCTATTGAAATCCTACTTGTCCGTCCATACTTACTTCAGATACACCGTCTACACACATCTTACTTCTCTTTTATCCCCATACCTGGTAAGCCCCAGATAGGCCAAGTGCAAAATGACCCCCTGGGAGAAAAGTAAAATAATACCCTCCTTAGTCTTCCTCTAAAACTAGAGAGCAGCACCTTCACATTTTACACATCTCCTAGCTGGACTCTCGGTTCCGTATCCTCCACCCACCCCATAACAACAGAAATGATTATTAATGTTAAGACAAATGGCTAGCATTTAGGAAGTTTTTGCCATATATCAAGCACTCTGCCAAATGCTTTACATGCATTATCTCATTTAATCCATACGACAATCCATCAATTACAACCTCATACATCACGCAATGAAAACAAATTAAATTAAGTGACTTTCCCAGGGTTACATGGCTAGTAAGTGATATTTGGGTACACAAACTCAGGACTTTCCAGTTCTAAAGCCTGTGGGGTTTTTTTCCATTAAGTTATAACGGAGGGGGTGATTTTCTTGCTTCTGAGGTGTCTCTGCGTTAGAGAAATCAGTGGTGATGAGGACAGAATCTGGAGGGAGAAGCACAAAAGACTCTGATTTAAGCTTTAAAGGAAAGGAGTCAAGTTAGTCTTTAGGGCTTTCCTATTGTCAAGACATTCACCAACACAAGAGAAACCAGGATAAAGAGCAGGAATGAAATGTACACACACACAAAACCACATTTGGCTGCAAAGATCTGGGTTTCTATCTCTTGAGAGCAGAAACAAAGGCATCAGCAACAGATGGAGGTATGAATGCAACAGAAAGTAAAGGAAACTTAATATCTGGAATGGCCGACAAGACAGAATCCCAGAATTTGAGAGCTGCAAAGTGCCGTCTTCTCCGCTGAACTGAATTAGCTCAGGTGTACAGCTACTTTTCTCCCATAAAGTCTATTAAAGAACAGACAACTAAGTGTTTCACCGCTTTATTAGCCTTTCAAATTAGATTACTTAATACACACTAATTTTATATTAATATAGGAAATAGAAGAATTCGGAGAACTAGGAATGCAGAAATAGTCTGTGAAGAGGACAGGCAGAGGGACCCGGCAGAGACCAGCAAAGGCTATAAGTCAGCACATTCCATGGAAACATCCAGATGAAACCAGATGAAAAAGCCTTTTAACAATATTCCTAAACAACTGCTGGGACTACTGAGCTCAGAAACACTGCAAGGTAAGCGATATGGATATTTCTACTAGTATTGATATGATATTCTGTTTTTCCAGATTAAAGGGTATTTGAAATAACAGGTCGGTCTTGAATCCTAGCCATAAACATAGTAAAGTCACAAAACAACTTTGTTTTTAGAGGATCCAATGGCATCTTCCTTGTGATTATTTCTCCGAAGACACCAGATACAGAAGAAAATTAACAGGTTACAGAACTGATTAAGTCAGAGGGGAAGAGAAAGCAGTAAAGACATCAATTTTAGAAAGCATTGAAGACAAAATGACACCTGTGCTTTGTTTACATGGATTGTAACATTTCCTTTTGTCTCTAACATCAATATAAGCACTCGGGATCTGTGAAAAAAGGAATGTACAGTCTAATACTAGTTAAATTATAGAGTTTCTGCTCCCCTGTAAATTATAGTACACTTAAATGCCGTCTGTCTCCAAATAGACTGTTATCTTCTTGAGGGCAAGGAACATTATCTACCCTTTTTTTTTTTAATGTCTTAAGGCATAGAAGTAGAAGATTCTCCCCTGAGCATTTGACAAATGCTGATGAATGTCATCGATATTCTGGTCAGAAATATTCTTTAAAACTTACATCGGAAAGAGTGTCACCACACCATCATCAACTTCTTGGGGTTTGTTTTGTTTTGTTTTGTTACTTAAAGACCAGGGTTTTGATTTAAATTCAAGGAGGAGTCTCAGGACTAGTCGGTAGCTGTTATTTTCTCTTGAAAAGCTTCTCGTTTCACCTATCCGCTACTCCCAAACTCCCAAATAAGTGACCTTCACAGGATAGTTGGACCAGATATGGTTAGTGAGGAAAGTGACAGCAGGGAGAAACACAAAACCTCAGAGAGCACGAATGCCTCAACATTGGAGGCTGAGAAGTGTTTTCTTTGTCTCTCTTCAATTGTTTCTATGGGAAAAGTTCAAACATACACTGAAGTGGAGATGATAAAATAATCAACTGTCATGTACCGATAACCCAGCATCAAAAATTTTCAAAACAAGCTTGATCTTACTCCCTCTGCAACCCTACTCCACACTCCCTTCCAGATTATTTGGAAGCTAGTCTCAGAGATCATGCAGTTTCATGTCATCATTAACATACTCACCATGTATTTCTACAAAAGCAAAAACTCTTCTTTTTGAAATTTAACTCCGTGCTTCCCAAATTAACAATAAATGTTTAACAGAACCATCATTGGCTTTGAAACATACACAGTGCCTTGCTATAAAAATTTACTTTTGATGGTGGTATAAAAGTTTTTGGAATGCAATTTGCAATGCATATCAAATGTAATAAAAACTTTAATACCCATGGATTATACAATTCTTCTGGAAATTTATCCCAAGGAAATAATCGAGATAGTTGAAAACAGGGAAGAAAATTCTGTATTAAAATGCCCACTACAATACTGTGATAGGGAAACAACTGGGTATTTATTAAATTATGGTTGATATCTTATGGAATATTTCATATAATAAAATTATTAGAAAAGTAAGAATTTGGGCAGGTGTTTAAGTAAATTAATAGAAGATGAAAATTGTTTTTACACTATTATTACAACTTGGTAAAAATACTTACACATTTAAACAAACTTTAGGAAGGAACAACCAAAAAAAAATTCAGATGGTAGGTTTATGGGTTTTTCTTTCTTTATTTTAAAGTGTTTATATATTAGTTGTATTGACTTTATACTTTAAAGTACTTTTTTAATCAAACCTTTTAATTTCTTCATGTTATAATTCTACCATCTATCAAAACATGTATCACATGTCACTTTCTCCATGAAGCTTCCTCTAATCACCTCAATATAATTTCCCTCTTTAAATTTCTATAACACCGGACATTTAGCTACTGTTATTCACAAAAGTATCCTGAATTTTGTATTCGAATATGTGATAATCAATACATTTTCATTTTGGAAGGTGATTCCTTTCCCCCCCAAAAACCTAAAACAACTGTATAGTATCACTAAATAAATCTTAATTTTTAGAGACAATCATCACTATATCTCTGCTATTTCTTAGACACGCTTCAAATGACTTCTCATTTCAACAAAATTGACAAGGTTAGTTTCAGTGAGAATCCATTGGAGGCTAGTCTTTGTTTCCATTCCAGTTTCCAAAAGATATGCTGACCGCTGGTATCAGCATTTCCAAGTTTCTTTTTTTGTCTGAAATAACAAGTAATGTTAGTATACAATAACAATACATGTGATTTCCAAACTTCCTTTTAGCCACGGAGCAACAGAACTCTCTCATTAAATAAAATTTTACACACCCACAGGCCAAACGAAGCCGCGGAAAGCTCTGGGGTTTCAGCAAAGGATAGGGTGAAATAGGCATGCTGGAGAGCCAGAGCGCCACCTGCTGGCCAGCAATTCTCCATCAGGCTGCCCTAGGGCTCTTTAGAACCTATCTCCGGAACCAGGGCAACAAAATATTCAAGTAACAGTTGAAACACGGCAGTTCAGGAGAGGATGCTAACTGTGCAGAGTGAATTTTTCACAGACAAGGAGCACTATCATCTGATAACAAACAATGTAAAAATCACATTTACCACACCAATGGTGCAAGTAGTAAGAACTGGGTTAAGAATACCATTTAGCTACCTGTAAGCGCCAATCTTTACCATTGATTTATAGAGTGACTTTGAAATGACTTATAAGGGGTGCCTGGCTAGCTCAGTTGACAGAGCATGCTACTCTTGATCTCAGGGTCATGAGTTCAAGCCCTGCGTGGGGCACAGAGCCTAACTAAAAAGAAAAAAGATCCTTATTTTACTTTATTTATTTTTAGAGATTTTATTTATTCATTCCAGGGGCAGGGAGCAGAGGGAGAGGGAGAAGCAGATTCCGCGCTATGTGCTGAGCACAACGCGAGGCCCAGTTTCTGGAACCTGAGATCCTGACCTGAGCTGAAACCAAGAGCCAGGCACTCAACCAACTGAGCCACCCAGGCACCCCAAAAGAAATGATTTTTTTTTTTTAGATTTTATTTATTTATTTGACAGAGACAGACACAGTGAGATAGGGAACACAAGCAGTGGGAGAGGGAAAAGGAGAGGAAGGCTTCCCGCTCAGCAGGGAGCCCGATGCTGGCTGGGTCCCAGGATCCTGGGATCATGACCTGAGCCAAAGGGAGACACTCAACAACTGAGCCACCCAGGCGCCCCAGGAAGTGATTTTTAAAAGATCGAATTTTAAAGTCAATATTTAAAAGGTCATGCCTGAAAATGTAGTAAGTTAGAGAAAAGTATATGGCTCAGAACTCTTTTAGGTAAATAGTATATATAGTTGGTTAAGACATCCCTTGAGGCATGCCTAAGTAACAACAAGGATTTTCGAGGAGGGTGGCTCCAACTGATGGCAAGGCTTTTGTTTTGCTTAGTGAAGTAAACACTTTGAGAGTCAGAGCTAAATCGGGCAAGAGTGGAAATGCTGCACGTTGTCAACTGTTTTTCCACGTGCTGTATAAACTCTCTTCTAAATATCAAGCATATATTTAAGAATAACAGTTTGAAAGGGAACAAATTACTAACCCTCTCTAAATTGCATTTGGGCCTAGTGTTAATACATACTAACTTGCAGCTTGTTTAAAATTTGAATTTGCACAAATCAAGCACCAACTCTCTAATTTCAAATGACATAATACTTTCAGCTCAACAAGTGGTTTGAAGTCTGGCTTAACTATTTAACTAGATTAGAAATGCCATAAAAGCAGGGCCCATGTCCTTTTCATTTTGCGTGCTCTATAAAGCCCAGCTTGCTACCTTATACATAACAAGGTACTAGTTCATTAGATAAGCTGTTACTGAATTATTAAACTGCTTCCTTCGCCAGACTCTTCAAATTTCACCTGTCCAAAAATAATTCATTAGTTTCACCTTCAAACCCTACTTCTTCCCCACCTAATTCTCTAATGTTTATCTCACTGTTGGGATGAAAATAATTTTGAACTGTATTCAGTCCTGGGAAGGCCTGGTGGCAGGCCTGCTGAAGTTCTAGGAGGCATAAGGAATCCTCCCAAAGTCCTTCCCCAAGACAAAAGGAGCTAGGAAGGTAAGCCTGACTCAGAAAAATACAAGTCCTTTTTCGTTAGATTTGAAAAATAATTCTGAGCACATCATGAGGCCTTCTCTTACTTGTTACTGGCACAATATTACAGACTGATATCTGGAAACTGGGAGGAAGGGTATAAAAGTGCTTGTGTCAGGCCTTGGGTATGTAAAAGAAAGAAAATATAATTGAAAAAGTACTGGGTCTTTGATTTCTGGTAAGATTGAAGTCTTTTCATCAACTAATTAGCTACTGTGCTTCTACTGTCCAGAGTTGTTTGCTCAGTTAGCTGTTAGATAACTACTGTTTTTGTTATTGATAGCAACAGCCTTTAGAAATTCATACTTCATTTTTCTTGCATTTTTCCCAGTTTCCTTTTAATTCTTTTTCCATGGTCATCCTTTTTTGTCAAATTTTTGTGTGACTTTCTTTCCTTTGGTTTTAAGCTTATAAAGCCTTCCTCCATGGACATTTGAAAACTATCCATTTTCTTCTATTTTATCATTTTTTTACAAATATTACACTAACTTTTTAAAATTAATTTCTAGGAGCGCCTGAGTGGCTCAGTCATTGGGTGTCTGCTTTAGGCTCAGGTCATGATCCTGTGGTCCTAGGATCGAGACCCACATGGGGCTCCCTACTCAGTGGAAAGCCTGCTTCTCCTTCTCCCAGTCCCCCTGCCTATATTCCCTCTCTCACTGTCTCTCTCTGTCAAATAAATAAATAATCTTTTAAAAATTTTTTTTAAAAATAAAATTAAATTAATTTCAGAACTAACCCCCAAAACTAGCCCATTGTGCCAGGACCACTTATGGGACAATAATTTCAATTATTATCCATTTGAAAGTCTACATTTATTATATATTAAATGTACAGAAGGGTCTGTTTTCAGAACTATTTTGTTCCACGATTCCGTTTACTCTTGCAACCTGTACAATACTAATATTATTTTTATAACGTTTTAATATTTGGGGAGGATAAAGTCCCCTCATTACATTTTCCTGAAAAAAATAAGAAATCTCATCTATTTAGTTTCGTTTGATTTTGTTTCAACTCTTGGAAGAAAAGAAAGAGAAAATGGAGTCCTCTATATCTGTATAGGACCTGGGTATATTTTCTCCTTAAGTAAATAGCATCCTGATTTTTTCTTTTGTGATTAATTTGTCAAGGTGTGTTAAAATAATGAGTTAACTAGGAAGAAACTGACCACTTGGAAGCATCCAGCCTCCTATTCAAGAGGAGGAAGCAAATTCCTCCATTTGTTTATCTTTAGGTAAATAGAACCACATACCTTTTCTGGAAGTTATGCCTTCAGATAAAGGCAAATGATAGCTGCTAGAGATATTTTACACTTTCTCAGGCTAAGAAGGACTCCTCTCACCTAAATATCTGAATACGAATGTAGTTGATGATCTTCTGAATTCAAAGTGAGAAACTGGAGTTTTCATTTCATGATAATATCTGAAAACTAGGAACCAAAAAAAAAAAGGAAAAAGTTGAATGGAAAATTTCTGGAAGAAAAAAGAGAAACAAAGTCCAGATTCATGGTTATTGAAGTACAGTTTGCCACCCAATGGTGAGTTAGGGAATATTTAATAAATCCTCAACAATTTCTTCAAATGAAATTGAGATATTTTCTAAGTACTGTTGTGGAAATTTGTGTAACACATGGGTGCGACTGTATGTGTGTGTGCACGTGTGTGTGTGTGTGTTCTTGACTTGAATCAAAGATAGAAATGAATTTCTGTGATAAAGTTTATTTTATTAGGGATACCAAGGCATTTTTCTAAACTGAACAGCATAAATGATTATGTTCCCAATCCATTCAAAATTCCCTTCCTATTTCCATATTATATCTTTATGGCTTGGAGGATCGGCTCTTTCCATGTTTACTTTCTTGAGAGAAAAATATCCTCATTCCTTCATTCCATGCTTGTGAGATTCCTCATATCCAGGCTAAAAGCCATGGTCTCAGAGTAGATAGGGCCCAAATTCATTAAGATGTTGTTTACTCAAGAGAGAATGTGCCAGACACCACATAGATTTCATTCTCTCTTTTCTTCTAAGAGTTTAAACTAAAAATGCAAAGTGCCAAGCACATAGTAAGCCTATTCAATGTATGCATATTGTAAGATTGTTCTCACAGGCCTCAAATTTTTTAACCAAATAAACTCGAAACATGCTTGTTCCTTTTTCTCTGTGTAATACTCCGAGCCAGAACAACAAACACAAGAAGGCTCCTGCCTGATTCACTGTATTCATCTACTGTGTACTCTTGCTACTGACTCTTTCATACTTTCCTGAAAGGGCATTATCTTCTTTCTAAGGCCAATTCTAGCTAATCTTCACTGTGCCCAAGTGCATTATAAATCAATCTAAATAATTTAATTTCTAAGCTTTGCAAATGCAGACCACAGAGATAGTCATAACCTCACTGTCCCCTGCACCATGCCCACTCTCTCCCCCAGAGAGGTTTTAATATAAAGAATTTTGAATATATACCCTTAACATGAAAATTTTCTGTGTGTTGCCTTTGATGTCCCCTAGGCTTAGAGAACAAATAATTTGCCTGCAAAGACATATAGAGCGACTTGAATATTAGAAATTAAGATAACAGTCTATAAACAAAATTAGATATTAATAGCCCTGTAAACTCAGAGATCTTAATATTCTTCTGACCCTACTAATTTATCTTCGACTATTAGAGAAATCAATCTGGTAGGTGTATGCGGTGTGGTGAGTAGGGTCTGGGAAAATTAAGGAGTGCTGGTAATCAAGAACTAACCATATCGAACTGCAGCCTATGTCAAACCTTATTAAATATAACTTGGAAATAATCACATTTATTTATTAGTAATCAGATGCTTAAACACAGATGTTTAAGAAACAGATGTTTCTTTTTTTTTTTTAAAGATTTTATTTATTAGGAAAGAGAGAGAGTGAGAAAGAGCATGAGAAGGGAGAAGGTCAGAGTGAGAAGCGGACTCCTCATGGAGCTGGGAGCCCGATGCGGGACTCGATCTCGGGACTCCGGGATCATGACCTGAGCTGAAGGCAGTTGCTCAACCAACTGAGCCACCCAGGCACCCGAAACAGATGTTTCTTAGCAAGGATTTCTCTCCACCACAAAAAAGCTAATGCTTCATTTATTGCATCAGTAGGTGGCATTGTCACCCACATTCCCATACGCTGACTCTAATTGTTTTAAAGAACCTGTTGGATTTTCTGAGGAATTCCTTAGATAGCACAGTGCTATTTTTCTACTCGTAAAGTAAAAGATCTCTCGGTCAAATGCACACAGACATCAGGTATTTTTCAAATATTTTTCAAAATTTTTGTAAAGATTTACTACTTTATTTTTCAGAGATTTGAAATATGGCTCAGAGTGACTTCCTCTACCCAGAGAATCCACGGAGAAGGCAGGAAGTAAACCGTCTTCACCAGCAGCTTCTTGACTGTTTATCTGATAGCTTCCATGCTACTAATAAGCTGACTGAGGTTTTAAACATGCACTTGGGGTGCAGGCTGGCCTCCATCGAGATGAAAAGAGATGGGACCATCAAAGAAAACTGTGATATCATCATCCAAGCCATGATGAAAATCCAAGCGGAATTGCAAAAGGTTGATGAAGCACTAAAAGATAAGCTAGAGCCAACCCTCTACAGAAAACTACGGGATATTAAAGAAAGGGAAACAGAGAAAATTGCAATAGTACAAAAGGTCATTTCAGTCATCCTGGGAGAAGCTACTTCCGCAGCCAGTGCCGTAGCTGTTAAACTTGTAGGCTCAAACGTCACAACTGGCATCATTAACAAGCTGGTCACTGTGTTAGCTCAAATTGGCGCTTCTCTCCTTGGTAGTATAGGAGTTGCCGTTCTTGGCCTTGGCATAGATATGATCTTCCGTGCCATCCTGGGAGCAGTGGAGAAAACGCAGCTTGAAGCAGCCATTAAAAGTTATGAGAAGCATCTGGTGGAATTTAAGTCAGCTTCAGAAAAATATCATCATGCCATTACTGAGGTCACCAACACAGTGAAACACAAATGAAGTGAACAGCCACGGTGCCACTGGAATATTTTTCTACTTCTCAATAATAGTGTTTTGCTTCTTTGGTTGGGTTCATTTTCCATAAGTTTCCAACACGGACAGAAATATAG
The DNA here is from genome assembly GCA_028533885.1 of Nasua narica. NCBI lineage: Eukaryota > Metazoa > Chordata > Mammalia > Carnivora > Procyonidae > Nasua > Nasua narica. The sequence continues at coordinate 40,762,185 of CM052807.1, forward strand.
TTAAGTTGGAAAGGTGATTTAAGAGATGCTAAAACTAGAGGACTCCAGAGTTTTGTGTCAACAAGGAACGCTTCCATCAGTTGGTTCTAGACCCTGTGAGGTTAAAAAAGATATACCCCCGGATACCTTCTCACTCTGCTCTACCAGACCCACATCACGTTTAATGCTATCGTGGAAGAGCAGGTATAGGGGTTACTTCTTTCTTTTCTATTTCTCCAAATTCTTAAAATTTACACTGAATGAAGAATAACTTTTACTTCTACCACTAGCTTCAGACATCATTTAGTTCTAAGGGGATGTATTTGGTAACTTCTGCCTAGACACAAACCGTGGACCTTTGAATGAAATAGAAATACTACCATAATTTTGACCTTGAGCCTAAGTCCAATTTTCAATAAACTAGAAGAGACTGAAGTATGGGTTGTAACAGTTTACTTCAACGATCAAAGGACGCAATGGTTGTGTAACTTCCACTAATTACACCCTATAAATGCGAATGGATTTTTAAAAGATAAAAGTTAAAACTGAAAAGATAAAGGTTCTGTTTCTATAATTGCAATCAACCCTGACCAACTGTGGTGTGATGATTAAATATCTTTCTGTGAATGTTTGAACACTCTGGAACATTTAAAAAAAACAAACATGCAAATCCCAGCTACACGTGCATAAAATACATTTGGGATGCAGGGGAAGAAGTTGTTACTCTTTTAGGAATGTGTTATTTAAAGGAGAGTCATAATTTATTACCTCATGAGTTTTCAGAAAAATGAAACTTCATTTTCTACACTAGCCAAATGAAGCTGTCCTTGCTACATAAAACTTTAAGTGCCCCATTTCATTAATTACCTGATTTCAGAAAAATCCAGAGGCCAAGGAGGCCAATGGTTCAGTTAATTTCTGCAGACACAGTGTTTTCTAAATCTTTCACCAACTAATAACTCCCCATTGTGACTCTTAGGTTCTACTTACATAATCATTAATAAGTTGGTGATGTAAGAATGTGTTTATTATAACTGATTCTTGCATCTAAGTATAAGAAATGTGTTGAAATTTTAAAACTTCAGCAGATCTCCAAAATTAAAAAGCTAGACGACTCTAATTTTTCAAATGTACTCTTCATTTTTTTCTTGTCACTGCTTTTCAAAATTAGCTGCAAAACTAAATTAGTTCACCTCCAAAATTAAATTTTATCACCTAAAAGTTCTAAACTACAAGACCTTGTTACTGCTCTTTCTGGGACTCCAAATTCGGTCTAAAACCATATCAAGAATTTTCTAAGACAAAGATTGGTTTAGGTAAGGAACCCATCTTAAATGTTTAGGTGCACATTTCAAATATCCTGCTCTTATTCAAAATTAATGTGTATCTCCTCCAGTATTTTGGAGCATTTATAATTGACAGTTAAGAGCTGACCTCTACCTAACATATTTTCCTATAAGGGATATTAAGATCAGAAATAACCAAGGTTTATCTCTTGAAAGTAAAATGTTTAAATATTTAAACTTACCTTTAAGGGGAAAAGACAGGGTAAGAGTCTTAGGCAAAGAGTGGACAGAAGAGAAGGGAAGGACAAAGACTAGACCTAAGTGATAATCTGTATATACGTAGAGTGACATCATAAAGGACTTCTAGCTGGTGACACCAAAAAGGGAAAAGAAGCCAACATAAAGCAACCTCGCCACTCGTAAACTTAAAACTGACTGCACGTGTATCCCCATATCTCCTCCTCGAAAAACTCATTGAAATTACTGTAATTTCTCGTAGATGAACAATCTGGGACTCCAACACGCGCCCTGATCTCTTTGCTCAGGTCTACATATGTTCTGTGTGCCTGTAAACTTCCAGACAGACATGACACCAGGAAAGCGCAACAAGCGCAGTATCAAATATTATTCAGGGATTCATTTTCAAACAGACACTATCTGTTTGGCAGACATCGCACTCCCTTACATCATGAAAAAAAATCCAAAAACTAACATAGTTAGTTAGAGACCGCGAAACCGCCCCCTCACGGGAACCGGCCGGTCTCATTCATCCGGATAAACGCAGCCTCCGGAAATTAAGTCAAACTGTCTCTGTCGGAGAGGCAAAGTAGTCTTTCCATCAGCCAATCACCTAGCCGAACTGCTTCGCTTTTCTTCTTTCTATTGGTCTAAGTAAGTGTCAATCAAAGTGGTTCTCCGCCCTAGAGGCGGGACCTTAGCAGAGAATCAACCAATTCGGTACTAATTTGGAGCGGAAGATACTCTGGTCTGTGAGTTCTTGGCTACTCTCTATGGTGCCAGGGCCAACGAACGCTAAGATCTTGGGCCCTTAGGGATAGGAAGTGACGTAAGGATGGCGGAGGGGCGCGAGCTTTCAAGATGGCGGTGGCTGGGTGGCTGACCGGCACACAGAGGTGAAGGCCCCTGCGAGGTAAAAGAGGCCGAGAATCGTCCCCTCCCCGCTTCTCGCAGTGCCAGGAGTCCAGCAGAAGTGTGAGTGTGTAGAATTATTTCACTCCGTTTCTTCATCTTTTCCCGCCCTGCCCCGGGCCCGCGCGGTTGCCTCGGGGACGCCAGGCCCCTCTGCCCGGTTCTTCCTCTTCGCGGCTTGGGTCTTCCCGGTCACCGACCGGGGGATCTTGGAGCCAGGGGCGGCGGGGCTTCCAGCACTTACGCAGCTGTTCACCCGAGTCGGTTAGCGCCGCCTCCTGCCTGTGCTCGTAGACCGGTTGCTTTAGATTTGACATCTTCTTGTACCTCGAGTCAGGGTCAACCGTCGCTATGGTTTCGGCAGTTGCTGCTGCTGCTATTGCTTCTCTTGTTGGATCTGGGCTCCGTCCCGCTGCAGCTTCTTCGGTTCTGTGGCCCGATTTCCCTAGCGTTTCTGCTCTTAGACAAAAAGTAGTTTGTGCAGACTAAGGCTCCTTTCTCTTCTGTAGAAATTCTCTGTAATTTCTGTCTGTACTTTGTTCCATTTGTGGGAGAAGAGGGTCAAAGCAGGAGCCCGAGGGTAATGGAGAGAGGACAGCAAAAACCGTAACAGGCCATCAAAGACAGGAGAGCCCGTGTTTATACTAATTTTGCTTGTTTCCGCCTCACTTTTCCTCCACTCCCCAGTTTTTCTGAGAAGGAAACCCTGGACAGGGTAAATTAGTTGCCACTGGACAGCTCTGAAGCATTTAGCAGAAATCAAGGCATTTGAACGCTTGTTGAAAGAGGCCTTAACTAATGAACCTGACAAAAATCTTTAAGGAAGAAGGGAAGATATAATTAATTCTATGGGCTACTCCTCATGATTTCCCTTTCACACCCTTTAATAGGCTACTTTCAAAAGGAAGTCAATTTGTCAACTTTATTATTGGGAAGATTAAGTATTTAAAACTTAAACAATTGGAGTACGAGAAAGAAGTAATATAATAGTATCTTACGTTAATAAAAAATTTTGACTTGCAAAACATTTTCTCTCAAATAGTCATCCCTATCAGTTACCATAAAAAATAGAAATCAGAAGTCAAGTAGGTACTAGTAGAAAAATTTGTGTCTTGACATTTTTGGACACTCCTTCATATAATACATTGATTTTTAATATTTGCACTTTTAGTTATGTTTTAAGCTCTTGAGAGTCAAGAATTATATGTGAATTAGAACTAAATTCGAATTAAACAGGCTTAAATGAATGAGTTTTTACTATCTTACGGATGTCGAGAGTGCACGTCAAGAAAAACCATGGGCAAGGGTGAGGTTTGTTGTTGAACCCAGATCATTTTATCTCCCATTTCCTTTTTATTCCTCTTTCACCCTACATGTAAACAAAGGGAGAGTGTAGGAAAAGGACTAATAGCTTTTCATATTCATAGTTTATCCCATGTTGTTGAAGCATTTTCTGATTTTCTGATTGTTTTTTTTTTTTCAATTTCAGAGTCAGTCAGTCCATGATCCATTAAAAAAAGTTAATAATCAAAGAAATGTTACTTTTCAAGAGATTGGTAGAAATTTCATAATATAAAAAGGAAAAAATTCTATAAATATCAGAAGAATAAGCTATTTCTTTCTCTTTGCAGGTTTTTTTGTTTTTTTTGTTTTAATGAACAAGTAAACCATACAAATTGTCAACATGGGACGGAGATCGACATCATCCACCAAGAGTGGAAAATTTATGAACCCCACAGACCAAGCCCGTAAGTGTCCATTCATGTGGAATGATAAAGAAGAGGAGTGATAAAAATTACAAACACTAGAGAATCTATTATGTCTTAATTATAAAATCACCATTGCTAGGAGTCAGTTGTATAAAGTTATCCAGTGTTGTGGACACATGATGAAAACTTATAAACATGCAAAAAAAATTAATACCCATATTTTTAATTTGATTGAATTGCGAAGTAGAATTGGCTTGAAACTTTCTTTTTGTATTTGAAATTTTGGACAGATTAGTTTTGATAGCTTAACACAAAAATTTCTCAAGATTTTGGTTGGGATAATTAAAAGTTGCGATTGGCATCTGGTGGGTAGAGGCCATAGATGCTGTTAAATATTCTACACTGCACAGGACAGCGTCCCACATTAATTACTATCTGTATTAAGTTGGAGAAAATGCTAGCATTAGAGGTTTAAAAGTTTTATATTTTCTCTCTCTCTTAAAGGAAAAGAAGCCCGGAAGAGAGAATTAAAGAAGGTAGGATTTCAGAAGCATCTTCTTAGCCATAAGTGATGTTTGGCACATCTTATTGCTTGGGATTAGTGAATTTCAAAACAGTATTTACAGTTATTTGTCAGAAAAGATACTTTCTGCTTCTTATAACAAACAAAATGAAATTTATTAAGCCAAAATGCTATACTTGGAAACTAAACTGAAATAACTGCAAATAAGTTTTGATGGTTATCGTAACCATCAAAATAAGTCGCAAATAAGTCATGATGGTTATCGTAACATTATATATTTGATTATCTTTTCCACTGAGTTAAAGAAATATTTTTGAAAGGAATTTTTTTTTTTTTTTTTTTTTTTGCTAGTAAAGCATACTACTTTGTTAAAAGCTACCGAATTAGTGAATGAAAATAAATGTGATTCTAAATAGCTTTGTGGGTTTGTTTTCCTCACTGTGTAGCTGTTGAGATGGTGGCAAAGTGTTCTCCCAGAATAAGACTATTTACTTTTTAGTATCATTCTTTAACATAGTTAAAGAATGGAAATTTTTAATAGTTTTTAATTGGGTTTTCCTGTTTTCATTGTTTAGCATCAAATCCTGAAAAACTTTTCTTTAATATATAATTTTAGAATTTAGCCTAAAAAAAATCTTAATCTTTCAATCTTTAGTAATTGCTAAAGATATCACAAAATTAAAAGAAATATTTGTCTAAGAAAGTACACGTACTAAATAGTGTGTATCTTTTTGTCTAAAGTTAAAACATTTTTTGAGAGCCAAAAATTACATAGCTTTGCTTATGGTAGTTGAAACAAATGATCAGAAACCAAGGAGAAGTTCAGCTTCAGTTTCAGTAGATTCTTGATGCAAATTGAAATAAAAACTCAGGAATGTCCAGTTTCTTGACATAAATCCTTTTTTTTCTAAGAACAAAAAACAGCGCATGATGGTACGAGCTGCAGTTTTGAAGATGAAGGATCCCAAGCAGATTATCCGGGACATGGAAAAATTGGATGAAATGGGTAAAAATTTATTTTAAAAGGCTAGATTTTAGAGCAGGACTAACTGTGTATCAGACTGTCTAATACACAGAGGCAGGCAAATAGGTAATGATAAAGCAGCATAGGCATAAGAAAAACAGAAAAGCATGATAACATTTGATACTTGGGTTTAGTTTTAGTATCAGAAAGACAAAATGGAGTGGTGGGGAGCGATTGCACACTGGGGATCTCCATAGAGTTAAATGAATGCTGTTATTTAGTTTGAACTGGTTATTGAGAGAAGACTGAAATCTGGAGGGGTTTTTTTGTTTTTTGTGTTTTTTTTTTAATGTTGGCAACTACCATGTAAATCTAAATATTAGGCTACCATGAATTTATCAATTTTCCATTTTTTCTAGTGAGAACATTAAAAACACTTAACCTACTAGGGTGGTAGAAAAAAATCATGAAATATGTAAAATTAATTTTACAAAATATTATATGTATTATATTGGGATTTTTCCCTTTTTTCACATTTCTTTGAATAATTTCACTCAGTTTCTTCATACACATCTTCAGTATCACTGCTTTTGTCATAACTGGAATCACACAAGATAACTGCATGTTATCTTTCCTTGCATCTAATCTAAGTTGCTTGAGAATTGTCTGTGCGATGCTGCCACTGGAAACTTTATCGCAAACCACAAATACCCTTTTTTTAATATTAGAACATGGAATTTTTTATTTTTCTGCCTCCTTTTTATTATTACTTTTTATTACTGTTATTATTATTATTATTGCATAATGAAATGATCTTGGCAGATTTTGTTTTCAAAAGGTAGTCGGTTTAAGTGGTTTGCCAAAAATCAGATAGTGAAAGAGGTAGAGTGAATTTCACTGATACATTAAATGGGTTGAAAAAAAAATCCAGCTATATGGGGTCATAGTACTAGATACTCTCTTAAATATTGTAGCACAGCTTATGCATTTAGCCTAGGCAAGAGTTCTGCATCGTAGTGTATGATCCCAAATCTTTCCTAGTTCAGGTGTAACTGATCCCATTTGTTGCCTCTGGTTTAAATATTACTATGGGCAGTTGTTATCCCTGGGGCGTCAAGACATTAAGTGACCTAGTAAATGACTTCAGATTGATTCATGTGGTTTTAAAAGGAGATAATAGTAGTAACAAGGATTTATTGAGCTCTTGTCTTGCTATGCACCAATTTTTTTCCACATGTTAAAACAACTTTTAGGTAGGTGTATTACCCCTGTTTTATGGGTGAGGAAACTCAGGCACAGAGAGATTATATACTTTCCTCAAGGTCACGCTGTTAAGAAGTGGCAAGCTAGGATTGAAACTCAGGCATTCAGTGTTTTTATTAGTCACACTAAGAATATAGTGTATCATGTAAGACTACCTTCGGAATAAATCACCAAGGTTCAAAGGAATTAGGGAAAAAGATAATTAAACTTGTTATCTGTTAAAAAAAAAAGGAACAGGGAGAAAGCACTGTTCATCAGGGCTTTAGTTATAATTTATAAATCTTAAACAGTTTATAAAATAAATAGTTAAGGCAGGAAAAATACATACATTTACTCCCATAATTGGCAAGTTCCAAAGGGAAGTTCTCCTAGAAAACACAGGTATCATTATTAAGACTATTCATCTGTCTGGTCTACTCTCTTGTTAGCCTCATTCAGCATATTTCTAATGAACTTGGGATTGGAAGTGGAAAATGAGTGTGGAATTAGTGGGAAACAAGGTCACAGCTTTAGGTTTATTTTCTTCCTCCTACAGGAGCTTCACTCTTATATCCACATTTAAAGTCTCAGAAAAGGATCCGGTTTCAATTTGAATCATGTGCCAGTTGATCTCTGAGTCAGTCACTGATGAGGGGAATGTAGGGAGACAGGTATAATTGACCAGGCAAGCTCAGGAGTCTTATGCTAATAATCCCTTTTGGGGCAGAAGACCTAAAATTAAGCCCCTTGTTGAACACATGGAAAGAGAAAGGATTATATGGTAGTTAGACAAAGAACACTAGTTTGTTACAAAAATAGTTAAGTGATGAGCTAGACACCACTGGATATTTTGTGATCACGTTTAGCCAGCAGAGCTTTGTTGTGAAGTACTTGGATGTCCCCATTTTCCAGATGAAGAAGCTAAAGATCAGAGAATTCAAGTGCCTAAGATCTCAGAATTAAATGACCCAGTTAGGTCTGTCTGAATGAAGCCTCATGATACCAAGTTGTTAGCATAAAGGAATAAAGATTGATTTTTATTACAGTGATGATGAAAATCAGTTAATTAGGTAACATTAGACATTCTTAGAAAAGAAAGTAAAATTAATGGCTTATCTTTAAAAGGGTAGAGTTTCAATAAATATTTTTTGTACTTCTTTTTAATAAAATTTAAAAGCGTATACCTGGTCTAAAGCCCTTTTAAAAGTTTTAGTATAGAAGGAGATTTTATTAAATGATAGAGCTGATACCTAAATGAAGTGACTTTTTGTGTTGAATTTCAACATCTCTTTTCTCTCAGAGTTTAACCCAGTGCAGCAACCACAGTTAAATGAGAAGGTGCTGAAAGACAAGCGTAAAAAGCTGCGTGAAACCTTTGAACGTATCCTACGACTCTATGAAAAAGAGAATCCGGATATTTACAAAGAACTGAGAAAGCTAGAAGTAGAATATGAACAGAAGAGGGCTCAACTTAGCCAATATTTTGATGCTGTCAAGGTAATCAAGTTTCTTTAGAGAGATAACTAAAATGTTATATTTAGATTTGCTCTTAAAATTGTTAATGGCAGAACTGGTCATGATGAACTTCTTCATCTTGGCAATTTCTTGTCAAACTAAACCTACCCCTACCCCATGAGCCAGCAAATCTAACACTACATACTTTTTTTTTTTTTTTAAAGATTGTATTTATTTATCTGACAGAGAGAGAGATCACAAGTAGGCAGAGAAGCAGGCAGAGAGAGAGAGGGAAGCAGGCTCCCTGCTGAGCAGAGAGCCCGATGCGGGGCTCGATCCCAGGACGCTGAGATCATGACCTGAGCCGAAGGCAGAGGCTTTAACCCCCTGAGCCACCCAGGCGCCCCTAACACTACATACTTAATGAGAAATTAATCCATCTGCCAACACAGTAATAGCCCAAAACTAGAAATAGCCCAGATGTCCATTAATAGGATAATGGATAAACGAACTAGTATATTTATAAAATTGAATGTACTCAGCGATGAAAAGGAATGCTCTACTGATAATCAAAACAACATGGGATTAAGAAAAAAATTTTTAACAGATAAATCTCAAAGCATGTTGAACTTCTTTCATAGTTAGGATTCCATTTGTATGAAATTCTAGAACAGGCAAAATTATAGATGAAAGCATTTGTAAAAGTGTTTGCTTTGGGATAGTGTTTGGGATTGACTGAGAACTGTGAACTATATGCATTTGTCAGAATTCAGAATGTATACATTTCATTGTGAATTTTGTCCAAAAATTAAAAAAAAAATTGTATCAGTTTTGCAAAGTAGGTAGTATAGGTCCCAGTTTACGGATAAGGAAACTAAGAAACTTGCTCAGTCATATAGCTAGTATGTGGTAGAAATTCAGCAAAGACTAATTTTAGAAATCCAAGCTCTGCCACTAGATATATACTATTTCTAAGTTAATCGATAAGTGCTATTTATCATCCAGAATGTTTAATAGAGTGGTTTTGGTGCTAGATACCTTTAATAGCTGGATTTCTATAAACAGCTATTTCAAACCATAACCCAAAAAGATAAGTTAACAGTGGGAGAAAAACAGCTGAGTTTTGTTACTTTTAGGCGATTGGGATTTTTTCCGTCATTGACAGACTTTGGATTTTTTCCTGATACTTACGTTAAGTGGATTTATGAAAGCAAATCCAGGGTATGAAACACCAGATAGTGAATTTTCAGTGTGCTTGTGAATTGCTCTGATATTATTGAACAATTTTTCTCTGTTTCAGAATGCTCAGCATGTGGAAGTGGAGAGTATTCCCTTGCCAGATATGCCACATGCTCCTTCTAACATCTTGATCCAGGACATTCCACTTCCTGGTGCCCAGCCACCCTCCATCCTTAAAAAGACTTCAGCCTATGGGTAAGGTAGTGGTAGCATAGTTAAATAACACTTATTAAAAATACCTTTTAAGTATCCAGTGCCAGAATTATTGCAGTGAGAATTAAAAGGCAGTGTGAATGTAAGGGGCACCTCACTTGATTAAATGTGAAGTAAGAAATCCCTTGAAAATATTTTAGATGAGGAAATAAATACCTCATTACTGTGAATGTGATTACTGTGGAATTTTCTTTCAGACCTCCAACACGGGCAGTTTCTATACTTCCTCTTCTTGGACATGGTGTGCCACGGTTGCCCCCTGGCAGAAAACCTCCTGGTCCTCCCCCTGGTCCACCGCCTCCTCAAGTCTTGCAAATGTATGGCCGTAAAGTGGGCTTTGCCCTAGATCTTCCCCCTCGTAGGCGGGATGAAGACATGTTATATAGCCCAGAACTTGGTAAGGAGTAACTGTTCCTTTTGCTCTTACGACCTTTCCACTGTCCTTTTTTTTGTTGGCCCTGTTTAACATCTGGTTCACCGTCCTCAGAACTTGGGAAATAAATGAGGATTACACATACATACTAACAAGATGGATAAATCATAACATTTACCCAAAGTAAAAGCAGCATACATAAGGAAGTACACAAGTGTTTATTGTGTTCTAAATTAGGCTTTTTTTTTTTTTTTTTAGAAAAGATTTTAAAACTATTACCAAATGGCAGTATTGTCAGATTGTGTGAAGAACTCATTATCATAGTACAGAATCATTATACATAATGAAGTTATTCTAAGTTACATAGCACAGTTTTCTGTGCTTTGGTATACCGTGTGGTGCAGGGTCCAAATCGTAATACTTGTTTCCTGCTCCCTTCTCAGCTCAGCGGGGTCATGATGATGATGTTTCCAGCACCAGTGAAGATGACGGGTACCCTGAGGACATGGATCAAGATAAGCATGATGATAGTACTGATGACAGCGACACTGACAGATCAGATGGAGAAAGTGAAGGGGATGAATTTGTGCACCGTGATGATAACGAGAGAGACAATAATGAAGAAAAAAAGACGGGTATGTGCAAATGAAAGTTCCATGGCTTGATCAATAAGTAGCACACTAAATGAAGGTCCTGATTTATTAATGCATGTGTGAAAGTAATTGTGAGCACCTTGAAAAGCATCACAGCTCTTTTCACTCTTATATCAAAAATCTCAAAAGTTCTGGACACGTAATACTCAGTGGACATTTGTGAGTCTGGATAAGAAGAAAGACTAACCACACAACCATATTGAGAAAGCCATATTCACATTGTTGTTTTTTGATAAGTCTGCTTAAATACTTACATTTGAAGCCACTTAAGTTTTCTGTGTTCATTATGTCTCATATCAACCCAGACCATAATTATAATTTAGCCACACCTGCAAGTGGAATCGTGATCTAATGGAAATATCCATAATGTATGATATGTGTCCGTTTGATTATTATAAAATCAGACTGAGTTACATGTACTTTTTATTAAAAAGTTGTAACGACATTCATCAAGAAAATTTTAAGCATGATAGATACTGAGCAATACAAAATATATAATCTGTCATACCTCGGTAGACTTGGAGTTTCTTTTAAGATTGTTTTTGTAGGGACACCTGGGTGGCTCAGTTGGTTAAGTGTCCAACTGTTGATTTCAGCTCTGGTCATGATCTCAGGGTTGTGGAATCAAGCCCTGTGTTGGCTTCTGCCCTCAACACAGTCTTCCTTTCCCTCTGCCCAACCCCCCTGCTCGTGCATGTATGTGTGTGCTTTCTCTGTCTAAAATAAATAAGATCTTTTTAAAAAGGAAATAAATTGGTTTTGTAGCCTACAACACCATATTTATGTTGTTGTAATACTGATACTCATATTTGTAATGATGGCAAATCTCTGTCCTGATAATTTCTTAAGAATAATTGTTGCAGGAGCGCCTGGGTGGCTCAGTTGGTTAAGCATCTGCCTTGGCTCAGGGCATGATCCCAGGATGCTGGGAGCAAGCCCCATTTGGGGCTCCCTGTTCTCTGGGGAGTTTGTTTCTCCCTCTCCTTCCTGCTCTTGCTCTCTCTGTCTCTCTCTCAAAAGGATAAAATATTAAGAAAAAAAAAGAGTCATGGTTGCAAACCAAAAAGCTATCTTAACAGGGTGGATAGAGCTGATAATGAAAAATTATCAAGGACTTACGTAGAAACTAGTGCTACAAAGTAGAAAACCTATAGAGCCACAGCAATGTCGTTTTTCTCTGGCATTGTGTGATCCTTTGCCTCATTTTTCTCTTTTTCTGCCAGCTTGTTTTACTTGTTTGTACTAGTCAGTGTACATGTGCTTAAAGTGGCTCTCCTGCTATGATTTGACATTTATCTAATATTTACATTGAGTTTTTACTATATGCAAGGAATTTTCCTAGACAGAGGATACAAAGTGAACAAAACTAAAGCCCTGCCCAAATGGAACTTTGTAAATGTTTACCAAGACTGGTCCTAATATTGCGCCGTTTAGCAAGATGTTTAATAGCAGATAGCCGCATCTATTGGGTTAAAAAGGTCCCTTCTAGTCTTAGTTTGCTAAGAGATTTTCATTGTGAATATGTTTAAGTATCTGTTGGGATGTTGTTATGGTTTTTTTTTTTAAGTTGTTCATTATAATGAATTATATTCTTGGCTTTTCTAATGTTCAACCATCCCTTGCATTTCTGGGATCAACCCTAAATGTTTATGGTGTGTTTTTCTTTTAAAACACTGTTGGATTCAATTTGGTTATAAGATTGACCCTTGAACAAAACGGGGGTTAGGAGCACCAACCTTCTGCACAATCAAAAATCCATGCATAACTTTTGAGTCCCTCTGAACTTAACTATAATAGCATTTTCTTGACCAGAAGTTTTACCATTAAGATAAACCATTGATTAACACACGTTTTGTGTGTTGCATGTATTATATAGTACATTCTTGCAATAAAGTAAGCTAGAGAAAAGAAAACGATGTTGAGAATTCATAAGGAAAATATAGTCACAGTACTATAGTGTATTTATCACCAAAAAATCCATGTGTCAGTGGACCCCCTCAGTTCAAACCCATGTTCCACAGGTAACTATTTTATAGTAGGGTAGTTTTCGTATCTAGGTTGTGCTGGCTTCATTAGTTCTGGATTGCATTCCATCTTTTCTGTGCCCTTTTAAAGGAAATTTCTGTTTAATGTTTGGCTGAACTTCCTTATAAAATTATTTGGGCCAGGTTAAAAATAGATTTCTAACTACCATTTCAATTGTATATGTTCTCTTATCACTTCTGCGGCCGGTATTTGTGATTTATTTTTTTCTAAAGGACTGTATTATTTTATCTGGGTGTTCCAATTTTACTGGCATAAAGATACTAATAGTATTCTTTAAATTTTTGAAATTTACAGATTTTAAATCACAATAGCTTATTACCCACCAGTTGGCACTTCTTATACTATCTTTTATGTGGCTGACTCTTCCCGGCACTCAACTTCTGCCAAATAGTGGACAGCAACCCTATCCAGTGCTTTCTAGTATTATATAGTGTGCATTTGCTGAATTTTGTTGTTCCTAATCCACCCCATTCTCTCCCTCCACCCCTTAGGTCTGAGTGTTAGATTTGCAGATATGCCTGGAAAATCAAGGAAGAAAAAGAAGAACATGAAGGAGCTGACTCCTCTTCAAGCCATGATGCTTCGAATGGCAGGTGAGACAGGGAAAAGAGTAATGAGATTACCTTTCGAGTATTTCTTCCTGCCAGTTCCTTTATGTACATGTTCCCATTTAGTATCTCAACAACCCTGAAGTGAATAATAAATCCTTATTTTACAAAAGTTAAGGTTTGGAGACTAAGCTGCCCAAAGTTAGCCATCTAGTAAATGGTTGAGCTGGCATTTAAATCCAGGTCCATCTTGTTCTAAAGCCCGGGCTTGTTTCACTGCTCTCCACTAGCATAGATGAGTAGAATACTGTTTGATTCCTCCACATCCAAGTAGTTTATTGAAGAAGGCTATTTAAATAGTTCATTTTAAGGAAGCACTTAATTGAGCACGGGTCTTCAGGCATCACTATTTTGCTGACTATAAAAAATGAATCAACTCCCATTTACGTGGTTTAATATTTCTCTTAGGTCAGGAAATCCCTGAAGAGGGACGAGAGGTAGAAGAATTTTCAGAAGATGATGACGAGGATGATTCTGATGATTCTGAAGCAGAAAAGCAATCACAAAAACAGCATAAAGAGGAATCTCTTTCTGATGGCACATCGACTGCTTCTTCACAGCAGCAAGCCCCACCACAGTCTGTTCCTCCTTCTCAGATCCAAGCACCTCCCATGCCAGGACCTCCTCCTCTTGGACCACCACCGGCTCCACCCTTACGGCCCCCTGGACCTCCTACGGGCCTTCCTCCCGGACCACCTCCCGGTAAGTCAGCACTGACACACTGTGAATAAATAACCAAGTCTACCTGTGATCAGAGTGATGAAGTCATTCCGAAAATATACATCATTGGTATCGATGTTTTGTTTTCTCCTACTATAAGTCACTAAGAGATAAAGGATAAGTACAATTCATTTATTCCTACAGTACTATTCGCAGTTCATAGTACTTCTGACAGCCATCTTTTTCTCCAGAGCTCTTCTCTTTTCAGGGTCATGTAGCTCTGAGGTTAGCAGGCTGAAACTGGATGTTTCTTTAGAACTGTTTTTTAATATGACAAGTTGACCGAATTCTAAATTGATGGCTAGTGGGACTGGGGCACAGTAAATACGAACAGGTATCCTTCTTTGGTTGGGAATTGTTGGATGTTGGTCTTTAGAGACAAAAGGAATCAGTATTAATATAATCTTTGGCATATAAGAATGAGAACTTTATTTGAAACTTCTTGGTTACTTGTGATTTTTATAGTCTTTCATCTTATAGTTGTCCAGTTTGGTTCTCTTCACTTGAGTTCATCCTTTTCTGATTGGTTTTGCAAAAGTACATTACCTGTCTTATGTCATCTTTAGTCATCCTTGCTGTCTTCCTGTGTTTCAGGGAGAATCCTTAAAGTACCCTGCTTTATATTCCATTTCCAGCTTTTAAGAACCCGTTTAAGAATTATTCTCCCCTTCGTACAGTTCCTAGCCCAGCAGAGCTATGCTATTAAAAAAACAAAAACCAAAAAACAACTATGCTTTTTGTCAGTACTGTCAAATAAAGAGAAATGATCTGTAATGAATCCAGTTCTATATCTGTGGTGCACAGATATTTGTTGAATGAATTCTGTTTCCACCTATTTTTCGATCAGCTTTTGAAGTTACCTGATTTCAAGTTAAAATGCTAAGTCAGACCACACTTGAGTTACCTTTCTATCACAGTTATGACTTCCTGTGGATGTCTCTTATATTAATTTGTCATTTTTGTCTTTTCAGGAGCTCCTCCATTCCTGAGACCACCTGGAATGCCGGGACTCCGAGGGCCTTTACCCCGACTTTTGCCTCCAGGCCCACCACCAGGCCGACCCCCTGGCCCTCCCCCAGGTCCACCTCCAGGTCTGCCTCCTGGCCCTCCTCCTCGGGGACCCCCACCAAGGCTACCTCCCCCTGCACCTCCAGGTGAACCTTTTGATTTCTATTACAAACACTTGACCACTGTGTATTTCATCTGCCCTAAGATATATTTTCACATTTCAGTTTCCTAAAATCAAGGGGTATCCTAAAATGATGTTTTTTTTTCATTGCTTTTGGCCTAGGTTGAAGTTGAGTTCTTCCACAGGGTATGTGCACTGGATTCTGCCTGTCCTTTGAGGGACTCTTCCCAGGCAGAGACCACTTTGGATTAAATTCTCCATTTGAGTAGAGTGTTCGGGGTGGGGTGTAGCAGATGTGAAGTCATGCCATATATTTCCATGAGTATAAACTTAAAGTTTGAAATTAAAAGGCAGATTTCCTTGTGCTCTTATTACGTGTATTTCTGGTTTATTACACTGTCCCAGTTTAATGTGAAGGCCTCCTCCTAAACTCCCCAGCTTGGACTTCTAGTGGTATCTGGAATAATTATGAGTCTGTATAAGAAGTGGTAGTATCTTAAGTTCAGTGAAATTTGGTGTTTTATATTTGGTCTTAAAAGTGGCATTTGAGGAAAATTAAATCTGCAATTCTGGGTAAATGACAGTGGTACATCTGAATCATCAAAGGACATGGATTCTTTTCACTGGGGGTAACATACTATGATTAGTTACATTCATGTCCCCTCATGGTTAAAATTCCATTTCCTGCCCATGAGGTTACCTTTTTCAGGGGAGGAATGGTGTATCAATAAGTAAATAATGCATGAGACTAAAACCCCCAACCTTGGCCTTGATAGCATCTGCACTATACAACTAGAATAAAGTCTTGAGCTGTCAAATCTGAAATTGGACAAATTTGAAATCAGGTATTGTCAGCTTTCTATGTAAAATAGTACATTACTCAGAGAGGAAGAAAACCTAAGTATAGGTTTTGAAAGTGAATATTATTTCATAATATAATATGATATATATAATATAATATATTTTATTATTTCATATTAAAATATTCCTTACTATCCTGAGTTTCAGATAGTAACAAGCAGCATGGTCTTAGTTTATTTTCTGTAAATTGGCAGTTTTTTAAAAATTGTAAACCTATGTTTTTCACATCCTTTATAGTAGTTAACAGTTTAGTCTTCATCTGCCCGTTTTCTCCTTCATTTAGGTATCCCTCCACCTCGTCCTGGCATGATGCGCCCACCTTTGGTGCCTCCACTTGGACCTGCCCCACCTGGGCTTTTCCCACCAGCTCCGTTGCCGAACCCGGGGGTTTTAAGTGCTCCACCCAACTTGATTCAGCGACCCAAGGCGGATGATACAAGTGCAGCCACCATTGAGAAGAAAGCCACAGCAACCATCAGTGCCAAGCCACAGATCACTAATCCCAAGGCAGAGATCACTCGATTCGTGCCCACTGCGTTGAGGGTTCGTCGGGAGAATAAAGGGGCCACTGCTGCTCCCCAGAGAAAGTCGGAGGATGATTCTGCTGTGCCTCTTGCCAAAGCAGCTCCCAAGTCTGGTCCATCTGCTCCCGTCTCAGTGCAGACTAAGGATGATGTTTATGAAGCTTTCATGAAAGAGATGGAAGGGCTCCTGTGACAGCTTTAATGCCAGAGCAGGTTTCTGTTCGTATCAGTGGTTCGTGGGGAAAGAGGCTCTTACTAAACTTAGTAAAAGAGCGACTTTCACTGTCAGGGTATTTTTAAATTTCAGTTCAAGGAATATCCTAAAGTTTAGCCTTGTTCAGAATTTATTGCATATAAGAGAGGATTATTTCATTCAGAATAGATTGGTCACTGAAGCAGTGCTGCTAATATCCATTCCCTTTCATACCACCGTTTTCATCCTGTTTGTTCCCCTTCTCCAATTCTTTGGAAACTTGTGATCGGGGGGCTCTTTGTTACTATTTGTTTTGATTCTCTTCTTGTGTGCAGTGGGCACTGGAGTAGAGATTTCTGAAAAAAACAGTTTCTTTTACCCCATCTTGCCTTTTGTGTTTGAGTTATTTTAATATTTTCTTGTAAATATTTTGTAATATTTTAGTGAAATGGATCGCAGTGTCATTTCCTAATACAAAGCAAGATATGTGGGAAGAAAATGTACAATTCTTTGATTAAAATTATTTCCCACCGACCTAAACTTTGAGTGTTTCGTGAAATAAATAAATAAATGTTCTACACCAAGATATTCTCTGTGTTAACTGATAATATATAAATATGGTAACAGTGTTATCGGCAGAAAAAAAGCAAGTATTTTAAAATTGTACTTTAAGGAACTACCATTGCTGGTACACAATGAGAATCTTACTGAAATTTAAAACTAAATTTTAAATTTTAAGGGATAAAGAAAAGAACTCTTTTCCTTCAAGATTATCATCCTGGCTTTGGAGAAATTGAGAGGTTATTAGTTGCATAGAACATGAGTCTTTTCCTTAAGGATTGTTTGCTTCTCCAGAGTTCTGCAAACTGACACTAATTGATGGGGAAAGCTTCTTTTAAACCATGTCTTAAGTTATTGGATAGCCAGAAAAGGTTACTTTTTACTTTATTGAATTTGTCAGTTGTATAAGCTTTTATTATTAAAAGACATAAAATGAAGAATGCTCAATACTGTTAATTTGCATTGATACTATTTTCTTTAAAAAGTGCTTTAATAACTAATTCAGGTAGGCAGTAATCCTGGGAAATGATTTTCACAGATATTTCCCCCATTTTACAAGAGTATTGAAGCTAATGATTTGTGTGGATTATCCAATATAAAGTGAATATGTTATGAACAAATATGTACACACATGCACAACAAGACAATGTGTGCATTGGGTTTAAACTAGGCATACGTAGTCAACTTTCCATTGTATCTTAAATACCTGTCATGTGAATCCCATGTCATCAAAAATTGGTGGTATTCCAAAAAGATAGGGTGTAACACAATAAGAGGCTTTTATTTTCTTGCAGGTAATTTCCTTGATGGATATTTAGATTTCTATTCTGAGATCCTTTGTGTATGAGACTTTTCTTGGAAGTTATTCTTTGAGATTAAAGCAAGTCCTGTCAAAGCAGTCTATAGGTCATTTTGGATTTTTTTTTTTTTCTGTTTTTTTAGTATATAATCATTATAGCCCCGTAAGTGAATTGAATCTTTTACCATTTAGATGCAGGGATGGAACACAATTACACCATCATTGAGTCAATATAATTTTTTTAAAAGATTGTATTTATTTGACAGATCACAGGCGGGCGGGGGGCGGGGGGGGGGGAAGCAGGCTCCCTGCTGAGCGGAGAGCTGGGTGTGGCTCGATCCCAGGACCCTGAAATCATGACCTGAGCCAAAGGCAGAGGTTTTAACCCACTGAGCCACCCAGGTGCCACCTCAATATTATAACTTAAATGTAAACAATCATTCTTTGGTATTTGGTCTGCAATATTTTTAATGCTCTTGCTTGAAGTTCATACTTTTTCTGAGATTTGTTTCACATTCATTAAGGAAGCTGTTCGTAGTTTATCATAAACTCATTTCCTAGTATCGCTTGTTTTATTCTCTGAAAAGTCAATTGTAAAATCGGATACCTTCATATGTTAGCTGTATTTACAGGAAAGGGGAATCAGCAGTTCAAAATTTGGGTAGATTATGAGTAGGAATTTGTTGTCATAATTTATGATTTCAAAGATATCACTGCTAAGCTTGATACAAATCTTTAATCAGATAATATGGATCAATACTGTTTGCTTTTCAAGGTGTCACTTTATTATACATTAATTGCCCCTTAAAGTCATTTTGAAATTCCTTTTATTCTTTTTCCTGGGCTTTACAGTATAAACATGAATTAAGGATCACCACAACATGGGTGCCCAGGTGGCTCAGTGGGTTAAAGCTAAAGCCTCTGCCTTTGGCTCAGGTCATGATCTCAGGGTCCTGGGATCTAGCCTGGCATTGGGCTCTCTGCTCAGCAGGGAGCCTGCTTCCTCCTTTCTGCCTGCCTCTCTGCCCACTTGTGATCTCTCTCTGTCAAATAAATAAATAAATAAAATCTTTTAAAAAAAAAATCACAACAATACTTTGCCATGGTGCAGAGTCAGCATAAAGCCCTAAGTGACGTCCAAAGTTCTGTTTAGATTCAATTCTCATTTGCATATTCTAGTTTGTGCTCTTCATAAACTATTGTTTTGTTTATACATAGTTGGGAAGCATTTTTTAATATTTCTTTCACTTTTTTTTACAAGATGCCCCAATCACCACCCCATACAGAACTGCACTCTCCTGTTGTCTTCTAGTCTAGCTGCAGCAGGTCTAATACACAAAAATGCTCCTCAGCCAGGATCAGTTCGGAGGACAGGCCTTCTTACAGCACCTCCAGAACTCAAAGCAGTCACTGAGCGGAGCTATAGATAATGTCTACACAGTCCTGGGTTCAGGAAGTTATAAGCGAGCTGTGGGGAAATTTTTCTGCTCTTTACTTTCCTGGAATTAAGGGCTTTTACCAAAGGTCGAGCTAGGACTTCCATGAGACCAAAATGTCTCTCCCTACCAGTTCTCTTTCTTCTAAGAATGCCTTTGAGTTTGGCTGTCAAGGAAAGTAAGTAGGACAGAGAGCAGGTGGCTAAGGACTGATGAGCAGAGACGTTTTGCATGATCGGCATGCTCAAGTTTGCTGAGGGTTAATAGCCAGGAGAGGGACAGGTTGGAGAATGAAAAGAGTGATTGATGGAATGAGCTACCTGAAGGCTTGGGGAGCCCTGTGAGTCATAAACTATTCTGCAGATAGTCACTGAGCGCCTGCTGTGAGCTAGGTGCTGGGAAAACAGCGGCAAGCAAAATTGGATGAGGTCTCTACCCTCAGGGTCCTTATGGAAATTTTAAGACATAAGCATCAATGTCTGTATCACTTCTGTCTCATACCTTGAATACAGTATTTACCAAGGCCAGTTTTTTAAAAGACTTTATTTCATTTAAACTGTGCTAATGAACAATTTGGAAAAATAATAATCCTGATGGCTATTATATGCCATCTGCCAGTGAAGACATAATTCATCAGACCTTTATAATTTTTTTGTTTTAAAAGCCTTTAAAAGTTCTTAGAAAATGGAAATGTTTTCTCTGAAATATCAACTGATGACCTTAATGGTGCTGCAACCAAAGAGAAAACATTAAAAAGAGTAAGTTTGCAAAGAAAAGACCATGGACTCCCCAAGACATTGTTTTTCCTTGACTTGTTGTCCTATTTAAACGTTATTTCTCCCTCATTAGACATCTGAAGCCTAAAAATAAGCTGTCCACTATTGCAATTTACCATAATGAGTCCTTACTTAGTAAGAATTATATTGCGTGTACAGGAGATAAATAACTGAGAACTAGGAGAATTAACACTTTAAGAATCCTGTGAGACGCAAAAAAAAAAAGTTAAGGATTCGTATAGCAGAGGAAAATGAGATCCAATAGGGTTTATATCTATAGAAACTCAAGAAAAATTTGAGTCTGAGGAAAAACAGACTTAACTCCATCATTACCACTGCACCCAGCAAACCTGGCTCCAATAAAATGGGGAATGAGGTAGAGAAAGAAGGTGACAGCCAAAGTTCAGGCAGGGAGAGGGGGAAAACATGAATATAGATAGCTCTGAAATCTTGTCTTATTTTATAAAATACACTACCCACAAATGAAAAGGCCGTGCTATTATGAAAATTGGATTTTTTTTCTGGGAGTTGATAAAGGTTGCCATATTTAGGGACTTACTGCAAAACAAAAACCAAAACAAAACTCCATACTTCCAAATAATATTTGTCAGCTTTTTAGAGTGTGAAGAAAAATGCAGGCAGAGAACAAATCCATCTTCTCCTACGACCATTCCTACTGCTGAGTAACCCACATCACAGGAGGAGCGATTGTAAAATCCCTATCTGTATTCTGAGAGTTTAATCATAAAATACATGTTCATGAAAAATTTAAAGGTGAACATTAAAAAGTAAAGAATAGCATGAAAATACCATATTTCTGAAGAAAAATTAGTAGAACAATTCAGTCATTTAAATAGATGCTTTGTAGCAATGCTGAGTAGGATATGAATCCGGTATTCCACCCTGGAGGGATGAGAACTGGTTTAAGAGAAAAGTCAAGCTTGTTTTAGACTCCTGTGGCTTGCTTATCCACGTGGTTATAAATTGCTTAATCTCTTTAATTTATAGCTTCTCCCCTATCACATGGGGATAATATTCTCTGTCTTATTTGGTTTTAGGATTGTTGAAAGGATTAAATGTGAAAATATATATTAAAGGGCCAAAAGGGGCACCTGGGTGGCTCAGTCAGTTAAGTGCCTTTGGCTTAGTTCGTGGTCTCAGAGTCCTGGATTCGAGCCCAGCATCAGGCTCCCTGCTCAGTGGGGAGTCTGCTTCTCCCTCTCCCTCAGTTTCTTCCCCTCCCCCCATGCTTGCACACGTACTCTCTCTCTCTCTCAAATACATAAAATCTTTTTTATAAATAAATAAATAGATGCTTTGTGTTTACTCAGTTTTTTATTTTCTATTTTATTTGTTTCCACTATTAGACTAGAACAGGGATTAGCAAACTGTGTAAAGGGCCAGATGGGAAGTCTTTGGGGCTTTTTGATCCCTACAGTCTCTATCGTGACTCAATGCCGCCTTCGTGGTGTGAACTCTGCACTGCAGGCAGGTGGCCCATCATACTCCCTGACCTCAAGGAAAGGACCGCAGGAGACCAGCTCTGGGAGGCCGGTGTGGGAGGGGGTCTGGGCACTGCTGACGCCCAGAGGCCTGGAGTGTGGCTTCCCTGGTGGGAGGCTGCGGGAAGGTACTCCCCATGGCGAGTCGGAGCTGCCGGGTCAGAGAGAGATCGTGCATTCTGGACATATGGCTGGGGCCGACTGCCGCCTGATGACCTCACACCTCACCCCTTACCCACCACCACCACCACCGGCAGCCGGAGCCAGCAAGAGCTGTCCCTTCCTCCAGCAAAGTCATTCGAGTGCCTTCTACTGAGAGACTAGCACGCTTACCAAAATGGAAGAACGATTAAAGGAATTCTGCCTCTTTTCTCAGAGCAAGTACTGAAGTTTGAGAGTGGGGCTCAGAGGCAAGAAATTCATAACCGGCACATGTGAGTGCAAAGAGAATCCAGTCTCCCGTCACAACCTACTTACAAAATTATTAGCACCAATTCCTTTGACAAAAACAAGTGGAGTATTTCTCAAGCTCCTTCTGCCAGGCAACCGGTCAGGCACTGTGAGCTTATGCGTACTAGCTAACGATAAAAGGCTTTTTTTGGGTGGTCATTTTTGTTCTTAAAATATTGCAAGAGAGCCCGGGAGGCTGTAACTAGAACAAAGCTAGGAGGTGAGCAAAAGCTGCGCTGAGAAACTCTGACAGACAGTGGTACTCACTAAAACTTTCCGACAATTCTTCTACAATTTCCAGCCTTCTCTGCGGTCAGATTAAACATGGGGCTAGTTATATGTTGAAGAAACAAAACAAAACTACAGGGCTAGTGATACGCAAGGGGCTGAAGCACAGAAGAGTGGGCGATAGTTCCCTATGCTTCTGCGTCTGCTGCTGGAAGGGACAGGACGTAGCTCGGTATGGCTGGTGACTGGCATATTTATGAAAAACTGACAGAACAGGCTGGGATCTCCAAGTTTTATAGACTTCATTTAAGGTCTACTCTTGTGGAAGGTTCAGGAACACTCATCCGCTGTGTTTGCTCTCGCAGGTCAAAGGTTTTGGTGGGGGGTGACATTTGCCATGCCAGGCAAGGCGCCTGCTCACTTGTGTTTGGGTGACTAGGGTCTGCCCTCAGAGCCCCTCTTCACATCTATCTACTCTGCTCGAGGGCCCCGGGAGACTGAGTTGTAGCGGCTGCATCAGCGGGCCTTTTCTGTCTTTTGGCTCTCGCTTGGGCTGACCTATAAGAAGCAGGATGTTGGAGGAAGGGAGGAAAATGAGGTCATGGGAATGCTGCTGGGCTATCTTAGCTTAGACTCCCTTGATTCTTCTGGTCAACAGGCCCCCTCCACACAACCTTCTCCTACCAGGTCCTACCAGGCACTCCCTCCTTTCACTCCATCAAACCTAGGGGTGGTCATGGAGCCCAGCTGCCACTAACCCCCTTCTGTGTGGTGTCCCTGCGCACTACGCACATCACTGTAAATCAGCCCATTATTACACATTTCTCAAATCACCGTGTTTGGGCATGCCATCTGTCTCCTGGCAGGATCCTGGCTGATTGAGCTCCTGATTTATTGAATAAATGCATGACTTATGGAATAAATAAATACTATATGAAAGAGAGAGAAGTCCCTGAACACAGATAACAAATGAGGTAATACCATAAAACTGTCAGAGCAGCGTGTGGTACATGGTAAATAGAATGCACTTCCAGAATAACACCTGTGTTTCGGAATGAGACCAGGGCTGGGATGCAGGGGACAGGCTGGCCGCAGGGTGGAAGACCAGAGCCGGGAGACATGTGAGGAGACCCCTCAGACTAGCACAGGAGAAGGGAGGAGAGGAGCTGAAGATCCGGTTCAGAGGCAGAAAGCACAACCCTGGAAAAGCTGTGTGGTACAGGGGATGAGGCAGCAAGAGAAATCAGAACGCAGTCCCTAGCTGACAGCTCTGGAGGCGTGGCGGTGACCTTATTCAGGGCACTCATAAAGGGTGTGGTGCTGGGTTATTAGGAAACGTATGATAACAGCAGCTAACACCTGCAGAATATTTTCCGTATGCCAGGCATTCTTGGAATGCCTTCTGCCTCGGGTGCATTAATTTATTCAGTCTTTACTGCAACCTGGTGAGGCAGCTACTGTCCCTTCCTTTCCTTTCCCGATGTGTCAACTGAGGCACAGAAAGATGAAGTAACTTGCCCAGCGTACACAGTGAACGGAGCAGAAATTCAAACCTAGGGTGGGGTTGTAGAACGAAGAGAACTGGGCTAGTTTGGAACAGGCTCTGGTCGAGGCCCCTGGGAGAAAGATCTCATGGAAACCTGAAATAGGCAGAGGAAGTATGAAGCTCCGCGGGCAGGTAGGGGATCTAGATCATCAACACTGACCCAGAGACATGGCACCACAAAAGGGAAAGAGAAAAGCCACCTGGGAAATGTAGGGCAATGATAATGATCATAACAATCGCGGTAATTTACCAGCCCTTACCATACACTCATCACCAACTGCTTCATGACAAGCATAGATCTGATCATCCTACTTTTATGCATGTGACAACGGAGGCTTAGCAAGTTTATAAATAAATGTCTAGATCTTTATTGGGTTAAGTGTTTTTGGCTTTTTTGTTTTTTGACATGAGTTCAAATCAGAATAACTTACAGATTTGTGTTTGGGCTGGCCAATGGGGAGCAGGATATTGGAAGATAGGAGGAAAGTGAGGTCATGGTGTTGACACATTTAAATATATAATTATATATAAATATAACATAAGTGTACATTTAAAACATCAATTATGATTAGCAATACATGGATTATCATGTTAAAGAAACCAGGACAGTCCTCTACAAAGACACACACGAAAAGATAAATTCAAGACAAAAAGTTCCTCGATGAACATGAAAACACGGGGATGTCGTTAGAGGATTTGGATTTTGGAAGTACATAAATGAAATACCTATAGACCGTAGCTCCCTCTCTTGCACGGTGCTTAGACACTGCCAACATTTGTCTCGAGATGTCCTTGTGTACTTCCACGGCTCAGCAAGCCCTCTTCTGGGTGTCCCATTTCTTCTTTAGCTATTGCGAGAGGGGAGAGCTTCCCATGACAGCTTGTAACCGGCTCGGACTACCGGCCAGGCCTCGGAGCTGCGGGGAGCTGGCCTGACAGCTACACCACGCCGTCCTGGGGAACATAAACGATGTCACAGCACGTTAACACCAGACAAGGCCACCCCGTGACCCTGAAAAATCAAAAGAAAACCAAGACTGCTCTGAAGTCACGTTCTGAACCCCAAAGCACAAATGTTATCCAAACCGCAACAATGGCCCAAACAGCCCGGGGTGTGTTAGACAGAACCCCCACTTACAGCCACAGCCTCCTTCTTTACACCTTACTAAATGCATGAAGCTACCAAATCACAGACTTACCCTACCCACAGCGGCACGGAATCCTAGGCAATGCCCCCAAAGCAGTGAACACAAACCGAAGACCTATAATAAAGCCTTTCTGACATCCTCTTAGTCAGACACCCCACATTCCCCACAGTGTGTGTCTCCTGTGCCGCAAAGGGCAAAACCCCAACTGGTTCAGCTACAGGTGTGTTCCTCATAGTGTCTGCTGAAGGGCACAGACCGAAGTACGGATTCCACTAAAGCCCCCATTGCTTGGACCACGACGTTCAACTCAGTAAGACGGCACCCATCTGAGACTGAGACCCCTTGTGATTCTCTCTGGGTATGGGGCCACCTGCTCAGGGCTGGGAGGCGAGTTCATGCTGAACTGAGTTCCTATATTTTGTTGAAGCTTCAGTGCTAATTTTGTTTCCCCTGAGTTCTTCCCCAAGAAGAACTCTCGGAATTTTTTTTTTATTGTCTGATCACATCAGTGTTCTTTGATGAAATTGTCTTTAGTCTTTTATTCTCTGCTTTTGTTGCTTGTTAGTTTGCTTGCTATTTCATGTTGTCCTCTAAGAGACAAGGTCCATAGGGAGAGAGTGGACAGAAATCTGACAAGTCTGTTTTCAAGCTAACCCCCCCACCCCAAGAGCCAAGACACTCAGGGCTCTTCAGACCGGTGACCCTAGGGCAAACTTGGCTTTGGGTCGCCATTTCTAAATCAGAGCAAGAGTTCTGTTTCCCTCTTGTCTTTGTGTCCCTGAGGACTGGTCCATTTAGTTGTGTCTGTCTAGACCTATGATCAGGGATGACTGGCCCCTGGCCAAGCTGTGGGGATCAGAAATTACCCATTTTTATAAACCAGATTATTTTTCCTAGCCTTCACGATCTAAAATTGCACCTCTTGCAGGCCAACCGCCTCTTTCCTTCATGTGTTCACATTTTCACAGGAATTAGTACACCTCTGTCCCTAATAATCACAATCTCACCAGGGATAGTTCAGAGTTGCAGTTGCTACATGGGCTTTTGACACGAACAAGATGGTTCATTGAGAAGTACTTTAAAACAGAAAGCAAATAAACTCTCATGAGCAGACTGGTTGGTCTGATTTGTCTTTAAGAAATAGATAACTGAGCGCCTGGGTGGCTCAGTTGGTTGAGCAACGGCCTTTGGCTCAGGTCATGATCCTTGAGTTCCGGGATCAAGTCCCACATCGGGCTCCCAGCTCCACGGGGAGTCTGCTTCTTCCTCTAACCTTCTCTCCTCTTATGCTCTCTCTCACTTTCTCTGTCTCTCAAATAAATAAATAAAATCTTAAAAAAAAATGAAATAGATAACTGAAGGATGCCTAGGTGGCTCAGTCGTTAGGCGTCTGCCTTCGGCTCAGGCCCTAATCCCAGGGTCCTGGGATCAAGTCCCATATCGAGTCCCACATCGGGCTCCCTGCTGGGCAGGAAGCCTGCTTCTTCCTCTCCCACTCTCCCTACTTGTGTTCCCTTTCTCACTGTCTCTATGTCAAAAACATAAATAAAATCTTTTTTAAAAAAAAAAGGTAACTGAATATAGGGCTTATCCCTCCTTCATTTCCATAAATTAGAGTCAAGCAGTATTAGCATTTAAACTGCATGGCTTGATAAAATTATCAAGGACCTGAGTTACCACCCAAAAGTGCAGCCATTCTCTTTTCTGTATGTGTATGTTAAAATATGGTTTTTTTGTGGGCGCCTGGGTGGCTCAGTTGGGTAAAGCCTCTGCCTTTGGCTCGGGTCATGGTCTCGGGGTCCTGGGATGGAACCCCGCATTGGGCTCTCTACTCAGCAGGGAGCCTGCTTCCCTCTCTCTCTGCCTGTCTCTCTGCCTACTTGTGATCTCTTTCTCTCTCTCTCTGTCAAATAAATAAATAAAATCGTTGAGAAAAAAAAAATCTGGTTTTTTTTTTAACACCTAAACTTTCTTTCCTCTCCTTACAGAGAAAACAAAATAAAGCTTTACAGTGGTAATTTCGTATCTGCCTGAAGACACTGGCTTCCTTTCTTTTTCCTTTTTTTTTGTTATTTTCTGTTCGTCTAAACTCCATTTCCCTCCCATGGGAAATTAAACATTAGCTAATTAAAAAAAATTAATTTGATTCAGGTCATATTTCTGTTTTAAAATTTGAAAATACCTACATAATACTAACTCACAAAGATATATGTGCCCTTATGTTCAGTGCAGTATTATTTCCAATATCTGAGATGTGAAAAAAATTAAAGGGTCCATCAACAGATGAGTGAATAAAGAAAATGTGGTCACACACACACACATACACACACACATACACATACACGAATATTATTCAGTCATAAAAAAGGATGAAATCTTGCCATTTTTGACAACCTGGATGGACCTAGAGGGTATTACACTAAGTGAAATGTCAGACAGAGAAAGACAAATACTGTATGATCTCATGTATGTATGAAATTAAAAAAAAAAAATACCACAAATTCATAGATACAGACCCCACATTGGTGGTTTGCCAGAGGTGGGGGTATCTTGGGATGGTTGGGCAAAATGGGTAAAGAAAGTCAAATGTACAAACTTCCAGTTATAAAATAATTAAGTCATGGGGATATAGAGTACAAAATGGTGACTATAGTTAATAATACTGTCTTGCATATTTGAAAGTTGCTAAGAGAGTAAATCTCAAAAGTTCTCATCACAAAAAAAAAAACCTGTAAGTATGAATGGTGACAGATGTTAACTACACTTACTGTGGTGATCAGTTTGAAATACACACAAATCTGGAATCATTATGTTATACACCTGAAAATGTTTTACGTCAAAAAAAAATGTTATATGTCAATTATACAACCTCAATAAAATTCACCATAACTTTTTACAAATGATACTTATAATATACTTTTCCTTGAGAAAGTAAATAAATTAATTAAATAACTACATTGGTTTTATGAATTAATAATAAGTTACCACTGTTTCTATAACTTCTTTAAAGTTAAAACTTCAATTAAAATTAAAACATGTAAAAAAAAAATCTATTCAACTGAATGGAATGATAATAAAAGACATATTTTTAACGTGTTCTTTACCAACATTGTTCTCAGCTTTTTTTAAAAAATGCTCTTGTCACCATTATCCCCCGTTTCTGCATGTGTAAAGTGAAAACACAAAGGATAAAATGCATATCCATTCCAACACCATTAGTAAGCTGAGCCAGCCTGTCAGCATTTCCTGGATAGGAGAACATAATAACTTCTAAAGAATATTTTCTAATTATACGGCAATAACAAATTAGGGGGTGTCCAGGAGTGCAGGGATCCAACCTGTGAGAAATCTCAGTTCTCTGACAGACTCTTTCCTTGGGCCACATCCTCCCACCATGTCCTCAATGGCTCCTCTTCCTCTGCCAGTCTATTAGATCTCATGGAATCCCACAGCCCCTGTTCAGTTGTTTTCTATACCTCCACTTAACGTATCTCTACATATATTCTGTGTATGTATATTCCTTCTGGATGCTTATTTTTAGTTATGACTCCCAAATGACCTCATTCCCTAGATTCTCTCATATCCAACTGCAGCCATTGTCCTCTGATTCCTGTGCTTTGGTGCGTGCTGCCTCTCTGCCCAGAACCATCTAGCATGTTCGACTAACTCACACACCTAGACCTATTTCAGGGGCCATTCCTCACCAGGCTGAATGACACGGGTGCCTCCATTCCCTGTTACTGTAACACCCTGGGCATCTCCCTTTCTTTACATGTAGTCTGCTCTATTGTAATCACCTTTTTATTATAATCACTTTTCTGAACAGCTGGTTATCAGACACAGGTTTCACACATAATATGTACTCAATAAGTTGTTGAACCAAAGTTTCCGTTTTTAATTTGGGTGGGTGTACATAGCCATTAATTCCAAACTAGGTCGTCTTTAGGGAGGGAGGAAATGCAAATTAAGGTTTTAACCTGAATGGTTAACAAGCTTAAACCATTTATTACTCTCTTTCCTGTTACAGATAAGTCGTGGATGTCTTGTAATTAGTAAAACAGCCACTAAACTTGTTTCTATGGTTTGCTGCCAGAAAAGTCACAGGATTGCTAGAATGCCATCTTTTTCTATTTCAGTAGGTCCCAGAATTGTTGCAACCCACTCTAAATCCAGTTGCACATAAAAATAAGAATAATTACTATTCACTGAGCATGTTTCTACATGGGAAACTCTGGTGTCCTCATTCCCATTAACTCAAGGAATCCTCTGCAAAATCCACTGGTGTAAACTCTATTATTATGCCCACTTAATAAATAAAACTGAAGTTTCAGGAAATTGAGTAATATTTCCAATATCATCTAACTAGTAAGAGAGCACAGAGTGGCTTTGAACTTGAGTGCTGTTCCAGAGAGCTGGAGCCCTTAGACACCATGGTATACGACATTCCATGGGCATTTGTGAAGAGTTTGCATACAGTAGGCCAGGGATCACCAGTTATAGGGCCAGACTAAACCTTTCGGTTCCAGGCAGACAAAACTGAACAAACCAGTTCTCAGAGACACAAAGACGAGACTGGCCCCACAGGAAAAACAAAACACAAAACCTGCCCAATTCACAGCCTGCCACCCAAATGGCTTATCTTGGCAGGAAAGAGTTATGTGTGTCTATAAATACAACTATTGATTATGAATGTATTAAAAAAATAAGAATCCAGGTCCCACCCAGTTCTGTCCTAAGTCATCTTCTAAACGGTCTTGTGTTTGAACAAATATTGTCCTTTTAAATTAACGATCATATGTTGGCAAGAACTATTTGTCCATCAAAGATCACGGGCTGAATTGATTTTGCAGGAGGTGTGCATTTTTAACTGCCAATAAATTATTCAGGTTTTAAAAACCCTCAGAAACAGAAATGGTGAGAGACTGATGGAACCTTGCAGCAGGGCAAGGATTTGAGAGGAAACAGAATCCCTGGGGCAGTGGAGGTGGTGTGGGGAAGGAGGTGTACTTTCTATCATGTCTGTCCTGCTCTTCAGGTAACAGGGTTAGACAGACTCCTCTGAATCTTCAAAGAGAAAGGAAAAATTGCTTTCTTCTTATAAACGTCTTAGTGATCCTTGTTCTTATTTTGTCACCCTTTTAGTAATAATCTTTCAGGTGCCTCAAATCTTCAAGGAAATTAAGACTTAAAGGTCAAAACCAGCATTGGATATCTACATTTTATATATACGAAATTTTCTTTCTTCCACTGCCTACCATGTCCCCAAAGTGCTAATATTGAGATCTTAATGACTGAGCATTAAAAACAAAACAAAACAAAATCCTATTAATTACAGTTACCCATACCTTAACCTATAAGGGTAAACCCACGACTTGTAGGAAACGGAACTTCTTTTAATTTATTCAGTACCTAATATATGCCTTATGTGTATATAAATGAACACTCTCGGTCTTGAAAATTGGCATTAGGACTGTTTTCCATATGAAGAAGCCTTCCGTATGGAAGGAGGGACTGGAGTAAACAGCTGTGGACATCTTGGCACCTGCTGCCCATGGCAGCCTCAGGATCCATTTCCTCAGGAATCTGGGGCAATAATCTACCCCCCAACAGAGGTATGTGTAGCCTGATCTTTGTACACCTCAAAAAGATGACCACATGGGAGAAGTAACCCCAATATTCATTGCACAAGCAGCAGAGAGACACAAGACTAAATGGAAGCTGAAGGTGAATCCTTTCTCCGATATTAACTTATCTGTTCATTGTTCTATCATCAGGTACCAAGAAAAAGAAGTGGGCTCCCAGAGAGTGGAAATCTAGTTGGCCTTATTCACAGCTGTACTTCCATCAGCTGGTATCGAGTATGGCACATTGAAAAGCTCAATAACTACTGGGGAAGAAATAGAGAAGGTCCACGTGGGAAAATGGGCCACCCACTGCTAAGGATGAAGAAATAGCATAATGTTTTTTTCAGGAAGACTGCAACTCTGACTCATAGGAAAGATGACTCCGAAGATGTGAAATCTGAACTGGCATCTGTGCTGTGGGCCTTGTGGGCCAGGATGAAGCTTGTGGAAAAGGGTGAAACGGAAGGGTCGATTAAGGACAGAATAGGATGGCTACTGTTAAACTCTTAAAATGTGGATTCTGGTTACTTTCGGCACTTGGGTCATTAATCCTTATGTTTTCTCACATTTCATGTTTATTAAAGTGCTGTTGTACCATCAAGCAATGCGACACCTACAGGACTGTTGGAAGGAGGGCATTACTTCAGGCTAGTGGGGGAAGGAACAGGAAGAGACTTCAAGCAGGTTATTTGTTAGAAAGCAAAATCAAACTGATTACATTTACAGAGGAATACCACAGGATGGAGACAAGACCATCATGAGCAAACCGTCTTAAAAGCCCCTAAGCAGGTAACTCATGACAAAAGACACTGAGCTGTTATGCAACATGAGTGTCAGGGAACAAATTTACTCATGACTCATGCTTCTGTGTTACACATATTACTGGATGTTCCCTTCATTTTAAAGAAATGTGAACATAAGTGTGTATACAAAAATATCTGATATCCAAAACATGAAAACACAACGGGCTCTTAGGCTAAGAAAAATCTGTTGGCCCTGAATCATCAGAAGTTTCCGTCTCTTCCAGGACGGAAAGTTACTCCACCTTCGAAAAGTATGGCCAGAGAGCCAACTTCCTGCGCGACACCAGCTGGCCCCCACCGCATCTTCAGAACTGGGTCCTCCTGAACAACCCAGACAAGACAGGAGAGTGAAGGCCGTGGGAATGACAGGTAAACCCAATCGCCCTTCGGCCCCCGCACCCTACTCTGCCTCTCTTTTGCATTAAGGCAAGTAGGGCGAGATCCCAACTCTGCCCACTCCAGCCAGTGGGTCCCTCGTGGTCTCGCTCGACCCGCCCACCTCGAGGGAGCGGACCAAAGTAGTCCACAAAGCAGCAGAAACCAACCCCCCAGTACCTGCTCCAGAGGTCTCCTGGCTGCCCCCCGGGTCATCCGGAAGGTCCCCGAGACTACATAGCTCTCTCGACCACACGATTTTCACCGACTTTATTGGCCCCGGACTCGGTGGGCCCCTCGCCACCCACCGCCCCACTAGATCGCGGCAGACTTCCATGACATCGAGTATATTGAAAAATACTGCGGAGTGGCTATGGAAAGAGCCTTTGCTGGGGAAGCCAGCTCCCCTGTGGTGGCGTCAGGGTCACTTGCTCTTCGCCTTCTGAGTCTCCGTCTTCTTGGGCAACAGCACGGCCTGGATGTTGGGCAGGACACCGCCCTGAGCAATGGTGACTTTCCCCAGCAGCTTGTTTAGCTCCTCGTCGTTGCGGATGGCGAGTTGCAGGTGCCGAGGGATTATCCTGGTCTTCTTGTTGTCGCGAGCGGCATTGCCAGCCAACTCCAGGATCTCAGCCGTCAGGTACTCCAACACCGCCGCCAGGTACACGGGCGCCCCAGCGCCTACTCGCTCCGCGTAGTTACCTTTGCGCAGCAGTCTGTGGACTCGGCCCACCGGGAACTGCAGGCCCGCGCGGGAGGACCGAGATTTGGCCTTGGCCCGCACTTTGCCGCCCTGCTTTCCGCGACCAGACATGCTTACCTCTCGCCTAAAACTCCTGCGAGAGGAAAAACACAGCGACCGCGTCTGAGTAAGTGAATGTAATGTACCAACACCGGAACTGCCTCTATCACTTGGCTGACACCAGGCAGCGCCTTCCCATTGGGCGCAGCAACGTCGTCGGCTCTATTGACCAATGACAGGCAGGCTCCGCTCCCAACCAGAGCTCCTGGCAGAGGGCCCGCCTTCTCCAGCTTTGTCCAGTCAAAAGAGCAAACTCCCAGCCCTCATTTACATAGCCTCTCATATGAATACCCAAGACGCTCCCGCTCCGCATCTGGGGCCTCCGCTGAATTTACCCGCTCCTGAGATTTCAACGTCCAAATTCGCTCCTAGGAAAAGAATGTCTTAAGAATGAAGGAACCGCGGTTAGAAACTGAAAAATCCGGAAGAGCTACCCGATACAAGTACAAAGCACTCAAGCAAGAAATGCCTCAAGCAATTGAGGTCCAAGATGAGCTCTGTGGTGCTGTGTCCCATGGTGCTGTGTCCCCTACGTGGATTTTTCTCACATTAATATAGCAGCCTAGCCAGCTTATCTGACTACAGACAGCGCGCTCGTGGGCACCAGTACCCCATCTGCTGCGGTTTCTTTAAACAAGCGCCTGGTCTCCTGCAAACCCAGATGCGCCTGCTCTTAACCCAGCAGTGTGGGCAGCTGGCTCCAAAAGATGCCTCGGCCTGAACTGGCTATCTGAACTTTCTTAACCGGACCAGATGACACTGGACTCCCCGCGCACTTCTGCTGCTCACAGGTTGCCAATCTCCGCTTCTAGGGGCTGTGAAACCAGAGCACTACACCAGACGTGAGGGCTATCTTCACAGACTGCAGAACAAGGTCGCTTAGCCAAAATTTAATGTCTCTTGTCTTTTGAGATTATAAGGCTGAAAAGAGTCTCTGGATTCCAGGGAGAGGCTGTAGAATCAGTCTCTGAGGCACAGAGTCTTGGCCTGGGCTTCCTCCTTATTGATTACCGCGCTGCTGATTATGTTCTCCACCGAGATTCGGAGCCCGGAGGTAAATAAGGTCACATAAGACATTGTGGTAGCGATTAGCAGTCCCTTCCCCACCCTGCCCATGCAAAGCTCAGAGGTCATGGAAAGACTAAAGGAAGAACGGTAGCAATCGTCCTTACCCAAATTGCAGAGTCATAGTATTTGGAACAAAGTAAGTTTCTTTTTAAATTAGAAATTATTTTTTACTAATTCACTGATGTAATTTCACTTACCTCAACATTCCCCACAATTATACAATTACACTCCTATGTGTTGTAAACACATTAAAATAAGCGATATTTTATGTGGATTGTAATATCCGTTTAAAAGCAAAATTTACCCTCCCACCATCCTAATAAAGGTTCGATTTGAGTGAAATCACATTTTCAGCGATTTCTGAAGATGTCTTTATTGCCTAAAACACTGATTAACCTATACACAGTAGGAACTCAATAAAAGTCTTTGGAGTTGAGAAGCAGCATATTGTCGTGATTAAGTCAGTCATCCTGCAGCCAGACTGCTCATGGTCCAAATCCTGGCTCTACCACTTACCAGCTGACCTTGAATACGCTCTGTGCCTACCCCAAAGTGTTATTTTGAAGATTAAATACGTTAGGGAGCATCTAATAACTGCTAGATGAACTAGATAAATGGACATACAAGCCTCTGATGCAGTTATTAACATGTTCCTGATATGAGTTTTGTAAATTTTGCTTAAATTTTTGCCTATATCAAGGGAAATTTTTAACAATTATTGGTATTATTTTGGACACTTTTTCCTTTTATTCTTGTAAGCAAGGATTTCTAACTTAAAAATTTTGTTTTAACCTTGATTTTTTTAGTCTTAATATATATAATCAACCAGTTTACCATTGTAAGAATCCTGATCTTTTCTAGATCTGATAGACTTTTCTTCTTCCCTGTGAGTCAAAGTTAAAAATCATGTAGTACAATTTGACTATTCAGGATTTTTTGCAGTCATACAAACAGTATCCTAAGGGCTCTTTTTTTTTTTTTTTTTTTTTAAGAGTTACTTCTTTTAGAGAGAATGCGCAGTGGGTGAGCGAGTGGAGGAGCAGGGAGGTGGAGAGGGACAAGCAGATTGGGGCTGGGGGGCACGCTGGGTCTCAATCTCAGGACCCTGAGATCATGACCTAGCTGAAAACAAGAGTGGGAGGCTTAACTGACTGAGCGACCCAGGCACCCCTCTGAGGGCTCTTTTAATTTATCTTTAACAGTAAAAAGTACTTTCTGTGTTTTGCAGATGGGTAAGGATGGGTAAATTATAAGCATTTAGACACATACAAATATTTACTATAAAGCTTTTCCTGGAAAGGCTTACCTTTCAAGACTCCGGACAGGGAGCACAATTTACTAAAATATTCCTTCCTCCAGATGTTAAGTGCCTGGCAAAGAGTTATGAATCATCCTCTAAATACTGTTACCTTTTATTACAATAAACCCTTTTGGGAAGAGAGAGAGTCCTGCATGCCAGAGCAGTAGACATTACTGAAAGTTTTATTTTTGTTCAGGGATTCTCAAGAAAGGATTTAGAGCCTCCTGATGGGCAATTTGCAGTACAAATCACTCTTTAAAGCTACCGTCCTGGCATCTATTATTTTAAGAACTTTGAATTTGTAAGTGGGAGATGTGAGAACCTCAGGTTTGAATGCAATAAGAAGAAATTTACGATATTTCACCTTAAAAACCATAGAAATCGTTATTTGGTTAAAAAGCAAAGATGCGCGGGGTAGGGGGCGCGCAGAGGAGGCCAGATAATCCGCAAATGACCCACGAGCCTCTGAAAGGGAAAAGTCTGGGAGAGGGGAAGAAGGGGTAAGGTTAGATTTTTTGAAAGAATTTTAATTCTTTCTTTGCGGAGGTCACAAAAGAGAAAAAAAGAACTATTAAAAAAATGTCCTCTCCCCCCACTAGGGACTGAAGAAGAAAAGGTGTAAAACAATTGCTTTGAAATCTAACAAGATGTAACGCATTTCTGTTTACTATTTATTTTCTATTAGCCTATGAATGGTATTGTTAAAGGAAGCATTCCTTTTGAAACATAAACAATTAGAATTCGCGCGCGAGAGATGGGAGTAAGGGGAAATGGGAAGGAGAGAAGGGATTTTATTTAAGCACTCAGAAAATGCAATATAAATCCCACTGATTCTTTCCTCGATTTTACGGCGAAAATAAAAAAGTTTTCCCAAGAAAGCAAACAACAAAAATCAGTCTAGTTCTGCTTAAGGCTCCTTCACTCACCATTGGAGGAAAGACAAAAGTCTCCTGGGTCTAGAGCTCCGCCCACTTTCTGGAGGTTTTCAAACAGGTCCGCTACCAGGAAATATAAGCCCTGGTCTATCCTCCTACAGCTGCTGTTTTTTCTTCGGATTGAGGGTTTTCCAGTGCTGCGAGCTATGTCTGGTCGCGGGAAAGGCGGCAAAGGGCTAGGGAAGGGAGGCGCCAAGCGGCACCGGAAGGTCCTTCGGGACAACATCCAGGGCATCACAAAGCCCGCCATCCGCAGGCTCGCTCGCCGAGGCGGTGTCAAGCGCATTTCTGGCCTCATCTACGAGGAGACTCGGGGAGTGCTGAAAGTCTTTCTGGAGAACGTGATCCGCGATGCGGTGACTTACACGGAGCACGCCAAGCGCAAGACGGTCACCGCCATGGACGTGGTGTACGCGCTGAAGCGCCAGGGCCGCACCTTGTACGGCTTTGGAGGCTGAGCAGTCTCTGCGGCTTTTCTTCGAACCCCTAAAGGCCCTTTTAAGGGCCCCCAGAACGTCAAAGAAGGAGCCAGCACTTCCCTATTTACTGAGTGAATGGGACCTAGATGCAGACAGGTGTGTCCGAGGAAGCCCTGCCCTGGCGGGCGGCTCCGGGCTGCAGGCGGCGGGCTTGGGGGTTAGGAGGAGGTGTGAACCGGCGTGCTCAGCACCGCTCCCGTGGGACGTAGTCTGGAGTGAGGTGCCAGGTAGCGACCTCGCTTTGATGTGCACATACAGACTAGACTCCTGTCTTGACTTCGGGTTCAATTTGGGGTAAGAAGGTATCCACGGCAGAAATGTGTAGAAGAGCGAGTGGCTTCTAAGCGCCCGGGCCTTCGGTCCGGAGCCTATATAGAGCAGCTTCTATGCAAATTAGGGGCTAGCCGATGCTGCCTCCGATTGGATCGGAGGCCCGCGCGTCAGAGGGGGGCGGCTCCTCGCCGTAGACTGGCCCCCTGAGAGCGCGGGAGTGGGATGGCTCGAAAGTGCCAGGTGCTGTCGGAGCAGTGCTCCGGAGTGCTGCTGAGTGTGAGTATTTTATTTTTTTGCTGACGTTTGAGTAGGAGGTGACCAAGTTTGGACGCGGAATGAAGGCGGCAAAGCGCGGGCGAAATCGAAGGCGGGGCCAAGCTCTCGGCGGCGAGTACCTGGCGGCGGTGCTCGAACTCCTGACCGCCGAGACGCAGGAGTTAGCCCGCAGTGCGGCCGGGGGCGTGGAATGGCATCTTGCTGCTGCTCAGGAGACTGTCCTGTCACCCGGTCGCAGCCGGGAGATAAGCCCTGGCTTTGGAGTAGAGGCTCTTTTCTGAGCTGTCCGTGGGGCTGGAGGAGGGAGATGAGCCGAGGACCGTGTTCTAATAAATTCGGCGCAAATGGTGTGGGCGAGAAAACTGTAGTCGCGGGTCCTCCTGCTCGGTGATAAAGCGCCACAGCCTGGCAACCCCGAGCAAGGGGCGGCCGGGCTTGAGGGCGCTTTGCCCGGGCGGCGGGACCCAGCGGGGCCCGGCGCGGTGCAGACCTCCAGGGGCGGCCCGTGGGGCAAGGCGGGAACCGAGCTCAGTTTGAAACATTTCTCGTGTTCCTTCGGCGGAGGCTGGCATTATCCCGTTTATTGGGGGTCAGGCGCTTTGGGACACTCTGTGTTCCGTTACTGTGTTTGATTCTCCAGCAAATTTATGAAGTATTGTTATTAGTATTTTACAGATGAGAAAACTGATAATGGGGGTGTGTAAGAACTGGAGGCAGGATTTGATCCCAACCCTGTTGGATCCTGCGCCCTGTGACCTTAGCCTTTATGTGACACTGCTTCTGCCATAGAGGCCTCTTGGCCCTATTTTTCTGATATTGTTCTTGTAAGTACTTACCCCTAGTCTCATAAAGACTGAAGTGTGTTCGTGATTCTGGTGTTAATTAAATTTTTAGGGCACTGAGTCCCAGAAACTGCTTTCTTTAATCGAAGTGAAAAAACTGTTACTTAAAAGAAACAGCAAAATTTGGCACACTTTTGTGCCTCTCTATTTGTTGAGTGTGAATGAATGAATTTGAGTAGATGGATAGATGAATAATGTACCTATTAAATCTCCAATCTAATATGAATCAAATTATTAAGGAGATGCCTGTGTGGCTCAGTGGGCTAAGTGTCTGCCTTTGGCTCCGGTTATAATCTGGGGGTTCTGAGATTGAACACTCCATCCAGCTCCCTGCTGAGCGGGGAGTCTTCTCCCTGTCTCTCTGCCCCACCTCCTCTCTTGCTTGTGCTCTCTTTCTCTCTCAAATAAATAAATAAAATCCTTTAAAAAAAATTAAGGATTAAGATTAGGACCCTAATGGAGCATGGAAATAAGTATTTGTATAGTGATTCAATATATCTATTCTTTAAGTATTTATCTTACTAGGAATTGGTTGTTTTACTTTTTTTATTTGTTTGTATTTCTGGTGATGGCCTCAATTCTTCCTAGCTGCATAATACAATTTATATCCACCCTCGTAACATAGCTATTTTTTTCATGTTTTATACTTATTATAAATTATAACCAAATTATTTGAGCACAGGAAATCGTTATATTTATCTGTGTAAGTCCCATGGTAGTAGTAGCCAGTCCTAAAGTAATCACTTTTTCCAAACCTAAACTGGGTCACATGATTGAGAACATAATGACGTATCTGAAATTGGAACTGAGATTTTCTAAAGTTGACTAATAAAATGCCTTACTACAAATGTTAAAGAAAGAACTTAAATCTTCTCTGTAATGCCTCTCTTTTAACAATATGAACAGAATGGTTTTGAAATTAGCAAAGTCATCTCTGATTTTTGAACACTTAATGCCTCATTCGTTCCAACTACTGTTAACTTTCGAAGATTCTGAGATAAATAAGCTTAGTCCCTGCTCTCAAGAAACTTCTGTTTTCCAAGTAGAGAGAGAGGAGAAAGTCATCTGGGCTGTTGCACACATGTGGTTTACTCTAATAGAGTGCTATGATTTAAGTGCCATGGGTGTACCGAACAAATTTTGTCATTTGAGCTATCTTCAAAGATCAGATAGTAGTTCTGAGCTGAAGTGAAGGTCCGTTGGAGAAGGGAAAAGTCACACCAAGTTGGGGGAACAAACATCATGAACAAATGCCACAGTAGTTTCCAGGCGTGGTGTAGTGGGGACCTCCTGATGTTGGATGTTTAATTCATCCTGTGGCCCAAGAACAGTGCAATGGACTAGTTCAACAGTTAGATAAAAACTGAAACCAAGTCCAAACAAACCAGTAGAAAAGTGGACAAGAGACTGTGGAGCACCATGGCCACTAAGTACAGAAAGAGAAGTTCAGCTTGATTGGTCAGTCAATCAGGGAATTGCAAACCAAGTCCACAATAAAAAGTAATTTTGCACTCACTAGATCAGTAAAAACATGAAAGTGACAATGGCAAGTGCTGCACAAAATCTGTTATATTTCTAGTAAGAATACACATTGAACTATTTTTGAAACAAAAAGGTTGTCATTATCTTGTAAACTTAAAGATAGATTCACATATATGCTCACCCAGCAGTTCTAGTTCTGGGTGTTTACCTAAGGGAGACTATTGCATGCAGGTATGGGGACACATACTCACTAAAGTTTGCCTTAGAACTTAGAAAGTAGGGCCCCTGGGTGGCGCAGTTGGTTGAGCGACTGCCTTGGGCTCAGGTCATGATCCCGGACTCTCGGGATCGAGTCCCACATCGGGCTCCCAGCTCCATGGGAGTCCGCTTCTCACTCTGACCTTCTCCCTTCTCATGCTCTCTCTCACTCTCTCTCTTTCCTAATAAAGAAATAAATAAAATCTTAAAGAACTTAGAAAGTAGCTGGGCACTTGGGTGGGTCAGGTGGTTAAGCATCTGCCTTCAGCTCAGGTCATGATCTCCAGGTCCTGGGACTGAGCCAACATGAGGCTCCCCGCTCGGGGAGGGAGTCTGCTTCTCCCTCTCCCTCTCCCCACTCATTCTCTCTGTCTCTCTCTCACACAATGAATAAATGAAGTCTTTAAAAAAAAAAAAGAACTGTTCAAAGTAGCAAAAACAAAGAAGCCAAATGCATGTTTACAAGAGAGTGGATGAATTAAACGATGCTGAAATCGAATTCGGCAATCAGAATGAACTGATAAATACAATATGAGCTCTGGGTGGTCTACATTCATTCTACATTTGTCTTCTGCTGACACACATGAAAACTTAAGCCTTCATTTGGAGGATTTTTATTCTGAACTCATACATGATTATCATCTATAGGAGCCCTGAGGAACTAATGGAACATGCTGCCCTCCGAAGAAAATTGCCATTTGCTTCGCCTTTGGGCCAGATGCTTCTGTCAACTTCCGACCCCTCTGGTCCCCTCTTCCGAGTATCTCAGCTTGATGGGAGAGTCTCAGATTCCACTTCACGTCCTTATAGGAGGCCCAAAACTTATTATTTACGGTACTAGATTTTATGCTTGCTTGTCCGTCACTTTCAGTTGTAATTTCTCTATTTTTTTATTTTTTGCCCTTTGAAGGTTTTCCTTATTTTCCTGGGACCACTGTAATGCAACATTTGTGCTAGAAAGTTCATTCGGGCTGTGTACTTTGCCAAACTACTTGCAGGGGATTTCGCTAACGATAACATTTGATTTCATGTTTTCCCTCACTAGTCTCTGAACTCCTTGACAACAGGAATCACTCAGATCTGTGCCCCTAGAATAGCTGATCTAGAATTTTGAATATACACAGGCACTTATCAATGCTTTGGGAAAATTGTCTAGGTATTTGATAATATGGTAACAAAATAATCTGAATTGTTTTCCAAACATTTCCATTTTCTGAAGAGATCACATACCATGACAGTTATCTGATCCTTGAATTTATTAGTAAACTATTTGCCTTGAAGTCCTGCCCTGGACGTTGTGTTTTAGTTACATTTTCAGATTCTTTCACCATTTTTATTTTTGTCTATTCAGACTTTCTACTTTTTATTGAGTTAAATTTGGTAATTTGTTTTCCTGTAAAGCTGTATGTTTTATAAAAGAAAATTAGAATAAACTTATACACATATCTTATGTTCTAGTATTAAAAACTTTGTCTATCTTTCTCATTTTGAATATTGTGTTCTCTTCTGGTTGTATTTTTCAGATGTCTGGCATATATTAGCTTCTTCAAAGAAAAAAATTAGTCAATTTTTCCTTAAAAACTTCAAATTTTTTGTATTATTTCTAACCCTGTAATTTCCTTGACACAATTTTTTTTTTACTATTTCTCCAAAACTTATTATCCCCATTTCATTTTAGATTCTTTATTTTCTAAATAAAGATATCATTCGTGATTCTGGATTTATTTCTAGTACAGCTTTGGTTGCATCTCAAACTTTTGAAATGTTATAGTGTATTTTATTTTTTCCTAAGTGTTCTGTAATCTTATTTTTATTTCATCTCAAATTAACGGAATTATAAAAGGAGTTAAAAATTTAGGTAGTTGGAGTGTTTTCCTATTTTAGTTCTTGATATTAATCTCTATTGAGAAATTTGAGCTAGAGAGTGACCTCTGCTATTTCTTCATTTTGGAAATTATCGAAGTTTTATTTGTGACCAATTTTTGAAAATATTTTTTGCATCCTGGACAAGGAGGCATTGTATATGTTTTAAAATATGACATTCAATTTATAGGGATTTGTTCAGCTTTTTTTTTTTTTTAAAGATTTTATTTATTTGAGAGAGAGAGAGTGAGCAGAGATAGAGAGCAAGAGCAGGCGAGAGGGAGGGTCCAAGGGAGAGGCAAATTTGGGGCTGAGCAAGGAGCCAGAGCCCCACCAGTGACTCCATCCTGGGACTCCGGAAACATGACCTGAAGGGAAGGCAGATGCTTAGCTGACTGAGCCACCCAGGTGCCCCTGTTCAATTGTTAATTATTAATTGTAATCTGAAAATACAACCTGGATCTCTGTTTTTGTGTACTCAGTGTATATTGTGCCTGATGGTATTGTGTTGCCTCTTGCTATATTTTTGTTTCTGTCAATTTATCCTCATTTTAAATAATATTTATTTTATATAATTTGGTCACGTGTGATTTGGTATTTTTGGTATGACTGCCGTACCTTCTCTATGGGCTGTACCTTTAATCAATGTAAATAACTATTTTAACCCCCCCTTTTTCTTGGTCCCTTAGGTATCAATTAAATTGAATTCCAATTAGTTAAATTTTTTTAACCTTATCTCAAGTGCTCTTTGGCTCCTGCAACCCTTAATACACTAATTAAAATGTTTATCTTACTTCCCATTTTAACTATTTTGATTATTTGAGATACTGCATAAAATATCTACACCTGTAATTCAGGGGCAATAAAACTGTGAGAACAATTTGGCGTTATACAAACAACCTTAGAAAAATAAACTTAAATTATTTGATACAGAGTGTTGTTAGACATTGCATGGCTTTATTTCTCCTATCTAAGACCTGCTTTGTTCTTCTTTCTTAAAATGGCTTTGCTTTTTGAGGTCTTAATAAGAGCAATGTGATTAGAACTTTACTGAAATATAATTTCTCACCTATTAAATAACCCAAAGTCTAAAAGTTGAACAACAGATTCTGTATGAGGGGCTATGAAGAACCCGATACTCTCACACATTCCAGGGGGGATTGCCTCACATGACATAAGGCCAAGATAGGTAATCCGGCAATGTTCACTAAAACTATAGCTTCCATTTACTCTTTGACCCAAATATCTCCCTTCTGGAAATCTATTTCTCATAAGCACTTACACAACTGTGCAATAACACAGCACAAGGTTATTCTTTCTAGTGGTATTTCTAGTAGCCAAAGATAGGAGGAAATCCATATTCATAACATAGGAGACTGCCTCTTAAAATATAAATATAAATATATAAATGAAAATATAAATAAAAATCTATAGGATGAAATATGTGTAGCTATTTTAAAAATAAAAATGAAGAAGCTCTCTATGTACAGATGTGGAAATACTTCTAGGATTTTCAAGATTAAGTGATGTCAGTAGATAAGAAAGTAGGTTAAATGGGAATATATATATTCTATACATATATATTCATAATATACATATATATGCATTTAAAAACCTGGAGTAATTAAAACTAATAAAATTGTTACCTATGTAAGGTGGATGGAACAGAATAGAAGGAGAAAATGATTAGAATGAAGTTATATAGATTATTTTTTAAATTTTATTGCTTGTTTCATATTGATTTGTAGATGTTTGGGTTTTTTAAGATTTTATTTAAATTTATTTATTTATTTGAGAGTGAGCATAAGCAGACAGAGCAGCAGAGGGAGAGGGAGAAGCCGTCTCCCCGCTGAGCAGGGAGCCTGACAGGGGGCTCCACATGGTGCTTGACATGGGGCTCAATCCCAGGACCCTGGGATCTCGACCTGAGCTGAAGGCAGATGCTTAACCAACTGAGCCACCCAGGCGTCCCTGTTTGTAGATGTTTTAAGGTAATCTGCACATACTAATATTTTGGCAATTACACATAGTACAGTTAGTTCTCTGAGTTGTATTTTCACTCCCTTTAGAGTGCACTTGATGAGTAGAAGTTCTTAATTCTAATGCAGGAGGGAAAAACTAGCTTTCCCTTTGTGATTTTTACATTTTTGTTTTACAAAACATACCCTCCATAAAACAGACCATTCCCATCTTATACAAACTCTTTCAAAGAATAAAAAGAGAAATAATATATTTCAACTCATGAGATTCTTACAACCTTGACCCCGCAAACCAGACAAAAATAGTCCTTTCTCATATGAAGGTTAATTATAGACCAATATTGCTCGAGATGTGGCTATAAAAATCCAAGTAAAATATTAGCAACCCAAATCTCACAATGTGTAAATAAGAAAATAAAGATATTATGACCAAGTGGGATGTACTCCAGGAATGCAAATATTGCAGGAAAATTCAACGTGATAAAATAT
Organism: Nasua narica; assembly: GCA_028533885.1. NCBI lineage: Eukaryota > Metazoa > Chordata > Mammalia > Carnivora > Procyonidae > Nasua > Nasua narica. The sequence continues at coordinate 40,806,345 of CM052807.1, forward strand.
GCTGATATAATTTCTCATTAAAAAATAGAAGTAGAAAAAGCATTTGATCATCTCAATAGATGCAGAAACATACAATTAAAGCATTGCTTTATGATTAAAAACTTGGAAAACTTGAAATAGAAGAAAATATCACTAACATGATAAAAGAATCTAAATAAAGTAAATCAAAACTAAATCCTTAGAGTAAACATTACAATTAATGGTGAAATGTTAAAAAGCGTTATCTTTAAAATAAGAAACATAGCAAGACATATATTGTCAGGTGAAAACAGGAAATAAGAAAGGAGAGGAAATAATACAAAAACTGTCTTACATGCCTATGTGGGAATTGAAGTAGGGAATTAAACCCTACTCCAGTTTAAAACAACATAATAAGAAAAGAAAAAAGATAAAAATATCATTTAGTAAATAATGTTTTCATATACCGAAAATTTATTTTATCTACTACATTAATTAGTATGTAATAAAAGAGTTTAGCAAGGTCATCAGATATAAGATCAATATAAAAACCTTTTATTTCTAACCACAATTACAGATTTAAATATGATTTGGAATTTACTTACCATAACAAATATATAGGAGTTATGAATAATTCTTATAAATAATATACAGTATTCTTATGTATATAATTATAAAACTTCATTTAGATACATTCATAAAGATTAAATAAAAGGACAGAATAGGGGCGCCTGGGTGGCTCAGTGGGTTAAAGCCTCTGCCTCAGGTCATGATCCCAGGGTCCTGGGATCGAGTCCCCGCATTGGGCTCTCTGCTTCAGTGGGGAGCCTGCTTGGGGGGGGGGGGGGGGGG